>JAAWXA010000011.1:17212818-17774040 GCA_038090715.1 Florisuga fusca
TAGTGTCATCCAATGAATCCTCTTTAAAGGTGAATAACCTACGTGCCAAGTTTGTTAGCTGGGGGAACTGAATAATTGTTCAAAGGGACTGGAGCCCAGAGACATGATAAACCATGCGGAGATTTGAAAAGCTCAGAAATATTTAAAACAAGATTCAGCTTGGGAAAAATGCAACTGTGATGGGGAAAATAGATGGAGACGCCAACTCCCAGAAGGGGGTCAACTTTGGGAATAAATGACTGTAAAAAATAACCCAACAAATTACAGTACAGAGTGGGACAGACAAGATTTTAAAAGAAACATTACATAGCAGAAAGTAGAAGCAATACAAATTTACTTGCAGATATTTGCTAAAACTGGGAGGGAACTGTCCCTCAGTGCAACTCTGCTGTGGCTGAACTGGGGAACTGAGCTCTGCTTGATGGGTCACTAAGGCAGAATAAACCTGTCCATGGTTTAAATAAGAACTATTAGTGGGCTCAAGGGGTTGGCATAGGTGCAGTAATTGGGTACTGAAGAAGGTAGAGTTGGATGCCAGAGAGCCAGATTGCCATTTGTTGATTCACAGTCAAGAAAACCTACAAACTGTCCTACTGACATAGTGATATGAAGTTGTTATGGTTTAATAGCTCGGTGGATACAATAAAAAACTGATAGTTCAAAAAGATATATAGTAGTGAAAAAAACAGAAGGATATTTTAGAATATCCACAGAGGCTGTGTATATGAGAGCAAATAAAACAGATTTCAGACTGAGTGGCAGTTCATGTCTTACTACCTTAAAATGGAAAAGAAAAATTCTAATGTGGCAGCAAATTTAGTTTTAGAAATGTGGATTTTAAAATAAAATCACTTCTTAACAGTTCTCAATTAAGGATGAACTTCCCTACAAGGCCAGGGGCAGAAAGGGGGTCTGTGAACAGAACTGGGGGATGAGGGCACTGGATGAAAGATGTAAGAGTTAGGGTGACCCCTTTAGGGTCAAAAAACAAACTGTGGTTACCATGGTTAAATTTTCTGTTTTGCTTTTTTGTGCTATGTGGTCGTTTTGAAAATAGTTGAGAAAACTCTGGCAGCTGGAGAAATGGAGGGTGTGAAACATTGAGGTGCCTCATGCCCCTTGGGGGGGACACCAGGGCCTGAGATCGAGAAACTTTTACCCATAGACTTTGGAGATCTTAAACATAAACCCCTGAGATGTGTGAGAAGAATGGACAGTCAGGCAGATAGTAAAGACACAGGAGGTTGTAGTGGTAGTAACAAAAGGAGTAGGTGCTGAAGAGTCTTTGAAACTTGTGTAGGAAGAAGGAACTATCATATTCTTTATATATTGCTATATATTTTAGATTTTCTGCTTTATTGTAATAGTTTTAATCCCAGTTTGTTGTTATTTCCATGAGTAGCTACAGGGCAGTTGGTGAGGTTGCTAAAATTCTGCTCACATAAATGAAGATTGTCTAGCCAGGCTGAACATTTGCTGAATAAAACTGGTTAATACTTTCACATATGAAAAACAGGTTTTGAAAAATATTGAGCATAACCCTGCTGTTTTAGTCTACATTTATGGCATTGTTTTGTTTTTCCTGAAGCAAAGGAGTTCTTTCAGCTTTGAAATGCAAAAAAAATATCAACACTATGATCAAACTTTCTGGAACAGGTTTGAAATGCATTTTTTTTCCATGCTTAATTCTCAAAATCTTTTTAAATTTCAGTTTTTCACTGAAAATCATAAATTCCTTAGGAAAAAATAAGCTGCCTTTGCCCCTGTTTAGGCGGCTCTTCGTTTGCAAAAATATCCTTGTCATTTTTCTAAGCAGCAATATCTTGTTCACACTCTCACCAGATAAAAGCCTCCAGTGTTATCAAGGAGCTGCAAGATCTGTGACAAGCAAGAGCATCATAAAATGCTTAATGTTAATGTATTGTACTTCTTGAGAGGTCTAAAAAATTAAAGAAAAAGCAGATGGCTTGCAGAGGTAGCTGGGAGCAGCAGGCGGTTCAGTGATGTTTTGTGTGGGTGGGGAGGTTAAGTTGTGGTTTTGTTTTCTTTTGTGAGATGGAAAATATTGATTCATCTGGAGANCCTCCGCCCTCTCCTCCCCGCCCGGGTGCCCCCCTTTCTCCGGCCGGGCTCAGGCGTTGCACCGGCTGCTGCCGGCTCTGCAGTACCCGCTCCGATCCCGCCGCTGCTCCGCACAGCCCCGCGGAGGGCTCCGCTCCTGCGGGTCGAGGCGGTGACCGCCGGCAGCGGCCCCCAGCACCCCTCTTATCCCCTCCCTCTTGCTTTTCTCCCCCTCCACACACGCACACACGGGAATTTGCCCGGGCGGGAGGATGATGCTGCATTTTACCGTCCCCCGACCCCAGCGTCAAACTCCCACCGGGCAAACTCCCAGCTCCAAATTGCCATCTCTTCCTTTTCCCTCATTTACAGCCTGAGGTGGCCCAAAAGGAAGCTGATCCGTGCTCCGACGAGGGGGACAGTGACTCCGGGAGGGGTTTGGGGTAAAGGGACCAAGGGGGAGTGAGATGCTCCCTGCTGCTGTCCGGCAGCACCTCTACCCCCATCCCCTCTGCTGCCAGCAGCTCCCTGAGCAGTGACCCAAGAGAGACAATGAGGGTCCTGACACCCTCCAGATGGAAAAAAAAAAAAAAAAAAAAAAGGAAAAAAAAAAGCAGAGGTATTCCAAGCAAAGACACCAGCAGACCATTACATAAGAGGAGAAAAATTCTGCAGGACCAAAAGGAGAGCAGCAGGGAAATGAATTCATTTGCAGCAGGAGACCTGCCCACCAACTCTCCCCAGCAGCAAGCTCTACTCCTCCAGGAGCTTCAGCCAGGACTGCTTGGGACAGCAGATCCAGCCTTAGCAGACCTGACCAACCCCTTGCAGACAAGGCAGGAGAAAAGGCAGGTTTGCTTTGCAGGAGCTTTATACTTAACTCCTAAGTCTAAATTGCAGATATATCACTAAAAAAAAACAAACCCTAAGAATGAAAATCTCTGCCCAGTGTCTGCCCTTTCACCAATTCCTCCTGTGTTATAGCTAGTTGGATCAAGCAGAAATAGATTTATTTTGGGATGGGACCAAGGACATTGTGCAAAGCTTGAGAGAACGAGGTTCTTTCATAATAAACCCTTTCTGAAACAGAAAGAGTGAGAGTGGAAATAAGAGAAGCTCAAGGCTGTCAGCACTCAGGACTAGGCAAACAGTGGGCTCTGCTCAACTTGATGCAGTTATCAACGTTGGAGAAAACCAGAATATTCAGCAATTCCTTTCATGCTCACAGCACCTCACACACTGTGTGTATCAACCAGAGATTCAAAGAAGGAGCCCATGTTTGAGGGCTTGGGGGGGCCTGTGTTAGGTTGCAAAGGCAGTAGTTCAGGTCGGGAACCTGAGGTCCTGCAGAAATGTGGAAACCTGGAATTCTTCCAAAGGATGCAACAGAGACTCTGGGAGCATTGGGTTGGAAAGCTACCAGGCTGAAATCAGTAGCTAAGATTGACAACTGCCTTGGTAAAACAGGCTTAATTTTTGGACATTTGAATGGGTGCTGCAAGCACATCACACCTTCCAAATTGAGGCTGGTTTTATTTAGTGACCTAGATAATGATGATCTGGAGGCACTTGCAAATGTGGGCTGGAGTTCTTACAGGCAACAGGAAGGAGAGGCTGGGAGTGGGAAATTCTGTAGAAAAGACCCTATCAGCCTCCTATTTGCTCATCTTAAAGTATTGACCATGATGGAAATCAGCTTCAACAACCTCAGGAAACACTAAGCTCCATTGGTACCAATTACAGCTCTTTGTCTATTTTATGATGCACTTATGCTGATGGTTGAATGATCCCGGTGAATAAAGTCTAACTGCAAAAGCTTTATTGAGCTTTTGTACTCACACACACACAAGCAAGACCTTGAGTGGGAAATGAGAGCCTAATTCCTCATTTTTACACAACGCAGTCAGAGTTTGACAGAGTTTGTCACCTTATCTAAACTGTGGGTGCTACATTGGCAGAGATACCTTATCACTGTGGGATTCAGCACAGGCTGCAGAAGCTTTGCCTGAAGCTTCTGGGTCCTTGGTACTCATTTCTTCTGTGGCTTATATGGTGCTGGGACCTGGTCTGGCAAGGAGAGAGCTGTAATGACTTCTTTTGGTTGCTGTGGCCTTGCCCAGTAATCCCTCCACAAAGCTCATTGTTGCTCAGGAGGCTGGTCAGGACTTCCTGTTGATCATAGGAAGAGTTCAGGAGCACAAGCACTCACAGAAACACAGAATCACAGAATTGTCATGGTTGGAAAAGACCTGTAAGATCACTGAATCCAACCATCATCAACCCACCAGCTCCCAATCAAATAAAACAAAAATATCTATATCACTGTGTTCACTAGATCATGTCCTGAAGTGCCACATCTACATAGTTTTTAAATACTTTCAGGGATGGTGACTCTGACACCTCCCTGGGCAGCCTGTTCCAGGGCCTGAGTACTCTCTCAGTAAAGAAATTCTTTCTGATATTTAGTTCAAGCCTCCCCTGGTGCAACTTCAAGCCATTTCTTCTGGTCCTATCATTGCTCACTTGAGAGACAAGGCCAGCATCCACCTCCCTACAACCTCCTGTCATAGCTGTAGCGAGCAATAAGGTCTCCTTATTTCCCAACTATTCATTCCCAATTCCCTCAGCCTCTCCTCACAGGACTTTTTCTCTAGACCCTTCACCAGCTTGGTTGCCTTTCTCTGAACTTGCTCCAACAACCCAATGTCTTTCTTGTAGTGAGGGGCCCAGTCTGGATCTCCCTAGGAGGAGTAAGTCTCTCTAGTGCCTAAATAAGATATGTCAAATATGTTTGGGTTTTGTTTTTGTGTTTTTTTCTGCAGCTTCTCCCAGTCTTGGACAACTTCTGTCTGCCAGGACACTGCAGTAGAGCATTCATCCAGGGCACTGCTGAAGCACAAACCATGAAAAGAGAGGGCAAAGAAATATGTGCAATGAACAGTGAGACTGAGCACACGCTGGTTCTTTCCTGAGCGGAAAAATAAAAGGTAGCTGGTCTTGCCTCTTCCTTGGACTACACAGTAACAAAGTGTGATCTGGCATTAGTTCCCCACAGATACCATGGATGATAAAGTGCATTATGTTGATCAGCTCAAATGGCAGAATCCATGGAGGGTCTAAAAAGCCAGGCTGAAGTATGCCTCAGAATCAAGTAGAACATCAGCATCTTTTCTGAGAACGATGTTGGGATGTGATGATATTTATCTCTTCCCTAGTGTCATCCAATGAATCCTCTTTGAAGGTGAATAACCTACGTGCCAAGTTTGTTAGCTGGGGGAACTGAATAATTGTTCAAAGGGACTGGAGCCCAGAGACATGATAAACCATGCGGAGATTTGAAAAGCTCAGAAATATTTAAAACAAGATTCAGCTTGGGAAAAATGCAACTGTGATGGGGAAAATAGATGGAGACGCCAACTCCCAGAAGGGGGTCAACTTTGGGAATAAATGACTGTAAAAAATAACCCAACAAATTACAGTACAGAGTGGGACAGACAAGATTTTAAAAGAAACATTACATAGCAGAAAGTAGAAGCAATACAAATTTACTTGCAGATATTTCCTAAAACTGGGAGGGAACTGTCCCTCAGTGCAACTCTGCTGTGGCTGAACTGGGGAACTGAGCTCTGCTTGATGGGTCACTAAGGCAGAATAAACCTGTCCATGGTTTAAATAAGAACTATTAGTGGGCTCAAGGGGTTGGCATAGGTGCAGTAATTGGGTACTGAACAAGGTAGAGTTGGATGCCAGAGAGCCAGATTGCCATTTGTTGATTCACAGTCAAGAAAACCTACAAACTGTCCTACTGACATAGTGATATGAAGTTGTTATGGTTTAATAGCTCGGTGGATACCATAAAAAACTGATAGTTCAAAAAGATATATAGTAGTGAAAAAAACAGAAGGATATTTTAGAATATCCACAGAGGCTGTGTATATGAGAGCAAATAAAACAGATTTCAGACTGAGTGGCAGTTCATGTCTTACTACCTTAAAATGGAAAAGAAAAATTCTAATGTGGCAGCAAATTTAGTTTTAGAAATGTGGATTTTAAAATAAAATCACTTCTTAACAGTTCTCAATTAAGGATGAACTTCCCTACAAGGCCAGGGGCAGACAGGGGGTCTGTGAACAGAACTGGGGGATGAGGGCATTGGATGAAGGATGTAAGAGTTGGGGTGACCCCTCCAGGGTCAAAAACCAAATTTTCTGTTTTGCTTTTTTGTGCTATGTGGTCGTTTTGAAAATAGTTGAGAAAACTCTGGCAGCTGGAGAAATGGAGGGTGTGAAACACTGAGGTGCTTCATCCCCTTGGGGAGGACACCAGGGCCTGAGATCAAGAAACTTTTACCCATAGACTTTGGAGATCTTAAACATAAACCCCTGAGATGTATGAGAAGAATGGACAGTCAGGCAGATAGTAACGACACAGGAGGTTGGAGTGGTAGTAACAAAAGGAGTAGGTGCTGAAGAGACTTTGAAATTTGTGTAGGAAGAAGGAAGTATCAGATGTTGTATATATTGCTATATATTTAGATTTTCTGCTTTATTGTAATGGTTTTAACCCCAGTTTGTTGTTATTTCCATGAGTAGCTACAGGGCAGTTGGTGAGGTTGCTAAAATTCTGCTCACATAAATGAAGATTGTCTAGCCAGGCTGAACATTTGCTGAATAAAACTGGTTAATACTTTCACATATGAAAAACAGGTTTTGAAAAATATTGAGCATAACCCTGCTGTTTTAGTCTACATTTATGGCATTGTTTTGTTTTTCCTGAAGCAAAGGAGTTCTTTCAGCTTTGAAATGCAAAAAAAATATCAACACTATGATCAAACTTTCTGGAACAGGTTTGAAATGCATTTTTTTTCCATGCTTAATTCTCAAAATCTTTTTAAATTTCAGTTTTTCACTGAAAATCATAAATTCCTTAGGAAAAAATAAGCTGCCTTTGCCCCTGCTTAGGCGGCTCTTCGTTTGCAAAAATATACTTGTCATTTTTCTAAGCAGCAATATCTTGTTCACACTCTCACCAGATAAAAGCCTCCAGTGTTATCAAGGAGCTGCAAGATCTGTGACAAGCAAGAGCATCATAAAATGCTTAATGTTAATGTATTGTACTTCTTGAGAGGTCTAAAAAATTAAAGAAAAAGCAGATGGCTTGCAGAGGTAGCTGGGAGCAGCAGGCGGTTCAGTGATGTTTTGTGTGGGTGGGGAGGTTAAGTTGTGGTTTTGTTTTCTTTTGTGAGATGGAAAATATTGATTCATCTGGAGAAAATGGAAATGACTGAGGAAACTACCTCAGATGAGTGAAAAAACCCCAAATAAATACGCTCCCACGTGTTCCTCCTTATCACTTCTCCAAAAATTAAATTCCATCTTGTTCCTCAGCTTCTTACTGTCAGAAAAGGTAAACAATGAATATTCAATCCTCCATCACCATATGTCTTTATTTTCATGTCCCTGCCTAATTGGAAAAGTATTTTGAAAACAAAGGTGCCTGCTACAACTCATCTCTGGGAGGTATTTAAAAGACATGTAGATGTGGTGCTTGGCATTATGGTTTAGTGGTGCACTTGGCAGTGTTGTGTTAGGGGTTGGACTTGATGATCTTTTCTAACCAAAATGTTTCTATGAAACAACAGAATGGCCCCAGGCAAAACCAAACCAAAACCAAATAAACCCCAAAACCTTGGACTGAGAGAGTCTGCAAGAGTGTGAAGTATTAGAATGCTTCATTGTGGGAGTCTGGTCCAAATTCTGCTTCTGCCACATGGTTCCTATTGGATGTTACTCAAATGTCAGGGCTGTCAACTGTCCTGTCAACTTGGACCACCAGGTCCATCCACTGAACATTCCCAGCCACACTTGTGATGGGTGTTGAGATGTGGATATGACTGTGGTGGTAAACTAAGCCATGCCAGGACCCATTTTCTGGACCTGAGGCCAGCTGGCACAGCCTGGCTGTGTCTATAACCTGACAGTATCTCTGGAATAAAGTAGCAGTATCCAAACTGACAGCTCAGATATGTTTATGGCTGGTGCTGGATCCTGACCCACATGACTCAGGATTGAGTTGGGAAAGTGATGATGGTTTGGGGAACAAATCATTCCAGGCCTTGTTCTACAAATTTTAGAATATAGATGATTGCATTCCAGTGTTCAGGAATGTTCCCTGGCAGTGCTCAGTTTACTGGCAGAGGTAATTACAGGGTGGGAATTGCTAATCAGATATAGATGCCTACCTCTGAGACAGCTGTCTGGGTCTACCCCAGACAATGTGTAGTTAGTGAAGAGAAACAATTAGTAGTAATATCTCTCATCACAGGAGACTGACTTATCACCAAGTGGATGTCTAGTAATGGTCACAGGGATTGCACCATAAAAGCTGTATTAGATAATACTGACTATAGGAATATCCCAGAAAGATGAGGTCACAAAATGATGAACAATGAACACCACTGTAGACAACCCAGAGAAATTATACTCCAAATGTAGATAATATAGACAGTGCTAGAAGTAACATTGGTCAAAACTTTAAATCTTTAAAAACTTTAAACAGAATCATAGAATCATGATCCTATGAACTGTGGCAGAACAAAGATTCAGCCTTAAATTCATAACCAATCCCTGAACCATCTTTACTTATATTTTATTACACTTCTGTCTTTTTACGCTTCCTCAAGTTTTATCTTCTGGCTGCTTACACAAGATGTAACTAAGTCTGTGTATATCTGAGTATACGGGGGACTGATCCCATTTGCAGGTCCCTTGGCAGCAGCATAGGAACAATGGTAACAATTTGCATTTATACACTCCCTCCCATCTGATAGCCTCAGAGTGCTTTACAAATACCGATTGATTATGTTTCACATATTACTGCTGGGGGATGGCTATAAAATAGAAAAGCAGAATAGTGGGTTATGAATGAATGGCACTGAGAGATAGGCAAAGAGGAAAGCAAAGCATACTATTAGAAAAAAGAAACACCATTACTTCTCCATAAAACCAGGAACTCAGTGATTTTGACCCAATTTGCACTGGCCGGGAATTCAATTTTCATGTCCCAAACTCCTGGCAAAGCATGAATTTAATTCAGGATGTATCTTCACCTTCATGGAAACTCTGGATGCTCTTAACTCTTGACACAGTATATGCATTATATAGACTAAGGGTGTTTCTTTTGTGTGGTGTCAGGTTTTTGTTGCATTGGACTATTTAATGGATTTAATATCAAGGCAGGCTGCTCAGCCAATACCTGTGAGTGAATAAGACAGATTCCCCTATCAGGAGGGACAATATAGATTTACACAGGTAAAGTGGCTTCATGGGGAATGTGATCCAGCTTATCAGACTCGGTGCCAAGTTCCTCACGAAAGAAGAACTGAAATTCCCTGTGTGGTTGGTGGGGATATGAGGGGCACTCTGAAAGCCTCCAAGATCTTGCTCACCTAAATTAGATAAAGTGGGTCTGGCTTTTAAATCCTTCAAGGCGTCAGTCATCACTACTTGCCTGGGAATTTGGGTACTTACTCTAGGACTGCTCCAACAGGAGCCAAAAATACAGGGGTTGCTTAGAGTTGGGTAAACTGGATCCCTCCTGGGGAAAAGACATGTTAGAAAAATCCCATGCAAGAGCTGAGGTGGCAGTTTAAGGAAAAAAAGTGTGTCCTTCAGCAGAGACTGACTTTCCTGCCCTGTTTGCTAGCTTGTTCCCAATGGAGGTGCCAGTCCCTCTCCTGACATGTCACTTCTCATCTTGAGTCATTCACGTGCTGAGCCCTGAGAATCCTCCCCCCACACTCCTCCTGCTCGTTGGCTTCACAGCCTCATCTGGGATCAATTCTTTGACTGATGTTGGGGCTCCATTGTCTGCACTATTTAGCATGCTGACAGCCCTTGTGCTAGCTGCAAATACTGCCAATGGGGACTGCAAACTGCCTGCCAGAAACATGGGAGAGCAACAAACCCAGGACAGTCTATGCAGATCCCTTCCCATTGACAAACCTTTGCAGGTTTGTGAATTAGCCTCTTCTTAATCTCCTTAACAATCACCTTATTGTTATTATGTTGAACTAATTTTAAAACAAAAATGTTATGCACCAAAAAGTCAGCCAATATACAGGAGCCTAAATGGATTACTTCTTTTACTTTAGTTAGCCAGCCTTGGAAAATAATCAAATATTTAAATTGCATTTGTTTCATGAGACATGCTTTCCACAAAATTTTGGTGACTAGTATTAATTAATTATGTTCAATTTTACTTATTCATTCTTTATTAATTGTTACTACTTTTTTCCCCCTGTATCTGTTATTGCTGCTACACTGGCTTTCCCAGGAGGTATCCTTCATTATTTGTTATTATGGGCACACATCAGCAGGTTTCCCAGCCTTTGGAACAATTCCTGGATTCTCTTCTTGTGGAAAATGCTTTTATAGAACACTTGGGTCATGAAAATTTCCTCAACCTGCAAATTTTGCAGTGTTTTGATTTATAGCCTCTCTAGTTTTTCGTGATTATGCTGAGTATCGGTGTCATTACAGACAAATTCTGTGGGAAATGAGGAATCAGAGGAAAGGAGGGAGGTAGCAACTGAAGGAAAAACACTTCAGTCCCATAGGAGCCTGGCTGTTTTGAAATATGGGAAGGAATACAGAGACCTGGAACAGGGAGAGGACCGACAGGCAACTATGACCTGACATGAACTGCACTTACTCATGGAAAATTTAATGGTCATTTCAGTCACATCCCACCCCAGCACAGAAATGCTTCTCCCCCTCTTTCTTCTCCCTTTCACATGTGCATTTAGTGGTTCTTTACAATTGCCTACTTTAACCAGCTTCTTCTGCCTTTCAGAGCTCCTAGTCCTCAGCAAAGACCTCAGGTTTTTACGAGCTGTTGTATGTAAGCCTCCTCTCAGCCCACACCCTCTTGCAAGAGTCTGGTACTATCCCTGTCCAGGAGAATGGAAATCTCTGAGGGTTTACATCACCTGATAAGGGAATGGACACTACTAGATGTCCATTCATTAATTCATTAACATTTTCTTAGGCTGGATCCCATGGAACCTTCAGAAAGATGAGTATTTTGTGAAAACGCTTTTCTTCCTTACATGTTAAAAGTCTTAAGAAAGTTTAAATATTTGATAGCATTTTTGCTTCCACTTTCAGCAAGAGGGTCAACTGTAATAAAATCAAGTGGTTAAAAAAGTTGTCACCAGGAACAAAGAATATAAAAATAGAAGTTGCAAAGAACAGTTAAGTGAATTTAAATTGGACTCTCAGTTAATTTCTGGAAAAATATCTTGGTGATATTTTCAGGTGTCTGTGAACTCTTGTGAGTCTGAAAAGGTCCCACAAGATGGGAAGAAGCAAATAAAATGAACATTTTTAAAAAGGGAAAGAAGGAATAGAAGGTCAAATATACCGACCAGCCAACCAACCAGGCACAGTGGAACAATAACTGTTTGAAAGCTCACAGAACAGAAAGGAGAAGTAAGGTGGTTTTGCTAAGGCAAAGAAAGGTGCTAATTCCTTCTACATCAGTCTTCAGGTTGATACTTAAGAAGAAGTAGTTAAATAGTTGACTTCAGAGTTCCTACTGACATTTCTTCATATTATTTTCTCACAAGCTGGAGAGAGAGAGTCCTGGTAAAACTAAAGTAAGGTGGGTGAAAAACTTCTTGGAGAATGACTGTGTGAATGCCATTATGATTGGTTCATTTTCCAAATGGATGTACTGGATTTGCCAAGATTCTTTTCTGATCTGCCAAATATTTTGAGTTATGCTGGTGATCAAAAATGGAATATGAGTATTCCATGAGTACACTTTCAAATGGGATCAAATGGGGTGAGAGAACAGAAATCAGAGCAGGGTGAAAGAAATTGCATGTGGTTCAACTAAATGCACATTTGTACAGTCAGACAATAATTACCTTAAGACAGGATATGGAATGTCTGCCTTGAAAGGTTTTTCTAATGAGAAGTGTTTTTCAATGCTTCACAATCTGGACATGTTTCAACAAATAATAATAATATTTGTTAATAATAATAATAATAAAAACAAATAAGAAGTTTCAGAAGTCAGTGCCCACCGTTTGCATAAGAAATGTGTCAGATTGATTTCACTACAAGTAGGTTACACTGCAATGGATGAGATATTGTACCTCTACAAAGCATGAATTGATGGTCCAGTCAATATTTTACCTCTGATGTTTTTTGAATTTAGTTACTGGGTTTGACTTCAAGATTCTGTCGCCATCAGCATGAAAATAATCACCTGAGTAACTTACTGCACCAGAAAACACATCATTTGCTTCCAATGGCTTTTAATTAACTTGTAATAAAAGATAAGCAAAGTCTTGCAAAAGTAAATCTTATCTCTGTTCAAATATTTCTGGTTCTGTCTCCTGTGAAGTCAAGTTGCTGAGCTGAAATGTCAATCACTATGAAACCCATTAGGTCCCTCTTTTACCTTTTTTGGTCTGATTCCAGGGACATATTGTCCCACGGCGAGGGAGGATGAAGTAGAATTTCAGTAAACTAATTGTACAGGGCTCTTCTATGAGCTGACCTAATTGCCCTCTCTTTGCTGTTAATAGCTCCACCCTGCCAAAAGGAGAAAATTAGGCTGTCTTTTAGGAATGCCATGCCAAGATCATGAAGTGCTTTGCATATTAGGACCAACTTATAGGATACAGTGTACTCCTTTGAGGATAGAAGAGGATATCACAATCCTTCCCTTTCCCAAGTATTTATGAAATTTCTCCTTAATCCTAAACCTTCTTCCCTCTGCAAACTTTTCAGTTCTTCATGCTTTTCTTATTTTACTTGAGACAGTACTGATCTCTTTAAGAAAAATATTCACTGCAGTTGGCAAAGGCAAAGAACAAGGAGGACATGCTGTTACTTTTCAAACATATGGAAAGAAGATATAAATTAAGGAAGGATTAATGTGTTTTGTATATCTGTGGTTACAAAGATATCATGTAATAAACTTCAGGAAATGTGTTGTTGGATATTGTAACAAAATCTTCTGATACAGGGAACGGATAAGCACAGACATTGAGTACCCACAGAACTGGGCCAGTATCAAACATAGGAAGGTTTATGAGCCTGCTATGAGTTTTCTGGTAGTCCCTACTTTGAAATATCTCCTAATAGAGGAGTATGGGTGAAAATCTCATCAGCTGTGGAGAAGATCATCTTTTTCCAATCTCACTCTCCTCAGAAATCGAAGAAATAAAAACCCGGATGGAATTTCTTTCCTAAAACGAGAAAAGGAAATAAAAACCATGTATAAATATTTTTATGTTCACCTTCAGCAGTTAGCAGAATCTGGGACACATTTCTGCACATATTTGCTGTTCTCTATTTATATGCATTTACACAGGCAAATACACAGGATAACCTAGAATAACCTCGTTGATGTTCTCTATTTTTTTAATTTCTGTTTTGCTGAAAAAGTGTGAATGACAAACTTCTTATTTTCTAAAGATGTAATTAACTTTCCTGCCCCCACATAGTCAAGTGCCAAATAGCTTTCACATGGATCCAGGAATTTAATTAAAGTACAGAAACCAAGGGTTTTTAAAATAATTTTTCTTAGTTAAATAAAATTATCTTAAATGTCCTAGATGCATAAGCAGCATTGGAGAGCTTTTAACTACATGTTTTGCATCTAGGGAGAAGTTAAAACTATAATCTGTACAAATAAATTGAACAGATTGCTCCAGAACTCCAGAAGATTTTACCACCGCCTTACAGTAGCAGATCTCATCCTTCCAGATGGGAATAAAGAATTTTCCCACTTCTTTGATTCCCAGTTGAATTCTTTCCTTTGAACATGCCAGCACCTAAACAAGTTGACTGTATCAGTGGTATTTATATGCACTGAGACAGAGCTTAGTGGCATCACCATTAATTTAGCTCTTTAACAAATTCCACCTGCTACTTGCTCAGTGCTTTTCACAAGTTAAATGGTTTCATATTTTTAAAACTATGGCAAGAACCCTGAACTGCTAGAAATTTAAAAAATTTAAATATAAATGGTAGTAACTATATACCTCAGTTCTATTTTATTCTAAGTAGATTAACAGAGGTGTAATTTAAAGTCAACTATTAAGGAGACATTATTGAAATAAAAACATAATTGAAACTCTCAACGTTTCAAAAGGTACTATTTTTTTAACATCTTATTTATTTTTTCTGTGATTTCAGTTTATACAGTGTACTTTGTATTGCAATATTAAAAGAATATGTTATGTCTAGAAATTAATTTATATGATGGATTCCACTTCACCTAATGTTATCTGTTTAGTAGTTACGGACCCGTTTTCATCTATCGAGATAGGTCCCTTAATTAAAGGGGTGAGATAGGTCCCTTAAAAGACATCTTCTCCAGGATCTTATTGTTAGACTTACCCTAGAAATTTTCCTAGATGGGATGAAATGGCCTTTGGACATGACAGTCTGCCTCCAGGGACTGTTGATAACTCCCTGATGATTAGTTCAGACCAGATATCTAACCTTCAGGTGGCTGAAGTCAGGTAAGGTGAATGTACTTTTACAGCCTATGAGGGTCATTTGCATTTTACTCCATTCCATAAATCACATAATTACTGTCAAATAGTATTAACAGAAACAACAAAGATGAGCAAACCATACAAAATGCTCATTTGAGGAAACATATGTCAAGGTAGGAGATGATAATGGATTTACCAGTGTTACAATGCAGGGACATGTCTTTTTGTTTCCTTCATGTATCCTCTCCTTCACTGAACTGAAGGTGGTTCAACATCACCAAGAGCTCTATACCTGGCAGATTAACACCTCCTGGAAGAAGCAGAGTGGTTTCTGTTCGTCTGGAGCTCATGTGTCAGTGACCCACAGCAATGCAGCTCCTCAATAAAGACTCCTGGTGATGTGAGTTAATGCCTTGCTGGAGCCTTTGGGATATCTCATTCCTTAGTGTTCTTCATTCATTTAGTGTAATGGAAATAAATGTAAACAGGAGAGTCTGACAGGATAATAGGCCTGTGATGCTCTGAAAATAAACATCTACCTCCATCTTGATGCTTATTATCTATAAATTGCTTGGCTTCTTTTTGGCAGTTATGTTGTGTCAGGAGACCATTATCCTGTCACAGCTCTATATTGCACTGACATTATCTTTTAAGCAAATTTTGGTATTGAATTTGCAGTTCTGTGGATAATTCCAGCCTTACATTGCTGAAGGCTCAACACACAGTAGGAAAGATCTTTGAACAGACAGGTGATGGGACTGCACCCAGGTTCATGGGGTAGACCAGCTTGGGTACCTGGTAAAGAAGAATAAATGCTGAAGGGGAAAGTCCTGTCAGTTGTACAGAGACCTATTTGCTTCCTTGCTCTTGAGCAGGGCTTGCTATATGGACAAATCACTGTCTCTCAGAGTATGATAATAGTTCTTCTACTGTTCCTGGAAAAAAAATAAGAGAATATCTTGGTAATACCATGAATCTATTGGGACATTATTACCCTTAAGCATGTGCCCAGTTATGAAATTTTAAAATAGAATGTAAACAAACCCCAGTGTTAATTTGTATCTATTTAATTCTGTATGAAGATAAAGATTCTAAGACCTGATACAGTTACAGTGAAAACCAACCCAATGCAACATGAAAATGATGTTCATTCTGCCATAGTGTTTTGTAGTATTTCCAATGTCAAACAAGCAAACAAACAAACCAAATCTTTTGAGTGAACTTATTAGATTGCAAATCCAGGCAAAAGCCACTGTTTGTCCTCTGCTAACACCTCAAGAAGTACAGGCTTCCTGGAACAAACTACAGAGACAGTTTCCCAATATATCAAAAATGTATTGTTTTAGGAGAACTGATAAGTCCTGTATCCAGAAACACATGACAACCATCACACTTCTCAGCCTAATTAATAATTTCTTACATTGTAATAAAAAGAAAAAAATAAAAAACCAGTGAGCATAGCTTTTTGCAGACAATTAATAAAGTTCATGGACTCCATTTCCAGGACAGAGATGTGATCAAAATATTTCAGTGCTGAGAGTCTGTAAAGCATTTTGACCACCTAGTTCAATTCCCCTTGTAAAACACACCATAGCTCCTGTACAGCAGATCCTACTCCTGGTTCAGCTACTTTTATTTATGCTCTATCTCTACCCTAAGATTCCTGCTTGTTATCCTTCATACCCAAGAATAAAAGCTTCCTGTGAGCCTTTACATGGAGAACAGAAGCCTTACCTTTGGGATTTCCATGTCTGTTAAAAGCAGAAGCAAAATTTTTAGTTTTATTAAAAAGGTTTCACTTCCTATTGAGGGAATGAATTTCTAGTGTATGATTTGCAGCTGTGGCAAGGAAGCCATAGGTATCAATTGGGCAGCTCTGCAGTTTCTTCTTTTTCGAGTTTCATGGTATTGAAGTTGGCAATCTTGCCATGTTTGCCTCCATCTAATTTCCAATACCTCACGTTTTCTTTGATCGCCTCCAAAATGCTTCTCTGCAGCTCCGGGAGTTCTGAAAAACAGCCATTTTTAATTTTTTTTTTTTTTGTCCAAGATGTAGTGTGCTATTTTTAATAGCCTTCCTATTTTTAAGGCAGAATTCCTTCACTTTTCAGTTATCTTCCATTCTGCAGCACACTAAGAAATCATTCTTAGGTAGGAGTCAGATGTCAAAAACCAAAAAAAAGGCCCATGCCAAGAACAGAAAATTCTCCAAAACATATTTCCATGCAGAAGGTATACTGCCACATGACTATGGTGCTCAAGGCTGGTATACACAATAAGGTTTATTTCATCCACAGAAATCTCAAACATTTTATTGACCCCAAAGTTTTAATGCCAGTGGTTTTCTGACATTTCTTTTTTTTTTTTCCCAGCCAGAAATTTTACCCTGGGCAATTATCCCAACACGATCCTCTGTTTGCCAAGGAGCTACTGGAGTCAAGTAGCACATCTGTAATGATTAGGAATCAACTTGATTGACACATGAGCCTGCCACAAATATTTGCAAGATTTCCCACCCAGCAGTGTAGCAATTTAAACCTTTGCATGAATCCACCAAGATATGGGGGCCAGCACGGAGATGCCTGAAGTTGGAGCTGAATCCCAGCCTTCTATGACAAGCTCAGAGAAAAGGCATGATTTTTGAAGATAAAAGGTTGGGTGAGATTAATCCTGCCCTGTACAGCAAGCCTGCCTGACTTGGGATTTGGTCTTTTTTTCAGGCTAGGCTTTTTTTTTTTTTTTCTTCTTTCTAGTCAGCTGCTGAACATTATGCAGTCCCTCACCATTTAATTGATTGTTCTTTGTCCAAGTTAACAGATCATCTGCAATCACTTCCATCAGCCAAAATCCCTCAAGACCAGAGAGTTTACAACAAATACCTTTGCCTCACTGAAACAGGTTGGAGCTTTGCCAGGGATTTCAATTGAGTCAGGATTTCACTTCTAAAATTTTTTGATGATTTAGCATAGAGCCAGGTAACCTGGTATTTTTTTTTCTTGGTGAACACCTATCTTCAAATGAGGATTCTGAAAACTTCACTCTTGCTTTCTTAACTCAATCCTGCCAAAAAAGTTTGGCTGCCATCCAACACTGAAACACACTCACTTTTCTTCCTCCTTCACTTTCCAGTGACATTAAAGATTCTGTACATTTGAAAAAAAACCTAGTACATAATGCAAAACACGTCTGGTGGAAGCAGGTGTGGAAGAATGCAATTTAGCTTTAGGCCACCAATCTCTTTTTTTCTGCTGATTTTTTTTGCATGACAGTTGCATTAATACCAAGTCTTACAGATCAATACGTGTCAAAAAAAATCAGATGCAAAATTATGTCAGCATTTTTGTCAAAAATATAAACCATGACAAGTTTTCATATCTTTGTGGTGAGCCTAACTATAACAAATCACAGTTTTCTCTTGTAATGGCAAGTAAAGAGCAGGCAGATGTAAGAGAGAAAGAAAACTGAGGGAAGAGAACAGCAAAACTTAATATTAAGTGTTGGAGAGAAGCAGGAGAGTGAGATGTATTTTTTCTTTACATTTAAAAAAAACAGCTTTATAAGATAATATTAAAATGTAAGGGAATTAAAGAAAGAGGTAAGGAGGTGTGGGATTTTTTTTAATAACAAAGCAGATATTTGTTTTGCTATTTTTGGAGGTCACTGCTACTCTTCCTAGATTCAGTGGGTTTGAATAGTAGGAAGAATGAGTAATTTAACCTGAAAGCCATCCAGAAATTAAAAGCAAGATATATTTCTTCAGCTAATACCAAAGCTGATCAACATTTTTTACTAGGAACAATTTTCTTTTGGAATATGTGGCTTTATTAACATTAACATAGATTCAAATTGAATCAGTGTTAATACAGGCTGCCAAAGCAATCCATTTCAGTGAAGAAAATAATCCCCTACTGAAAATTGCATTCTTCAGAAGGATCTTACATAGCTTCAAAATTGCCAAGGCAAGTAGGAGTTTCCTCCACAGGACAAAGCATTATTGAAGAGAGTCATCTCAATAGGCTTCTTCCCAAAAGGATCTTTCTTAAGAAGGAAAGAACTTATAGAACTTGTAAACTGTGTAAACAGCAGCAACAGGAAAAGTTATTAACTCTGATGATAGAAATCTTGAGAAACTGACATGAGTTTCTCAAGTGCAACAGTTTCTAGTTCCAGTCTCACTGAAATACCACTCTGAAATACCAAGGAGAGCATCGTTTGCACATATTTTGTCTCCATTATTAGGATGTTACCAGAAAACTGCATGCCAAGGTTTGATTTTAAGGATCAGAATTAATGCCATCATTGGTTCACAAAATAAAGTAGGGTCACAGGAGATATCATCATCAGAGTGAGTCCATCATCAGGCTGAGTCTATGGACACAGGTCACTACAGGAGAACGAAATGCTGTGGAACTGGAGATCCATTGCAGATATATACTGAGCCTGGAGCCAAGTGAGGACATTTCCCTTTTTCTCTGATTGAAGACATAGTCTACTCAACCATTTGTCCGTAGGGTTGGTGGAATCTGTAACCAAGTAACAAACTTAAGGTTCCATCCGGAGGGAAATACCGAGATTTACATATTTGGAAACTATTTTCTCAAATGTTTTCATCATAACTGAAGACCAAAATTTCAAACAGATTATCATGAAACTGATCTGCTTAAATTTGAAATTGTCACTTCATTGAGAATTTTTCCTTTCTCTTCTCCTTCTCCTTCTCCTTCTCTTCTCCTTCTCCTTCTCCTTCTCCTTCTCCTTCTCCTTCTCCTTCTCCTTCTCCTTCTCCTTCTCCTTCTCCTTCTTCTTTTTAAGCTTTCCTAACTGTTAATTTCTTCTCTGTTTTTATAGCAAGGAACCATGGCCCACTATACCTCTGTCTTTGATTCTTTGTTAATATATATATATATTTTAAAAAAATATATATATAATGTTATTATCAACATCTTCTACTGGCAGAGAGGGAAGCTTGAATCCTGTGTGAGTGCATTACAGCAGAGGCTCAGTCCCTATATGTAGCCATCTTAATGTGTTCTCATGATAAAATATTAAGAAATAATGGCAATATATGCATGCTAATGCATTCAAATTCAAGTTCATATTAAATCTTGTTTTAATGAGGAGAAAAGCAAGGGCAGGTTTTCTGAGCATCTCGAGTCCATCCCCTCTGATCCTGATGTGCTGTGCCTCCAGAAGGAACACAAAGAGCAGAGGTTCCATGCCTCCAGCAGGGCCAGGTCTCAGGTGTGTTGTTACACTCGGCAAATGTCACAAAGTTGTCCTTCCAGAGCCTTTGAAAGGATGAAACTGGAATGACTGAGGTAAAAATATTTGCTTTCCTTCTGTTGCTCGTGTTCAACCCTGATGGAGGACAACGTGCCACAGAGTCTTCTGCGGCCACTGTTCTCATTCAGAGTCCACACTTCAAGGTGACAAGAAGCTGCATGGTCACGGTCATCAAGACACCAGCTCAGATGCTCTAAGGAGGAAAAAAGATATTGTAATTCAAAGTCAGTGTCCTACTGCCATTATCAATAGCTTCCAGCCACTGGAGATTGTGGGTTGAATGAACCAATACCAGCCTGCAAAAAAGCCATGAAATCAGCTGCAAAACAAGCAGACTGAAAGCAGATTAATCATGCCTATCTCCAACCCAATGTATTTAAAGTAAAGCTCCTAGCAACTCCAGAAATATTTGGATTATTCCCTAAAGGCTTGTATTACTTTTCTAACCATGGTTACTGAGATATTTCAGATGAGCAACTTAGAAGATAATATTTGGAATATCATGGACTATTTAAGTTAGATGAGCCCTGACATATTAGGATGTGAGTTCTACTCTGATGCAAAAAGTCTCCATAAGCCTGACAAATCCAGACATCACCATTTAATTGTGCTCTGACTGCTTTCCCCTGAAGCACTGATCTCTTCTGGGCTGGTGATTTGAACAGTGTCTTGTACTTCAGAAATGTGCCTGAAAAACAAACTTTTCAGTCAGAAATTAATCCAAAGGCAAATAAAGTCATCAGGAATGTTTGGATTATTCCCTATGGACTGAGCAAAGGAGTCAACTAATAATGTTGTGCTAAGTTTTGGAGTTTTCCTTTAGGAAACTGTTGGTGTAAATGAGTTTTGTGGAAAAAATTTTACTTGGAAATAAAAAAAAATTAAAAAAGGAGCTCAAGGGAAATAGAAAATACTTGTTAAATCAAATTCAAAAACCTGTAAACATGAATACTCATTGAATAAAGCCTTCTAAGAGACCATGCAGAGGATCCATCTCATCTAACCTTATCTACCTAAGGAGTATAAAAAGTCCACTTTGTACAACACCTGTATAACTCCTTCCCAAGATGACAAAGTACAGGGTTGCATTCAGTTTTGCCAATTCAAAGTTGTTTCAAGAAGACATTTACTTATTTACAATGATCAGTATAATGTATCACACACACAAAAAAATTATTTAAAATGCTGCCCAACCACTGATTTGTTTGCCCAAGCACTTCAAATGGAGGGAAACCAGCAATAAATAATGTAACAATGCAGAAATTAAGAAAACAGTGTTGAGATAAGTCTGTGTTTGAGAAAGAACCAATTTGTAAAGAAAATGTGATATTTGTGAAGATCAGAATCCAAAACCAAGCCAGCATGTGGCATACTGTTTGAGTGTTATGATACAGAAATATCAAAGGGTATTTGCTGAGGATCTCAGGAGACATGAGCCTGCCAAATTTGTTTTATTTATTGTGAAGCCCATAACTGTATGGAAACAGAAAGGACCTTCTACCAACAGCCCCCTGAAACTTCATTAACTGGTCTCCCTCACTGGTTCCCCCCCACTGGGGACCTTGCAACCTCCTCTCAGGTTCCTTCACTCACTACAAGTTGAAGTCTTCGGCATCTCAGGAAGTTTCCTAATTTCCCAGTCCTTAACATCAGACCTCAGAAACTGGCCACTTTCTGGTCATCCTTGGAACCACCCTACCAGTGCTCAGAAGCCCAGAACCAGCCAATCATTCACTTCAACCATCATCCAAAAAGCATTGTAGCTGCTGCTTTTATGTGTCCTGAAGCTGGCTTCCCTTGCCTGTGATGTAAGGAATGGAAATTGTCTTTGCTGCCAAAAGGAAGGACCGAAGGAGAGAAAGGGGGGGTGAGAGAAGGACAGAGAGAAGGGATGGGAAGAAGATTGTTGCAGTCACCTGAAAAAAATTAAGAAAATTCAGGAATAATATGTATGAATGTGAACTTGTTTATAGGGAATTAATCACTGAATAATGTAAAGCAATAGCTGCATGAATGAATTCTCTGATGAAATTAATTCCACAATGAAGCAGTTATTATAGCAAGAAAATCCAGCAATCAACAAGTATGAAGAGTCTAGGCAAAAAATGGGAGCTTGCAAAAAGTTATTTTCAATTCAGCTACTGCCCCGTGATGTCTATGATATATTTTCTGTGGAGATGGACTTGACATGAAACTTTTAAGTATTTTTCTTTTTGTTCCCCTCAGGCCATTTCATAAGAACAAATGATGTGGGAGCAGAATATTTTTTGGGCTGAGGATACTTCCGTTTAAAAGCAAAAACTTAGTTTCAAATAGATGTCAATATCTGTAGTTAACAACTGTTCTCCAAACAGAGTGCCAGCTTTCAAACAGCTCTGGACTCTTTGTTCAAGGAGTTTCTAAGTCACTGAAAAATACAGCCCAGTTCTTCTGTGGTGCAAATGTGTGATACTGAGAGGAGGCAATGAGTTACTGGGGGTGGGACAGAAAACAGGAGAAAAATGAACCACAAGTCTAGGGCTGCATAGGATGGGTGACAGCCACAGCCATGGCACAGGTGTTATGAACAGAACAGCCTGTCTGTTCTGGTCCCTTCTGGTCATGGAAAAAGTTTGCCATAGCAAACTCTTTATGCTCTTATTACTCTTTATGCAAATTCTCTGCTGCTCTTTATATGCAGAAGGGAAAAGCTCTGTTCATTGATGTTTCCCCTCCAGAAACCCCTCCTGTCCAACAACCTCCTCACCACCTGGAAGCACCTACCACCTGAACTTAGTTCTGTTCTGCAGCCCCTGTGCTTCAGGGATCCCTAATGGTACCAGTGGAGTAGAAATAGTGGTAATTGGAAACAGAATGCAGCCAGTTATCTCTGTAATTTCAACCCACAATGTGAATAATAGAGGAAAAAAAAAGCCCACCTCTGGGTTTTTCTGAGCATTTTCAAATTTTACTTGAGATTTATTTTACTGCCTTAAGGGAGGAAAAAATACCTAGTGGTAGAATGTACCTTGTACATAGACATGGGCTGAGGAACTGTAACTCATTCCCTGGAACAAAAAGATCACTGTGAAGAAAATCATCAATATTTTATCTCTTGCTTTCCATCTGATACACAGGTCTAATTGGGAAGCAAACTTCAAGCTTTTCAATGTGACCTTGTCTGTTGATTAGGTTATTTGCCCAGCAGCTGAATCTCATGATTTATTCCAGCCTTTTGCAGGAACACTCTGCATAGTGTGGAACATCCAGCTGTTCCAGGGAGTGCAGCTGCCTGAGGGGTCACTGGGAAAAACGTAGTCATTGCAATACTGCTCCATGTACAAGAGTAGTCAGAGAATCTCAAAAATTATGTTTTCTCTTATTTGGAGGGAAAATCATGATAAAACACACAATCCCTGCAGAAGAGAACTGCTGTACACAGCAATGCATGTGTGTAAATTGGGCTGAAACACCAAATAGTTGCCCCTTCAAGACCAGAGCATATGGGAAGTATGCAGGTGAGTGAACTAAAAAGCTGGTGAAGATGTTCTTTCCATCTAACTAGATAGACAGAAAGACATGATTAAGAACCTATCTGTGCAAGGAAGATTATAATCTATGAGCACATGTATAAAAAGCATGGTTTATACTCTTGCATAGATAGTATAACATCATACAGATAATGTAGATATAAGATAGCTGTAAGTATATTATGTTATGTCACATTATATTATATTATGATATCACAGAATCATAGAATGGCTAAGGTTGGAAGGGATGTTAAAGATCATGTAGTTCCAACCCTCCTACCATAGGCAGGGACACCTTCCACTAGACCAAGTTGCTCCAAGCCCCATCCAGCCTGGCCTTGAACACTTCCAGGGATGGAGCAGTCACAGGGTTCTGTGGGCAGCCTGTGCCTGTGTCTCACCACCCTCCCAGGAAGGAATTTCTTCCTTATATTTAACCTGTATCTGCCCTCTTTCAGCCCGAAACCATTCCCCTTCATCCTATCACTCCATGTCCTTATAACAAGTCCTTCTCCAGCTTTCCTGTGGCCCCTTTAGACACTGCAAAGCTACTCTAAAGCCTCCCTGGAGCCTTCTCTTCTCCAGGCATGCTTCCCAGAGAAAAGGCAGTTTATACTGTGTCTACCACCATGATTGCTGATGTTTATGCAGATTTCCTTCACTTGATAGAGGAGGAGTGCTGGTGGATTTTACACGCAACACAGTGACCCTGATAAGCACTGGGGAGTGTTCCTCCTGATTTAAACTCAGGGGTGTGATAAACTGCATAATCAAACATTGGCTCTGTATGTTGAATATGATCTCTCAGCTAAAAAAAGCTCAGAACAGAGATCACTTTGCATGCAAGGGAAATTACAGAGTTCCTGTCTACCAGTCAGTCCTTTTTAGCATCTCCTCTCTGAGAAGGGTGACAAACCTTGATCCTGCCCCAGACACATTTCTTGTGTGAACTGACACCGGAAATCTAGCCACTCAAAACCTAATGGTTGTGATGATTTTATTCATAGATAAGAAGCAACACTTTGAAGTCCATTGATATAAGGGAAGCATCTGATAAAACCTTACCAAGTCCAAGTCATTGGAGTTCTCCTAGAGAAGAGAAGACTGTGGCTGTTTTCAGTGAACAAGCTCTGAATGGGTATAAACACCCTCCCAGAGGACAGACAAGAACAGCCCAGAATCTAATGTGTCCCTGACATACAGCCAGGAGGGATTCAGTTTAGAAATAAGAAATTGCATCCCAAACAGCTGCCTCGACAAGGCTGTTTTAAAACATTGCTCCTGTTTTATTAACTAATATTAAAAAAAATTAAAAAAATATAATAAATATATATATATATAGCTTGGGATAGGGTAGAACTTGGGCCAAGTTCCAATTATAAATCCATTCTATTGTGCTGGAGATTCCACAGCTGTCCTCCCAGTGCTTGACAACTCAGAATTTAATAACGAAAAAGTCTCAAAAAATTATTACTTATGTTTCCCCCGCCCCCATGATTCTTACTTCAAATCAATGCCACTGATTAAGCCAATTTTACCCTGAGCAATAAGGCTGAATGCAGATGTAGTGGGGTTGAACAGGCTGTGAGGAAAGGTAACTCAATGGAGCAACTTGTTCCCATCATAAGCTTGGGATCTGACACCATGCTGGGCTGTGCAGTTTGGAAATTTGCCAAAAGAAATCTTATTACTCTGAACCTATCCTTATCTGTCACTTCCTGAATGATAATATATACTTTAAAACAAAACTACAGGGGTTTGTTCAGCTCTGCTTCAATTGCTGAAAAGACTTTTTGTGTGGAGGGTCTGTCTTTGGCTGTCACATGATGGATGTCTGGTCTGAAACACTCGTGGTGAGTGGGGAGAGATGGGCAACTCCTGAAATGAGTTCATCCCATCCCAAGGCAGGTGTCAAAACAAGTTTGATAAACCCATCCCCAGAAGTATGCTGCATGCAGTAGAAATTAAGGCAACAGCTTTAGGCCATCTGGCTAGCTGTTGGGTAGCAGAAGTCTAGTAAAATGAATCATGTTCTGAAAACATATACTCTGGGATCTGGGTCAGGTGCCTTCTTCTAGGTCCCAAGCACTAGAGTATGAAACTGAAAACAAAGAGACTAAAAAGGTGGGGGATAATGGGTACAAGCTACTCCTGGGGAGATTCTGATTGGACCCAAGAGGCAATTTTTTTCACATGATAACAATCAGCCATTCGAATAATTTCCACAGGGAAGTGGTGGAATCCTCAACATTGGACAGTTCTAAGATTCAGCTGGCAAGGGTGCTGAACTGTCTTGTGTAGACCATGCCAGAAAGGATTGAACCAGATGTGCCCTGTGGTCCCTTCCAACCTAGTAATCTATGATTCTACAAAACCCACATGGATAGCTGGCTACACTTAGCAAGATTTGTTTTCCTCTGAAGTGAGTTTACTGTGTTCCTGGAAGTTGGGTTTGGTTCAAGTATCAATTTCTGACATCTTTTGATGGGTTCATACCTGGTGAGTCAGTGTCACACTCATCCTCAAATTGTGCACATGCAGATTCAGAAATAAGCTCCTTATGGTAGATTTTTTTACCTTTTTTCATGTGTCAGGAATGTCTTGGGATCTAAGGATTACTTCTCAAGCTCAGTCCCATTCATAAACTTCTGTAAATACCTGAGAAATTCAACAATATGAAGAAAATACTAGAGTATTATGTTGGGCTTCAGCACATGCAGAAAGGCTCCAGGATTCTCAGACTGGCCTGCATGGCCCTTTAGCAGCTATTTCTGCACCCACCTGACAGGGTCATGGCACTTTCAGTGATTATGACCTCCAGTACTATCCATTTCTGTGTCAGCAGTCAAACTTTGTTACATAAAAATTACGAGCTGTATTTCCTTGTTTTGTGAGGTTTTGGCTTTTGGGGTTTGGGTTTTTTGGGTTTTGTTTGTTTGTTTGTTTGTTTGTGGCTTTTTTTTGAGGGGTGGGCGGTGTGGTGCTGTAATCCTTTCTCCAAATTTTACATTTGTAACTGTTTATGTCATTACTTCAGACTGGCCAACCAGATAGAAATATCTTTAAGGCATGTCCAGAAATCATTTCCTTCCTGTGTTGGAAGAGGAACTGATTCCTTTTCAGAGAATACCCCTCTGCTTCTCAAATGGTATTCCAGTCTGGATTCACATACAATTAGAGATGTCTACAACAAGTTTAAATATAAACCAGTGTCTCAACACAACTGCTCACACATCAGGCGTTAATACATTTAGAGGTGCACTGGAGCATCTGAAATACCCACTGGGCTCTGGCTGATGTGACCAAGATCTGATGGAACATCAGTGCCTTCCTGCATCTGCTTCCAGGAGGGCTTTACAGGGACAGGGTCACACAGAGCTGAAGAAGCATTCTGATTGGAAAAGACCTTTAAGATCATCGACTCCAATCATTACCTCTGCTCAGCCCAGTGCTAAACCATATTTGCAAGCACCACACTGATATGTCTTTTAAACACCCACAGGGATGGCTTGGGCAGCCTGCTCCAGTGTTTAATAACCTTTTCAGTGAAAAACTTTTTCCTAATATCCAACCTAAACCTCCACTGGCACAACTTGAGGCCATTTTCTCTTCTACCAATTGTAACTTGGGAGAAAAGACCAACCACAATCTCACTCCATCCTCCTGCCAGGGAGTTGTAGAGCTCAATAAGGTCTCCCCTCAGCCTCCTTTTCTCCAGGATAAACAACCCCAGTTCCCTCACTCATTCCTTGTAAGATTTGTCCTCCAGATCCTTCACCAGCTTCATTGCCCTTCTCTGGACACCCTCCTACACCTCAATGTTCTTGTAGTGAGGGGCCCAAAACTGAACAGGGTTTCAACTGAACCGAAAACAGGGTTTAGGATGCAGCCTCACCAGTGCCAAGTACTGGGAAAGATCCCTGCCCTCATCCTGCTGGCCACATTATTGCTGATTTAAGCCAGGATGCTGCTGGCCACCTTGGGTCCTCACTTAGTTGTCCCTGCCTGAGTGGTTCTGGCACAGGATCAGTTACACAACCCTGAAGAGCAGTGAGGCTGCACACCTTTTTTTATCAGAACAACTCAATTTTTACTGACAGCTGAATTACAGCTCATGCAGCTGGCCACTAGGTTGCAGCTGAAGCTAAAATCACAGAGAGTATTTGCTAGTGAAACCTGTGCAGGTTCACATTGCTGGTAAGTGGTGTCCTTTAAACTATGGACTAGCAACTCAGCAAGTAATGATAAATATTGCACTGACAGCCACTATTACTTTACTTATTAATTTATGTAAAATTCTTGTAAAAATGTCCAAGTAGCTCAGCATTCTGTGCCAACCCTTATTAAAAGGCATTAGTTTCATTTTGCAGAGTAACCAAGCTGGAATAAAGTAAATAATGAGTTCAGTAAAGATGAGAGGTAAACACTGATCCCACTTAAAATGTGTGTCTTGGAGTCTTATAGAGAAGGATGATTCTAAATGTTTTCAGATTTCCCTTTATCTGAAAATCATTACCTTCAGGAAAGACTGGGATGGCTCTCACAAGATTCCTTGGATATTTGACTAGAATTTAACTAGAATTGAGCTATCTGTTTCACAGCATTTTTTTAAGGCTATTGCCTTTTAGAAAGGTTTTTAAGCACAGTAGCTATTTTTTTCCCAAAATGTAGTCCCTAGAGCTACTGTAGAAATATAAAAGAAAAATTATTTCTTTTTCAGAATGGCTTAAGCAGGTAATTTCTAATAGGTGAGCAGAAAATGGGAAAAAAAAAAAAAGGCAATTAAAGCAACTGATGATATTAAAGGCATTGGTTTGCAGCACTCAACTAATCTGAATGTCATCAAGTTTTTATAGGCACCACAGAAAAAAAATCAAGAAAAAATATGAAGTAGAAAGAAGACATGGCCTTGCAAATTATTTAAAGTTTATGCTATTTGATTATTTTAATTTAGGTTCATTTCTTGTTAGCAGATGGTCTGTACAGTGTTATGTTTAAACTATATTAAGAGATCAGTTAAAATTTTTCTGTAACCTTTTAACTCAGTGGACCAGCTAAGAACTACTGAATGATGCTTTCTCTGAGTATTAAACCTACAGCTTCATTAGCCTCATACTTTTTCCTTTTGCTCTTGATTTAGACAGATAGCAACCGGATCATTCTATTAACCTCAGTGCCACAAACAAAGTGAGAAAATATTTATGTCCAAGATTATTTCTAGAACTGGTCTTCATTTGCAATCACTGTAGTACATACCAGACCAGAATTTGGTATTATCATCTATGTTACTGTTTGGTCACAGTCTTCCCAGTGTTGATCAGTAAACTTTTGGCTTGTACCAAATTGGTATTCTGGACTTTCACTGATATTCAGACTAGTGTTAAATCAAAGGTTGCTTTGAGGGTACGTGTTGCAAACAAGGAAAGGAACAAAAAAATAAAGTTGTGAGTTGACACTGTGTTTGAAGCAGAGGCTTGAAAGCCTCTCACTGTTAAGAGACAGCAAGTTAAGATAGAGAGAGCTACATAAATCCATGAAAAAGAGAACTTTCTTATATTTAGTGCATAATTGTTAAAGAAATATACAGAAATTAATTATATGATCTAAATGATGTGGTAGGAAAGTTATTTTTCACCCAAATTCTTGATAGACCTCAATAAGACCAAGGTATTGAGTCTTGAGACATCAGGTGCTCAGGGTGTGGATACAATTTAACCAGATGGATGGATTAGAAAATCTGCATCTTTTTTGAGTGTCAGTGATATTTAGAAACAGCTTGATGTGATGGAGAGAAATCTATCTGGGTGAGTATCATGCCCAAATGATAAGCCTGATTGACAAGAACCATGGTGTTCTTTTTTGGAATGACTCAAAAGGAAAGAAGAATGCCAGTACAGGGAAGGGGTGCAGACTGGGAAGGCTGTTTTAGCACTGCTGAGTATAAGCCAAGACATAAGTCAGGCTAGGGATATATTGGCATGTTAATTGGAGAGATGGATTATGGTTCATCTAAAGAGGAGTGTTTCATTTTTCTTTGCTTTGCATGAATAGAGCACTTTCTCTCCCAAATGCACTGAAGTTCCTACATTTCCAAAGTTGTATCTGTTTTTCAGACTTGCAAAAAGTGTACCATGACCAAAGGAAGATGGATGACTTGTGAAGTGACAAAAATGGTTCTAAGAGAATTCACTTGCATTTGCTCTCTGAAAATTAGGCCTCAAAAAACTACTGGCCTCCCTTAGAAAGGTGGCCCATGATATTCTTCCCTTGGGTTGTGGGTTTTTTTGGTTGGTTGGTTGGTTGGTTGGTTTTTTGTTTGTTTTTTCATGGAGCTAGAAAGAGATACCAGGAATGCTTTACTCATACATTTTCCCTATGGTGGTTTTTCTATATCAGTTTTGATGTGAAAGATCTCCAAAACCTCTGAGAAACAGCACACTGATACATGGCTAAATCTCTGGGGAGGAAAATCTTCACTTCCAGTTTTTGCCTTTAGATTTACCCATTGCAGAACTTCTCCACTTCCACACACATGAATAGAGTAGCAGAGGAATATGGTCTTCAGTGATGGTTTTATAGGATTTTAAGTGTCAACACTAGCCATCAGTTGTAACCCTTTTGTTTAACTGGCCCATTTCAAGGAGTGAAAGAAAAATCCTCCCTACAGCCCATTCAGAAAGCAGCCATCCACTGCACAATGTAAATTCCCTGTTGTAAATTTTCCACATTCAGCAAATATGATGAAGATCAGTAAAGAATGTGCTATTGGCTACATCTGTTATGTAAAAGGAAAGAATATGAAGTGATCTCAGTTGTTGACAAAGGAAGGCACAAGGTAAACACTCTGAATATTTTATTCATTTACCCCTATCAGCTCCTGTAAATTCTGACAAAATACAGCCCCCATCTTTCCTTTCTATCCAGGCATCGAGGAGGCAGGCTCTATTTTTATATAATGCAATAGAACTCACTGCAACTACCAGACAATAAAAGATGATACCAAAATGGCCATGCTTTTAAGAGCACACATTTTTGTTGTTGTCAGACACGAGTCGTAGGGGAGCAAATTGAATATAGCTGAAGGTAATACATAATTCTGAAGAATCCCCTAGCAGGCAGCACAAAGAGACACTGGCTTTCAGAAACAGTGAATGTCACGGTCTGAGTCTGGCTCAGATAACAAAGGACCACATGGCCACTCACTCTCTCTCCCTTATTTTGGGATGGTGAGGAGGAAACCCACCTAGAAACTTGTGGGTCAAGACAAGGACCAAGGTTTTGGTGCAGTATCCAACAACACGCTTGCTGAAATTTATTACCTGATATCCTAGTTATTGCAGGTAGGCAAAACACATTTAACCTTCCTTCTTTTATATCTGCTTTCTATATATTTGAAAATTACCACCATGTCCTCTTTGTCCTTTGCATATGCAAACTGCAAGGAATATTTTTCTAAAAAAGGGCAGTACTGTCTCAAGATGAAATAGGTAAAGCGTGAAGAACTGAGGAGTTTGCAGAGGGATGAAGGTTTAAGATTAAGGAGAAATTTCATAAATACTTGGATAGGGGAAGGATTGTGATACACCCTTGTCTCCTGCTGTGGTTTGAGCCTGGCTGATAAGAGAGGAGCAGGGGGCCACTCACTCCCCTGCCCCATTTCAAAATGGTGAGGAGGAAACCCACCTAAAAGCCTATGGGTTAAGACAAGGGCTGTGAGGGTTCCACTCACCAGTTACAATCATGGGCAAAACAGACTTAATGGCGGAAAAATCAATTTAATTCATCATTAATCAAAACAAAACAGAGCAAGGAGAAAACAAAAACATTGCTTAAATACTTTCCACCCATCCCTCCCTTCTTCCCGGACCCAAAACACTTTGATCTTGACATCTCCACCTCCTCCCCCCAGCAGCATGGGGGGACAGGCAGTGGGGTTTACAGCTCTGACCTCACAGGTTGTTTTCTGCCTCTCCTTCATCCTCAAGGAGAAGGATTCCTCAAAGTCTGCCCCTAACTCACCGTGGGGTCCCTCCTACAGGAGAAAGTACTTTAGGAACCCCTCCAGTGTGAGTCCCTCCCACTAGGTACAGACTGCTTTGGGCACAGTCCCCTCCATGGCTGCAGGGACACAGCATCTGCTCCCTGATCCTCATCACCAGGCTGCAGGTCCACAGCTGCTCCACCAGCATTCCACATGGGTGGCAGGACCACAAGATCTGCTCTGCCATGGTCTTTCAGGGTCTGCTCCACTGTGAATGTCACTGGGTGAAGGGGACAGCTGCCATCTCACCATGGGATGTAGAGAAAACTCTCTCTTCAGGCACCTTCTCCCTCTCCTTCCTCACTGACCTTGCTCTCTCTGCTCTGGCATTGCTCTTTTCTGGTGTTGTTTTCTCTTCTGGTGTTGTTCTCTTTCTTCACCTCCTCTTCTCCTCCAGTCTGCTCTTGATCACTCTGTGTTTCCCCTTCTGGAACACAAGGATTCACATCCATTGTTCACTGATGGCCTGAGGTGGGTTTGGACATTCTGGAGCTGGGACAGTTATTCAGAAGCTACTTACATGACCCAACACCTTCTAACTCAAAGTAAAGCTTTAGTCAAGATCCATCTTCAGGTAAAGCCCTTGACCTTTTCTTCTGGGCTCTCCTGTTGAACCATGAACTACATTGACCATTTCTAAAAAAAAAAAAAAAAAAATAATTAAAAAAATTATATTAGCATTACTGTTTGAAAAAGCAGTCAGGCATTTAGCGTATATGAAATACAGCCAGACCCCCCATGAAAAATGTGGCTGTAGGGATAAAAACATAAGAAACAAAGCCTACCTGGACCATCCTGATACTTCATTTCCTACAAAGGAAGTTGGAGTTTCTTCATCAGACAATATGTGCCCAATTTTCCATTCTAAAACTTCTTCTTTCTCAGAAATCTGACTGAAGGTGATGATACCTACAAATGTTCATCACCAATTGATCATTTATTTGAGGTCAGACAGGATTTTCTGGAAACTGCTCCTGATGGATAGATTAATCTCTTTCTAACAGAAAACAGAAATATTATTTAGAAAATCAATTACATTCTAATCAACCTTTTCTTCGAACAGACAGGTTTAAAGTAGCCGAGCCTTGTTCACAAATATAATTAGTGTCCTGTATAGAAACAAATGATATGTTCCTTCCTGTAAGGACCAAGTAAGCAAGAAATAATAAATCTTTTGAGCTCAAGGAGATGTCTGTGTCCTCCAACAGCCCAGCTCAGTATGCTTCAACTCCTGTCCTGCTTTGAAACCTCTGGGTCAGCCCACATCTCCCTATGCAAGGTGTGTAGAGAAGGACACAAACCTCCACAAGTACCATTGGTGTGAAGTGGGATTCCCCTGATGAAGTACAAGGGTGGGATTCAACTTGAGGTGAAGACAGTTAAATCTAACAGTTTACACGTGGGGGTCTGGTGAATGAGGGGATCAACTAATTTCTCAGCACCTAATTGCCTGGTAGCATATGAGATGAGGTAGGACATCTGAGATATCAGCACAAGGCTGAGATACCAGGTGGGATGTGTAAGACACCTACACCCTTTTCAGTCAGAAAGTGTAGACCAGACACAGTCTTAAGGCAAACCAGATAGTGCTGGACACTGATTTTTAGACAACTGAATTATATTTGTGTTCAACTAGTGCTGTCCATCACCCAGCTCATGGCTCATGTCATACTGTAACCCACAACAACTTTGCCTTGGGGTTACTGTCCCTCATAGAGCTTTTGACCTTGATAGGTTTTAGGGTATTTTTTCCACTTAGCTACATCAGGTGGCTCTTCCCACTGGTATGTGAGATACCAAGTTGCAGAGCACTCAGCAAAGCAGGTAAGGGAGGATGCATCCTGCACTTAATGGTTCATCCTTTCAGATAGCCATGTCAGCACTTTGTAAAAGCAAGGTTTCAATTTTTGCTCAGAATATGGATCCAGTAATGCTGCCAACTTCCATTTATCTCTGTCATTGAGCTTGTCAGCCACAGCAGGCGAGGACACAATTCAACAGCTACTTTTTTTAGTGGTGTTCCAGCCATAAATTCCTTTACTTTAATACAGAATTGCAGTTTCTTGTAGCAAATGACAAGGCAATAGCAGCAAAGTTTGGGGAGAAAAATTCACTGATTGGAGAAGGATTTACTCCTCAGCTATGCCCACTTTCCTCCCAAAGAGTTAAGTAATAGGATCAGTTGAGAGGGATTCTTATTAATGGTACTGCAGAAAGACCCTGAAAGGCTTTATCTAGAATACTGTCAGGGGCATGCATCACTAAGGGAGAGAAATTGCAAAAAACTGCAAGGAAGATCAGGGGAAAACAGAATCTCTGTTAAGACAGGTCTAGAAGTTCTTGGACTATTCAATGTAATAAAACCAGCTGAGAAAGGAGAAGGATGAGAATCCATTGGGGTAAAAAGCAAACCTAAGGAGTGAGAAGAACTAATTAACATAAAGGGGGAGTCACCCAAAATGCTTTTAAAGTCAGCAGTGGGAAATGTAAGCACCATAAACATGAGAAGCTGTGACCTATTTCTTCAGGCAATGCTCTGCTGTGGCAATGCCACTGCATGGCAGCTCAGGCTGCACTCCTTTAGGGCTGGCAGAAGTCACTACTGGGCCATATATTTTTTTGAGTTCCTGGGTCACAGGTTTCTTGTGGTCCATCTATGTCAAGGCCAAGCTGTGCATAAGTTTTCAAGATTGTACATAAACTGACAGCTGGTTCTGATGACACAGAGACCTCTATCAGTGGTGTACATCGTGTGTTATGTGATCTGATATAATCTGTATGGCTTTGCTTAGGGAGGAGAAGGGGAATATATTGGGATAGTGAAAATAGGGGATGGGGATAAGGCATGGGATTCATCTCACTTTACAAAGTGTATCTCTGTAAGAGCTAGCAGTCTTCTTTATACTCAGAGAAGAGAAATAGACATCTTAGGTTTGATTCACCAGATCAGTTTTAGAAACCAATATTAGGATAAGAAACTGCAGACTAGACAACCACACAGTGTCAGTGAAATCTTCCTTGGCAAGTTTTGAAAGAAATTAAATACAAACTCTTTCTTTATAGAATAGGAAGTGGGAGGTTTACTTTATTAATATTAGGCACATGTATGTAGATAAGAAAGCCTGGCTGAGATTTAGTCAAGATGATATATATCTAATGAAGCTAGCATTTTGGGGGAACATTTCTGGAAGATAGGAGGTAGCTAGTACATTCTGCTTTCACTGAGAAATAGTTAGGGTTTTTAATATAAATATGGTCTCATTTCAAGGTTGGTGGGTACAAGTAATTATATTTTATGGAGATAACAGATTAAACTTTCAACACCCATATCCAGTCAGCTGCAATGTAAGAGCTAATAATAACTGTCCTTGGGAAGATTCAAAGTAGCATCCAGAAAAATCAGAAAAGGCCAGTACTGACATTCCTGAAATAGCCAAGAAAAAATAATTGCTATGAATAAACAAACAAACAAAAAAGAATAACTTTGTACAGAAGAAAGAGACAAAGCATAAGTCCAATAAAAAATATATCCTTTGTAGGTCACCTTAGAAAAGAACAGCTCCCAGTCATCAGTAAAATAAAAATGCAGTAAGGTGGAAAAAAGTTTTGAGAGGAAAACAGTATGAACTACAAATAAAAACTTCAAAGTTAGAAAAAGAGCAATAATTGGTTTGCATGAGCTTCCAGGCTTTAACATCCAAAAGAGAGCAGAGTAATATGTCAGAAATTGATAAGAGAACAGAGAGTGCTTGCACCCAGACAAGGTAATCTGTACAATTGTGCAAGCAGGCTTAAACTTTGAAGTTTAAGATCCAAAGTGATAGAGAAGTTTTTGGTATAGCATTTAGACAAAGAAATAAATGACATTGACAATACACTGCTGAAGACAGAAATTAGAGATGAAGATCTTGGCAAGAAGGCACAGAATGTTTTGACTGATTATTTCTTTCTTAACAGGAAAAACTGGAATTTGATCAGAAACTAGTGCTAGCTGGTGTCTATGATAGTTCAGGCACTTAACACTTGACATTCACTTATTTTCCTCTTGGGAAAAAAAAAATTACAAACTTAGTTTAGTAGTTACATCAAAGAGACTCTTGAAGAAGTATCCCCAAATCCGATCATATTTGCTGGTAACTAAACACCTGCAGATCATTAATCCACTGGATATAAAAATGGTTAAGGAATTTGAGGACTAAATAGAAGTGTCTATGCTTTGAATAGTCAAAGCTACAGAGCATCTCTGCCAGGATCATTTTAATAATAGAGAGAACACAAATCTCACGTTGCAGCAGTAGAATGTAAGCCTAGATATATCTGTGACTTATTCTGAAAATGTTTGTCTGGTCTGAATAAGGCAGAGACATTTCTCCACTCTTGGTCGATGCTGGGAACTCTGCTGCATGTGTTGTGTCTCACTACTGAACCCATAAACACACCACACAGGACTTGTTGCCAAAGGCAAAAAGTCCCCAAGAAACCAGGAGGAGATTCTCCTCCCCTGCCTTCAGAAGCTCAGTGTGCAGGTTTCTGCATCACTTCTACCATGATTATCTGTGGAGAGTAATAAGCACTTCTAAGAAATAACTCATTTCATGTCTGTCTTAAGGTAAAATACATCTCGGTATACAAGAATCTAACCCTTTATCCACTGTTATAAAGGGAATATAAACTGTTTCACATATAAAAATCATCATTACTGTCATCTTTATAAGCCTTAACACCCCACCAGGGGCCTGGTTGCACAGCTGTACAGATTATCTTGTCTGGGTGCAAGAAGGTACACATTCACCTCCATTGTGCTCAAAGGCAAATTTAAAAATACTATTTCTTATCAGCTTGAGACCCATGAGTTTCCAGTGTGGAAGGCAGAGGGAGACTTCTGGTGGTAGAGATGCTACATGTGGTAGAGCATAGCACACAAAGGCGAGGATGCTCAGGAGCTGAAGGTTCCTGGGTATCTGAGAAGCACTCCCAGTTACAGCCAGGATCACCTCAGGATGTGAAATTAGCACATCACTCCATACTGACACCTTGTTTGCTCTTTGTATTAGTACTCAGCCATGCTTCAGGGCTCTGACATGGTGGTCTACCAGTAATTAAGATTAAGGCACATTCTTTGTTGACGATTCACTGATGAATTAACTTTGCATGCAGACCCGGATTCAGAGTTTGCTTCATTCCTTGGCTAGGACAGAATCCTTGTTATGATTTATTGCAAACCTGATTATGATTAATAGAGATCTACATTGTTCATCTCCTGGGCAATGAATGCAGGATGCCTATTCAACCCAAGGAGGACACACGTGGTCTCACCTTCAGATCAACCAGACTGGTTGCAGGCTCCCACAGAAGGTATTTTTGAAAAAAACAGCTGACTGGTTTTGTGCTTTTGTTCTGTGCTCTTTAAATGCTCTGAACTCTATGTTACAGGACAACTTCTGTCGTTTTTCTGATGCATGTGTAACGTATCTAGCCTATTATTGAACCATTAGTCACTTACTATGCTTCAATATTTCAGCAGCATAACATCAGAAATAACAATATGAAAACCACTTGATAAAAGGTCAATAAGATGCTGTTACTAAGTAGGAAATAAAAAGCATGAGAAAGCTTGGGAAGTAAGAATATTAAAAAATAAATAATGGTTGGTGCTTTTTCCATGCAGATGAGAAAGCTAGCTTGTTTGAGAGACACTTGTTCAGTATTTTTATAATACCAATGTCTGCAGTTGTTTACTTTATACAGGTTAAAATAATTTAATACAAAGAACATCTGATAATTGTACAGAGAATCAGGTGACTTTATATTTGGAGATGCGACAGTAAGAGGAGGTTTCTGTGCTGAGATGCCATTCAGGACACTGACTTTGTGATCAGGCTGAGGTTCCTACTTCCAGATCCCCTGAAACATGCACAAAGCAGTATCTAAAGTCAGATAAATTATCTAAGATTATGTCCCAATACATCGACCAGCCACTTCTGTAAAAGTGAAATCTTAAATGTAAACTACCAACTAATTATCCTGTAATTACTGATTTTATAAATGCCATATGACTCTTCTTCATGCCTGCTAATACTGAAATATATCCTATTTAAACATGAGGAATGCACATTTAGGTTTCTAATTATTTTTTCCTGCATCAATGTATTCCTAATTTCTTGACTTCCTTGATTTCTAGTTCATGTCTGGAAGTCACTATGTGCAGTCTAAAAAGCTGCACTAATCTTCTTGAGGCTACAGTAAATATAAATAATTAATATTTGCTTATGCAATAGCTGGCTGACATAAAACCACCCTGTAAGGGCTAGCTGACAGCAGTAATTATTAATTCTTGAGGTATCCCTGTCAGAGGGAGCTGTATGAACACTAAATGAGGTGACCAGCATCCCTCACCTCTCCAGCCTCAAGAGCTGTTTCCCACCCTGAGCTGAAATTTTTTTCTTAATTAAATGGAGTGAGATGTAGACTGGAAAGGCTGAGGGGCTTTTCTGTATAAAACCTGCTTCACTTTGCACTGGCATGGATTTGGGATGCTCTAATGGTCAATTATCCTTTCTCAGCTAGCAGAGGTAGAGTAGAGATTGAGGGTCAGTGACCTCTTAGACCTGGATCCACAAAAGAATGCCTGATTTCAAACCAAAAACTCTCTTTCAGAGTGGGTATGGGTGTCACAGTGTGACCTTGGGACCCTGCAGGAGGCTAGCAGGATGGCTTTGGTGCTGTGGTGGCATGGGCTCTGCACTCCTGATGCCATTAGTGTTTCTTTCAACACTTATTTAGTGAGTCTGCCAAGAGGAAGGAAACCTAATTATAGTGCAGTCCTTCTACTGTCTGTGATTCACATTTTGGGATGTGATTCCTTTTAATCTGCACTGCTGGCATCTTTAGAATGTAATATATACATTTAAAAGGATGTTTAAAGAGTATTGTTCCTACTTAATTTACTCCTTCATCACATCAGCCTCTCATGTTCTTTTTATAGCTTTAGTAAATACTGCTGCTATCCTAGTATTGTACCCAAAAACAAATACCAAAGTTTAATGAAAATTAGTTTTATTTATAAAACTTCAGTGGAAGCAGAAGAGACCTGCAAAAGACACAGAGAGACCCACAGGATCAGGATATTTTTGCCTTTTGAGAGGCAGGATCCGCTACTCGGGGCAAAACAAAGACCTCAAGAAATAGAAGCAACAGAGGGAGAACCAAGGGAAAGAATTAAAGGTCATTGCATTCTAACTGAAGAATGAAAACAGTTTGCTCTCAAACTCTCAAAGAAATTTGGATGCTTAGAATTCTTAAAAACTAATTATCCCTCCTGGGTTTCCCTGGGCATTAGGTAAATGACACGCATTGTGGATGTCCGAGCCTGACTATAGAGGTTAATGGTGGAGGCACAACAGCAGCCACCTCATGGGGAGGAAATTTTCAAGGTCAAACAAGAAAATTCATAAACAAGAGTGGCAATGAGGATATTGCTCCTGGACTTTCCCTGCAGAAGTCATTGACAGACAAAGCTACAGTTACTGAAAACCATGTTTATAGTTGTTTCACCCAAGAACATTGCTGGAGGTTTGCAGTTCTCCTGGTAAGTTTTAGGCTCTGGAAACATGAAATTATCCAACTCTATGAGTGAGCCTTGTCTCTTTGACTGCATCTGTTTTCTGGTTAGTGCTGAAGAAATGGAATTATTTAATCTACTACTAAATACTGAATGGGCATCAGAGTAAAGTACAATTCAGCAGGACACTTGCACAAGCCTGAATTGAACACGAGGCCCTCTCACAAACACAAATTGCCTGAAGGTTTGGACACGAAATAAATTTTCTAGTCAATGCATCAATGGTTATAAAAGACTATGCAGCCCCAAACTCAGAGCAGCCTGAAGAATAACGCTCTCCTGCTTCACTGAGACACAGTCCAGGCCTTTGGCCAAAGGCATTGATTCAGATCTTCATGATTTTTGCAGAATTGCCTCTTTGTCTCTTTAAAAAGTTCCCAGATCAGCAAAAGCTCTTGAATGAATTTGTGCTGGAGGAGAAAAAGAGAAACTTGTTCCTTCCAAATGACCAATTTTGAGTGTTAGTTTGATATGGTCATGCTGTCCAAAATATAATAGATAATACATTTTAATGGGACGAATCCTCACCCAGAGTCCAATGATATAAATAAATCTTTTTCTGGCTCTACTGTGTTTGACATAGGCTCAATTCTAATCTCATTTACAGAAGTCTGACCACGACTGGCTGTATTGAAATTGACTGTGTTTTCCTAGTGTGAAAATAGGACCAGGCCCCAAAGCTACAATTATTTGTAAAAATGGTTTTATAAAAAAAATAAAGGTTTAGATTAAAAGGGATCCCATGGATAGATTAAGATACAATAACCCTTTTCTGTGAGGGAAAAAAAGGTGAACATTTTTTAATACAGAAAATAAATGCATGTTTAGTAAACTTTTTTGCTTGGTCTGTGGCTGTAACCATGCTTCAGGTTCATAGTACACATGGGAGGGGGGATTAGATTCTCTGCAAATCTCTTTATTTTGTCATATTACTTTCATGATTCTTTGAAAAATTATGACCAAAACATTAAATATTTTGACCAATATACCTGCTGGTAGAGAAGGATATAGCCATCTGTATCCATGAACGGAATGTATTGGTTTATTCCTTCTATTTATTTTTTCATTGTTTTCCTTTCATCCCTCATTAGGTGCCTTCGACCCAGAGGTTCATCTAGCTTCAAAAAATGAAGAGGAGGAACCAAAAAGCTTTTCCACTTTGCGCTATGTTTAAGTTCAGTGGTTTGCTTTCAGCTCTTTGCTATGTCCTGTCACTGTTCTGAACCCAGCTCCATGATGTGAAATGCTTCAATGCTCTGGTTTTCTCCTCCTTCTACCCCTCCTCTGTTGCCTCCTCCTCCTTCTGCAAGTGAAAACATCATGATACCCCATGGGGATGAAAAAACCAAAAAACTCTGCCTACAAAGGAGGGGAGGATTTAAATCACTGAAAATTTTACTTCTCTGGGGAAGCACACCACCATATCTCAGACATGATCTGATTTGGTGGCAAACATATGGTGGAATTAGAATTTGTGCTAAAATTTTCTTTTCAAAAATTTTAATATGGGAATTTTGCAACAAGGTAGTGTTCATCCATCAGAACCCTTGTAAGAACAAAACCCCAAACCTTTCTAACCTCTTGTTTCAGCCACCCCCAATGAGCTCAGTGTTAGTTCCTATTTTTTTACAGACTGTTGTACCTTTCTGTTAGACTGCTCCCACACCTCCTGGCCTCTTCAGAGCATGATTGTGCTTTCTCTGCCTGTTTTTCTGAGTAGCTTTTTCACCAAGTATCCCTGCAGCCATCTCTTTCTGCATCAAATCAGTTCTTAGCTTCTTACCCATCCTCCATATCTCAGCCCTTTCCAATTTTTTACTGTTTCATCCTGTCATGATGACTTGCACATGGCCTTCTTTCCTAGCTGGCTGCCAAATTCAGCTGCTAATTTTCCCACTCTTTTGACATGCCTTTGTACCTCCTTCTATTCAGAGCAGTCTCATACATTAAACAATCTCCATAATTCATGATATTTCATTTTTTCATTGCCAAAAAAGTCTCAGCAGCAGACTCGACTCTTCTAATAAATAGTCTTCAGTTGTTTCTCTTCTCTTTGGTTGTGAGAATGATCCATTTTCTCCCTATTCTTTCTCTAAGCTCATAATTGCTGTAATTCATTAATAATTCAAGCCAAGTCTTTTTGCTTGCTTCTCATGCTCTTTGAAGGCTGCTGATGCTACAGGATACTACTGTTTTTTCACCACTGAGACAAAGCAAGCCCAGTCCCTGCTGCTTCTAGCTGAGCTACTGAACCTAGCTGCAGCAGCATGGTGTACTTCTCTAGGTATCCACCAAGCCTCTCATGTTTTTGAGCTTGCTGAGCGCTCTGTGAGATTGCATCACACAGACATCTCCTTGCACGAGTGTTCTGGAGCACTTCATGAACTGAGATAAGTTCTGATCCTGATTGATTTGTGCCGAAGTTTTCAGGCTATGTGAGCACTCACTGGTAAGAGTCAGTTCATGCAAATATGGAAAAAAATATAGAAATACACCCCTAAAAAATGAATATATGTATGTTTACTGTGGACAAAGCGTCCATGGTTATTTACAAATGGGAACTAGGTTCTGGCAGTTGTACTCTCTCTCTATGTTAGGGTTCATGAGACCAGAAGTGGTTGTCTCAAATCTAAGTGCCTACATTTGACTGAGTAATCCTTGTCTCTCAGTGAGGAGAAATGTGCCCTTTTTGGAGGGGATTATTTAATCCAACAATGGAAGCCTAAAAGTAATCAGAGACATTGCACCTGAAAGTGTCTACGTTAAAATTGCATATACATAGACACCGAAAATGTATCCCATGTCTAAAATGAGTAACACTAAGGGCAAAATCAGATATACTCTAAAATAAATGTTCTTTTGACTGTTGGAACAGCAATTTCTGAAAAAAAAAATCCAGCCAGTATGTATCAAGGAAACATCCACAAGATGTTTAATGGCTGAGCCAATGCCTCATTGGCTCTTGGCTAATAGTCTTTCCTATAGTGATTTGGAAAGTGTCTATAGGCAGAATTGTACTGCATAAATCCCTCTGGTTTTGTGTGAATATTAGCTGCATGCTTTGTGGATGAAAAGCATTATGTGCTACAGGAGCTAACCACTATCATTTATCTTCTCTGACTTCCTGAGCCTAGGAAAATGGTGGCAGGCCTGGTGATGTTGTTAGTGATCCAAAAGCTGCAAGATGTTACCTGGGAGGAATTGGGCTGAGAGAAGGGAAGGGGGGAGGCACAGGCAGATACATAGTTGTCCTCCACCCAGGAATCACCATCCCTGGAGGTATTTAAAAGCTGCTGAGGGACATGGTTTAGTCATGGACTTGGCAGTGCTGGGGTAATGGTTGAATGTGGTGATCTCAAAGATCTTTTCCAACCAAAAAAATGCTATGATTCTCTTATCTTAGTTTTTAAAAAGAAAATCTATACCCAATCAAGGGGTTTGGGATGATGCACATGTAATTTGATAGTATTTAGGTGGATGCAGATGCTTACATTCAAAATTCTCATCCCAAAAGCCTCTCCCTTCCCCAAGGGAGCCACTTGAATCCAGAAGGAATGACCCTGTTTACCATGCAGGTTCTTAAGGTACCCACAGTTATGCTTCTTTGCAAAATGGATACACTTTCTTCCCCTAGGTATCACGTTTGGATAAGTTCAAAGACAATCAGGAATTTCGCAGTAGTATTCCTTGGTTGACTAAAGACTGAAATGAGCCAGTGTACTCTCAGCTCTGGGTTTAGGTTTCTCAAAAAACACAAGAAGTCATTCTTTATTTTATTTTATTTTTTTAAGTTTTATTTTATTTTGTTTCACTTTATTTTATTTATTTTATTTTAATTCCACCTCCTCTGTCTTCTACCTGAAAATTAAATAAGGACTTCCTCCAGAAGTGGAAAATACGGTAGAACAACTCCAAGTCTAGAAGACATTTTCTATCAGATAGGAAAGGGGGAATCCTAAATCCTTAAAGTGTTTCACAAAAAATAAAAGAAAAAAACATTAAATTAAAAATACATAAAAATAATAGATTAACAAAAGGAAAATCAGAAATAATTCTGGGAACCTGACTCTGGGGCATTTTTTCAACCCATCTGTATGGCTAGAACATTGCCCTCTGATTATGAGTCTCTTACATATAATTAGTAGAAACAAAACATGTTTTGCCCCTTCCTTTTTTCTAGAGGAATCCAGAAGTTTTCTTTAGGATTTGTTCTTCAGCTGTGGATACTATTTCCACCTCCAGCAGACAGCTTCAGGTGTGGGATCCCATATACCTGTTGTCCTGCCTCCAGCATAAAAAAAAAAAAAAAAGGAACATTCTGGAAATTCAATTCAAATACACTTCTCTGTGGTTTCATGTAATGATTGGCTCCAGGCATCTCCCGACTCTTACAGAATGTTGTTCTGGATCCTGCTCCCTGGGGAACCAATATAAGACTTTAAGCAAAACTTGTCTAAATTAATACCTTTCTTCTTCCTTCATTTTCTGTGATTTTTTTTGGTGTTCTTCGGCTTCTAAAAAAAAACATTTCTACTTCTCTGCAGTTTGGTAGTGATTCTAGCTGGATGTCTGAATTAATAGCAGAGCTGAACGAATTGTAAGAAATTAGTCTCCTTTTATTTTTATCCAAAATTAAAGTGTCCATCAGAGGGATGGACAATTTCCACAAAGCTGAGCCTTATTTAAATTCACATCCTGCTTCTGAAATGATCTGGATAGCTTAATTGCATTTGGTCAGTGAAATTTCCATTCTCTAATTAAGTTTTTGTAACCATTATAACCCTCTTTTGGAGGAAAAAAATACCAAAACAAAACAAAAAAACCCCTCCTTTCCTATTCTCCGCATTGGTTGAGGACCTGAAATAATCATAAACTAGAGAGGTGAAAAAGAGAAACAGGATTAATTAGTTTTAGAAAACATAAGCCTGCTTGATTGCTTTGCTTTGGCTTTGATTGTGAAATTGTGCTTAGGTTAAATTGAGCTAACATATAATTTGTCAGCTGGACAAAAAATGCTGTAATTGATCATTTGCTCCTGTCACCCTAAAAAAAGAAAAATGAAAAGCAAACTTGCCAAAGCCTAGCTAGGTCTTTGGTTTGTTTGAGTTTCTCTGTTGAAGGCTCTGGAGGGGAAGATCAGAACCCTGGCCTGTTGACACACAGAGATTTCTATCACATGGTGAGACCTTTCCACCCTCTGCCCATGGTGGAAGAACCACCTAGAAAGAAGGTGCCACAGTTTGGCTTTGAGCTATCACATGAGGCAAGGAGTTGGTGCTCTGGAGGACTTGAGTTATTTTATGCTTAAGTAGGTCTTCAAATATTCTTCAGGAGTTCCTGGGAAAGGGAATGAGAGATGAAAAAGACCTTGTCCTAGCTTTAGTCTAGTGATACGAAGCAGGTAGGTTTGGCTGGCCTTCATCAAGCCATGTGAGATGCTCACTTGGTAAGCTGAGCACGTGACACATCTGAGGCAGCACAGATAAAGCTCAGCTGCAACCATCACCACCATTTTGCAGTGTGCAAACCAGCTTTCTGCTTGAGGCAACTGGAGATGGTGAATGGAGAACTTGTAGGAGTCCAGGAGAACTCTCATCACTGGTAGATGCATTTTCATGGCCGAGTACTTAGGGATCAGGGATCACTGACAACAGGATCGATAAATGTGGAAGCATCACACTGCACATAGAGGCTGGGGTGTATCTATTGGCTGTAGTGAGCTGCTTGTTGTCATTAGAGTTGGTTGTTATAGCCATATCTGCATTAATAAATGAAATAGTGCTGAGGTCCAAGCATCATCTCAGTCCTTGCTATCACATTCCTCAGGACCCACCAATGTCAAGGGATCTCATAGGTAAGTTCTGCATAACTGGAGAGATGCAGAGAAATCCTCCATGGTGGAAAACATTCTGTAGGCAGACAGAATGAAAAGGATCTACAAGTAAAGCAACGCCAGGATTTCAGAGAAGAAATGAAAACTGAAATAAAAAAGAATAGTGCATGTTTCCTGCAAGAGGGGATTCCTTGATTTATTCAGATTTATTCAGAGACTGAACCATTCCCTGGATAGGGAAGAGCTGCTTAGGCTTTGGCATTATTTTTTTGTCCAGGAGATAAAGATGCACCCTTGCCCCTCTCCTGCTGCTTTTTGCAGGTTGCAGGAAAACTAGGAACAGAATAACTTTGGTTTTATTTTTCTATACCCTGTTCTATTCCTTCCATGTTCCTACTCCTTCCTTTCACCCTCATCTGTATAGCAGCAATCAGCTTGCATATATGTTTTTAAGGAGTGATGGCAGTCCCATCCCAAGGGTAGTCCCATCCAAAAGTCTCTTAGGTTGTGGCATGGGATGCCTTGAGATGGTTTTGGGTTGAAATATTTACATTTGCTTTTTGGTTTCATAATGATGGCTTTTTCTTATTTTGAACATGCAAGGTGAAAATTAATAAAGCTCCTAGGAGCTGCTAAGATTAGCTACATTTTTTAGAAAAATATACCAGATAATAAAATGACAGCAAAAAAAAAATTGTATTTTATGAACATGTCCTCTGTTACAGACAATTCATATACAGGATTTGGAATCTTGTAGCAAACCCTCCCATTCAGCATTTCTGTTTAAGAATTCCTGTTAGTTTCTGTCATCTTTCATCAGATTCCATTCAGATTCAAATTCCCAGTGTTGCATTTTAACTTGAAGGCCAAGGTTTTCTTAAAGGAGCAAAACAGTTTGAAAGAATTCCTGAGAATTAAGAGAATTGGGACCCACATTCTATTTTACAAAAAAACAAAACAAAACAAAAAAGCAAACCACAAAATCCACCCTAGTGCAATATATATGTTATTTCATCTGCAAATAATCCAGCCTTCTCTAGAAGTTGATGTTTAAGTCGAAAAAATTAAGGTGTTGTTGCATAAAATTGAGCTGTATAGATGTCATATGATCACTGAAAAAAATAGACAAATGTAAGAATAGCCTTACTGTGAGACAAAAATATTATCCAAGAGCATCAGACCGGTTAATGAAGTTTTCAGCACTTACTGCAATATCAAAACCCAGCTCACAGAACTGTTTACATTTTTCTGTACTCTCCTGTCAGTCAGTGGCTCTGCAATCAGGGCTTCAGAGCCAGCGTGGAGAAGGGAGAGAGAAGAAAGGTTGTTCAGCAGAAGTGGGTTTATTAGCAGCTTAATGTTACATTCAGTCTCAGTCAGTGAGGTTTTCTGGGAGCATTTGTGGGCTGCAAATATATGCACCTACACACACAGAACGGGGTAAAATGGTTTATGTTTCAGAGCCTGGCGGTTCCGCTGATGGGAGCTGGTGTGTGCTGGTGCTCTCTGCTCCTCTAAAAGGCAAAAAGTGAGCAGCAAGGAAGAATTATAGAATCCTTTTGGTTGGAAAAGACCTTTAAGGTCACCAGGTCAAACCATTAACTCAGCACTGCCAAGTCCACCACTAAACCATGTCCTAAGAACCATATTCAGGAAGCTGAACATGAGCCACCAGTGTGCCCAGGTGGCCAAGAAGGCCAATGGCATCCTGGGCTGTGTCAGGAACAGTGTGGCCAACAGGTCCAGGGAAGGGATTGTTCCCTTGTGCTCAGCCCTGGTGAGGCCACAGCTTGAGTCCTGTGTCCAGTTCTGGGCCCCTCAGTTCAGGAAGGAGATTGAGGTGCTGGAGCAGGTCCAGAGAAGAGCAAGGAGGCTGTGAAGGGACTGGAGCACAGATCCTATGAGGAGAGGCTGAGGGAGCTGGGGCTGTTCAGTCTGGAGAAGAGGAGGCTCAGGGGAGACCTCATCACTCTCTACAACTCCCAGAAAGGAGGTTGGAGCCAGGGGGGGGTCGGGCTCTTCTCCCAAGTAGCTACCAGTAAGACAAGAGGGCATGGACTTAAGCTCTGCCAGGAGAGGTTTAAGTTAGATATTAGGGATCAATTCTTTACAGAGTGGGTGATCAGACATTGGAATGGGCTGCCCAGGGAGGTTGTGGATTCTCCATTCCTGGAGGTTTTTAAGAAGAGACTGGATGTGGCACTCAGTGCCATGGTCAGGGAATCACAGCTGTAGAGGATCAAAGGTTGGACTTGATGATCTCAGAGCTCCTTTCCAGGCTGGCTGATTCTGTGATTCTGTGATCTGCACGGCTTTTAAACGCATCCAGGGATGGTGACTGGGCCACCTCCATGGGCAGTCTGTTTCAGTGCCTGACAACCTTTTCAGTAGAGAAATTGTTCCAACTATCTATTCTAAACCTGCCCTGGTACAAGTTGAGACCATTTCTTCGTGTCCTACTGCTTGTTACTTGGGAAATAAGGTTGCCTCTTGGCCTTTTCCTTGCTGCTGGACATTGATTAAACTGCAAAGCCAAGGAGAAAAGGAAAGTGAGGTTGAGTATTTCATCAGGAGCCACTGAATATGCTCAGGGGATGGTACTGAGAAGGCTGGGGAAGCATGAAGAAGAGAAAAAAAGCTGCAACAGGGCAGGTACCATGGGGCATGAAGTTTCCTACTCTTGCTGTGGGGTGAATAGTTTAAAAAGACAAAATCATCTCTAACTTCTGGGTGACTCTCAACCTTCTCCCAGGGACTGTCATAACAAAATGGATTTTGTTTCACTAGTCTGCAGCTGGGCTTCACTCTTGCATAAAGTGTGAGCACATTAAGAATAATTTCTTATTCTGTGAGAGAATGTGTGAGTTTCTTTTGAACCCCGTAAGCACAGTCTGTGGAGCAGGCACCTGGACAGTAATACACTTTGGGTAAAGAAATCCACAGCTTCACACACTGGTCCAGCATTTCTCACCTCATGTTTCTCAGCAGTTGAGAGATAACCTGTTGTTTGGCTTGGTATGTGGCTACTTCCAGCTGTTAATTTATTCTTCTTTGAATTTTTGTGATACAAAAATATACACTGAGAGTGGTCGCCATGCTTTTCACAGTAAATATCCTGCTCACCAGTACCATGATTCTGTTTCCACCACCTCTTTGTAAGGTTGCAGTTGCAAATTTGCTTTAAACATACAGCTTGCCTTGCCTGTCCTCATTTCATTCTGTCAGCCAGCAGTACCAGGATAGAGATGTGGTTTTGCTGCCAGGTGATAGGATTATGGTGCTCAGGGAGGTCCATTTAGTGGTAGGAGTCTGGGCTGGAAGCTCTTTGCTCCAATTAGCAGTAATTCTCTGAAGGGTAACTGGCAGGAGGGTCCTGTTGGGAAGCAGGAGGCAGCCAGGCTTTCCCTGTGCCAGGTGTCACAAAGTCTCTGCTGGACCCGGTGGGAAGATCTTGAAGGAAGCAGGGTTTGGGGATGTTAAATTTCTGCTCTGACTGGGAGGATTTGGAAGCAGCTGGAATTGTAAGGGATTTTCTTGGCATGAGGTATTTTCACGGTGCTCTTTAGTAACTCTGCTGCTGTTGCTGGATGGTTTCAGGTGGGGGATCCACAGCTAAGGCAGGGAGAAGAATGTTGGGGTGTTTCTGCTGCTGACAGTGGTGTGGCTCCCACAAGCAGCTCAGCTTCAAGGAGAAAAAGAAGGGCACCTGAAAGACCTTGTCTGGTGGGGGAGGTGGAGGAAAGAATAAGGGTATACATGCCAGGGCTATCTGGGGCTTCTGGACATCCTGTTCCAGCCTAAGTAAGCATCTCTGTATGGTAGCTGGCCTCAGGTAGTTTAAACACTTCCTTTAATCACTGCAGCATCCTACCACTCTGGGTTTCCTGGATCCTGTTCATAAAATATTTATCATGCTGTTTCTGCATCAATGAGGTCTAAAACACTCTGAAACAAAGGCTTGCTTTTAATAGGGTAGATGTTTTTCTACTATTCATTAACCACCATTTTCCCTGCTGCATAAAAGACATCTGTTACGTTTTGGAAGACAAATGGATATGGAAGACAGTGGGGAGCCACAAAAAAAAGCATTCTGTGTCACAGTTAAAGATTTACAATGGGAGGTGTGTGCAATGATGACCCAAGGGAATTTCCTGAATGCTGCAAGATCTTGTGGTAGATTAAACTAATAATAGATATTTCTCTCCACTGGAGATGCAGGCTAATGGCTACAACAGAACTCTATTATGATATTAGAGTCTTATTTTCCAATTACGTAAGATTAAGTTTTCAGAAGAAGCAAATATAGCAAGAAACTTTCAGTATTAAAGTTATGCAGTCAAAGGAACGTGATGCTATTCCAACTATCACCAATTATTTCTATTACGGAGCATTGCCAGTTCCCAGAATTTATTTTGTTGTCTTTCTTGCAGTCCCAGCTCCTGGAACAAGGGAAACTCAGCAGTATTTTTTAATGCATGAGAACCTGCTCCTTCACTGATGCATGAAAAAGTTTGGAAATGTGAGTTCCTGAGAAAATAGGGCAGGTGAAAGCAACTCTTTAATATTATTATTTTTTTTAAATCCTCATAATTTTCAACTTGCAGTTCTGGTCACAACTCAAAATTGGCAATATTGCTTATGGTACTACTGGCAGATCTTGACCATAAGCTATGTCTCAGTGTGGCAGGGAATGTAGCAGTGTTAAAGCCCCATCTTAAAAGAGATTACAGAACAAAAATAATATCTTGCCTGAATTTTCTTCTAAATGAAAAATAACTCCTGCAGCATGCCTTGATCCACAAAGCCTCTAAATGAAAACACAGTGACAAATCAGATCCAAATGCTCAAAAATGCCATTGAACAAGGAGTACTTCTGTTATATGTCATTCTTACATAACCTCATATTTTTTCTCAGAGACCTAAAAATAACCACATTGTAGTTATTTAGTTGTATAAAGTGTTCTTGGTACAATTTGCAAGGAGATGATGATTATATGTCCAGTTACTTCATCCTGTTGGATGCAAAATGCAGATCAGCAGCTTTGCAAAGTCTGAATTTCCTTATTCTAAGAACTGATTTATTTTAAGGCTTTTTTTTTTTTTTTTCCTGGGTGACTAATATATCAGGCAGAGATGAACCTAGGTTTTAGTCGAAAAATATGATTCGCCCCTTGGGTCTACCTGCCAAATGGCATGCAGAGACCCAAGAAAAAATTGTGATTGGGATTTTAATTGAGAGATTTGCCAAGGATGAAAGTAAATTTTAAATTATACCATGGAGGAGAAAATCATCAAATTCCACCACTGAGTAGTACACTACAGCTGTGCTTGCCATTTATTCTGTACAGCCAGGCTTGGAGAGACAAACCTGGAAAATAATGAAACACAAAGAGTTGTCTGTTATCTGTGTTTCACTGATTGCTCAGAAAGATCAAGCCTATGTTAAAGTTGAACATGTGAGAAAGAAAACTTTCCCAAGTATATTTTTCTCCACATCAGTGTAAAGGACCAGCAGTGAGGGTGAGTGATTTCTGATGTGGCAGTTTCCAAGTCATAATAGTTGCCCTGATTGCAGTTTGTTTTTGGCTTCAGGTGGAGTAAACAAAAAGAAGACTTCTTCATTTAAGTGGTAAAAAACCCAAAGACCACAGTATGTTTCCTGGCACCTGGAGTTAGGGCTTGTGAAGGCAGTTGGCTCTGCATAGAATTTCTCTTCAGGATTTAAGTGTCATTTGCCCCAGAGAGATGTGAAATAAATAATCTGGGGAGGCATACAGGGAAGAGGTTTGAACACTATTGTTGGGGTCAAGAATCAAACAAAAAGCAAAATTTATTTTCTGTCTAAGATTCTATAGAATTTCACACAGGAGGAGTTTAACAGGGTGAACTTGTGAACCATGAACTTTTTTCCATGACTCATAGTTAGCACTTACAGAAAGTTTCCATTTTTCCTTATTTCCTGCCACAGAGCCAGAAAAATCATTCACATTTCTGAGCAGCTTTGCACAGGGGATATGCCAACAAGGTTGGAGGGAAGAATCAGAAGAGTGAAGCACATTTCTGATCCCAACCATTTCGTGCATGTGTGCAAGAAGCCTATGCCTTACCCTCTGGGTCAAACATTTGCCATTATAATGCCCTGAGCTTAATTCTTTTGCAGCCAATACTACAGCTATCAAAATCAGCAGAAATGTTTTGAGTTTAACGGAGTTTAGATTCAGGGCACGCCAAAGGAAAGAGTTTTTGAGAGCTAAACACTTCTTTGGACCCCATACACTGCTATAAGCACATGCACACATCCCCATTAACTGTTTTGTTGGGTTTTTTAAACAGCAGCCAGACAAACCCACATGCCTTAGATTGACTAGGTCTCTTTGTTTAAAATAGGCTGAGATCTACAAAGAGTCAATATAATAATAGTCTTTCAGAAAAACTGCAGCAGAAGGAACGGCTGTGATTTCATTTCCCAATATTTTTTCTTCATATTACATTAAATGACCCATGACTTTGATTAAATTGAAAATTTAGTGTATTGGCATTTTCACTGCCTTAAGATTTATATTTTTCATGGTGTCTATTTATGTTCCAGTTTTACTTTATTATACTTGTTGGAAAAGCTCATTTCAGAGGACTCTACCAGCTGCCATATAGTGAAATACAAACATCAGAGAAGACAGAGTTTCTCTACTCCCTCAAGCCAGGTGTGCCCAGTTAAGGTACCTATACACTCAAAGGGCTTTAGAAGGTTTTGGCCTATGTTCTTCTTTGATCTGGGCTTTTCTCTTTCCCTTAGGCAAACAAGAGAGAGATACCAATTTAATTTGTAGAGAAAGGTATTTGTATCGGAGGAATCAGATGCTTTCATGGAGATAAAGGTTTTATTGTGCCTTGTGTCAAGGAGTACAAGGAGCCACAGCCACTAAGCCACTCTTACTAATAATGATGTGCTTTTTTCCAGTGTTTAAATGACTGACAGAATTGTTCTTTTCTGCTGATATTACCCCATCCCTTCAAAAGCCAAGCCCTCAAGCTGATTTTTCTAAAGAAAGTTCAGTAAAAAACTGTTCAAGTGTTTCCAGAAGAATGAGAGAACAATACAGGATTTTTCCTATCCAAAAGCAAAACCAAACTACATGTTACAATAGTTGCACGGAGATTTCTTCAAGGATTAACAAGTTTGGGTGTATGAATCTGGGGTGGGAGCAGACCCAATTCAATACTGTGAGCACAATCTTTACCCTTCCAATGACAAACCAAGCAAGATTGCTCATCTTTTAAAATTCCTATGTTCTTACTTGAATTTTCTTCTTTATTAGTTGTGTTTAGTGCTGAAACTGCATTCATTGCAAAAGGTGGTCCCTGGTTCAACCCACCCTGTACAGAGTACCTTACAGCAAAGCATGATGCTTACCTGCTGCTGCTTCTCATTCAGGGGCTTTTCATGTGGCATGATCCAGGATCCAGGAGTGAGAATCCAGTGATCCAGGCTGAAACTGCCTCTCCTGTGCTTTTATTGCTTCCTGCTGCTGGCAGCTTAACAAGGAGGGAAAGTGGAGAAGATAACCTAGTCCCAGCATGGAATAGGGGAAAGAGTAAGTGTGAGGGAGATTTATTTGCAAAATAAATGCAAAGATGGAAGTGAAGGTAAAGGCCTGGGAGAAGAAAAAGTGATAGAACCAGAAAAAGGACTGGAAAATAAGTCAGAAATTAAGAAGTGGTACAAAAGGTAGTGGAGAGAGTGCAAGAAACTAGGACTAGGAGGAGGCTAAAGAGAAAGGGTTTCTCACCAGGGAAACATCCTCTCTGCCAGAAACACGTGGAGGTGTCTACAAGACGTGTAGCTTTAAACACTGGACTTGGAACAGTTAGGTTGATTCTTGTTAGATTTAGGTTATGGTTGGACTTGATGATCTAAAGGTCTTTTCCATCCAGAACAATTCTGTGATTCTGTGATAATTCAGAACTGTTGCCAAATTTTGGCGTCCTTTTTCTTTCTAGAAAACCACTGAGAGAAAGACATGGAGGTCTTAAAATGAGTCTAAAGGAAGCTCATGAAGATGATCATAAGGCTGTAGCACCTTTCCTATGCAGACAGTCTGAGAGAACTGGGGGTTGTTGTGCCTGAAGAAGAGAAGGCTCTGTGGAGACATTAGAACAGCCTTTCAGTACCTGAAGAGGCTACAGGAAAGCTGGAGAAGAACTTTTTACAAGGCTCTGGAATGACAGGATGAGGAGGGAGAATGGTTTTAAACTGGAAGAGGGTAGATTTAGGTTAGACATTAGGAAGAAATTCTTCAGTGTGAAGGTGGCAAGACAGTGGCCCAGGCTGCCCAGGGAAGCTGTTGTTGCCCTTTCCTTGGAAGTGTTCAAGACCAGGCTGGATGGGGCTTGGAGAAACCTGATGCAGTGGGAGGTGTCCCTGCTCATGACAGGGGGGCTGGAATTAGAAGATCTTTCACCTTCCTTTCAATCCAAACCATTCCATGAGTTTAGTGAGGACATCTAAACATATACAGGTGTAAGTTTTCCTTCTGCACTAAAACAGTCGTGTGCTGTGTGTACGTGGATATAGCTACTGAGTATTGGGATCCATATGTTTCTTACCCTTTTAGCACCTGGCACTGTAAGCTTAAAACTAAACCAATTTATTTTTCAGTAGAAAAAGAGAAAGACCTTCTCCTCTTCCTGGGAAATGCAACGAGGTGTGCCTTTATTGCAAGCACAAATGGGACACTACAGACAGACTACAAAACAAAAATAGCTGTGCTGTACCATGAAAGGAAACGAATGGGGTTTGAACCTTAATTAACTCCTTCTTTAAGTGTCAGGCAGCAATCAGCACAAATTACGGAGTACGAGCTTTTTGCTCTTGAAAACGTGGAGACTTTTCCTCCCCTCCTCCCAGCTGCAAGGATCCAGCTGAGATCAAGGGTAATTTATTTATTTTTTTCCTTTATGGCACTTGTAAAAATCAAATCCACAGTCAAATAGACAAAGCAAAGCCATCATGAAAGGAAGCAAACATCCGGCCTTGCTGCGTGCGCAGCGCCCTGGCTGATCTCTCTCCTCTCCAGCACAGCTGAACGCCTGCTCAGCAGTCTGGGAGGAAGGAGCTGGCAGCCTTCAGCCATCCTCTAATGAGCCTCATCAAACAAACAAACAAAGAAAAAGAGGCTTCACAAATTAGCAGAGACAAGTGTTAGCTGATTCTTCCGTTTTTTGTACAGTACATACACCCCCAGTGCCTCTGAGGGCTGGGGTGGGATCTATCCTGGTATTACCCCTCTGAATGTGGGGCATCTTTCTGATTAAGGACATTCACCCTGATTTTGGAGCCAGCAGGGCAAAACAGAGGCTTCTGGGCTATGAGTCCCTTGAGGTTCTGGGATGAGATAAATCACATCTTGAAGTGGCCCCCACCATTGATGGTAAAGACCTGACCCTCATACTGTTCCTGTCTTCTGGAGATGGGTTCTGAGAAGGCCCAATCAACAGGGTTCTTGCAAGGCAGGACAACCCACTAAGTTAAGCTTCATGGCCACTATCCCAGGGACCTTGTTTCCCTGCCTTAATTGATGAACATCACTGTTCTGCATCTCAGGATGAAGTGTGCCTCTTGGTACAACACCTCATGTCAGAAAAAAATAATGTTCTCAACAGCTTGCAGCACAGCTAGGGGTATCTATTTCTCACTCAGCACAAGACCATATCCCTCAGTAAAATTTGCATGTGATCAGAATATATGAAAGAAACAGTATATTCTTTACTATGCAAAAGTTTCTGCAAATCTGGCAGAAGTAGCACAAGCTGCTTACTAAATTCCCTTTTTTTTTTTTCCCCCAAAGAGCTCTGCTTTGTAATAAGGGCAGAGACTAGGGAACAATTCTTGCATAAAACTAAACTGCACGATTCTGCCTAATTATTTGCCCTTGAAGGGTGATACATCTCCTGATGCACTGTTTTTCCTCACCGTGATTCTTTGCACAACTGTCCTCATGAGAAATATCATCTGAATTGGGGACAGCTCTGTCTGGAGTACATGCAGCAAGGGCTTTTCCAGCAAGATGCAGTTCCTATTGTAGTGACAATAGGAGCCTTATGACAGCTACTGGGCTTTCAATAGCAAATACAGCTTCAGTACAATTTACTCAAGCTTCTTCTTACTATCAGATGTTGCTTCCCTCTAGTTAAAAAAATAGCCTAAATAGTGTAGCACTGGCATTGAAGGACAAAGCTTGATTTTAGTTTTGACAGTTCTCAGGAAGGTGGAATGCTGAGGAGTTTTCTGTGGAGGTGTCTACACTAGCATTTTGGTTACCCTACACTGCAAAGGGATATAAGAGCACACACATGGGAATTTTTTTTTTTTTTTCTCTCTGAAACTGAACAAGAAAATGAACTGCCAAGGGACTGCTAACATGCTCCAACCAATCACAGTCCCTTGGGCCAGGCTGAACCTAGACCAAAGCAAAACACTCCCAAATCTAAATGTGGAGGTTGTTGCATCCTCAGCACCAACTCCTTCACTCTATAAATCTGCTCCTGCTGGTCTTCCCTGCCTGTTAATGTCAACTTGCAAGGATGGGATGGGACACCTGGGGGCTGGGGTATGAGGCAACTGTCAAAGGGGGTTGGGAGATTTCATCATCAGGGTCTGCAAGAGAAAGAAGAGGGGAAATTACAGAATTCACAGAGATCATGTGAATTTTCAACTTATTTTAGCTTTTAGAAATCCAAATCTGTACAGATGAGGATGCAAAAAAAAAAAAAAAAAAAAAAAAAAAAAAAAAAAAAAAAAAAAAAATCCCATCTTCCCCTAGCTTGTTTTCATTCTGGTTGCAGACTAGAGCAGAAACATCCTCCTGACAGTCATCATGCAGTAATTTGACATATGGAAAGCACAGCCAGAGTCATGGCTGCACAGGTTATGGCACAGCCTAACATTTTGGTGAGTCCTTATCTAGCCAAACCCAGAATCAGCTTTTGTAAAGTGGATATCACTCTTCCAAAAGGCATCTGAGGAACAGTGTCTAAAGGCAGTGAGCAGTCAATCAGAGTGAATTGCTGATGTTTTCATAACTTGGCATTGTTTGGCAGGGCACATCCTCTGATGTCAGCCATGTCCAGTGCAATGGAAATGATTGAGCTTATCCTGCTTCACTTGCTGAAGAAGAGGCTTGGGATCAAGTTGTGCAAAGCAAAACTGCTTTTTGTTGCTTATTTTAACTAATGGAGTATCAGCTTTAGTGTTTCCACTTGTTTAAGGGCTTAATTCTGAAAATGTTGAAATGCAACATTGTGATTTTTGGAAAAAATCTTTTAAAAACAATTTTATGTTGGATTAAAAGTGTTTTTATGAGCTGTTTTGGTCAGTTTCACTTCACGTGTTTTGACAATGAGTCAAAGGAAAAAAAAGCTTTTAGTGACATACTATGTCCTCCAGCTCTTTCCCTGATTGACATGTAAATTTGGAAGAATGATTAATGAGAAACAAACTGTTTGGTGGAGTGTAGCCACTCTGCAAGGTACTTAGGGCAGCAGCCAGAGCTGGATTCTGTTTCTAAGGGATGATAATAAACACCAGCTTGAGCCACCACTTAGAGATGTGGAAAAATTCAAGCCTCTGCACATTGAGTGACCAATATTTCTCTCCTTCCAATTACAGAAAAGAACATTGTCATCTTGGGGGAAGTGAGAAGATGAAAAGAAGGAAATAAAAAAGACATCATAACCCTTACCCTTCCCTTTCTCTACAACAAAACCCCATCATGTCCCTCCCATCTTCTTTCTTGATAGAGAAACTGCAGAGACAGATGGAGGTTTCCCATTCCCAGATGTACCAGACAACACTCAGCCCCCACTGACACCTGAATGTTCTCAGGTCCATATCACCCTGGGGTACAGAGAACCCCTGGTGCTGCTCCTAACTGCACAGGGTGACACTGCAGCTCTTCATTCCTTCTTCACCAGCATCCCTCCTTCACTTGCTGCTTTTTCTACCTCATTTTTGTCTCAGTTTTCCCTTGGTAGCTTCTATTCTAGGCAACAACCGGATACCACACCACACTGAAACACAACTTTACTTTGTTACCCAGAATAAGCTTTTAATGTATTTTATATAAAAACTTTCTCATTAAAAGGCCTCCAGTGATTGCATTACCTCATTCAGACCACCTCATTCACCCCAATGTGTTTAGCTATATCTGGGGACCCCAGACTTTTTTGCTTTCTTTTTACTCCACCTTATGGAATGAATTATTAATTTCCTTAACAAAAATACCTCCTGTTCTGATCAAATAAAAAATTGAAACTGAGCCCTGTCCATTGGCTTCTTCAATGCAATCCATGCCAAGACCAATGGAGTTTTCCTTTTCCCAGGTCTTTTCTCTCAGAAACAGTTCCTTTTTCCTGTCCACCAATAACATTACAAGCATTTAACTTCACTCATTAACCTGAGTTTTCTGTTTCTACATGAATAGGGGAGATTTAGGGTAAAAATTAGGAAAAAATTCTTTCCTATGAGGGTGGTGAGACAGTGGAACAGGTTGCCCAGGGAACATGTGTCTACCCCCTCCCCTGAAGTGTTCAAGGCCAGGTTGGGTGGGGCTTGGAGCAACCTGGTCTAGTGGAAGGTGTCCCTGCCCATGAAGAGGGGCTGGAATTAAGTGATCTTTAAGGTCCCTTCCAAATCAAACCATGCTATGATTCTCTGAACACATTGCAGATTCTCTAAGACATAGTTGATATTGCAAATAGTCATCCAGCATTTCTTTATCTCCAGTCTTCTTCACTTGTGGTCAAAACTGGATATTTGCAAGACGCCATTTGGGATATGGATATTTATTTTAATAGGGAGCCCATCATACTATGTTGTTTTGTTATTTACACTATCTTGATTCCAGAGCACACCAGTGCCAGAGCAGAATCTAGCTCTTGTTAAGCTGAATACACCAGTTCCAAGTACATATTGACCTCCCTGGTAATGACAGTGGCTCACAATCTATTAATTCACTGACAATTTCTTCTTCTGTCTCTTACTCACTTACTGCGTCAAAAAATACTCAGGCCTTGAAAGCAGCATCTCAGCAAGAACACACCAGCATAGAAGCTGTGTTTAAAACCTCTTCTCTCATGTAGAAAAGTTAAAACAGTCCCACATTTTTCATTGAAATGTAGGAAAAAAGCTGAGCCTGTGGAGTTTCTGTCCTTGGAGACACTCAGAAGCTCACATAGTACAGCCCTAAGCAATGTTTCAAGCTGACCATGCCCTGAGCAGAAGATTGGAGTAGATGACCTCCAGCAGGGTCTACCAACCTCAGTCTCATCAATTGTGTTCTATACAACATGTATCCAATGCACAACAAAAAGGGCTTTAATTAACTTTCTGGAGGATGAAACATTGCTCTCTTAATTGAGTCTTCAACACCAACAGGCAGAGACCTCTAATCTGACTGAGGATGTGCCTGCAGCACAGCCTTATTGAGAGATACTTCAGCTACCATGGGTACCATTGCATTCTACATCTAAAAGTGTAGAGCTCGGTGGGGGAAAGGTTTCTAGGAATGGAAAGTAATGCTAATTTAGGTGCTGAAACTAGAAAAGATGATGCAGTACCACCTGTTACACCTCCATCTTCTGTGTGACTGCAGGATGGGAAGTGCTGGGGCAGTGGAGAAGCATTATCCTGCAGCTATAAACCACAGTTATGGATTGACATGGCACCTTGGCTAACATCTGTGTGTACAGGTTACAAGGTACCAAGAACCATATTCTTTTCTAAGTGACCCTACATGTTTGCATAATACACTTCTTGTAAGAGGAACTTTGTTGTCTGTCTCAGGATTTAGTAATTCAGTAATTTTGAAAAGGTCAGCTCTAGAATTCAGCCTATTAATCAAAATGTAGGCAATTCATTGCGGGCTAAGTGGTAATTTCAATTTAGCATCAACCTGAGGGCACATGCCTCATCCTTTTAGCTGGCTATATTTATCATTAATAGAAACATTGAAGTAAACGATGTCATTGCTGGCAGTGTACCCATCGACCATCAGGATCAGATGATGAGTATAATTCCTGAGCTGCACAGAGGAAGGGCAATCAGTTTAACATGGATGTGTAAATAAATGCAATGGGTTTGCATTTGTATAATGGAGAGTGTTAGCTTTGCCTAGGTGACAAATGGGGAGTGGAAAAAAAAAAAAAATGGCTCCAATTAAATATTTTTGAGGTTTCTCTTGAGAAATCTTATGACATGACTTCAAGGTCAATGTCTCACTCATCTATGTTCCTTTTTCTTGCTCAGGTTTTTTCCTAATGCCACTTTCTGCTTAAGTTCATGGACAGAAGAGTTGACATACAAAAGCCTGTGGAAACAGTCTGTTCCCTTCAGAACCCAGGACAGACTGGAACTGGTTTCCTCTGCAAGTGGAAAATCAAGATGCTAAAGGCATGATTTGCCCTGCTTACTAGAGAGCAGTGGAGGCCCTCCTGAAGGCAGCAAAGAGGGAGGAGTATCCAAAATCAACTCAGACCTTAGTTAGCTTCAGTCAGCTTCTGAATTCTCTGTGTCTCACTGTTGACTACAGGGATGACACCAGATAACTGGTCTGACAGAACAGGCATCTTAGGTAGATGCTAAGCTGAGGTGGGGTAAAACTTCACCTAAATTATATGCCCCAGAGGTCACAGTTTGCCCTAGCTCAGTCATTGCAGCAGGTATTCCAGAATCCTGGGTAACATGTTAGAAATAAGAGTCTATCTGACCCTACAATAAATAAATAAATTTCTCCATAACAAATACTCACTTCAGATCTTATCACCATTTCCCCCTCAAATTCATAATGTAGCAACCATCAACAGTCTTTAGCAATCTGACCTAAGAATCCACTGTGCTGAAAAATACTCTTTTCCTCCTGAAATACATTCTGTAATATATAACCCAGAGCTGTACCTCTGTATTATACTGATAGTAAGATATTTTGTGGAAAAAAAAAAAATAATGATAAAAAATATGCATATGCCTTGACTGGAATTGTTTTAGCTGTTTTTTTCATCCTGAACCAGAAAAAAAAAATATTTAAAACATCAATTACATTTGCAAAAATAAAAGAGCTGAAGAAATAATGTGTTGGGGTTTTTTTGGGAGAACCGTGAAATGAAGTTATAATGACATGAGTTTTGAAGTGCATTTTTTCGTGTTCCCCCACACCCCCTAGGGGCATTCTGCCTCGACTGACATCCTGTCCCTGGAAAAATTTAAGGGAAATGAAGCTTCACAGTTCTCAACAGGAGAATGTTTTAGTTGAACAACTGTGACCATATTCACAGTCTAAGAGTTTCAGCAGAAACATTGATGATAATTGGACAGGATGATGATAATTTGATCCTTTCAGATAACTTTGGTTCCAGTTTGACAGCACAAAAATCATGTCCACCAAAGTTGCTAAGATTGTGTAACAAGGTAGATGTCTACATTTTAGATTTTCCCTTTCATTATGTTTTTTCTAGACTGAAAGCTGGGCTGGCAACTCCTCATACGATGGAGAGTTTCTTATAACAGAATATTCTGTTCCTCCTATTATTTGTAAATATGGAAATGAAGGACAAATTAATCTCTAGAGTATCATCAGCTCAATTCACTGTTATACTTTTAATCTGAATTGTACTGAGCCTGAGTCAATCATCTTCACTTAATCTTCACCAGTTAGTGAACACGAAGCCATTACTGGCATTGCCAAGTGTGACTGGAGCACAGGGATAACACACAAATATCTGCAGGTAGTGTAGCTGGAGGGGAATGGGAATTGTGGCAACAGAGGACTTGACCATGATGCTGAGTCATCCCTTAGGGTAAATACAGCAACCCCAAACTTTGCTTTAGTCACCAAGAGAATATTTCTTTTCCCCAAAACAGATGAAGAGAGGGAAAGGTAAAGGGAAAAATCAAAATAATAATAAATAAATAAAGTATAATATATATATATATAAATATATTTTTAAATATATATATTATATAATATATATATACTTTTTATATATATAAAATTCAGTAATGAGCAGTACTGGAATTTGAGAGGACACAGGAGCTGAGATTATTTCCAGCTCTTGATCATTGACCTCAAATAGCAGGAAGACAAACAAATGGAAGTAGTTTTGATGTGAGACATACCCAGACATAATCAGGCAGCTGTATTCTGCAGTGGGACTGGTTCTGAAGTCTGCTCAAAATTCACCCATGCTCAGAGCAGTTACTTTCATCGTGTTGAGAGATTTCTTCCCAAATGACTCAACATTTATGGTAACAAAAGACTTCCCATTGTTCAGAAAACATTTATGCCAATGCTATGCACCAGAACTGAGGCTACAGAAAAGAAACAAGATATAAGAGAAACCAGAAAACAAGAAAACTTGGTTATTAAAACACAGCCCTGTAGACTTGAACATATGGGCTGATCAATACACAAGACTATTGCCATGCCAAAAAATTTGATTGTATTTATCTACCATCTATTTATGGCCAAGTATCAGTGAGAACTATCAGTTTTCTGATACTGGTTTTCCTCCCAGTCTTTACTGTCTTTTTCCATCAGCCTTCTGGACAAACCTTCCTCCATCACAGAAGTTATGCCCCTCCCCCCACACAGAAAAAATCAGACAATAATGTTTTGTTCCAACCATGATGTAATGAAGCTATTACTTCATTAGATTTTTTTTTTAATTAATGGTTTTTTAATTTTTTTAATGGCAACATGCATGGATGTGAACTCGGTTCAGGACTATGAAAAAAAGACATTTCCTAAACAATACTTAGCAATTTCTCTCATGAAATTTTTTGTAGCCAGGATGTTACTCAGAGTCCGTTGTCCCTTTTCCAAGAAGAATTTGATTAAGACAAATTTATTACTGATCCTGATAATGGCAACAACAGTAGGGACTGAATGATAATGACTGCCAGTCGGTCTGAACTGACCCATCCTAGAGAGACACAAGTCATTTAGGATCTCAGTTAATACTTTGACTTGATGGCAGTGGATTTGCTTTTAAAATAATCATCCAGGATGTTAGTACTTGGCTACTGACTCAATCTTAATAGTATTAGTACATTAAGAGATTGTATATAAGAAACTTCACTGATACCACAGAGATAAGGAAGGATTTAAAGCCATTTGAGGTGCCTTAGGCTATTTCTGGTCTTCCATGGCTGGTCCATAGGGATCTTTGTCTCTTTTGTTCAGGATATCAGGCTGTCCTCAAGGCAGTACTAAGTTGACCATCTCCATATGTATTCCAGGGCTCTCAGTCTACATGGAAACGGCCAAATATGACATGAATTTCACTTTGCCTATCATCAACAGCTGCCTGATTAATTAGTTGGCTTCACAATTTGTGAAGATGAAGGAACACACCACTCAAACCACAGTGGTAGCTTTTCTAGAACAAGACCCATAGTTTTTAATAGGAAAGGGGTTTACAAAAGACACTTCAATATCACAAAAGAAGTGATCCAACTTGGCATACCATCTGCTAAGTGCCTTGTTACCAAATATCAGCTGGGGAAAAAAATTGCAATGGCTTTATGTATAAATAGAAGATGTCAGCTTGGAAGCTTGTCAAACCAGCAGCTTTAGATGAACTATTTGTAAAAGAAAGATGTCAGCTTCCAGTTTTATTTTTGTTCTTCTGATGAAGATGCATCTTAGACTTGGCATTAGTAATTTCTTTTCATTCTTTGTAATTAGAGAGCAATCAGATTCTTTATGTGATAGTGTATTTTTTATCTCCTTAGCCGACTTTTGTTATAATTGACCTATTTTACTTTATATAATTTATGCAGCTGAAAGAGATAATCCTATATGAAATTGTTTTTAACTGACTTATTCTGATAAGGTTTACACAGATGAACAGACATAGTCTTATACAAAATAAAACTCTACTATTAGTATTCTTCCTCTTTCTAGTGTTCATTTACTCATATAAATCCCACTGGCAATAAGGCAATTACACCACAGATGGTAGAGTTCAAACAAATTAGATTCTACTGTCTCTTCACAAATAGCTTCAGTGCAGAAACTTCTCCAAAGCACGTATGTGATGAGCCCTCTTCTTGCCACTCAATTGCTTGCATAACATCTCCAAAATGCTCTCTTTTGTCTGCATTTCATGATATCACCTGTGACTCTTTGATAGCTCATTCACTTACATTATCTGACCCTGCACATTTGTTTAACCTTCCCCAGGTATCACCTTCAAAATTTAGTGAAGGACAAACATAATATTCTCATCAACTCACAGATGCTTTTCCCATATTTTGCATCTCTTCTTCCCAATTGCTCTTCCACCCTTCTATCTCTGTGGGTCCCATGCATGTGCCTTCTATACCCTGTATCCCTCAGAACACAGACTGCATCTCCTTGCATGCCCATGTAAATTTTGCAAGGAGACTTCAACCCTGGTACACCAAGGATTCTGTCTCTCTGTACTACAAATAATTAATATCTTCATTAATATGGCAAAATCTGTTCTCTTGCAGATTTTGCATGGGTAGGTAGATTTATTCTTATCTCAGCAGCTCCAACAAAGTTGACTGCTCTCCTAAAGTCTCTCACCTTGACATGAAAGAGGGCAAAGACATCCTCTCCCAATACAGAATAAGTGATGATAGAGCTTGAGGAGCTTGGTAGTCAACATTCCATCAAATCAAATTTCAGAGTAATGTAAAGCTAGAAATGTCCCAACATGATGTTCCTCTGATGAAATTGTCTCAGAACACACTGACACAATAGAAGTAGCCAGATCACTGTTGTTAATTGACTGTGTTTCTGTTTTGGGTAACCTGAACTTCTGGATCACTTCCATCCAATTTCAGCCACAACAGATGCCTGCTCCTCTGTGGGATGGGAGTGGTCCAAGGTGAATGCATCTTTGGACAAACTGCCTGTAGTGTATGTTATTGAAATTCATAGGACAGACACCCTCAGAGTAAGAGGGGCACCTTTATCTACATTTCTGAAACTCAAAGGGAGAAAGACTGGTACCAGGTCTGCACATTTGGTCTGAATCAGGAAAGGATGGACAGAGGGCAAAAAAAAAAATTCAAGGGCTCTGACTTCAACTCAGGCATCACAGAGTGAAAGCATGAAAATCCAAACCCAACCTTCAATTTTAGTCTTAATCAAAACTTAAATGCTTAGCACATCCTTATATGTAGTTTTAAAGTTAGTGAGTATAGACACAAGGGAACTCCTTACTGCAACAACCAGATTTCCTATTTACCAGCAACATCAAACATCCAGCACATGAAGACCCAGGAGAATTTTTAATTAACTACACTTTATAAACTGTTTGCTGCTTTTCAGGTGATTGGGCTGGGGTTTCCTGCATTTCCTGTGTGATTTTTTGCCCATTAATTAAAGTTTGCATTTAACTCTTACCTCTTTAAAAGTTTCTCTTATTGACAGAAAAATCTTTCAGGGTCCAATTCTAGAAATTTGCTACAGTTCTAGAAATTTGCTACTAAAGCTATCAAGTTGTATATTTAAAACATAAAAAAGACCTCTTGCTGGCAAGAAGCTTCTGTAGTCAAGTCTCCATTCATTTACACTGAAATATCAGCACAGAAACCCAGAGAAGACAAATATCTGCCTCCAGGGTTTGGATAGGAAAACTAAGCTCTGTCCACAGCCTAGCTGTGAGGCTTTTAACTTAAAGAATTGGAAGTATCTCATGTCCTCCACCTGGAAGGTTTTTGCAGTGCTTTGACTGTGGCATACAACCACACATGGAGGCAATCCAGAAAGACTAATGGGTACAAAAAGATGAAGGATTTGAGATGCAATTATAACACACTCAGGTTGTGGACATAGAGGAGAACTAAAACTCTTGCTTGCACTGGGAGGTGAACTCCAGTTAAGGTAAAAGAAATGGATTTTGTTTTGTTCTGTTTTTTTGTTTGTTTGATTTTTGCTTTCCTTCTTAAAAAAAAAAAAAAAAGAAAGGAAAAAAAGAGAAAAATCAGCTAAGGTTTTACAGCCACAAATTCCATTGTGAAAGAGATGGAAATAAATAAAACATGAAAACAGGCAGAAGTAGACAGAAGTTTGAAGTACATAACTTATGTACAAAAGCAGATTTCAATATGAATTTACTGGATAAACCAAGTGCCACATTTCTGTTGTGCCCTGGGCATAGAATTGCTACCGCTGTTGTCCTATTTGAAGTGAATTTATATCTCTTTGTTTGATTCTTTCTTTGTTTTAAGTTTACTTCTTGGCTGGAAATAGATTTACCTACAATTACTTCCAGTGGCTTTTTGCACATTTAACTCTGGAGCAGAGAAACCTCATAGCAGCCAACATTGAATATGCACCTTTGAGATGTACAGCTGAGTATACTAAAGGTGGGAAGAAGGCACCCCCAAAAATCTAACCTAAAATGTTCTGGGGAAGCTTTTATTCAACTTAACTGAGTCATAAATTTTGAAAGTGGAGGGGAGAAGCAAGAGTTGCTGAGCAAAACGTGGCAGATTAAGGAGAGGAACAGCTGAAGTCCCAGGTGAAATGCAGGTTGCAGAGTCAGCATGCAGGAGGTTCTTGGGCAGGAATTCAGGTCCTGGGCAAATCGTGGCCAAAACCCTCTTCAAATACTTCTCTGGGTGCAACTGGGGACCTGGGCATTGAACACCTTTGCCAATGACCTGGGGGAGGCCTTCTCTGTGTTGCTGAGAGGTTTGACATTGCAAGGGAAGAACCGATGTAAGGTGGGATCAGGGTGTATTTGAGGAGCTCCAGGGTTACAGACAACTTCTGGGATCTTGTCAGGGAGTAGTGGAAATTCAGAAGTTGGCTTTGGAGTTTCCTGGTTTTGAATACTGATGACAGTGAGAAGTACTGGAAGCAAAGAAATCAACTGTAATACATGACAAGGCATTATTTCTGAGAAATACTTGATCATATGCTCCAAAAGAGAGCAGGGCAGCTAAAAGGGACACAATCTCAGAGGCAGGGAGGGCTGATGTCTGCCTGACAACTGACTGGAACAGACAGGAAAGCAGCCAACCAGCAGACAACCATCAGGAGTGACCTGAACAAAGGTATTGAAGCCTCTTAAGGATATTTTTCAGCAGCATCTGTAGCAATGCCAGAACTCTGGGTCTGAGTAGGAGCATCACATTTGGTAGGAGTGGATGCAAATTCATTTTCCCTTATGTTGCCATGGACAAGTGGCACATACAAATCAACATCCCATGTGGACAAAAAGTGCCTAATAGAAAGAAACCAGTAACACAACAGTGAGCCTTACTCAAACCATATGACAAGAAAATATGGAACACTGTTAGGACAGCCTGCAAACCACCTATTGGTTGGGATGCATATGCCTAGGAAGAAGATGTGAAGTCAGGAGAAAATCACTTAAAAGAGGTTTTCTGGTAGTCAAAAGTAATTGCTACCACAATTCTGAAAAACACTTTTGGCCAGTACTGGTTTTAGAGCACAGCAAAAGGAAGATTTTGATTTATTACTGCAAGCAAATTAGATAGAAACAGATATAGCAGTGTAGTGGAATTGCAACTTCTTTATCTGTCTATTTGACATATATACATATAAATGAAGGGGGTAACTCTTCATTTGTATTGCTTCCCAAATACAGAAATTTGAAAAAAAAAATTAAAAATCTTTGGGTAAAAGGAATGGTTTACAGGGCTAAAAAATTATTCAAATATATTGGAACAAAAGGAACACTAATAAAAGTAGGGAAGCAGGAAAATACTCAATGATGCAGAGAAGCCAGATGTGTTAAAAAAAATTAATCTATTCTGTATTTTCAAAGAAAAAATGTGATCACTTAAGCATGATAAAGAATTTTCCAGTCCATAAGTAACTCAGCAAAATATTACACTATAACCAAGGAAATTTTTTTAGGAAAGCCAAATAACTTGTACCAGAGATAAAAAACTGTAGGTTTAGGGCAATTTGGATAGCTGCAGTTTATTTTCAGTATATATGGCACTGGCACAGTCTGGAAGGATGAACAAACATTAACATCCTAATATTCAGGAGGAAAGGGGATAATACAAGTAACAAAATACCTTTTATAGTCTATAAATTAATAGAAAACCTGACTGAGCATTCATTTACATTAAAGAGAAGGAAGGAAGAAGAGTATGAGTACTGCCTCTCAACAGTTTCACTTGAAAAATAAAAGATGTCACATAAGCCTGATTACATCCTTTAGGACACTACAAGTCCAGGTGACAAAGGAGTCAGTAGATATATAATGTGCTTAGATTTCTGCAAGGCATTTGACTAAATACAAAGCAATCCAATGAAAATATTATAACTGTGTAAGACTAATAAATTCCAGCTTCAATAGATTAGTCAACAACTCAATCTCAAAAAGAAGCTGTTAGTGGGAAATCATTAAATGAAGAAATTAGTTCTCTCTCTTTTTTTTTTTTTTTTAATCTAAATCACCATTGCAAAACAAGCAAAAAGATAGACCTTCTTTGCTATATTTTTAACTTTTTTTAAATTATTTTTTTACTGTTGGAAGTTATCTACATGACCAAGAGCTGCAGTGAGGATTTACATACTAGGGCTTGTGGAACCTTAAAAGTGTTTCTGTGTTCTGGATATCATTTAGCAGATGATGGATTCTCAGACACTGTTACTCCAGATGAAGCAGGCATCTCCTTCAAGGTTCTGAATAGCAAAAAGGAAACTAAGACTAAGATTTGGAGGCCAACAAAGGTAAAATTTTGTGGTAGCCAATGGTCCACTAGAGACATTAAGACAGGTAAACAGAAGATCCTCTCAATTTTTCAGGTTTAAATCTATGTTGCTGAGAAGATTGCTAATCCTTACATTGACAGATTTTTAAAAGATTTATCTTAGAAATGGCGTATGTACACTGAGAGGTGCAGAAGAAAACATGCCTTCATCTGTTTGTTCTGAACTGGCCAGACGAGAGCCAGTAATGTTCTGAAAGATTAAAACCTTCATATCTCCTCAGCATTGTACACTGACTATGCCTGACATTTTTGCATTCCCAGCAAAAAAAATCCAAACAAACCCAGCAAAAATGTGACTGAAGCAAACACTGCTTAAGAGAGAGCTGAGATTTTTCTCTCCACTCATTTTTGCGGTGTTTTGGCACAAAGCAGGAAGGCAGGAAGCCTGTTGGTGCCCTCTTATCTTAACATTTCCATCCCAGCCGTGGGCAGCCTGCAATGAAATCACATTTGCCAGTGTGCCATAATGTTACAGGAAATGCTGCCATTCAGCTGGGATATTCCATTGCCCTCCAACCAAGTCAGGAAATGCCCTATAGGATAATTGACAGGCTACTGTGAATTACACAGCTATAAATAGCACACCAAGGGTGCCTGGTGAAAGGGTGATAAAACACAAGTGAAAGTTGAGTTTTTATGAAGTCATTTGCACCACAGAGAAGTATTTATCACTGTACTTGCAGTTTTTTCTATTTTTTTCTCTCCTAATATATATAGAACAGAGAGCAGGCGGCAATAAAAAACCGTGAAATGCAATCTTTAAGAAGTTCACTTTATTTCCTGTATTTGTTCTTTTCTTTCTCCTTTACTAAAGTTCCTGTAGCACCATTCCTATCAGATCAGTCTCATTCCTATCTCTTCTTCCGAAGTGTTTTCTCAACAATAAACCCCCCTTACTCTACAAAAGCCAGGGGAGGGTGGGCACGCATGTGGCCTTGTAACACTACAAAAGCAACTGCTTTAAGGAGCATAGAGATACAGCACTCAAAATTTTTTGATAGCACAGGAATGAATCTCATTTTCTGTTCTCAACACTGAAGAGACAACTTGAAAGATCATATGGTTGATTAGGGAAGAAATACCTGCCTCTGAAAAAAAAAAAAAAAAGAGATTCATGAAAATTTAAAGATGAAATGCAACCTTTAGGAAGGTTAAGGACAAACAGCAGAAGATACACCTGTTATTTCTGCACAGACAGTGTACACTTGTCCACATACACAGTATTTCAGTAGTGTATAAGACATAGATAGCCATTCATGTAACTGATTGTGAGTGCAAATATGCCTGTATCATTGTTTTCCCATATACTTAACAAAAACACACAGCTGCTGTTCAAGCAATATAAAGATCTGCACAACTGGAATTTCCATCCAAAATGCTAGTTTCCATCTTTGCTACATTGATGCTAATCAAATAAATAACTTGGAGTTATTCACAGAAGCTTGTTTAATCCATCAATAAATAATAACCACTAAAAATCTCTCATTCTTTCCTAAATACAGAGGCAGAGAAAATCAAGAAAGATACTTGAAATATAAAACATTAAATCATCACCATATCTCCCCTCTAACTGAGGACATTACCCAAACTGCCCTTTGGGGAGAGCTAAGGAAAAAATCAAGACCAGTTAGAGCTTTTTTGTTCAAGTGAGGTCAGGGGCATCCTACATTCCTGAAAGAGAAATATGAACCCGTGATAGAGAATAAAAAGGAGAAGATGCAATATTTTGTCTCCGACTCACTCCACTGCAGAAGAGGACAGCCACACCACAACCTCTTCAATAGTGTAAACACAATTGCATATCTCAGTGACCATTTCAAAACAACATTGATCAACAAGTTAGATCTGATTCCCTTTGAGAAGTATCAAATTTGTAGCTGATGGTGTAAGCCACCACATACTTTGCTTTCGAGTCCTGGGTTACTACAAAACACATTGGTTAACAAAGAATGGTAGACAAGAATAAAGGTGATGGAAGTAAGGGAAAAGGTAAGGAAAAATTAAAAGAAACAAGAAAGGAAGAAGACAAATTTTACCTTGCAAGTGAGGATCATGGCCTATCTCAGGCTTGAGAGATGTGATTTGAACTAGATGGCCCTTCCTCTTTTACTCCAGCTATAATTCCTCCCAGAACAGCCACTAGTACCACACACCCCACTGATATCTCAGGAGGCAAAGCTAAAGTCTTTCCATTTGTATTTCATTCACCTGATCTCAATGTCACATTAAGCCCTCCAGGAAGTAAGATGGATGTTCTCCTCTTCTTTGCTGCTTTCAGCTGATCAGGATTTATTTGTTAACTTCTGATCTCTTTCTATCAGACATGATGTCCACATGGTTCTCAGGTGGCATCAGCAGACTTTTTTGCTGAGGTGCATTAACTGTCCCTGTGCATATGGCAAACCAATGGCAAACCTGCTGACTTTCTATCTTCTGCAATGAACAGAGGAATAAATCACAGCCACTCAGCTGATGCAAAGGAATTTGTTAGGCTACTCTGGCTCAACCATTTACCTGAGTCAATGGTCTCTCTCCCAATATGTAATTTGGAAGAAGTAAAAGTTGCAATTTACCTATTCTTCACCTATTGCTTTTTCTTATCCATTTATCTGGAGGTTGATTTCATGTCAGGGCAATGACTCTCACATCCTCTCTGCTTGTACAGAATCTTTTACGAATACATTTCTGAAGCCAGTCATAGATTTAATTATTTGGATGTCTACTTATCCAGACTCTTCTATAGTCTTTGTCATTCTAAAAAGTGTGAGTATGCAAAAGGAATGAAAAAAAAAAACAGCTTACTCAGGTTCTCCGAATTAAATTTGTGATAGAAAATTATAATATGATTCACACTTTCATTATTATCAGTCATGACCAATCTGATTTCCTGCCAGAATATTTTTGACATTCATTCTGAACACTCACTCCAAGGAGTATGGATCAGAGAAAAGTTTTTGTTATGCTAAAAACCAGACAAATAGTCTTTCTCTTCTTTCAGCTCTTCCTCAAAATTCTCCATCTTCACTTTAACTTTTTCTTCCTCCATAGTCCACTGACCATCATAGACCCTCATTTAAGATTTGGACTGTATCACAATTCTAAACAGGATTTTAAGGTACATTTAAGGCTGTGATTAAGCCAAATCCTCTTTATCTGACCTGCTTCTCTACAAAGATCGTACCTTTTTACTAAAAAGATTCAACTGCAGTAAATAGGAGCTGATTCTGAATGACGGAAGCTTACACAAATGAAAACTTTGCCTCACATCCACACAGACTTTTTATACACTAAAAAAGAGTAAAGCCCAGAGATAATACTATAGGCATGCAAAGGGAAAAAAAAGAGATGAATAAACCAGAATTTAAAGGCAGTCACACCACATGCAAATAACTAAATCTGAAAGTGATGCTCTGGAGGAAGGAGAAGCTCTCTAAAACAGTCTCAAAAGAAGAAAGGAGGACAAGCTTCAACTATTTTTACGTAGTGTCAATTTGCAGCTCATCAGCAGGGCAGTGCAAGGGAGGATTATGCAACTCCTTCTGGACGGTTATCCTGTCAGAAATATAATTAGAAGGGCTCTGCTTGTAAAGCATGTCAGTCTAGGAGGTTTCCTCAAGGGGAGATATCTACTACCCATCCTGAAAGGGAGTCAGGGTCAAGACAAAAGGAACAGGATAAATAGTAGCACATTGAAGGGATACATGAAGAAGGTTTTTTACTCGTCCTTTTTAACTATGAGAATGGCAAGAATCTATGAGGATGTGCTGCTCCTTCCTCCCCATGGAGAAGGAGGATTCCTCACAGTCTGCCCCTACCCCACCATGGGGTCCCTCCGATGGGAGAAAGTCCTTTAGGAACCCCTCCAATGGGAGTCCCTCCCACTAGGTACAGACTGCTTTGGGCACAGTCCCCTCTATGGCTGCAGGGACACAGCATCTGCTCCCTGATCCTCACCAGGCTGCAGGTCCACAGCTGCTCCACCAGAATTCCACATGGGTGGCAGGACCACAAGATCTGCTTTGCCATGGTCCTTCAGGGTCTGCTCCACTGGGCTTGTTCCTGGGTGAAGGGGACAGCTGCCATCTCACCATGGGATGTAGAGAAAACTCTCTCTTCAGGCACCTACTCCCTCTCCTTCCTCACTGACCTTCCTCTCTCTACTCTGGCATTGCTCTTTTCTGGTGCTGTTTTCTCTTCTGGTGTTGCTCTCAATCTCCACACATTTCTCACTCTCACCTCCACCTTCTCCTCTGCCCTACTCTTACCTATCCCCTTCTTGAATATGTCAATCACAGAGGTACACTTTATTTTTCACTGATAGTGAAAAAAGGTGGGTCTGGACATCTTGGAGCAGCAAGAGCTATTCAAGATATCAAAATGTTTGGGGAGGGTACCCCTCCCCTGCTACCAAAAATATCACCACATTAACCCAGAGCACATAGGAATGGTTTGGGTAGCAAAGGGTTCTTCTCTGTGCCTACTACTGAAGTAAATAACTACACTGAAACCAGGGAGAAGGCTGGGACTGCAGAACCAGGAGCCAAAAGGCTTCCTGAAGCCTTCAGGTACTTTGCAAAATGCTCAAGTTCTTGTTCTCAAGAGAATCAAGGAGCTAATGTCAGATCCTGTGGTGCATCAATCCCCCTCAGGTGCTAAACTGAGATCATGAGGAAAATGGTTCAACTTCAGGCTTGTGAGGTTTTGTTTAATTTTTCACTTACCGGACATAAAATTAAAAAAAGGTTAGTTGGGTGGTTTTTTTCATTCCTATTATTCAAATGTGGATATATTTTCAAGCTGAAAGGGTTCAGACCATTCTTCTCTTCTGTGGGCCATTGCTTTTGACGGCAGAAACAAAAGATACAATCTAATCAAGTGATTTTCTCTTGTATACAGACCATAGCATGACAACAATAGCTGTCCCCATCCATTCAGGAAGGAGCATAAACATTCAATGAGCATGAACAGCAGCTCTGTCAGCTCAATAGACTGCCCTGCTACCAACCCATAAGCTGTCGGTTTCAGCAACATGCTCCAGCAACAGACTTATATGAGCCCATCATAGTTTACTACTGGATTGATGTTTACTGGCTTGATAATAAAAGGCATATTTTGAAGAGAGAAATCAGGAGACATCAGACAATTTCTGCACTGACTTGCATATGCTGCAGTAAAGGTCCTTTTCCAGCCCCATTTGGGTGATGAGGCAGCTTCTCAAAGCCAGGGCACAAAGGGATGGCCACTGTCACAGAACCATATTGTTTTTCTCAGCAAGTGACTTCAGCACTTATTTTCATCAGTGGAACCAAACAGGCTGATGAGTCTCTTTTCACTACCCAGTGTGCATAAACACAATCTTGTCTCATACATTCTGCAGCTGGCTACTCAAGTAATTCTGAGACAGATGCTACATGGAAAGCAGGCAACACAATCAGCCTTCCCCTCTAGAAGCATCCCATCATCTCTCTGCTGGGAGGGAGCAAACTGTTTAACACTACAGAAACAGCAGAGTTATGGGCTAATTGTCATTTCCCATCCAAGTACCAGCCCAGGGGCCTAAACTTATCACAATGACTCCTATTCATACTCACATGGCCCTGGTTAGGTCCATTGTCAGACCACCTGCTGTAGATAAACCTGTTCTTATCACAGTATTATGGTGCTGTAGATCCAGACACTGATTCAATCACATGCTATCCAGAATTACCAGAACCTTTCTGGTTTTTCTGTCAATGGATGAGCAGAATCACAAGTCTTCTACTCACAGGCTCTACCATCATGTTAAATGTGTCCCAATTGGCAGCATCACAAATAAGCCCTTTAAGAAGTGGTGGGCCCAGACCAAAATCTGTCAGAGGATAATAGCAAAAACTTCCTGGAAGGCTGCAAGGCTCTGAAGTTGTTTAATTCCAGTGAGTTTTGTGCAGCTAAGAAATGAGTAGACTTATTTTTTGAAAGCAGAACAGGGAAGGCCCTGAGGAATCTGCAAACTTAAAATAGGAAACACCCACACCCACAGCCTCTTTTAGATCCAAAGCAATGAACTAATGAAGATTCTGAAATTCAGAGTCCCCTCAGAATTTAAATTTAGCAGCTTAGCTCCTGGCTTATCTTAAAAAACAAAACTCTAAGAAAAGAAAATCAAATGCCACCCACTCCCTTTACTACATCTATGTCAGATCTCCCACTCATCTTCTTTCCCCTTAGCTCCAAGCTTTTCTTTTTTTCCTGATTAAAGTCAGACACAAGGGATTTTCCCATTATCATCTGCATCTTGCATCTTAAAGATGTGAAATGTTTGGAAACAAGCAGCAGCACAAAGCCTTAACTCTTAAGCTATATACAGGAGCTAAATTGAACACCTTCATCCCCTCTCTGTGCCAGGAAAAGAATGTGACATCTAGGTCAAATAGCCAATTCAGTTGTTTTGCATATACATTTGCATTGCTTTGTCAACTAGTCCTCCGAAAGTAGGTGCTCAATTTCTGTATAAAATTAAGGGAGGAAGAAAAGCTTTGAAACTGTCAAAAAGAAGGTGTTTCTCTCACTTTTGCAGGTGCCTGACAACTCTCCAGAATAGGTGGTCTGGGTTATTCATTGCCCTGAATACCTATACCTATCATAAATGCCTGACTTCAGCTTAGGTGTAATGTGAGGTCATCTAAAATAAAAGCCCTTTGCACCAACAGAAAGCCCCAAGCCAACTCCCTCCTAGCAAAAGATGCCATTGCATACACAGGTTTCTCCCTGGTGGAGAATGAATAAGCAAGCAAACCTCAAGAAGCAGATGTTGGTCTCAGTGTTCTGGTGGAAATCACAGACATCAGCAGCACTAAGAGTTGTATAAGGACAGAACAGCTGCTCTGGAAGAATTTTAGTACTGAAACAAAATATGTTCCCCTGTCACCCAGTCTTCTCTTGTTACACTCATGTTGATGTTAAACTCATCCAAGGAGTTTACCTTCTCCCTGCCAGCTGTAAGGGATTTTCTCTGCCTCTGGATATGGTGGAGGTTGAGTGCAGCATCTCACTGAGCCCTCTCAGATGAATCCTGTCAGTCTGTATGGTATGGGGGGGGCAAAGGTAGAGTAGGGGAGATGAATCTCTCTGTGGATGGCTAGAAAGCTGTGTATGTAAGAGACAGGTCTACTAGGTATTAAAATTTTTGGAAATATTCCAGGCTTCTTTCCTTCAAGCATGACAAATTATGTATTAACATTTAAATATTGTATACCTTATGCCACATTCCCTCACAAACACATGTGGCTGTAAATATAAATTTTAAATATTTACATAGAAGATTTGAGGCCTATTTATTCCAGCTGAAATTAATTGTTTAAATTTTGCCTCTGTGGGGTTGGGAAAATGTCAATCTCTTCTTTTCCTTCCTTGAATACAACTTCCTATTTACAGCTGCAAAAATAAGGCCATAGGAACATAAGAAGAGCAGCATTTATAAGACCAAAGTTTTGTATGAAAATAATGCCCAACAGCAGATGCTTAGTGAACATGTGAAACACCAGAAAAGGAGTAGCTGATCCTGAGCTCCTGGCTTTCAGCTGCCTGATTTTTTAGGGACTTTGAGTTGGAAAGAGTGCTCCTATTACCACATTTAGTAGTCTTCAGTGGCCCTCTGTCCTTGCTAGATTGATCTACTACAAACACATACAATCTTTTTTAACCCACATCAACCCATTCTTGGCATCCCAGTTATTCTCCAATAATGAGACTCAAGGTATTATGAGGCACTAGATGAAAAAAAAATGTTCACTGTTACTTCATGAGGTTTTCCTTTATTCTCTGAAATAAATATATACTCTTTTTTTTTTTTTTTTTCAAATCAGCTTTTCCATAGCACTCATGATTGCAGGTTGGTGTACCACAATTTACTGTCAGCCATTTCTTCTTCAATCTGACACATCTTTAATTTTTTTATGTTTATCTTGCATAATATATTTTGGTGTTTGTAGGCATGCTCATGCCCCATCTTTCTACTGTTTCAAATTGTAAACCACTGTTTTTCAAGATGGGCTCATTGGTATTCAGGATGTGGGCAAGATTTATACAATGACATAGTGATGCACTCTCATTCTTTCTTCATTCCCTTTCTAATGCTTTCTAATATTTTAGTTTCTTTTCAACTGTTGTAAAGTATTAAGATGAGCTTTCCAGAGAACTGTAAACATCCAGCTGCAAAGTTGTGGTATTTTTATATACACAGACTTGGATCTGATTTTGTTAAATTTTAACATTTATTTAATACTTGTAGGACTATTTCAGAGATATATCGGCATAAGAGGCAGGCCTCTGAAGAAACTCTGCAAATGCTTTTTGATACTAAGAGTGTAATGTGAATGTGCTGCATTTAAACTAGATGAAGGCAATCTGAACAAAAATAAATTTGATCCCAGCTCTGGAATCTGGTCCTGAAAGCATCCATGTATACAAGAAAATAGTTCTTTCTGCTGTGGGCTTCAATAGTTCCTTTCCCAAACATCTCATTGAAGAATGAATGAGTTTTATTACAAAAGTGAGAAGAGGAAAAGTGAAAGAGGATACAGCCCTGACACACAACACAGATGATCAGATAGTCCTTGTTGCTATATCATTTGGATCAGCCAAGAATACACTGCTGTTACTATTAACCCTTTAGTGGAGGCACTAAAACTCTGAGAGACATGTCCTGCATCCCCTAAGGCTATGTTCAACCTCAAAAGACAGGTAAGTCCCATCATAGACACCTCAGACAACACACTTATGAACAGAAACAAGAGGCTGCAGTGCTGAAGGGACACAGATTTATTATTATTATTATTATTATTACTCACTTTGGTTTCCTCATCCCTGGCAGAAGGGAAAAATGTGTTCACTGTTCCTGATCCTGCCTTCCCAGAGAGGGGGAGGAAAAGGATCACTCTGCAGCACAGCAGTTGTTCCTGCAACAGAAGGAAACCATAGTTTGCTCCATCCCAGCCAATTTCAAATTACCCAGTCCATTTCAGTTTTTCTGCTAAACTAGTTCTGCCTAATTGTCCCCACAACAGGCTTTTTAATGAGAGCAGTCCATCAGAGCTGGCTTCCCCTTGTAGCAGATGAGCAGACTTTGAGGACGGGAAGAGTGTCCACTCTCAGTATTCTGAACCCCTGCATGTCACAGTGCTGCCTGGTGTAGATCTGGCAGCTCTAGATTATTGCTCTTTACTGCTCCAGGATTCCTTTGGCAAGTTGTACATGGAGATAAAGTTTCTTAGAATCTGATCCCACTATTTGCAGCACTACAGAACGTTATCTCTCACCTGTTTGCTGGCACAGCTCTGCAGCCTCCTTCATTATCCATCAGATCAGCCATTTAGGAAATTACCATGCTGACCAGATGCACCTGGTGCCACATCACATTTGGTAAAGAAAAAAAGTGTGCTGTTGCAGCTTAGTCAAAGAGAGAATAGGTTCTGTCTAATAACATCAAGGAAACAAGAAGCTAGCAAGATGGTGCTCTCCCCAGCTTTGCTATCACTCCAGCCTCTTTCTCTTGCTGTTATCTAAAAGCCACATCCCTGATATGTGGGCAGAGTGAAGCAATGATTTGCAGGTTGAGAGAAATAATCCAACTTGCTTTTCTTTTGTCTTTTCAGAAGCTTCCCTTTATAATGAAATAAAAAGGCCCAATGATTCTGGAGAAATATTGAGACAGTTTTAGTTTCCTTCCCCCTATACTGTTCTTCATGCTGAAGAATTTGTACTTGGCTGCTAGAGTTGGACTTGATGATCAAGGTTCAAGGGCTGGACTTGATGATCTCTGAGGTCCCTTCCAACCCAGCCAATTCTATGATTCTATGATACCTATATATAGTCATTGATTGCTTGAAGTACATACAAGCCATGGGCAAACCAGGAAGATTTGTTAAATTCAGTTCAGAACCTGGTTTGGTTTTGTTGTTTTTTTGGTTGTTGTTTTTTTTTTTCCTTCATTAATTGATTTTTTCTTCTTCTTCCAAACCTAGCCTCTTGGCCTTGTGAGACCCTGTTTATTCCTCTCCCTCACCCAAGGCTCCACAGACTCTCCAGCTTTATTTGCATCTTTCATCTGTTTTACTATAGGTAGCATTAAAGGGCAGGGGAAGGAGGGAGTAAAACATGTAACAATGATCACACCACTTCAGTATGGCCTTTTTCCCCCACCAGTATAGATGTATTTGGAAACCAAATTGAGTTTTGCAAGTTATTTGTTGCCAAGGTTTAGCTCCCCTCCAGCCTTTTTCCTCCAAGGATCTGAAATTGCTCTACAAAAGTCAATTAATTAAGCAGGCTCCATGCAGAAAGTTTCATAATCTTCATCTTAAAGTGGGAAAGTGAGAGCAGTGAAAGTGCTGGTTTTTATTGCCAGCCAATGGCAAAATAAGTAATAAACCCCTGGAGTCTCCTAGACCTTATGTTGTAATGAATTGAATCCATATGCATTATGCAGAATGGGATGGGTTTTTCCCCATATGTTTTTAAAGGACTTCTTCCCTTCATTCCCTAATAAAGTACATTTCCCTTAGTGAACAGGAAGGAAGTTCTCTCATATTTAGAAGGACTCATGCTTTAGCCTTTGTCCCCTCTTTTCCAAAGTCTTTCTGGTTACCAGACCAGGTATAATTGGAACCATGCTGTATTAAGGAATCAGAGCAGGGAAATTAGTGCATAAAAATCCCCAGTTTATGAATGAATTATCTTTTGCCAGTCTGAGTCACAGGACACCTGTGGTGTTAGGTGGCTCATTCTATGCATAGAAAATAAAACCTTATAAATAAAAATATTTGTGCAACATACTTGAAATCACAGGGGAGATTTTCCTTGGAGCAGGAAATACAAACCTGAACAATTTTCATCTGGATTAGTGACTTAACCATCTTGCCCTTACACATCCATCCTTACTCTTTATGGTCTTGTCTAATTTGCCCTGTGGGTATGAGCTGGGCTGGTGTGAAATGAAATGGGATCTGAGCCTGAACTCTGTCTCCTATTTGTTTGATAACTCCAGATTCCCTTTTTTAAAATGAAAAATTAGGATTTAAATGGAAGGACATACATTACATGGTTTCTTAATAAGGAAGATGAGATCCAGCCATCTTTCTTACTCAGATCTAGGGGTGCAGACACACTTTTCTTTCTTCCCCTGTTTGTATCTTCATTCTGCTTAATTTCAGATTACCAAAACTGTCTGGGTATGTGTAGTTTCATTTAATTCTCCTAGTAAAAGAGAAGAAATAACATCAGGAAGATGGAGCGTACGCCCTTTCCTCTGCTTTTTAGCTACTTTGGCTCCCTAATGTGCTTACTGCTTGTAGAATACAGGTAGAACATGCAGCCCAGGGGTATAGCCTATACCACCACATAAAGCCATCAAAACCCTTTTATGTATAGAATCAAATCCTCCAGGTAGCTGTGCTATCAATCTACCCTCTAAACTGTTTTTGAAAGAAAGCAAGGGACATGGGGAAGGAGGCTAGAAACCCAGGCTGAACTCTATAGCTTACAGCACCCTGAGGGCTGGTTCTTTTCTTTCATCCCATGTGCTGCAGCACACAGCTTTTTAGGAAGTCACCACTGCCTCAAGACATGAAATATACATCTGATCTAACTCCCTGCCACTCACACTTAGTTTTTCCCTCATGCACAGCATCTTTAAAAGTTCTGCCACAGAAGTGAGACCACTGGGACTAAGACTGGTGGCACAACACAGAACCTGTACCCAAACCACTGTCAAGTGCCACGGTTTCCGGCAGTTTTCAGATATTTCTGCCTAGAGCAATCTCATCCCTTAGCCACGCATCACATCCAAGGCCTTGCTGAAAGAGATTTCTCCTTAATTACACCTCCCATTTGTGTGGGAGAACACTCTCAAATACTGCCCAGCTCCATTAAATTTGTACATCAGTTATGGAGTTAACAAGTATAAAAAGAACACAAAGACGTGCTAAGAGCTACAAAGAGAATGTAACCTCAAGCAAATGTGTTTGAACATGAATAATCACTGTCAAGAACAAATGATAATGATTTACAACAGATTCCAAATTGGGAAGATTTCAGCAAATACAGGAAGAGTGGTTCCTGTGACTACATCTTGCTTTGTTACTCAGATCATTTTGCTCAGTGCAGTTTAATGGTCTGATTCAACTGGTTTCTGAAATCAGTTCTTCTGATGTCATTGATTTCCACAACTCCATTGGTTTAAACCAGTCCTCAGAAAAACTCATGTCTCTCTTTTCCTGTCCTTTACAAACAATGTAAATAAAATTAAGCTGTATCTCATACTACTCCTGCTTTTTCCTTTGCCAGGGACATTCCTTTTCCTTTTGCTACATGTTGTGCAGTGTCTATTGTGAGGATTCAGACATCTACGGAGAGATGAGATCCATGGCTCCAAAGGACTTCAGTTTATTCTATTAAACATTGACACCTCCAGCCACAACAGCCACCCCAGGATTCCTTTACAGTCAAGAGAGAGAAATAAGCATATTTAGGAGAGAATTTATCTCATCATCTTTAACTCCTGTTAAAAATAGCTCAAATGAAATGCATACTAAAAGAAGCCATATTTCTCCATTGATTAGAGAGGAAGCCTGAGGTGTTAGCTCAGATATAAATGTCAACATTATAGGCAGCAACACAGGTGAGATGAATCCCAAATTAACTCACCAGTTAGATATGATGGGCAGAGACAGTAAACCGAGAAACAGGGAAGTGAAAGAATTCATGAAAAGATACATAGGTTGATCTACAAGGAGCAGGAAGTTGAACTTGGTAATACTTATAGATTCCTTCCAGCTTCAGGTGTTCTATGATTCTGTGGTCACCAGATCAGAAGTAGACCTCAAACCTGCCCTTTTTCAGTCCAGTTCCCTTGACCTTTTGTCTGCAACTTCCAATTAATTCTTGCACAGCACAAGAGCACACTTACAAAATTCAGCACATAATTTCACACAGAGGAGGTAAAAGTTATATATAGTTTATTTATATTTAAAATTAAGCCTGGCTTTTGACCCAGTGAGTTTCTGTTCTTGGAGGTCAGTGAAACTGCTATTTTAAGATCTGGTGATCAGGGAAGCACAGGCAAATAACTCCTTCTGACTTCAGTGAATAGGAGTTCTCTTTTTTCTCTCAGTTTTTCCCTCTGTGTTCCCCCTGAAGCTACTAATACCTCTTTTCAAGTATTAATTAAAGAAAAGAAAAAGTTTACTAGCAACCTGTGTCATTGGTTGGGATTATGGAGTAACTGTGGCAGTAATTGTCCAAGATAGACTTGGGATACATTGACTTATTCCCAGCCAAGACTATGAAAACTGATTGTGTCACTAAATAAATACAGACTTTGGCTTTTTTTCAGGTGGTACTTCACACTGAGCTCAATGGATATGGGTAGTTATGACAATGAAGGTGATTATATTTTAATCTTTTTAAAATATAGTATTTTAATATGTAAGCATTTTTATGAAAATGCTCCATACAAATTAAGATTGAGATTCTGCAATGAAAAGCGTGGAAGTTTATGTGAAAATACAGCCTTATGCAAGCGATATCAGCAGAATGAAATTAGAAAATAATTATTTCCAAACCACTTAGGGGGCTTAGGATCCCAAAAGGAGTTGGCACCCATCCTGTGCACATCATCAGTTGCAAATAATCTCCATGAGAAAAGATGGAGAAAACTTTCCACCACCAAAAAGCAAACCCACAGGTTCTTAGCTTCATGTCCTGATATAATTTCATTCATGCTGGCTTGCATGCCAGCAGCAAATTGCAGCCTGGAAAAGAGGAAGCATTTGATAGTCTTATAAAGCATTCTGAGTGTTCCCAAGGTACAGTGCAATTACATGCCCCACTTGCAGTATTCATCCACAGGGAATGGGATTCATCTTCAAATGAAGAAAATTCTGTGTCTCTACATGAAGATGTCTGTATGTGAAGTGTACAGCTCAGCTCCTATCAATCAGTAGGTATCTAGTCACTATCAACTGGTATAATCTACTCAGTGCACTATAAAGGATAGAATCATAGAATCATCATGGTTTAGAAAGGACCTTCGAGATCATCAAGTCCAACCACCAGTCTTACTCCACCTTAACCACTAAATCATCTCCTGAAGTCCCATAACTACCCAATTTCTCCCTTTTAACAAGTGATAAGAAAAGAGACAAGTTGCACCAGGGGAGGTTTAGATTGGATATTAGGAACAAATTCTACACCCAGCGTGTTTTCAGGGCCTGGAACAGGAAGCTGCCTGGGGAAAGTGGGGGGTATTTAAAAGACATGTAGACGTGGTGCTTAGGAACATGGTTTAGTGGTAGTCTTGGCATTGTTAGGTTTACATTTGGACTCAATGATCTTAAAGATCAGTTGTAACCTGAATGATCCCATGGTATTCTGATAGTAATGTAATGGGTGAAACATCCCTTGGTGATTGGGACAACAGGACCAAAACTGTACTGCTGAACTAAACAGTACTGGGGCACATTCTGTGGCCTTGAAGCCAACTGGTACATTCTGGCCACATCCACGTAGCTAAACTTTCTTAGCATGCAAACCAGTACCCAGCTGGGCTTTCTGAAATGGACTCTGACCTGTTCCAAGTCTCATGAATTGTCTGGGAATTGTCTGCAATAATTGTGATCTGTTCAGCCAAAACATTGGCAGGAGCTGCTCTGACAATTTCATGCTACAGCTGAGCTGTGGAGTCTGCCCAGGCCCTTGCACATTTCAAATTATTGGAATAGGTAAAATCTACTTGTTTAACTCTTAGGCATGTGTGTATCATGTACCTCAAACAGATGTGTAGATTCTTGTGATTGGGTTTTGTTTCCAGCTGGCTTTAGCATTATATTGCCAGCCTTGCTTTCCAAACCCAGTGTGGTATCTTCTGATCAAACATCACACTAACACCTCGATCAGTCTTAAACACAAAGGCTCCAGTTCCACCACAGGAGGCATCTCCAGACCTCTTAGGAAGCCTCTTTCCCAAGGAGTGAGGAATGAACATATCCAATCAGATCCCATTGTGGATGTGCTATCAGTCACAAGGTGAGTACTGAGCTTCAGTGCTAACCTGCAACTGCTGTGGGTGTCAGTCTGCTCAGAGGGTGTCACAAACCTGTCTGCCAGTTCTGAAATAACAGCTGAAGATCACGGATCTGGAGAGGAAAGACAGGCTATATGACTCATGGGGAAGTAATTAATATTTTTACAATATCCAAAACTTTTATCTCCAAAAGTATCAGACTAGTGGTTTGGGGTTGTTTTTTTTTTATTTACATCATGTTTTTAAGTCACTTATATTTTCCTTAGCACATGCAAATAGCTGTTATTTGAGCTATCAGACTCACACCCCAAATAAGTTCACAGTTATATACATTTAACTTTAGTTGTTTATCCCTCATTTGTACTCAGCTTCTTGAATTTAGCTACTGCATAAATTCTCCTTTTCACTTTTCTATTTATTACATTACTTTTTATTCCCCCCAAGTGAATATTAGCATTAGCTGTTGTGATAACTCTCTTTCAGCTACCTTGTCACAGCTGACAAGGCACCTGTCAATCCAGTCAAAAATCCACAACATAGCCTCTCCCTCCAACTCCATTCACATACATGTGCAAAGACAATTTTGCAGTGGAAACTTTATGTGGGAATTCAAAATGAGACCATTTCCTCATACTGCAGAATGACTGGTACCCTTCACAGATGCTCCAATACCAGTGGTAGTTTAATCACAACTTTGCTCTGTACCATGAAATGCAATTATTTTATAGCTAACCAATTTCAGAAATACTTAAGGTAATCTGAAGCAGAGACTGTGCTGGGTTGGCATCTGACACAGGAAGATTTAAAATTGCTGTGCCTCTAGGCACTACAGCAGGTACATGATCTGAGTGGAATGACTTTCGGATTTCTCTTTCTCTAAATGCTGTGTGCTGTGATTAGTTTTCACTTTCTACCAAAAAAGAGCTAATCCATTCCCTTCTGTCCTCTCCACCAAGAGCCAAGTTCAGTAACATGCCAGGAGGACGAGACCCTTAGCCAGGAGTGAACCCTCACTGATGTGTTCCCAGATTTCTCTGGAGGAGATCTCACAACCACCAACTCTGCTCCCATGGTCCCCAGTCCCAGCAGCCAAACTCCCAGAGAGGAGAGGATGCACTCAGGTCCCTGACATCAGAGAAGTTCCCGTAGTTGGTGAAATTAGAAAGAACTGCAATGGAGAGAGGGTTTGGATTGGAAAGAGGCATGGAGATAGCAACACTACTTCCTCTTGTGACCATTTTTCTCCAGTGCATGCCCCATGTTCAAAATTTCCACCTCTTTGCAGGAGGGCAGGATGCCTATTTACTCAGTGAAGAGGTTGTGGTAAAGCAAGGGGTGAGCAAGTCATTCCTAGTAGACTACTTAATGAATTAGAGCCTTTTCTTCTTCATATACAGAATGATCTCATATTTTAATTGTTACTCAGGCTTGTCACAATATTTTTCACCTCAAGGACCACTTGAAAATTATTTGATGTATCTATCATTTCAGACATTCAGTCTAAACAGTAGAGTACTAGTTCCTTATCCCAAAACAGTGTCTTTTGCTATACAGTGAAAACATCCTCAACCCTTGCCCAAAATTTCTAGATAGCTGCACAGAAATTTTTGACAATGATACACCTGCAAGTACATGTCTTTGAAGTATGTACTGCTTTTCCTTCTCACAAAGCTGTTAGAGGCGAAAGAGTTACATACAGAAACTTTTTCCCAAATTCCAACAGAGTTTAAAGGCGGTGGGTTTCTCCTGTCTGTAGCACTTGTTACACCAAAGGACCAGGGTGTTGCCTGATCTGTGAGGAAGAACCTGCAAAATACTTCTCAAGTTTATGGCTTACCCATATTTTCTGCAAAATTTGAGAGACCTGTAGAAGTCTAAACACGTGACCTTTTTCTATCAAATGTGAATTATTTCTCTGCTATAAGAATGTCAATACTTGAACAATTTGAGGAGAGAGCAATTTAGGGATATATGTTACAGGCTTCCATCTCCTGGCTGGGACATGAATATCCAAGAGCAGCACAGGACTGTGATACAGGGACTCACTTCAGTCCTGTTGGTCTCATGTCTGCAAGTGAAGACAAGTGCTCTCCGCGCTGAAGAGACAGTAAAATAAGGTAATTTGATGTTAAAGTGCGATTATAAATAATTACTGCATTCTTCTTTCCACATATCCACACATTACTCCCTGATAAAATCCAAGCTTCACCAATGCCTGTGGTCTTCATGTAGCACTGAAACATTTAAGGTACACAGAGATTGTTCCTAACAGTACAAAAAATGTTGAGTGAGCATGCAGAGTGCTAAGAAGAATTTGAACATTATAAGGCAATGCATTTCTGGTGTTCTTTCTATATCTGTGAGTATTCTTTTGCTCTTTGTGCTTGTTCTTCTGTAAGATTTCAAAATCACATTGCCATTTCTGTATTTTTGGACCCACATATATATATAAATCTGAGTATCTGTCACTTAGAGTCCCTAGAGCTTGTAAGGATATTCTTTTCAAATATCAACAAAGAGCTTAGTATTTCCATAACTAACACATTCCATCTGACTCTGTTCTGATGGGTAGAAAACAAAACTGTGTCACATGTTGGAAAAAAAGTCACCCTTGGGATTTCTCATGTCCTAGGTCAAGACAGTCCTTTTCAGGAGAAGATTGTCTGAAAATATTGTCTGAAAATATTCACAGACCTTCATTGATCTCCTCACTTTCTTTCATTGTAAGACCCACAAAATTCACATGTCTGATCACCTGTCTTCTGTTTACTTTGTTTCTATCTGCAGAGCAGTGCTGCCCCACTTCTACCTTCTCAGGCTATCCGTGCCCTAAATATTTGCCACATTCTGCTTCATCTGAAAACTCTTAGGGTAAGAAAAAAGTGTGTGTGTGTGTGTGTGCTCCCCGTATGCATACACAGCACAGTGCAGTGAAAGGCCCCAGATTGGGTCCTTTCTTGATACAGCAGGATAAAAAATAGCTAGCATTGGGTTGTACTTCATTGTCTGCAAAAGTGGATGGACTCAAGAACATAACTAGGATGTTCTCAATGTTATTCTTCTGTTGTGCCCTACTGAGCACTGCCTGGGCCTGACTGACAACACCTCCTTGAGCTATAACTTCAGGGCTCTTGAGGTGAAGTTGGTTGCTCAGCTCTTTTCAGGGAATTCATAGAAGTCCTTTCTCTTTTTATCTTTACCTCAAGGCCAGTATCTTACAGCTGGAAGCACTCATGAGCCTCTACCTACCTGAATTACACAGGCTCTTGAATTGCAGACAGTCTGGTGGCTTTTTTATCACTTCTAGGACCCAGTCTTTCTGTAGGTGTTAAGCCACCCAGCTACTCTATAAACGTGGAGGGCATCCTAGCTTTGGCCTAACCATTTCTATACCTCTGCTCAAGGGACACAATTACAAGCCAAGTTCTGCCATGCTCAGCAAGTTCTAAAGAAAACCCATGCAAGCATTTTTTAGTTATTGACACTACTGTTTCACAATCTATCATTCTGTGTCAGTGGGAACTGGAGCAAGCCTCCCTTCAGTTCCAAATGCTGGTAACTAATGTCCTGCTCTTCTCTCTAGCTGGAGGCTTTTTTTCTGCAGCTTGTTGGCTTTCTTAGAGAGAGGAGATTAATTCAGTCGTGCTGTCAATGTATATATGTCTGCTTGTCCCTTCTTTTTTAAACTTAACTGATCTTCAGAAACAACTTCACAAAAATTGGGCAGAAAAGTAAAAGACTCAGGTACATTCCCTTCTGGAATTTTCACGAAAAAAGGCAGGACTAATAGTAAGACTTTGTCCGTAAGGTTTCATAGGGAAGATTACAGTTCAAGATTTATTTTTCATACACCTTACATGCAAAGAGAGTGGAAAAAGCTCAGTACATGCTTGTATCTTATTAAGCAGCATAAATTCTAACTTCAAAGCACAAAATCTTAAGAAATTAAGTTTCATTAGTTTTACTAACATTTTAGTAATTATTTTAATTAGTTTTATAAAACACAGAATCTCTATTTCTGACTACACTTTATCCATAAGCATATGAAAAAAACTGAGCTTACTAAAACAATGTGAAAGATTTGTATTAAAATACTTGTGATAAGAACTCACAGCTGGGAACTTGGCTTATTTATCTATCAAAGGCTCTTTGATGTTACTTGAGATGCGTATGGACACGTTCCCTACAGAAGTGGTTTCTAAAAAAGCAATGTGATCCAAACTCTTCACGATGCAATAAGGTCTTGAATACCTCAGATGAGCACTGAATCCCAAAATTAGAAATATCTCACCCATTGCATCACTGGAAATGAAATCTACATAGCAGAATGGAAGCCACTTCTGTGCTCCATTGTGTAATTGAGCAAGTGAAGAAACACAGTGTTACTTCCAGATTTTTTTCTTGAAAAACATCAGGTCTGTATATGATCTCCCAGTCCTGCTATGAAAGACTTACAAATGATTTCCACAAATATGTCTATAAACACAACCATAACTGTACTGGATGTCAAAAATAATGGTATCAATAGACACAGTGATCTGACACAGTAATTTTCCTCACATATCATTCCAGCTAGTTACTAGTTTTTGTGCTATAATTACCTGTCTTTCTATCTCTACAAACCACATGCACTACAAATGTTATTCCTATTCTGAGTAAGTATCCTGCTCTACTCAGATACCAACTGCCTTTTTCTTTGAAATTGTTTAATCAGCTAGCATAATTAAGTTAAATTCAGAGCAGTTTCCAAACTCTTCTTAGCTTGAAGCTCTCTGCTTCTGCTTTAGAATCAAAGACTCAGTGAATCCAAAAGCTTGTGTACTTTTCCAGCTGTCAACATGAATGTTTAAGACATGGCATTTCCTTTCTTTAAAAATTTGGTATCACTTTTATCTGTAAAGTATAACTTGTAACAATCCTAGCTTCACTTCAGGTGATTCTCACTCTGTGCTCCTTATAAAAACTAAAAATATATTAAGGTTCCTCTTCAAAACCGTATCATTGGGAAAATGAAGAAACTGTACACTGCATTAGCAAAGAAACAGAAATATGCACAAGGATAAGGATATGCTTATAAGGAAATATCTTCTATTTTTGTACCTGCACATTGGAGGGCAACTCAGCAAGAAGGACAAGAGGAAAAACAGTGTGATAGCAGATTTTTCCGTACATTCCTGTCAGTTGTGTGAGACAGCATCATACAGGATTTGTTGTGGCAATTATCAGATGTGTGGGAAACAAAATCCATGTCTGAGGACCCAATTTTTTGAGGCAGGAACCATCATTTTTTGTAATGACTTCTTTTTGGGACCACTTATGAGAAGCTACGAAAATCTGGTATCTGCATACTTTAGACATGAAGATACCTAAAGGATTAGAATAATTCTCAGATGTTGGCAGTGATGGGCTCAGAGAACCAGAGTGAGTCAGCATCAGAGTAAGGATTGCCTGAACAATTACCAACACCCCATGAAAATGCCAGGAAGCACTGATTTGTTTCTCTCGTAAATCTGAAAGCAGTCTGATGGGAGAGCTTCCTCCCTTTGCTCTGCTGCTTGATCATTTGGGGGGAAAATAAAGGTTTTGTTGCTGTCAAAAACTCTGAGGTTCTGTACCAACATGACAGTGTCTCTACCAAATCTATCCCACAGCTCAGATATTTATTTTTCCTTAAGAGCATATTTTTAGTATCTCAATTCATGTTGGACTTGAAATCTGAATCCATATATCTTGCAATTGCTGTCAAAGACTGCCATGAGAAGATTTTTCTGTGGTAAGGAAAACCATAATTTTTTTTACTGCTAAAGAAAATTTATGAAGGAGATTTCTTTCCTTTTCTGAATCCAAATAAATTAACAATCATATATTTCTTTTAGCTTATCAAATCTTATACATATGTTTGACTTCAAAGGTTTAATCATTGAATCTGCACAGAAAGATAAATAGGGAATTATTAAAGGATCTATAGAATCAGCATCTTAGATACTAATACTAAAAGATTTTTCTTTTAGAATAGTGAATATGCCAAATTAAAAAATAAAAATTAGTAATAATAAAAGAAGATAAAATGAATTAGTGTCTGTGTTTATTTGATAATAATTCAAAATCCCCATGTTAAAAAAAAAATAGCAAAACAAAACCTACATTCAGCAGAACATTTGCTTTCAATGACAGCAACTTGAAAGGGTTTCCCCCTGGAACATGTAAATAGGAAGAACCCCAATCTGTCTCCTTCTTCCTGTTTCAAAAATTATGAGCTGATCAGGGAAAAAACATGGAGGTGAAATAAACCTTTCCCAGACTGTTCCAAGCCTATATTCTCCATGTAATACCTGTCTAACTCTTAGTGAAGCTAATGGGATTTATTTGCATTTGAATCTCCAAAAGTACTGAACAGCTTGTTTGATCTTAATTGTATGGACCGAGTTCTGCAGCTAAAAAGGAATTCACAGATGTTAAATAAACTCAGAATACACCTGTAATTGATTGTGATAAACCTGCATGTTATGTACTTTAATCTAAAAGATCGGAGAATCTATTTTGCCCTTTAGAAAGTTAGGAAAAAATCCAAATGTAATTGATATAAACAAGGCAAGACAAATTGTCACTAAGGCTAAAATATGATGATTTCTCAAACATTCTTCTAACAAACATGGTCTAGAGCCACCTTGGGCATTCTACATGCAAAAACAAATGTCCAGATATGTATAATGTGTATTTTTATAGACATTGGCATTAATAGAATTATAGCATAGTCTGAACTTCTACTTTCCAAAGGTAAATCCAATACGGGTAAGAGACTAGTGGGTTTGTCCCCTCCCTGTGCTCACTCCCAGGACATCTCTCCTGTCACTGTTGTACATCCAGATTTGCAGCTCCCCATAGCTGGAAGAGAAGTCCCACTGGGACTGTGCAGACCCCAATCTGCAAGTCCCATTCTGTATTTCAAATATAGTAACATATTACTGTGATCATCTGCATTTTATATTGGGAACACATTCACCAAGGACATGACATGACCTGGTTTTTCTTAGTAGTATAAGGGAAGCATCAAAACTTTTTCCTCTGCTGATACTCCTTCTGCTTCTGTAACTTCACTGCTAAGGTCATGAGGAGTTGGAAGGGACTGTAGATCTGAGCATGGTGCTAAAAATATATTTATGCAGAATGGCTAATTAAGGTGAGTGACTACCAGTCCTCATTAGCACTGAAGTGGTGTTAATTTGATTAGACTTCTGGCCTAGATAGGCTTGCAAGGCATTATGTTCCTAATGCAATTTCTCTGGCGAGAAAGCATTTCAGATGAGATGTTCCACATCCATGTCTTGCTTTGTATAAATATTAAGCAGACGTTTGCTTTTAATGTTGATGTAATTTTTAGTTGTGACATCTGTATTGCCTTGGGTTATGGGAAAAAAGTGAGAAAATAAACTTGTAGTTCTTGCTCCAGTCTCATTATTTAAATATTTTGTAAAGCTTTAACAGTAGAAAGTCATACTTGAAATGTGCTCATTAAACCTGTCTTTCCTTTAACATTCCATTATATACTTCTTGTTCTTTAACTTAAAACTCTTTTCAATCAATATTTCAGTGCTCACACATAGTTAATGTGGAAACATAAGTTTTAGATTAGAAAAAATACCTTCTGCTGTGTTCCTTTTACCAGAAGGCCTGGCAGGTTTGGGAGAAATGTGCTGTTTACTTATTAATTAGAGCTCACAATTAACTGTGCTGGAATAATGTTTACGTAAAAAACTCCCCATTTAGTTGGGCTATGATTACTTTATCACAAGATGTCTCGCTGAGTGGCTCATGAGCTATAAGGTTTAGCCACCATCAGAAATCTAAAAGTCTTTTTTTTTTTTTCCAAGCAACACTTTGATTGATAGAAGACAAGGATTTTGAGAAAAATGTCAAATAAATGGAGTAGTTGCTAAAAACCATCCAGGGGTTAGTTAGCCCCATGAACTTCATAGGTGATCCTATAGGCTTCTGGTTAAAAACAACCCAGAAAACAGTCTGTATTTAAAGGACTTCTGGAGGCAGATTCACAGGGAGAAGGAGCTCAGACAGTGTCATGGTGCCCATGATCTCTCTGCCAAGGCCATGGGGAAACATTCTAGTGCCCTCCTCTAGTATCAGACATTCCTGCTTCTCACCTATTCCATCCAGCAATAGCAAGGGAATCAAGCCCTTCTCTCTTTGCCACTTTTTGGAGCAATCCCAGACCCATAGCCCAGTTGGCACCTTCTTTCCCCTTCTCCCTTTCCACTTTCATACTCACTCCAAGACCTGGAGCAACATGAAGAAAGTCTGCCTCCCATGAGCTACTGAGGGAGAGAGAAAAAGAGAAAATCTCAGTTACAGTATAAGCTATAAGAGAGTCACTCACAACAGGGTGAGCAGTGTTTTACAGAAATTATTCCTAAATGCTATACTAGAGAAGAGGAAGATAGCATGGGAAACATGGAGAGAGAACAAAATAAAAGACTTTGCTAAAACCCCTTCAGTGACCACTCAATCCTTTTCCATCACAGCTCCTCCACACCATACAAACATCACTCATCCTTCTGCCTCAGTCCTCTAAGATGCCCTCAGACACAGGCTTCCTCCGCTCCCTTCCCTTGTGAAGCCATCATTTAATTCAATGTTCCTTCACCTCTAGATTATTCAACATCACCCTGAGGTAAAATAAAATATTTCCTACCACCATAAGATGCTTTGCACTGGATTTGCTAACTCAAGAAGTAAAGTTAGACTTCTGAAAACCTGCTGGAGAAATCTGAGGGGGAAAAGAGCCTCCACAAACTGGAAAAACAAGTTTCCTCAAGGGTGAGTGGGACTTGTGATTCCAAATTTCTTTGGTGCATTCTGAAAAAATCTGTGGGATAAAAATCTGGGGGATAAATTTCTGTTTTCTGGTCTTCAGGATGGAATGCAAGCTCTGCAGATAGAAAATGCTTGGCTCTTGGAATGATAAAAAGCAATGATCAATGGAGTCATTGCTTGCCCTAGTATTTTCTCATTAAAAAAACAAAACAAAACAAAAACCACAAAAAAAACCCAAAACAAAACCACAAAAAAACCCTCAACTAAAAATAAAAAAACCCAAACCAACACAAACCTCACACACACACACTAAAAGTACCAACAAAAAAACCCAACCAACCAACCAAAAAATCCCTAAGCAAAACCACTTGTCTTTAAAATCTTATATTTTCATTAATTTAAAATAGTATTTTTTAACTAACTAAATAATGTAGAAGTTTCAGTCAATTTAATAACATAAATTATTTTGCATCCTTACTGGTAAAAATACTCGTCCAGTAATTAAGAACATTAACAAAATGAAGTCAGAACAATCACAGTGTTTAATCCTCTGTTGGGACAACATTTCAATGAAGTCAGTGCCCGGTGCAGACATCTAGGGAAGAATGAATATATATAGAAATGGACCTTTAGTATCACCACTTTCATAGTGCAGATTGGGAATGTTTTAAAATTGCTGTAAGTTATCCAGTTGTAAAATGCAGATGACTCCACAGCAAACAGCCTGAGTCAAGGTAAGTTGAAAGATAATAGCATTGGGAGGAACAGGAGGGCTGCAAGAGTCATCATATATGACTATAACTGTGATTCATTTTGGCTGTCAATGTTATATTGTTAAAGAAATAACTTTATTCCCTTTCTTTCAAAAAAGTGCTACATAAGACAGCTCGAGAGAATGGATTAATGGTTTCACCCTTGTGTTCAGTAATATTAAATGCACGGGATACTTCTTTCACCATTGAAGCTTTCTGTGTCATTAAAATTTCCAAATAGATTTATATAAAAATTTCACCAGGATTTATAAGACCAATTTTTTTTTAAATATGGTCAATGTTATCATAAAATATGATAGCACTTTGAGAACGAAAATTTGGCATCACAATAAATAATGAAGTGCATTATAAACTAGTAAAAACTTCACATCACCAATGCCCCAAACTACTTTACTACCCTCTTAAATGACAGAAAAGCAAGGACTTTAATTTCACTGATAAAAGCAACTTGAATGTTTAACTCCATTCACCAAGCCTCTGTAGCATCTGAAGATTTCCTTTTTTAAAAATTACATTTTTTGTAAATATTATAGGGCTAATCTAATAGAGAAGGTATATAATCTAATGGATAATAGAAAACAGAGATGGTTTGGTTCAAGTAGCCAGACACTGTGCTGTTCTTAGTAAAATATAATATTCTGAAACATGTTTTCAAGTGTATTCTCACACCTGTTGTATTTCCAAGAGAAGGACCTTCTCTCCTTGCCTACAGACAACCAAAATATCGTCTTCCACACATGCTGATAATTATCAGCTCTGTTGAAACAAATCCATCTAAATTAAAATCTTAGCAAATGTTTTGAGGATTGAATTCAGCTAGATTTATAGACATAAATTAGATACATATCAAATAAAAATGGATGTTATGTAAGGAAAAATGAGCAACAAAAGTTGCTTTGAAAAGCTTATACAACTGAAACCAGGTCTAATGACTTTGGGGTTTATTGTGGTGACACAATGTGTGCTACTTATAAAGAATAGGATCAGTCCAACCTCTGCTCTAAATTATGTCCATCCAACAAATTGATTTTGGACAAGCCAGAAAACAGAATTCAGCACCTTATAATGCAAAAAGTAGGCAGTAAGCTGTCAGTACTCAAAAGCACTTCTAGCTACATCCTTGTCTAAGTACTTCAGGATGCAGGCAACTTTTTACCTAATGAAACTTTTAACCTCTTTCCACTACCTATCCCTTTCAACTGAATTTCTTTATCATCTTCTACAGCATGAGTTACCATGAAATCTAAAATAAAACTATAAAAAATGTGGTAGCTTGAAAATAAAACTGTTAGACTGTTTTGAAATTTCTGAGAGGGAAGCCAGAAGTGGATCTCCCCAAGAGAACATGAAAAATGAACAGGGAAAATGAACCCATTCTATTGTTCTGTTCAGCTTTTCTGGCTCCTTTTTACATGAAGTTTGAAAGAAAACACATTTTTTTAGCATCGTGTATTTAAATATTTTAGGTAGATAGAATTACTCTGTGTAGACTAATTTGACATAGTACAAGGGTGTTATGGATAGGGTTAATCTATTCCTGTGTCTGTTTTTCTATCTGGTAGCATTTTGCAGGATAAGTACACTTCAGGAAGAAAATGATGGCATTAGATTTTACTTCTCCTTCACCAAAGCTCATACCTCACCTTGACCTCCTCTCCCAGTCTTTCCATAGTGCCTTTTTGTGTGACATCTTGTTGAAGCCCATTCCTGTCTTTCCAATTAAAGATTTCCATCTTTCTCTGAATGCTCTGACCACCTGAAGCTTGAATGAATGCACTGGTGTCCTCTCCTGAGGGGGAAGGAAATGTGAGCCTGTGCTGTTGCAAGACAGGTTTATTCTGCTTTTCTGAATGCCATGTCAAATGAAACCTGCATCTCTCCCTGGAGGCAGCCAGAGCTACTGGGTCTTTATTATATCCACAGTCTTATACTGATACTTGAGCTTTCAAGGGGTGCTGAAACCCCTATGTCAGAGAAGCAAGGTTTAAAAAACTCTGTTAAAATTCGTTTGCAGCCTTTTCAATATCTTCTCTTTTTCCTCATTAAGGGCTGATTTACACCATGGTACTGCAGAGGTGCCAAAGCTCTTGTAGATCTAAGCATTCGGTCAGCACATCGAACTTCTGTCTCCAGAGTTAGCTGCAGATCCAGTTCAAGTTTCTCTACATCCACGGGGCAGGCATGCCCTAATTAGCTCAGTGATAAAGAGCAAGATGTTCAGATTTGATGTACTAGTCCCTGTGGGACAGAGCAGCTAGTTGAAAGCAGGTCTGCTAAATGTGTGGTTATGCTCACTGCTGCTGCAAGACCCTGATCCTCATCAAGATGGGGGCTTCTTAAGGGCTGCAGGAGTTTTGGCACAGACTGCTCTTCTTGTCCAGCGAAGATATACTACAGGTGCTGTTAGAAAGTACTGTAATACTGAGAGTGGGTTAGAGAGAGTAAAGGACAAAGTAATGACTTTCATTTCAGTTCCTCAGCTTAAAACCTTCAGGAAAAAGATTTACTCAACTGGAAGAAGAACATCTCACGACACTGACAAAGTCACCCCTGGACTAGGGATAGGCTGCAGAGCACAGTCTGTCACAGCAGCTATGTAACAACTGCATCAAACTTGTGTATCAGCCTGAAATATTTGTGTTTGTATCACACTATGTCACTGGGTTTGGCTGCCCTAGAGTTCATGATTCCTCCACCTTCCTCCACATCCACCCAGTCCATTCTCAACATAATCCTCATTCAGCTTTGCACCAGCCCAACCTTCATGACTGTCTTTTACACCTGGTCAGCAGAGGGGCAGGGGCTGTTCATGCTGTGTGTGAAACATATTCAGACCCCAAAGGACAGCAGGACCTTCCTGCAGTTTCATGTCCTACTTCTTCAGTGGATGGACCTGGCAAAGATCTCCTGGTTTAAGAGAGAACCTAATACATGGAAGTGAAAAATGGGATCTCGGAGGAAAGAAATAGGTCAAGAGAGAATATAGATGTGCATTTAAAAGTTCATCCTGGGAACTTTCAAGCTACTAGATTCAAGAGTTTATAAGGTCCTGAAGTATTGGCATAGGCATTATCAATTAGTAACACAGTTAGAAAAGAATCAATTAGCAGTTGCAGTATGCTGAACTGTGAAGGAGTCTGGAGAGGAAAACAGACTCAGGCAAGAGCACAAGAGGCAGAAAGTAATTCTGGTGTTCCTAGTCCTCTTTCCCACAGCTAATGTTTCCATGAATGAAGTAGGCTTCTAGATGAAAAAGTTTCCAGGGAAGGATCCCCTGTGAAAGTAAACAAATAAATGCTTTCCATAGAAAACAACAACCCAGCTTGTCATTTCCTTTATTACTTGGAAGGCAGTCAGTCCCCTTGTGGGACTGAGGCTACTGCACTGACAAAAACCCAGTTTTCTTGCCAAATGGACACATTTGAAAAAGCTGCTATTTCATCATGATGAGACATTTAATTTGCCATGCCATCTAATAGATAAAATGGAAAAACAGAGGCTCTAAACCACACCACTGCTGCTCCAAGCTTCCAGGTTCCTCTCCCTCAGATAACACATTTCCTACATTAACGAGATGGAGGCACTCATGTGTGGTGCAATAAAGACAAAATCAAATGCTCTTTTGCAGTGATCTGTCAAATCCTTCAGGAGAAACTGTGGCTGCACCTTTTATGCCCTGATTCAGAATTGCATCGTAAGAAGATATAAAAAAAGCAGAACCCAATATGGGCAAACTCATTTGGAGGCTGAAGAAGTTTCTATGTGTTATAATACTACCAGGATGTAATTAAGCAGAGGGCAAGATAATTAAGCAGAGGGTGAAAAGAGTAGGGGCCTGCTACAGTCTTTGAGAGTTTTTTCCACAGAGCACCATAAAATGGGGATTTGACTTCAACTGCATGTGCTAAATTGGTCCACAGCTTTACTGTTGAGATTGTTCATCCTATTTTTCACACCATCATGAAGCTTTTGTTGCCCATTAGATGAAAACATGTAATTAATCATGAGTTCCACAATAGAATCCATGTCCTGTATTAAAAATATGACTCAAGCCACATGAGCTTCTAGTCTGATTTTATGAAACCTCATTGCATCTTCTTTTTTTCATTATCTCTCAGAAATGAAAGCCAGGAGCCAAAATTCACTGAATGTATCCCATGTGACAGACAGATACTGCTCTTTCTGTGTTAGGCAAACAAAGCTTTTACAGTGAAGATGTCACAGCCCTTATACTTAGTTTAGCATGTCCAATCCATAAGTCTCCTAGATCACAGAATCATAGAATTGACTGGGTTGGAAGGGACCTCAGAGATCATCAAGTCCAACCCTGACCCACTACCACTGTAGTTACTAGACCATGGCACTGAGTGCCACATCCAGTCTCTTAAATATTTCCAGGGACAGAGAATGCACTACCTCCCCGGGCAGCCCATTCCAATGTCTGATCACCCTCTCAGTGAAGAAATTCTTTCTAATATCCAACCTAAACCTCCCCCAGAACAATTTAAGCCCATGCCCTCTTGTCTTGCTGAGAGGTGCCTAGGAAAAGAGACCAACCCCCCCCTGGCTCCAACCTCCTTTCAGGGAGTTGTAGAGAGTGATGAGGTCTCCCCTGAGCCTCCTCTTCTCCAGGCTGAACACCCCCAGCTCCCTCAGCCCTTCCTCACAGGACTTGTGCTGGATCCCTTCACAGCCTCCTTGCTCTTCTCTGGACCTGCTCCAGCACCTCAATCTCCTTCCTGAACTGAGGGGCACAGAACTGGACACAGGACTCGAGGTGTGGCCTCACCAGGGCTGAGCACAGGGGCAGAATCACTTCCTTGGACCTGCTGGCCACGCTGTTCCTGATACAGCCCAGGATGCCATTGGCCTTCTTGGCCACCTGGGCACACTGCTGGCACACAGAGGTCTGAAGGGTGGAGGACCAAATTGGTGCAAGTCAATATTGTCTCTTATCATGTTAAAGTGAAGAAATAGAAGTTTTTCTGAAATGATCTGACTTCTTCTACTTCAGAATGGCATGGATATTGCTCTAAAAATGTCTCAGCACAGAGGGAGTCCAGGGTGACCGCCTCTGTCATAAACGTGTGTGGCTACATCCAGCAAGATGAAACGTGCATAATGCCCACAAAGAATTTCCACTTTATGCTCTGTTCTTCACCATTTTTCACAGGGTGTAAAAGTGTGAACATGCTTCACAGAAATGTAGCTTGAATTCTGCAGAAACGCAAGTTCAAGCTTTTTACCAACCAGCTGCTTTTTCCAGTTGTAAGACTACAAAAAACCTTCAGGTGTTGTGGCATTCTAAAGAACTGTACCTCAAAAAGGCCAAACAGTTAATTAATTAAATATGGAGATAAATAACTGAAAGGAAGGGAAAATTAGGTGATTTAGAAAAGGGAAAACTGGTAGTTATTCTCAGTGGATATTTAGCAAGTACAAGTTAATGAGGCAGAGACAAAGAAGGGCTGTTCCAAAAGACTGGAGCCCTTAGAGGATAAATCCCTGACATTGTTGTAGGTGTATGTTGAGGCACATGAGGAAGATGAGAGAAGTAGAGGAGAGAGCATGAACAGCAGAAAGAATCTGTAAACGGGTACCTACAGACTCCCTCCTAACTGTAGTTTAAAATACGATCCACACTGCAACTTGGGAAGCAAAGAAGAAACTCATTGCTTCTCACCATTGCCGTGGCTGATGTCAAGAATTCCAGCCCATCCTTTGATGCCCATCCTTGACTTTTCCTTGATGATTATCATTTTCACCTTCAGTTCCTGCTCAGCAGCAAGCAAGAGTGCCATTTCTACCAACAGGATCCAAATGATTTTATCAAATCTGGTTTGTGGGTTTTTGTTGTTGTCGGGTTTTTTTGTTGTTTTTTCAGCAGAAACCTGAAAAATATGGAATTATTTGTTGAAGCACAGTTACTTCTGTAAAGTTCTACAGTTCTTTTGTCTTTGCAATTGTTTTTACATCCAGCTGGCTCACGACTCTCACAACGTCATTTTCTCTCCATTAATGTTCTTCCAATTAACATTCTCTGATGTGCACTTAAGCATCTACCAATTATTCATGTTACAACAGCACCACTATTTCTTTTAACAATGAGATTAAGTTGTTTATTAAAGCTGCTGACCTAGTCACTAATGGGACATTTTGTTCATTACTTTGTGTTTTCTCCCTCCTAAAATATAAATTAGAAGAGTACACATGGGAACACTCCAAGCTCCTTGTAAGATTCCATGTAACAGGTGAGACAACACTAAGATTCAAAGCTTCCAAACGTGGACATAAAAACAAAGGCCTATTTTTCTTATTTCATTTGTACAAATCACAAGTTTTGCAAATAACTTAATAGAGACTAATTTATTGGAGAAAGTGTGCAGCTGAGAAGGGAATCAGCCTTGATGAATACAGTTTTGAATTAGAAACAAAGTATTTCTACCGCAAGCAATTAATTCTGCTGAGGTTTATTTAAATTGCAAAGAAGGATATTGCAAAAAGAAATTTAAATTGCAAGAAAGATATTAAATCCAGTTCTGTCCTGTTCATGAGAAACTCCACCCTATCAAAAACCTCTCAGCATTGTATCCAATCAAAAAATATGCAGAACAATGTCATCAGAGCAAACTTTAATTAGAGGATCATACCCAAAGGGCATGGCACTGTTTCTAATTGAGAGGGCTTTGTCTCTTTAAAATTAACATTTCAAAAGAGAAATCAAAGCGTAGCCTTGATATTTTCCATTTGTTTTAAAGTTTTTTAAACTTGAGATATGACAGAAGGAAGGTGATTCTCCCCCTCTACTCTGGGACCATACCTGTAGCACTGTGTCCAGTTCTGGAGCTCCCAAGGCAAGCCCAGAGAAGGTCCACAAAGATGATCCGAGGGTTGGAGCCCCTCTGCTATGAAGACAGGCTGAGAGACTTGGGCTTGTTCAGCCTGGAGAAGAAAAGGCTCTGAGGAGAAATTATAGAGAACTTCTAGTATCTGAAGGGGCTACAGGAAAGTTGGGGAGGGACTTTTTACAAAGGCATGGGGTGAGAGGACAAGGGGAATGGTTTCAGACTGGAAGAGGGGAGATTTAAGCTTAAATTATTTCCTGTGAGGGTGGTGAGACACTGACACAAGTTGCCTAAGGAAGTTGTGGCTGACCCCTCCCTGGAAGTGTTCAAGGCCAGGCTGGATGGGGCTTGGAGCAACCTGGTCTGGTGGGAGGTGTCCCTGCCCATGCACAGAGGCTGGAACTAGGTGACCTTTAGGTCCTTTCAGCCCAAACCATTCCATGATTCTACGATATGATTCTATGAAGAGATATGATACCTGTGTGAAATTATGAACTGTCAGGCTGCCCATTTAAAACAGGGAGATTTCTGCTTTATAAGATGAATTAAATTCATAAATAGACATCACAGTTTATGTATAAGGAAGAAAGGAAAGCAAAATGGCAGGGAGGGAGGGAGGNTCTGCCATGGCAGTCTGAAGGAAGGAAGGAAGGAAGGAAGGAAGGAAAAGCTTAGAAGTTCTTCCTCCAACTAGTTCTCCCTAGCTTCAGACTGCCATGGCAGAGGTCTGAAATCCCATTCTCAGCTCAGATGTTTCCAGGAAAACACTGGTAGCAGCTGCTTCCAGGCTCAAAAGCATTTTGATAAGGCAAACTTAGGTAATTGCAATCAACATTTTTAGTAGAGATTGAACAGAGCAGCTGCTCTGTGCTCTCCTTTATTTGCCTGGAGAGAAAGGGTTAAAAGAATCAGTGGTTCTAGCTGAATAAAGATCTAAGTAAGATACTATTCGTGTCAGGAAACAATTACCATATGTTCTGATAGCTGATCACACATCCAATACCTACCACTGGCAAGAAGTATCATCCTGCACCCATTCCAGCTCCCATGCTTTTCCTTTTGAGATTAGCCAGGAGGGATGGATGTTTACCACTGCAGAAGTGACCAAAGCTTCAGAATGAAGGTGGTCTTTTTGTTTTCCTCCTGCCCCCTCAGACTGCAGGGCAACAAACCTTCTGCAACTACCAGCAACATCTCTTGGGACCATCAGAGTCCAGCAGTGCAGGGGAAGGTAAACAGGAAAAAAACACAGAGAAGAGCAGTGCAGAAAAGTGCAGCCCAGCCAGGCCCATCTCTGGGAAACCATATGCCCTCGTCTCTCTGCAAGGAAAGTCACAGAGAGAATAATTGCTGAATTTAACCTTGGGAGAGAATGCTACATCAAGATTTGTGCTTGGCCACAGAAGGAAGGGTGGCTTTTTTTTTTTTTTTTTTAATTTTTACGTAATTGGTAGAGAAGAAAAAAATCAAAAGAACAAATGTATCAAAACCAAGATTGCTGAGGGAGAAACAGTATCATGATCTAGCTGCCCCTAAAAATAAGAATCATTATTATTTATTATTTGAAATACTATCGGGGGGTTTGTTCTAGTGTGGTTGATTTGGAGTTTTTTCAACTTGGCTGCTGTTCTGTGGAACTGAATTTTTAAATATTTATCCCTGCAAGGCTTCACTCTCTCCCAGAATGAAACTTCAGTCATTTAAGCAGCAAGACATTAAAGAATAGCACTTTTAGGAAAACAAAAGAAAACATCAATACCAGGAATTTGTCAGAAAAACAGAAAAGTTGATAGTGCTGGCAAAATAGGAGTGTTTGCTGTGTTCCAAAATGCATGTATATTAGGCCAAAATAGACACAGGGCAGCCTTCAACACTGCAAAGAGGTGTTCAACCTGTTCTTTGAACCATTAAGGTCACCCGTGATGCAGCACTGTGCAGACAGATTTGTCTGTATGTCAGCTGGACCTCTGCTCCCTTTGCAGAATGACATCACCAAGAGCATGGGCTGTCTCTGTACAGCCTGGGAGCACTGTGCTCTCCAACCTTCTGGTTTGACCCAGTGACAAAATTCACCTGGCTGAATGCAGGTCTCTGTGTTTGAAGCAGACCCTGCAGTCTCTCTTTGCAAGCAGAGGAGGTCTTGGGAAACACAGCTGGTGGTTTAGCTCCTCCTAAAGCAGGTGAGGATGCTCAAAGCACCCACTTGGTGTCTGTAAAGAAGATGCAAAGAGAGATGCTCAGTTATAGGCAGCTATGTGGTAGTTAACCAAATTCAGACGAGAGAAATCCACATTTTAGGGAAGAATGAATTCATGGGGTGCAGAGGAGACTTTCAGCATCCAAAGAGCTGTGAAGATCTTAGGAACTGCAACAGCAATGGCCTCTACTGTGGAAGATTTCAGCTCAAACTCTGAGAGACTCAGAAACTTATCAGAGAGATGTATCAACCTCTGTAACCTTCAAGGTCATTTGGCATAGCACTTACTCAACTTGCATCAGGCCTAGGAAAAGGAATAAGAACGGTTTTCAGGAAAATTAATTTTCCTGGAAGCACTCACGCACTAGCATTAATCTTTCTAACTGTTATTCTTGCATTATTGTTTGCTTTTTTGTTTATTGGCCACAGTTATTACTGATCTTCTTGACTACAAAGAAAACAAAAATGCAGGCAGGAATTTTATGTAGGTCGCAAGGAGCTCAATTTAGAAAATACAGGAGAAAATTATTCACTTTCTTAGCTCACAGGAATTAGTGATCTGATCTACTTAGCTACTCTTCAATGTTCTTATGTATTAAAAAAAAAAAGCTTGTAAGAATGTGTTGCAAATAATGAGAAGGCAACTTGTGAAATGAGAACATTTTTCCACGGTGTGCTTGGGTACCCTCTGAAGCCAGTGAAGCAAAATGGGAGTGCAGGGACATGAGCTGGGTGTGATTCCAGGAGTGTTGAGCACACAGGCCATGTAACAGTAACTCTTTGATCATTGTGAAAGAGGGGATGTGAATTTATTGCTCAGGGTACAGCTTGAACAACTGTACTTACTTACAGGATGCTTACTACATCAATAAGCTTTCATGTAAACATGAAATGCTTGCAGCAGTTCAGGTTTGCTACAGAAATGAAGCAAACATTTTTTTTGATACATAAAGGCCTGGAAAAAAATTGCCAAAGGGAAATTATTATTGATCTTTATAAGAGAACACTTTGGGGGAGAAAAGTGAGCTTTGTGATTATAGAGTAGTTAAAATACCCAGAAAAGATGATTGTGGACAAATGCTCCCACCTTCTTTTTGATATTCTAGTTCAGTCACAATACTGATATTGATTTCATTACCATGAAATCAAATGTACTGGAAAATATGAGATACTGAATCACTTCATTTGGATCTGGTTTTTTTTTCCAAAACATATTATTCTTCTGAAATTAAAATATTTATTTTCATTTTATTGAACTAATTTCAAGCACTTCTTCTTTAGTCTAGTAATAATGTCAACTGTTACATCTTTTTAGGAGCAGTAGTCAGAGTGCAATGCATTTTTCCTTTTGGTCATGTTCCTTACTTGGACTGTATCTCTCAAAACCACAGTTATTACATGGCAAGCTGATCTTTGGCAGAGACTGGGAAAACCAGTTTTACTGGAGGTTTGTCAGCTAACAGAAAACTCAGTACAAAAGAGGAGAATAAAAGTACAAATCCAGAGGAATTGCAGCACATTATATAGACAGACATCAATTATGAACTACATAAAAGATAAAACGCATTGTTGTTTTCTTGTTTGTTTTTTAGCCATTATTCCATTATTAATCAGTGAGAATGAGAGAATTCAATATTTTCTATTTATTTTCTATTGAATTAACTGATGTAAAATGAGAAGCCTTCAGATGCTTAAACCTTCATTCAGGTCTGACAAAAAGCAAAAAAAAAAAAGCTTTCATACCACACACAATCTATGAACCTGTTTAATGTACCTGGATCACTTTAGGCAAGAAGAGAACATTTGATTTTGCTTTTTCAAATGATATGCCCTTATAAGTGGCTCAATGTCCTCCTGGGTTGCTGCTTCAATAGAAAAATCTGTCTTCTTGGGGAAAAAACAAGATAAAGTTCAATCAGATGAGAGGCAAATCCCTGACCTGAGCCAGCTGGGTTCATCACAGAAGGAAAGTGTTCAGCTGTTTTCCTGAGCTCCCTGGCTCATTATGCCCACACACAATCTCCAGTCTTCATTAGGCTCCTTCCCAGGCCTAGAGCTTTAAAATCACCCTGTTCTGTGTTCCTGGCACATCTAGCCAGCCTGCAATTGTTACCACCATCCAGAACTGCAAGAGGAATAGCAAATTAACTTAATAAATGACACACTGTTGAGATATTTGAGATACACTTTGTTAATTGATGAGTTTTTGTCTGAGTAATATGCTCGCTTATCGAAGAGTCCATCATGTGTTTGTCCTTGCTTATAAGAGTAACAAATAAATGATACAGCAAAGGAATAAGAGTCTGACTCTTTACCTGCAACCACAGAGATGATTTTTCTATGTTGACAATTCAGACATCTTTTGCTTAGCTTAAAGAAATTAAGATTTAACTATTGATCCTTCCTTGACAACTGAAGAATTCAGGTGACAGTAGATCTGTGGGACAAAGGGGTTAAAAATAAATCCTGAGAATTAGCAGAGGAAAAACAATTTAGGAAGCCAGAGAGAAGTAAAACAAAGTGGTGGGAAGGCAGTACTGTGCTGCTTCTCGTTGGGAAATGGCAGAAGTTAAATGATAGACCTGGGAAGGACATGAATGGATTTACTACTCAGGAGCAGAGTTGATCAGAAATACTCAGATATTCTGACTTCATTTGCCATTTATTCACCATCAAACTTGTTCCAGAAATCTGGCAACGTTTTAATGGAAGCTTGTTTGGCATCCTACCAAGCCATTACTCCAGGACTGTAACAGATCAAACATTAAGAGTAAACTTACTCAGAGGTTGACTTAGATCTTTCAGACTTTTCTGAAGAACACAGACCTTTTTGAAACAAAAGATCTGAGGTCATGTCATGGAATCATGTTTTTCAGATACTGGAGGGTCTTTTTCAGAATCAAAAAATAAATAATTTTAAACCATTAAAATCCTCTTTAAAACAAAATTTCTCCACTAAACAACACAGATAATTTCAATCACAATTGCCACAGAAGACAATGAAGGAATATTTTGGATATTTAAATTTTTAGCTTCTTTGTATGAAAATCAGATGTTCTAAGGGATCATGTCTTTGAAGGTTGCAAGTGGGTCATAATAGTGATTATTGTTCTAATTTTCTGATTGTTGCAGTTCTGACTTCCACTCTGCTCAGGTCTCTTCCAAGTCCTGCAGAAACCTAAAAACTGTCCAGTGCTCCAGCAATGAATTAACACTGTAATTCAAGCACAAGTGACTAGAAAGATGATGTGTGATCTAAGGATCAGAAGTGGATGCTTTAGACAACAGTTCCTGTGTTTCAACATCCCCATGATGTTGGGGAGGCATTTCCTACATCAACATCTCCATCCTGCCCAAAATCATGGTGTCATTGTCCCTCATGAGGTTTTTTCATCATTTTGCCAGGGACCAGGGGATTCCCTAGCTCCAAATTTCCTCTTTATCAACATGATCCAGTTGTCTTTTCTCTCCTCTAGCCCATTTTGAAAAGGCTGTTATAGTAGAAAATAAAGCAGGAAAAGGATGTTAGGATGTTCTGCACCTTCCAGGGCAACCAGCACAGAGTGGCTCATACCTACATAGCTAGACTCACTTGGCAGCCAAAATGGGACTGCATCCAAAGTGGCCATTGGGAGAAGCTGTTGGGAATGGATACTACAAACACCAATTACTAAGTCAGATAGAGCCAGAACAGAGATCTGATCCCTGGCACACAGCTGTGGTTAAAACAGTCCCTCCTGGTGGTGTCATTGGTCAGCTAACACTGTCCAGTGCTATTTGGACACAGGAACTCATCAGGGCCAGAGACATTATCAGTAGGAATCTTGGATATGTTTGTTCTTGTTTGGAGGGTGAGAGTGTTAAACAGCAAGGTTCTGTCTAAAAAGTGCCAGGTGGCTTTGGGGCCAGTGAACAGGCCCTGGTGCTGTTTATTATTAGAATTATTGCCAGTGCAGACCCCTGCTCTACAGCCTCTCTTCTGACAGCTTTTCTCCCTGTCATCTGCTGTATGTCTTTTCCTCAGTGTCCTGGCATACCATCCATCCTGCTCTTTCCCAGATCTTCAGGACTCTTCAGGACCTATCTTCACAACCCTCTCTCCACCATCCAGAGTTCATTCTGGTCTGAGTAATTTCCATTCCCCTATGTGTCAGAGGATATGCCCACAGATTCTCACTCCCTTACACTTTTTGTCTCCCCCTTTCCTCAAAATATCCACTTTTTAATTTATTTTTTTTTTCCTCTCTCTCCGTAAGATCCATCATTTAGGGTGTCAACACTTAAAACTGTTGGGAGACACTGACACTGAGACAATTTTTTACACTGTAAGGTGTCAATATGTGCTGTCAACTGTTTCTATGATATTGAAAGAGTGACAAGAGCTGGCTACTGGCAGGATTTCAGCACATCTGTCTAACGCCCACATCTTCCTCCCCACCTTGCCAAAACTGGCAGGTTTCTGCTTATATTAGATGCCCTTGGATATTCCACCTGGGCTCCATCTGCCAGATCAGAAGGATATGGGTATCCTATAAATCTTTTGCCATATCTTCCAGCCCCATGCAGGCAGCCCAGGCATCCCTTTGGCATCTCAAATGCACGAGGCAACTACGTGCCTGCAACTGAATTTGGTCCCTAAAAGCTCCATGGAACACAGTGGGAGTTAAGACAGATGTTGTCCCTCCAAACACCACCCTATGGACACCTGATGGACACTGAGCTGAACCACTCTATAGGTTCTATCCAATATATTGACAAGATAGAGAAGCTCTGATTCAGATGTCAGCAGCACAGGTGTCTGCTGCCATCTGAGGTGACCATGGGAACAATCTCTGGCCACCTGCAGCCTCTCCAGGAGGGCTGAGATCTTCCCTCAGGCTTTTGTAACATGCAGGCAGCACTGTGCAGATGTCCTGGATAACCTGCCTGCATCACAAAGCTTCTATGCTCAGGTAAATAAATCCCTTTCCTAGTGCACCTATAAACAATTGCATGTTTACACCCGCATGCAGATTTTTTTCTCAATGAGAGTTACACCTTTGAAGTCTGTGCTAAAAGTACAAATCAAGCCTTTGAAATGCTTTACAGAGCAGACTTTAAAGCAATGTGTCTTACATTTTCATTGGTTTTCATAGTGCCAACAGCCCAGCTCAGTTAAAATTTGTGGTTTCCAAAATAAACCCTTGTTTATATTATGTATTATATTACCTTTTTTATAGCAAAGGAAAATTACTCTACTATACTATGTAAATAAGTAGTAAAATTTTAGGCTTTTTCTTAACTCACCTAAGTGTCAGACAACCAATTAACTGTCCTAGATGTCAAAATACATACTTGAAATTCTGTTAGGTACTTCTGTTAGGTAAATTTCTTCCATTGTAATATGCAGAAGCATCTGCTTAAGGTTAAATCAATGGTAATTTGTTTTGTTAAGGAACCAAATATGTTATTTCTCTAGGGGCAAATATTTCACATCCCATTTCCTGTAATCATTACAAAGAAAGTAATGAAAAGGCAAACAAAACAGAAATGTGGAAATAGAAGCAAAAAGAAGGAAGAAGAAAGGGAGAGGAGAGGAGAGACTGAAAAAATTTGTCCATNCCCCTTTAAGTATTGCAAGGCTGCAATATGGTCTGTCTGGAGCCTTCTCTTCTCTAGGCCAAGCAACTCCAACTCCCTCAGCCTTTCCTAATAGGAGAGGTGCCCCATCCCTCTGGTCATTTTTTGGCCCATCTCTAACAGGTCCATCTCTTGTGCTGGGGAGCTGAACACAGTACTCCAGGTGGGGTCCCTGGAGGAGAGGAGAGGAGAGGAGAGGAGAGGAGAGGAGAGGAGAGGAGAGGAGAGGAGAGGAGAGGAGAGGAGAGGAGAGGAGAGGAGAGGAGAGGAGAGGAGAGGAGAGGAGAGGAGAGGAGAGGAGAGGAGAGGAGAGGAGAGGAGAGGAGAGGAGAGGAGAGGAGAGGAGAGGAGAGGAGAGGAGAGGAGAGGAGAGGAGAGGAGAGGAGAGGAGAGGAGAGGAGAGGAGAGGAGAGACTGAAAAAATTTGTCCATACTGCTTGTGCAGTCTCCATCCTTGGAACTTTGGAAGATGTACTTAGACAAAGTCACTTGAAAGATCTCATGCATTATTTGCAATACTCCTTCCCTAAATCAAAAATCAAACTAGAGTCTTTCAGGAGTCATTTCCAACCAATATCTATGAGTCTATGTTCCACAGAAACCTAAACATTTACATACAACACATATTTGCCCTTGGCATAGAGCTAAGATTCCACTGGTGTTAGAATTTTGAACACGTAGTTGAACACAAGATTTTTCCCTTAAAATGAAGATCCAAGTGATAGATTTGAGACATATGTCAGATTTTTAGGGAGATTTTACCAGTTATGTTTTTTTGCTGAGAAAGGTCAACTGACAGGCATCTTTTTATTAATGATAATCCTTAACAGAAGAAATCCTTTACTCTGAACTGAAAACCATATTATAGTGGGACTTGGAACCTGTGGCTGGCCACCACAATACATCTTAATATGGCTGCAGACATTCCTGGGGGAAATGCTATCAATTTTTTAAAGCCAATTTATTGAAGGGAATTGCAGACAGCTTGAAAATCCACAGTCCTGTGCCCTGACACTGGCTTGTTAAGATGGTGCTTTGACTTTGTGTCACTCTTCTTTCTTATTTTGGTCTTTCACTTTATCTGACTTTGGCTTTCATGTCATGTCTTATGTATCACTTTGTCTCTCCTATCTCACCATCATCTCCTTAAATCTCACCCTTATCATACCTTATTGTATTTCAGGTCTGACAGGATCTATTTATTTTCTGCAGGGTGTGTCCTGCACATGCATGTAATGAACCACAGTTGTGATGTTTTTGTTGTTTTGTTTTGGTTTTTATATAAAAAATTAATTTTGCCTGCAAATTACCTCTCCCATTTTACAGATTGGTTTTCAGGTATGATCTTTAAGTTAGACATTGTGAACACTTGGAGCCCATGGAACACTGTAGGGTCCATTTCTTGTTTTTTTCTTAGTCTCAACAATCCAAACTCTTTGTCCCAATGTCTGCATTATGCTTTCAATTAAGCTGACAAATGAATCAATTCTTTTCTGTTCTCTTTACAAAAGCAGGTCTGCTTTTGGTGTCTGTCTATGTACAAACTTGCTGCATCATAGTTCAGTTCAGGCGACAGAAAGGACACCACAACTTTATAGTCAGGCTGTTTTGGCTGTTTATTCACAAGACCAAGGACCATGGGGAGCTTTTAAAATTTAATATTTGCCATCTGAGGAAATGAGTATCTTAAAATTATACAAAAGCAGGTTCCTCCGAAGGAGGGAAGGAAGAAGGGAAAAAATAAGAAGGGAGAAAATAAGAAATTCAACAAAGAAACAAAAAAAATAGAGTTGACAAAACAATATTAAAACCATATATATTTACAGTAAATAAAATGACTTTCTATTGCCCTAACCTAATGAAAAAATTCATTTGCAAATATTGTAAAGTTTTACTCAAAAAAAAAAAAATATCAGAGACAGAGTCTGAGGTGAAGGCATAACGCTTTTTGCCTCAAATCATTTCTCTGTGAGAAGAAAATCCCCAAAAGCAGCTGAGAGCCAGACTCAGCTTCATTCTTCCTTTCACCTCTTCCCACCTCTCAGCCCAGATCATCTTGCTTGGAAAACTTCCTTCCATTGGCAGGGGCATCAGTCTGTTCCCCTGAGACACGGGAATCCCTTTCTCTTCTGAGACTTGCACTTTCTGAAGACTTCTAATTATTGTATGGAAAATAAACTTCTTTGTCAGTCTGCAAAAGCTACTGAAATTTATCTTTTAACTGCTCCCACTTTGCTTCATTTAAACACTCAGTCAAGAACAAAACCTTTCCTTTGCTGTAGTTGATTGAGATTTTGTCAAGGATCATAAAGTGGAAATGAGAACTATGAACCACCATAACATTTCCATTCACCTGAAGGCAAATTCCTTCCTCTGATAGATGAAGATTTGAATTGTGGACCTACGGTTCACTTTCCCCAGCACAAGAAAAAATGTGAGCTAATGCAGAACAAAATATTTAAATGAAGAAAAATTATATTAAATTTATGAGTATTTAATCAGAAAATGCAGAATTGCAGTCTAATGCCAATAGTTTGGGTTATGTCAAAAAAGGAGTATGAAAAATATTTGTGATCATGTTTAAATGGCAAAGTTGTTGAAGGGAAAATATCATTAAGGGATTTCAAAACCTGCAGAATTTTCTAAATTGAGGAGTTTATTTTTGCTTAGGTTCTCCTTTTTGACTAGCATGTATAAGAAAATAATGGTCCCTAGGTTTTGTGGGTAAAAGGAACATTTTGAGAACAGAAAGGGGTGCTTACACTTATTTTCAATGCAATTTTTCAAAAAGCTAACATCGTTACAGGACACAATGAAAAATACAAAGGTAAGAAATATATAAAAAAGCCCCTGAAGATGTATTCCTCTTTGGTAGTTGATTAAAAAACTGGAGGGTTGGGAGGTTTTTAAAAATGCTATTTATTTATATGAAAGCATACTCGTATGTTCCTAGTTAATATCAAATACATGATCTGACACGTCTCAAGGTAAGAGTCACCAATTAAACTACTTTTCCCACAACTTCAAGTGCAGTATGGGTGACTGCAAACAAGTAAAGAAGTGGCAGTCACAATATTTATGTTCCATTTTAGGCTGATCCATTCTCAGACATAAATGAGGCATAAAAAATCTCTTCGCTAACAATAAGGCTTCCTTGACCTCATTATTTGTCCAGCAAAGAACATTGAAGCTGAAAGACTGTGGTTATTAGAAAACATTTGCATTCTTCAAGAACTCTGAATGGTAAAAAAAAGCCTTTGAAGAATAGCTTAGGTGACCTTCAGAACTTACAGCAGTAGTACTAAATGAACATTTGCACCTGGCATCCAGAGTACTAGTTATATATTTTCTTCTTCCTTACATGCAACCATTGCTTTTCACTAGTCTGCAAAAAATAGCCTGGAAGTGCAAAAAAGCCTTCTGAAAATTATTTTAACTGCATATTAGAGAGGCAGTTTCTACATCACAGTGCTTCTACCAACATGGAAAGTGTGCCTAATCAGACAAGTTGAGATCTCCAGCTTCTGTCCTGTATCTGGTGAAGTGGAGGAAGAAAATCCTGTTATAAATTTAACCTGGCTAACTTTATGTCATGTAAACAGCTGGAGCTCCTTAGAGCACCAGAAAGCATTCAAAGAAATATTGCAGAAGCTGATGGGGAATTACAACTCAAGGAGAAATCCATATAAGTAAATCTGACATTGTCAACTACCTGACAAAAACTTTCAATAAAATTTTATATAATGCTGATTCCACACAATGATAGTGAAGAACACACACATATCTAGGTGTTTTGAGACCATTTTGAAGCAAGAGGTTTATTTGGCTCAAAAGCTCTTACAACTCTTAACACACTTAATAAAATCAGTAGCAACACACAACTAACCAAAAAGGGAAACAAAAGAAAACCTTCTAGTTCTGAATTATAACATGTTTGCTTAATTAGATCTTATTGCCTTTGTTGGCTAAAGATGGGTAACAGAATGAGGAAAACAGAAGCAAGGTTTCTGAGACATTGCAGGGCTCAGGGGGGAAAAAAAGAAGAGGATAGGTGCTGCATTCCCCTCATCCTTAGAAGAGTCTGATTTAGGATATGTTACTGTATTACCAGCTTTCAGAGGCCCAACTACTTCTATATAGAGTTTGTCTCCTTAAGTTTTTTTTAACAATTAAAAGGAATATTTTTCATTTGGCCATACTGCTTCCTCTATTTGAAGAGGTATTAAAGAGAATCTTTTCCCTGACATACTTTTCTGTATTCCTACTAGATGAATCCACCTCAGTATTTATTTTTTTCTTCCAATATTTCAGATCACAGCCAAGTTCCAGTTTTGTCTTTTATAGTTTGGCAAAAGTTGTCAGGGAGATAAACCAAATCCCTCCTGACTGCACCAAAGGACTCAATCCTGTTCCTGAGCTCAGCAGGACTAGGGTGAGGGATACTCCTGGCTACTAGATCTGCATTTGCTAGGATGTTCAGACCTTGCAGCATCAGCAGTCTCCCATTGCTTTCCAACAATAATTAGTATTTTAATGGAGCTTGGGCGCTTTATTATTTCCCAAAATTATATATGTTCCAAATCATTTAAAAGGGAATGAGGAAGTGCTACCTTCAGTACTCCTGAGAAGGCTGAATGTCTGTAATGACTTCCTATGGCTTTCTGATCCATGAACCAGCACAAATAGCTGGAATGTCTCAGTTTCAGACTCTTGTGGTCCATCTGGATGGGTTCACCAGAACCTGTCCTGGTGTGAGGGGACAGCAGAACTCAGCCTGTTTCACTTCCCACACAGTCAAAGGGACAAAATCAGGAGGAAGTCTCACACCCCCAGTGCAATGCTCCATCAAGGACTCAAACAGCCAAGGGTCCCACCAAGAAGGATCCTTCAAGCCCCATCAGCCCTCAGGTCTCCAAGCAGGGAAGAGATTGCCAGGGTGAACAGGAGCTGGCACAGGCTGCCCAGAGAGGTTCTGGAATCTCCTTCCCTGGAGACATTCAAAGCCCATCTGGATGTGTTCCTGTCTGACCTGCTATAGGTGACCCTGCTGCAGGGTGGTTGAACTCGATGGTCTTTCAAGGTCCCTTCCAACCCCTAATTTTGATTCTATGATTCTGTGATGATTCTATGTTTGCACAGGAACTCAAGAGAGGCTGGCAGGGTGCATCTCTCTCTTGTTAACCTTGAAGGAGAGCAGCAGCCCGTGCCACTCACTCATCATGCCAAAGTACATTCTTCTATCCCTCAGGTTTTTGGCTCTCTCAGTATACCCAAAAAAGATGACTAAATTTAAACAAAACAAATGTTTTTGAAGTGTTTGGCCCTAGTGGAAGAGAAGCTCTGGTTGCACCCAGAACAGAGCCACCCTTCAACTTTAGTAATATTGTTTTTTCCTCTATTCAGCAAGAATAAGATGGATGCTGACACATCCATAGCTCCTCACAAAATGTCCACCAGAGTGATCTACCTTCACTACAAAATGGCTGCTTCCAGTAGCTTCCAGAAAACACCAAGTTTCAGATGGTTTGTTACTATTTCACCCTTCCCCATGCCAGGATTTCATTCTCTCTGCTGTCAGAGCCTCTCCTGTCTGCTCTGCCTGCTGAGGAGAAGAGGCCATCCTGGCTCTTCCTTCGGGAAGCCATTAGCAATTCTCCCACAAGGTCAAGGGGGGAAACAAAGGCCACAAACTCACAGCCAACTTCCCTCTTAAAAAGATAATCTGGTGAATGATGGGAGATGAAAAGAGTAGAAGTCTTAATGCTATTGGTATGAACGAGAGGAAATAAGGAAATGTAAACAGTGAGGAAAAGAGCAAGGGGGAGAAAACAGAGACTGAAAGTGCAAGAAGGAAAATAGGCCAAGAATAAATTTGCATCCTAAATTCTGCTGAATTTAGTCTATTAGTAAGGAGAAAAATCTGTCAAATCTGCTTATCTGAATGGAAAGTTTTATACCAAGCTACACTTCCCCTGCAGATATTAATGTAGGCTGTGCAGGGATAAAGGCAGTGAAAGCCCCATATGAAAGGAGCTTTGCCAGCAGCACCTATTGATTCCCCATCCTGAGAGGGAGCATGGCTGACAGCAGTGCAGGCTGTCCTGGTTTGACACTGGAAAATATGCAGCTCTTAAGCCAAATCAAACATTTTTAAACTAGGAGGCAACATCTTGGAAAGACTCCTGCCTGTACCTAACTTGACCGATTAGGAAGACCCTTTGAAGTAATTGCAATGGAAAATAAATGTGTGAAGTACAAGTTAATCTTGATGTTTTAATTTTTTTTTAGCAAACTCTTGGGTGCATTTTTCTCAAAGTGCCACTTGCAGGAGTCATGCCTTTCATTCAAGACATGTTTCGTATCTGACAGGTTAGAAATAAAGGATGAACAACTTGGGTCTAGTAAAGACATTAAAAACAAACACATATAGAATACATACACATAGACTCATAGAATGGCTGGGGATGGAAAAAGATCATCTAATTCCAACCCTCCTGCATGGGAAGGGACACATCCCACCAGACCAGGCTGCTCCAAGCCCCATCCAACCTGGCCTTGAACACTTCCAGGGAGGGGGCAGCTATGGCTTCCTTGGGCAACCTGTGCCAGTGTCTCACCACCCTCACAGGAAAGAATTATTTCCTAATGTCTAACCTAAACCTCCTCTCTTAAAGTTTTAAACCATGTCCTTTCACTGCACATCCATATAAAAAGCCCTCCCCCAGCTTTCTTGCAAGCCCACTTCAGATATTGGAAGTTTACTATAAGGTTACCTTGGAGCCTCCTCTTCTCCAGGCTGAACAACCCCAACTTCCTCAGCCTGGCTTCACAGGGGAGGTACTCCAGCCCTCTGACCATTTTAGTGTCTTCTCTGGACATGTTCCAGGAGCTCTGTGTCCTTCTTTTGTTGGGGACTCCAGAGCTGAACACATTGCTCCAGGTAGGGTCTAATGAGAGCAGAGTAGAGGGGGAGAATCACCTCCCTGGATTGCTGTCTATGCTTCTTTTGATGGATCCCAGGACACATTTGGCTGTAACCAACTGCACAATCATTCATCCCTTTCTATGGGGGGAAGACCAACTGAACTATGATATTGCTTCTTAAATCTTATGATTGCAAGGGCCTGAACCATGACTTGCAATTTTCAAGGATGATACCCCTGTGCCTTTTCTTGTCCAGTCCTTCACTGTTAAATTTTTTTTCCTTGATAAGCTATCTTTAAACTGGAACATTGAGCCTTCCCTCCATAGAAACTTCTAGCAGCAATGCTAGCCCTGCAGGAATTACTCAAATCTCCTCTCAAGGATAGTTCATCTGAGGTGACTCTGCAATAGGCCAGCGGTTTTCCTTCCTTCTGGAATTTGGTCTTTCGCTCCTTTTTTCCCAACATTAGAAAATTTCTGTATTTTATATGTCCTTTTGTATAAAGGCAGTGATTCCTCTCACCAGATATGGGTGAGTGAGATCCTGAACCAAGAGAATGTCTTAAACTGAGGCATCTACTACCATTTGAAATGTTATGGTCTACGCTATCTGGTGGAGACCTTATGGCTCAAAAGAACACAGGTCTTTCTGTAGGTCTTTCCTCAGATGGTACTAGGTGCCTATCTGTAGCCAACTCCATCAAATCCCTTGAACTCAACTGAGTTCAAGACACCTAAATGTACGAGACTAATCTAGGTGATTTCATGGATACTAAGAGCATGGATACACCAGACATCTTACCAGTACTGTCTGTGGAGACTAGTGAGCAATTCAGTTGGATGAGACCCCATTTGGGGTTTTGCCCACAGACTTTGGGAATCACTAAGTATTCCTCAGAGAAACATTCTTTTTCTTCCCTTTATAGACAATGAGTTAAAAATGGCAACTGTAGAATTCATCTAACCTATTTTGGATTACTATTTTTGGATGAGATTGTTTGCAACCTAGAAATGTCTTTTGTTACCACTCTGTCAAGAGTCTATAAGAATACCTCAAAGGCATTAAAGTACAGAGTGAACATCTGGAGTTAGGCAAAATGAATCCAAAACCTGGTAATGATGATTTGTATATCATTTGCAAGCCATCCTATACCAGTCAAGGTTATATTCTAAAGACACATTCCCACAAATTTTCCTGTCAGTTAGGAGCTCACTCTTTTGTTCCAAAATAAGCTGGTATTACCCAGCTCCAGAAACTAAGCAATGATTTTTACTGCAGTACTAGTTTAGGACTAATAATCTCTAGTGACTGGCAATGAAGGAGGATGCAGCACTCTGCTAACAAACTCCTAACACTTGCTCTTTGAGCTGGTTTGCACCCAGGTTTGCACCCAGGTCCTTTGCCCACAGGGAGTGCCAGTTCACTTCAGACTGAAGCAAAGATTATCTAAGATGTACTGAAATATGAATATGTTCAAACTCCAGTCTTAGGTTTTATGTAAAAATGCTGAGTGAAGTTCTTCTCAGGGTTATATTCTTAGAACCCAAGGTCATCTCTTGATCTTTTTACCTTGTAAGTCTTTAGGATTTATATCAGCACAAACAAGGATGCTACCACACACAGAGTTACGTGTTTTATTTTTCCTTGAAAACAGAGATTAAAATGTTAATGAGGTATTCCTTCACCAGGCAGTAGTTTGTTTCCATTCTACCCATATCTGTAAGTCAAGTTCAAATATTTGCAGCTTTACTCTATGGTGAACAATGAGCTAGAATTTCCATAAAAGTACAGCTTAGTATAGCAACATTTTGAAAGAGGTTATTATTCATTATTTGGAGAAATAGTGAAATATTTTGTAAGTGAAAAGAAAACCCCATAAAATACAGTTCTTTTTTTGCAAAACAAATAGCAATGAACAAAAACCCAGATAATATTACTAGATGGCATTATATGCAGTCAATGCAACAGTACCTGTTTTTGGAGTGTTGCAAAATGCAGAATTACAATATAAACAGTTTTTAGAGATGAGACTTCTGTGGCTAAACTTTAAAACAGAAAAACATTTTGGCATCAATAAAAAGATCTAACTGTGACATATGTCAGAAGAAATACATGTGCTCCAACGAGCTACCAATGCAAGTTCCAATCACCAGTCTCAGGAGAAACAATGTGGTTTAAAACTTGGCAGTCAGTTTCAAGTTTTACTTTCTCATTTCTAGTCATCCCTAATTTAATATATAGCAATAAAGACATTTGAAATTATTAGATGCAAAATAACCATTAATAATTTACCTTGTGACAAAGATCCAGTCATTGAAATCATGTCAGTGCTTCTAATGAAACCAGTAATGAATTTTCATATTTAATGCTGCAGTCTCCAAAATTGAGAAAAAAGCACTAACTGTATGCTCTAATATTTAATGCATACAGCATATACCTGCAGATATCATAAGGGTAGTCCCTTTGTGTTAAAATGGTGACTATAAAAATCATATTTAGTCAGTACTTGTACACTTGATATGAATTGTTCAGGACCAATTAATGAACAAAAGCTGCATCCAGCAAAGAGAATTATAAACACTGTCTCGTGTTTATAGGATTTACCCATGTTTCAACAATTATGGAAATAAATGATGAAATTATACATAAGGTTATCATATATTTCCAGATTATAAAAGTGGAAATGTAGTCTGAAAATAATATTGTGTATATTGTCTATATTGCCTGTAGTTGTGACTCCTCTAAAATGTCTGGGAGGACTTGTAATTAATGAGGTGAGCTACCTACAGTTGGAACTTGTAGGTAATCTGTAAATCTGTGTATCTTTACCAGTAAACCACCTCCTTTTGCAGACACTTTTCCCTCCTTTTGCAGACAATTTGTCTCGAGGAGATTACTATTTCTTTGCAGAAGGCTCTATTTTTTCTTGCTAAGAGAAACAGTGTCCTGTCCTAGAGGTTGTGCTACTACTTGGCCAGCTTCTGTCCCCCACAGACAACACAGCATCTGCTTCCCCTTGGGAGCTGGGCTGGATGCTGTGGCTGCTGGATACAACCATATTTACTGTGAGTACTAGAACAGGAAAGGAAGGCAATAATTCTCATTTCTTGTATCATTTAGGGGCCTCACAGAAGTCCTTGTAGAAATCCTTGTCAGTAGTTGCTATTACTGTAGAGATTATTACTCTTGCATTCTTTCAGGTAATACTTTAATCAAGACAGACCATCACTCATTCTCTTGAATGAGGATTCAGAACCAATAATACAGAGCACTGAACATTAATGAGTTTAGAACAAAAAAGAGTTCACTATTGAAATTTGTTACTACAAAAAAGATATGAAGCATTGCCCCTACCAAGGGAAATCCACGTCCACTATTAGGAGAATTGTATGATTATAAGAACTGGAGCACCAAAAAGGAATAAAATTCAATAGCATGAAGTACAGGTTTATGCCCTTAGGGACCAATAACAAGTGTTTCTGCCTTTAGGTAGGAATTTATCAGGCACAAATAATGAAAAGTAAAAGGATCTGAGTGTCTTAAACAGTCACTAGATGTCTGCAAACCACCAATATGATAAAGCTATGAAAAAGGTTAATGAAAATCTTTCTATTTTCAGGAGATGTAGAAAGATATTGCTATCATCCACAGCCCTCCTGAGACCTCAGTTAGAACACCATTGTCATCCACGATTATGAAAGATCAATTCTACTGCAAAAAATAAAGAAGAATGACCAATACAGTAATGTTATGAACGGAGAGCCTGCCTTTAAATGAAGCAACAAAAAGAGTTTGTCTTGCAAAAATAAAGTGTAGATGTAATATGGTTACTTGGCTTAAATATATGGACATCTACACTCCAGAAAGATACAAATATTAAGTAGGTTAAACATGGGTAAGGAATAGTTACTTGGTTTCGAGGGCTGAAAGTTACAAGGTAAGCAAGTAGGCATCATATTTTGGAATAAGAGAAATAAGAGGTAGGACAGTGGAGTTTGCCTTCTGAATTTCATGAGTTTAGGAAAGGCACTATTCAATTGCATCTTCAAGATATCAAGAAATTGGATTTGGTGATGCAGAAACTTCCTTCCAGTCTGTGTCTCATTAAGAACTAAGTGCCACAAAGCAAAGGCTACATAAAATGGGTCATGCTGATGGCATTTGAGTATTTTATCTCACCTTTGCTTGTTTAATGCTTGTTAAGGTGTTGGGACCCAAATCCAATTAAGTGTTTGGGATCTCTTATTAATTTACCATCTTCCTATTAGATTCAATAATTCATTTATTGACGAATGAAGGAACCTAAACAGGAGCTTGAACTTCAAATGGCAACTATATCACTGAGAATGCAGAGAAAGAGCAAGGTATGTGGTTAGGATGATCACATGTAGACCAGAATAGTGTTGTCCGTAATAGGACTCTTTTTCAGCTTTAGAGTACTGTAGGCCAGAAAATACAAGAAGTTTTACATTCACTGTATGAAAAACCCCCACAAAATTTACTTTATTACACACTATTAACTGCAATAACAAGTATTGTACTTGACTATAACATGTGTTTGGTTATCATATAAATTATAGGAAGACATCCAATCTTGACTTGAAGGTGTCAAGAAATGGTGAATTCATCAATTCTACTGGCAGTTTGTTCCCGTGATTAATCATTCCTAAGGTAAAGAATGTGTAGTGCATTTCTAATTGGAATTTGTCTGCAAGATTAAAGTGCCATTTTATATCTGGTATTTCCTCCCAGCAGAGTTTTATGTATTCTGCAACGAAGCCAATGTTTAAGCTCTGTCTATATAACACTCTGGCAGCACACCAGCACCTTATCAGAGTGAGTTAAAGGCATACATCATACCCCTCCCATCACCTGTACTCTGATTTCTTCGCAAACAAAAGCCTGGCTTCCAAACTGCAAGGAAACCCTGGGTCTAGACTAGCAAAATTGAAAATCTGAAACTAGAAAATCTGAATTCCATGGCAGCTCATTCTCTCAGGAGGTAAATTGGATAGAGTTACCTATTTTTTTATTCATCAGAGAAACAACTTTTACCATGAAATATTATTTTTCAGCAGCGGCTGTCATTCGTGTTGCTTATGATTTTAGTGTCAGTTTAAAACTCCTTTTATATTTGTATTTTATATTAAATTCTTGTACTAGTCTCATTAATGCCATGACCCTGATGAAAATCATCTCCCTCCTCATACTTCATTAACAATTCAAAAGATACCTGTAGTGCTTTTTCCCCTATAACCACAATGGGAGATCAGATTCAATCTTTTATCTCTTATAACTCTACACCCTTTACAGTTATTTCTCTTTTTTGCCAGGATGATGTTCCTTCTCTTTCAGTGTGATAGCTACTCAGTATCCTAATAAATCCCAGTTAATACTGTGGTCCAGAGTAATTTAGCATGGAACGTATCCACGTATCCATGACTTGTAATTTTTCATGACCTTGAAAATGTGTTTCCAGGAGTAATTTGGATAATTTTTTTTCTTAATTTTAGTATTGTGCTGAAAAATACACAGGAATGGAAGAGCAAATAAATACTTGTTCACAAAACAAAGCTGCATCACATTTTTAGACAACTGCAAAGCCTTTGACAGTTGTCAGCATTAACTAAATGATCATGACTACTGAATTATGCTGCAGCCCAAAAGACAGAGAAGAGTTAAAATAGCATAGTGGTTCCCTTTCCTGGCTACATTTTCAGGAAACAAATGCTGAGGGCTCAGCTGTCTGAGCATAATTTATCCTGTGCTTTGGAGAGGCCACAGTGTGCAATGCATTCTGTAATACCCGTGGTATTTGTACTATCTGTGGGATGCCCAGGAATATCTCTGATAAACCAAAGCAAATCAGGCAGCATTATGCTTGTGCACAGAGTCAATGCCTGCCTGACTGGCTCTAGTAATGGATGTGCCCAGCCAGGTCTTTCAAATCACCAGCTGGAATGCAGATACTGTTATGCATATAATATGAAGCCTATGGCTTACTAGCATTCAGAGAATCATAGAATGGTTTGGGCTGGAAGGGGCCTTTAAAGGCATCTAAACCTGCAGGGAGCAGGGGACATCTTCACTGAGAGGCTTGTCAGGCACTGGAATGGCCCAGGACAGTGGTGGAGTCACCATCCCTGGAGGCATCTAAAAGGCATTTGGACCTGCTCCTTAAGGACATGGTTTAGTAGTTAGATGATGGTGTTGGTCAAAGGTTGGACTGGATGATCTTGGAGGTCTCTTCCAACCTAAACATTCTGTGATTCTGTGATCTTCAACTAGATCAGGTTGCTCAGAGCCCCATCCAACTTCACCTTGCATATTTTCAGGGATGGGACATCTATCACCAGGGCAAACTTGGGCAACTGGTTTTAGTGTTTCACCACCTTCATAATAAAAATTTCCTCCTAATATCCAGTCTAAATCTCCCCTCTTTTCAGTTTAAAAGCCTTACCCTTTGTCCTATCAGGACAGACTCAGATGAAAAGTTTGTCCCCATCTTTCTTATATGCCCCCTTTAAGTATTGAAAAGAATGAACTTCATATACCTCAATATTAGGATGGGCAAGCACTTGTAGGATATTGATTGTGTAGAATTTCAAAGCTATAGCAATCTTTTTCTATTACATGATTTTTTAAAGGAAATTCTACACCAATCCTGTAGTAGAACCATATGCCACACATTGATAGTGTCTATATTGACTATTGTCAGTATAGACTATTGTCCTTTATATATTTTATCTTTAGTTGATTGTCCTAAAACAGGGAGAGACATTTTTTTACACAGTACCTCAGAAAGGATATAATAAAGCCAGGAAAATATAGAGAAGGATGAAATGGATAAATTTTTGTGTGTACAGACTTTCTTGCTAAAAGCATCTAAGTCACATGAGAGTAATTAGCTTTGACTTTTCAGCCTGGAAAAAGCTACTCCTGAACGAAATAAAAATTAATGAGTGACAAGGATATCTTGATTTAGAGATTGCTGCTTACTACCTCCTCCACTATAGGAAGAACTAAGGGTCACCAGCAAAAGATTCTGTGTGGCAGGTTGAAACCACAGCAATTTTTCTCAGCAAACACAGAGCTGAGTTGCAAATATCACAAATTTTATATATGTTCCTACAAAAACTGAACAAAACAATTTTACACTACAGTTACTAGGTATGAAGAGACTGTAATTTTCAGGAAATATTGAAATCTGGGAATATATCAGAAAGCACGTGCATTACTTTATACAGTGTCCTCTGTAAAAGAGACTTTGTTACAGATAAAAAGGCTGGTACATCATGAGATATTATCAACAGAGCCTGAAAAATTAAAGTGTGATGCAGTTCAATAGAGCACTTAGACGTATGCTTAGGCTGATTTCATTCAATCTTCAGTTTATGCTTAACTGCTTTGTGAAATGGAAAAGGATACAACTATCAGCTAATTCTTCTAAGGAAATGGAATCTGTGTTTATATGACACAGCAAACTAGAGACCTCTGCACTGAAAGGGCCTTTGTTGAGAAAAGACATCTCAAGTGCATGGAATTGCATATGTTGAGGTTGCAAATTAGGGCTTTTATGTGACAGAATAAAAAAAGACACCATTTAAATGGGGTCATTTTGTTTTAGTAACATCAGTCTTAAGTAATAACCCACACCTGCATAGTCCAGGTTATATTTGTATTCAGTCCATTAGAAAAACTCAGTCCTGCTGGACTAAAGATGTGCATCTTTAAAGATATCCTAAAGGATATACATCATCTAACAGTATTCCCTGGGAACTTCTGGCTCATTGACTTGCTCTGTACTGAGCAGTAATGTGGCACTAATCTCACCAAGGAAACAAACTGCCAATTCTTAAAGTTGCACCCTTGCCAGTAGGAGCAACATTCTTGTCCAGCCTGGGTTGATATTTTGCCACTGGACAGGTAAAGAAATGGTTTAAACTACATGCAATGAAAGTAGGAAGTGTGTTATTAGCTGCACTAACTTGTTAAATGTCACCAGGGCATAAAAATGTCTGGGGGAGCCTCAGGAAATGCATGTTCTTGCTGCAGATTGTTCTCACCTTGACTTTCCACATGCTTCACGTCCGGTCTTCAGGTCTTTCTTGATGTTCTGATAAAACCCCTTGCTCTTCACATTGTTTATCAGATCAAAGGTGTTTAGTACCATTCAGGCACATTCACAGAGGGCATAGGTACGTCACAGGACCTTAGGTCTCGTGACTGCCAATTGGAGGTTATGTGTATGCCATATGTGCATGCCATCCCCACATCACCATAGGCAAATCAGAGCTGAAGTCATCCCAGCAGTTCAGCTCTCTGGGATGCGTTATTTCCTCGACAAAGAGATAGACAACAGATTAGCAAAGGCATGCAGTGCATTGGGAAGACTTTACAAGAGAGTCTGGAACAATAAACACCCGCAGAAAAGTACAAAAGTGTCTACAGAGCCACTGTACTGTCAACTTTTTTATATGGGTCTGAATCATGGGTCATCTACTGCCACCACCTTCGACTCCTGGAATGCTTCCATCAGTGCTGACTCCGTACAATCCTAAACATCCACTGGACTGACTGTGTGACCAATGTCACTGTCCTTGAACAGGCAGGGGTCACCAGTACTGAGGCCATGCTGCTGAGGACAGAGCTGTGCTGGGCAGGGCACGTCTCCAGGATGGAGGATCACCCCCTCCCTAAGATTGTGCTCTATGGTGAACTTGCCACCGGCTGCCACAGCAGAGGAGCCCCAGAGAGGAGATATGAGGACTCCCTGAAACAATCCCTCAGCTTTGGCCGTATTGACTGCCATCAGTGCTCCACTCTGGCCTCTAATCCAGAGATGTGGAGACACACCATCCATAGCACTGCTGCCTCCTTTGAGAACACACGGAGAATCAGTCTCAAGGAGAAAAGACAGCACAGAAGGAGCCGTGCCTTGGCTGTCCCCTCACAGGAGACTTTCTGCTGTGCCTTTTGCAGCCACACTGCCTGTCCCACATTGGCCTCTTCAGCCATCAACACACTTGCAGTAAGCATGGGGAGAGCCCTTCTTAAGTCTTCGTTCACAAAGCCAAGCCATGAGTATACCATAGAGAAACTCAAAAACATTAAATGTTTAGGAAACTGAACTCCCTTAGGATTGCATCAGTTTGAAATTAGCAGCCAAAACCACAGATGTCTTCATGAGCTTGATCAGTTAATAAGCTATGTATGGCTGGCTACCTTCACAACCAGATGTGAACAAGATGTTTGGAAAACTCTTGCCCTAATGAAGCAGCCTGTGAAGGTGAGTAGGCATCTCAGAGGGCAAGAGATGTTTGTGTAGGTAAATTTTGCACTGCAAAAACATTGACAGTGTGCCATGCCTGCCAGCCCTTTGGGCCATCTCAGATAAACTAGGGTTCTCAAGTGGCCAGGGTCTCCCATTTCAATTGAATCTGATTTTTAATTTTCAGTTGAATTCCACATTGGCCACTTTGTTTGCTTCCTATCATATTTTTCATTAAGACAGTTTGCTGTTGTGCCTCTAATGATCTTTTGACAGATAGCTTGCAGGCAAGCTACCTAGGTATGAAAGGCTTCTTTCCAAAGTTCACTAGACTTGTGTTGCTGCTTTGCTCTTTTTTTTAGCATAATGATTCTGTCATATAAATCCTATACTAATTCTATAGTAAATAGAACTTATTGATAGGCTCATTGAAACCCATAACAATTTTGAAAAAGAATTATCACTGTTCCAGTTAAAACTGTATTATTATTTTTCGTCCAAATGGTCTAATTATTACAGGAAGATGTCATTAACAGTCAAAAATGGTATATATAAGCTTCCTATTATTTAAATATACATCCTTTTTGTCTGGAGCAGTCCTCACCCTCCCAGTGCCCTCAGGTTCTGAGGCTGACAGTACCAGTCTATCTCAAGGACCATAAGGAGGGGATCACAACTGGGTTTTGATGTCCCAGATTTCTTGTTAAATGTGGTATAACATTAATCATGAGGTTTTCTTTATCTTCTGTTTTGCATCCACATGGAGTTATTTTACTACATTTTCTGACACTGTGCGTATTCAGTCTTTCCTCACTCTCTCCCAGTAAAAATTTGTCTATCTTCAGCCTCTAGCTGTTAATTAATGTTTTACAGTAGTCCCACCCTCCCTCCATCTTTTTTAGACCTTTTCAACGTATTGTGTAAACAGATAACTTAAACCTCCTAAGTTAGGCAACAGCTACCTGACCAATGGGGAATACCTGGTACTGCTAAAACAACTTAAATATGCACAGGGAAATACAAGTTCAGAAAAATTTTGGGACCTGCACTGTCAGGTGAATACAAAGCTTATGTCCTATGCTAGTGGTGGCACAAACATATTTAGAGGGTTGTGTGATCACATAACAGTGTAAGTTGCACTAACTATATTTAAAGAGAGGCACTTGCTTATACCAAACCAAACACACTCTACAGATCCCAGAAATTATCTGATGGCAATGAAATAAATAAATAAATAAGGTGTAAATATCAAAGCTGGTATCTTAAAGAAGTGATATTTCACTTTCTCTGGTGTCCTCACACTGTTTCCCCAAGGACTTTCGAGGTCATTGCTCTTTAGGTGGGCTGACACAGCAGGATGTCAGCATCCTGGATCCCCCTGAAGAGCTGCAGATCTTAGTGACAGTGATTTCCTCCTCACCTTTACATTTGCCTGAGTCCAGTTTTATTCATTTGCTGCAATAGTCCACATATTCCTTCTAAACTGAAGTTCTATATGTCAGAGTGCTGCTGCACAGAGTACTTCACCAAAGGACTGCAGTACATTTGCTTTTATATTAACTATTTGTTAAAGGCAAAAGTTAGATCACAAAATTATCATATTTATTTATGTCCTATAAATGTTGGACCAAGGTTCATATTATCTTCTCAAGCTGTATATCCTGGTGTGGGAGCTTTGATTAGGTGACAACGCCAGTATCCTGGTGCTCACATCAAAGAAGAGCAATGTGGTTAAACGGTTGCTCAGGCAGTTGAAAAATCAGGCTCATAGGTGTGTCCCCCCACTGAAGACATTTAGACACAGCTACCCACATGTAGGCATCTGCCACCACTGGGGACATCCTAGACTACATGAGGCGTCTGTGCAGGGGTGTGTGCTATGGTACACCATGGTATTTATAGGAAAATCATATCCTTTGGAGCATCAGCCAGAAGTGGTAGCAACACCTTGTGGAATGTCAGGTAATAATTTTCCTCCCTCGTACTTTGTCAGCTCAATCAAGCCACTGCATTTAGGAAAGTAACTCATTTGTCTAAAAATAGAGCCGCCTGAGGTTTCCTAAAGTATTCAGGACATCCATATGGAGACACACTGACATTCTGTCAGATAGGATATTCCAGGATATCTCAAATGATATGAGATGCTTCTGTTTAGGCAGTTGAGTCAAGACATAGGTCTCTGATTTTGATTCACACCCTAAATGTCAGTTTTATCTACATTAGCACTCTGATAATGTTCACAAATGTATCAGCATGCTTTTAGACCCGAGTTAATTAAAAGCAGCTTTTTAATCAAGAACTTTCCTCGTTTCCTCTTAATGACTGTTAATATGATTTTGTAAATCATTCATTTTTATCAGTGTCACGCCAATGCAGAGGCTTTTAAAAAGATTTCTTGCCAAAATAGATTAGGAGTATGTAGCAGTGTACCTTGTGATAACATCCACATAGGAAACTATTTCATGATGAATTATTTTCTGCAAGGATCTTAAGCCTTCAGGCTCCAATTGCAGATAAATCAGCATCTTGGAACTGATTATCATCTAATCTGAAGTATCTTTTTATTGTGTTCTACTAGCATTGTTTATCAAAGGTTTCTCATTTTTATGGGATCTTTGTAAACAAATACTTATAAATGCTTGATTTTTTTTTTTTCTTTCTTTAAACTGCACAAGAGAAAAAAAAAAAAAGGTTTAATTCAAATGACATTTCCTGATGGAAAACTGTCTGTAATATTTTGTTTATCTGAGCAACAGCTTGAACAAAATAGCTTTGATAATATTCTCATTCATTTAACTTTTTACTAATTTCCATTGACTTGTTTTCTTTTTAGAAACACAATGTATATTACATTTTTGCCCCAGAAGGGAATACACTGACAGGTTGTCTCCATCAAGGTTTTGTCAGCTATCCCTCCAAAGCCCAAATTTCATAATGCTTTCTACTTGAGTTTACTGAACTTCTGACAGCTGTGACTATGAAACATAACTGGATGATCTAAGTCTGAACAGCTTGTACAACACTTGCTAGATAATATATTATTCAAATTGCGTGCTTTCTGAACAGAATTAAAAACTATCCGTAAACTAGGCTGCATATCAAAGGAATTAAATGACACATGTTTTGCTCAGTTCTCTGCTGTGCTAAAGCATCCTACTTAGCTGATGTGGGCTCCCTGTTTGGCAAGTGAAGGTGCTTAGAGCTAATCTGAACACATGTAGCACTGCATTTTGCAGCAACACCTAACTTGGAGTAAACAATCTTAAATTTCCAGCCTTCCAGATAATATGCAAATTAATATAGCAAGCAATGCAAGCAGGACATTTCGTTTTTCCAAGTCTTTCTGGGTCAAAAAGTTTTTAAGAACTGATTTTCCAAAATAATGTTGGAAGACATTTCAAAACAAGGGAATTCGTTCACTTGTCAAAATATCATCTGGTATGCCAATATGTCTTATTAATCTCTAAAGATTAAAAAGTATTTTAGTGAACTGGAGCTGAAAAAGAATATTTGGAGACAATTAAAGGGAAGCTACTGGTATAAGAGAGAGATATAAAACAGTCAGAATCCTAGAGCTGGCCTCATGTTTTTAAATTACTGCATTTGTGCTAAAAAAAAGTGTCTTCAAAGGGCAAGACATCTGTTTCATACTGGGCAAATACACCTCCTCAGCAAACCTTGTCCTTTAGCCAAGGGCTTGAAATCTATGTGAAAGTCATTCAATATTTGAGGAATAATATATTTGTAAATCTTGTTTCCTAAATTATTTGAATGAAACATACCTTAAAGGGTGGGGGAAAACAAAAATAATCATCACAACTGCACCTTCTGACTCCCAGTATATCATTAGACACAGGATGTCAGGATCCTGCTATCATTTCTACATAGAGTAATTTATTAAGTTGAGATTAATGCCTGTATTTTAGTCTTTCAAAGCTTTTGGTTTGTGAAAGATTTTCAGTTATAAAGAGTTCACTATGCTTTTGAAGGTGTTACAGTGGTCATACCCCCTAATGTGAAGAAGTTCTGTCATTTCTATGTGTCCAGCTTAACTTCCAGATGTTGCATCATCTGAAACATCCTTTCATTTTAATCTAGAATCATAAGATACTTTCACTTTTTGCAGATACTTGAGACTGTGGTCAAACCACTGCTTAAGTCATTTGAGATTAGCTAACAGAAAAACTTTCTCCCAGAGAGACCATGCTCCTACATCTGTAGTATTCAGCAGCTGTATTTTTAATTCTTCTATGATATATGTGATTAAAAATTTCTTTAATTTTTTGTTTGCCTGTTTAAGTAAGAGCTGCTTCATTTTCAGCATTAAACCTGAGATACAGGCAAATAAAAACCCAAGCTATAGTACAAACTTCTTTTGTGAAACCTACTGTATGTAGCATTCTTCTTCTTGCATATCAAGCTACCTCCCTCTTATTCTGGACTGCTGTAGAATAAGGGTTTCTATAAGGCCAGTGATTGTGGAATATTTGCTGCACTACTATGAGCCAACAGTGAATGCTTGCAGCTCAGAAGGCCAATTGCATCCTGGGCTGCACCAAAAGGAGTGTGGACAGCAGATGGGGAGAGGTGATTCTGCCACTTTGCTCTGGTGAGACCTCACCTGGAGTATTGCTTCCAGCTCTGGAGCCCTCAGCACAGGAAGGACATGGAGCTGATGGAGTAGAACCAGAGGAGGGCCACAAAAAATGATCGGGGGGCTGGAACACCTCTCCTATGAAGACAAGATGAGGGAGCTGGCGTTTTTCAGCCCGGAGAAAAAAAGGCTCAGGGGAGACCTCATAGGGACCTTCCAGTCCCTTGTAAACCCAGACTGTTTGCAAGGGTTGTAGTGAAAGGACAAGAAGTTTTTAAATTAGAGAAGAGTGGATTTGGACTGGGTGTTCAGTAAAAGTTCTTTACCATAAGGGTTGTGGAAAAATGGAATGGGTTGCCCAGGGAGGTGGTTGAGGCCTTATGGCTGGAAATATTCAAGGTGAGGCTTGATGAGGCTCTGAGGATCCAGTTGAGGTTGTCCCTGCTTACTGCAGTGGGGTTGGACTAGATGACCTTTAGAGGTCCCTTCCAAATCAAATTATTCTGTGATTCTGTGATTTCCCACCTAATAACCTGTCCATCTGTCATCATGTCACAGGCCAGCACAGTAAGTCATTGGGCTTTAACTGCACCTTTCAACAGCTGAAAAGCTTACGTTGTCCAAGAGTTATTCCTTGTCTAACACAGACACAGTAATAAAAAGAAAACAAAGCAAAAATTACTGGGCAGTGTCCTCATCCTGCAGCATTCTGCTCCCTGCAGCAGATCTGCATGACTGTATTTTTTCTGTTCTTGAAGACTTAATAATGCAGCAGCAACAAGGAAATATCAATTAGCACTTCCACTGAGTGCAGAAAATTCCATATAGATGGACCCCCACTGCCTTTCTGAAAGATTATACACACATATGATTGTTTACATCCAGCTTCTACCAGCTTATCTGATCAAAATGATTTTGCAGTAGCAAAATACATAGGATTTTTTCATGTGAAAAAAAGAGTGATGCCAGGAAATGACAGGGGGATTGAGTTAAACTGTGACAAAACAAAGTCTTCACATAGACCTTCCTGAATATGCTGAAATTCTGATTAAGAGAAACACTTTAAGCTTTGCCTAATTCCTGCTTAGAGATAAAGGGGCTTTATCAAGAGCTATAAATATACCCAGAAGACTAATAGATGCCTGAACAATCTGCTGTATAGATCAGCATTAAAACTTTAACTTACAGAGAAATTTAATAGTTTTATAAAAGGTAGACTTGGAAGAAATGTTTGTTCTGCTGTCTTTTAGATATTTCTTCTCTTTAAATTCCTGCTTGTTTTGTACAGCAGTCAGCAAAAAAGCAATGTTAACTTCACACATCTGTGTGCACAGCACTTCTCTGGGGTTTAGATTAAGACACCGAGACAAGCGTCACAACCACCATCCTGGAGAACTTTCATGCTCATCTTCCTCCTGCCTTGATTCATCTAAGCAGCTAGGCAGTACCAAGATGATATCATGGACAGTATGGGTTTAATACATTTCTAGAGATTGCCATCAGTTTAGAAGGGAGGTGCAGAACAGAGTCAAGGATGTGATAAACTGTAAGCAGTGCAGAACAACTGGCAAGGCAGGAGTTAAAATAATTCACTAGCTACAGTACAAAGTAAGAGAGGGAAGTCCATACATTTGAAAAACATAGATACCAAGTGCTCCAGGTTCTACTAGAGCAGGGCTATGAATACAGGTATAAAATTAGAGTAAATAGGGGTTAAAACATGCATGCAGACTGTTCAGTAGTGGGAGAGGAATGTTGCATGTTTTTCTGAATGGGACATTTATATCAAACCTGGATGACAGTGACAGCAGAATGATTTTTTTGCTCTGCCACCTTGGAAAGATTGGAAAATGTCCTGACAGATACAACTGCAATTTTTGAAAACCTTTTTGCCTTCTTGTCATTTCAATTTCTTCCCTTCCTGTAGCCGTTCACCTCCTGTCTTCCCAGACTAGAATCACACCTATCCTCTTTAAGAAATAAAGATATGCCTTGTGAGTAGAGTAAATCTCCAGCATCTCCTTTGGCTGCTTTTTGGTCTTTTCTTCTGCCCTATGCACTTTCAGAAGTTGAGCAGAAGTTACAAGACAGCCCCACATGAACATAAGTCTGCTTATAAAAGACTCAGTGCACATTTTGCCAGGAAGTTTGAAGGCAACAAAGTTAAGCTGTATTAGTTCTTTTTGAAATCCATGGAGAAATTCCAGCTGGCTGAGGTTGAGGAAGTTTCCTCAGACATCAGAAGGGAGGAGAAGTTTTTGAATATTACTGAAGGGGTCTGTTAACAGCAGCACATGGGAGCTGCCACAGTTCTTGTGCAATTAAGGCTGAAAAATGAAGTCACACCAGCAAACCAAGAGGAGTCACAAGAAATCTCCTCCAAAAGAGTTAAGACAGAATTGCCAGATGGAGATGTAAGTCCAAAGCCTCAGTAGCATAAATCAGCAATGACACCAAACACATCCATGATCCACTCAAAGGTTTTCCTCCATCTCTGGAATCAACTTTCCATGTTTTCTCCTTGGGATTCTTCAACTTACTGAAGAGCTTACTATAAGTACTCATTTATTCTCTTTCTCAAAATAGGAACAAAATCTTACAAAATCTAACTAATCTTTACTTTCTTTAAATATGTTGTGAAGGCTTGATACTGCTACAAAACCAAAAAAACCCCAATGCCTTTCTCACAGCAGATGACAGCAGGAATTATTTCTCTCCCTCCATCCTAATCTTCCTCTGAAGAAGAAAAAAGCAAAAATATCTTCCAAAGCACTCACAAAGCTGTGTCCTTTCCTCGGCCTATTGATTCATTCAAATGTTTACTTTTCATCTTACCCAAAGGCCTGAGGGCAGTGGTCACTTCTCATGCCCCAACAGTGTCAACCAGAAAAAAAAATGTATTGCCTTTGGAGAAATATTTGCAGTTGCCAGCAGCACCCTACAATGCAATAAACCACAGAAATTTTTGATCTGGGATGAGGCAGAGAAGCAATCCTGCTCTGCCATGAGTCTATGTGCTCTGATTCCACTGGAAACCCACTGGCTTTACCAGGTATGTCCAGATATGCTTTAAGAAAAGAAACAAAAGAAAGGGAGAAAAATCCCTCCCTGCTTATGTTATCCTCACACAACAACTTTTTGAGGAAATTTTTCGCATTACACTGTGCCCCCCAGACTGTCAGGATGCTGAGATGTGAACCAGAGGACCACAGGAAACTCAGTCCAACTGTCTTAACAAAAAGAATTACTTGAGATTCTGCTGGTACATTCAAGTTATAGAATAAGAGCTGGATATTTGGTACTCTTCTGCTGAATAATTTCCTGCATTTGACTATTCTGATGTTTGCTTCACCACAACCCCTGGGATGCCTCTGGCTAAAACATTGCTTGTAACCTGGATTTCTGTTTTATTAACCTTCTCCTTTATCTAATGACAGTCTGTCATGTTCTGGGATGCCAGAACAGTGTTTGCCTGATAAAATGTCTCCTGGGAAAACAGGCAGTTATAAAGGATAAAAGCATGCAAAAATGGCCAGCTTCAGCAAAAACTGCTGCACTGTGAACCTGCTTTAATTAATATGTGCACTACCCTTGGTTCATTTGACATGAATGTCACTATTTTCAGTTTATTAAGGATATCTGCAAAGAGTTTTTTTCTGGAAACCTGACCACTATCTTCCAGATTGGTGATATGAAAAATAAAATAGAGAAACTTTATTACAAAACTATGGCTGTGAATTACATGTTTTCACTTGGACATGGTATAAGGTGATATTCTAGTACCAGAACCCTGCTAGGAGCAATCTGTCTTCATTGTGCATATTTCATATGCATAGAGAGAGAAATAGGTTTAATATCAGTTATCTCTTTACCATGATTTTTTTCTTGGATTCCCTCATTTTAATTCCCTCCATGAATGCTTTTAGAACTCTTCATAGCACCAAAGAATAATTATGCACGTGACATGCTCTTTTCCTGTCTTCTTAGCCACCACTCTGTTTACTTCTGACAAACATTCTGAATTTCCTGACCATAAATAAGCTCTCTGAGGATAGCAATTTGAAAAATGGGTGTGAAATGCAGTGAAAATTTAAATTAGGTATGCTCCATTTCAGTTACTAGGCCAAATTTTTACCCTGAATTTGCATATAAATCCTTGTTTCATAATTTTTTTGGACTCTGAGAGCTTGAGAGTTTGACATGGACCACTCACTGTGCTGGGAGAATACCCTTAAAAAATCAGAAGACACTTTATTTAGTGAATATATGACCCTCATCATTGTAATAGGTGGACTATTACATTTATTAAAACACAAATATGTTTTGTGTCCATCTTGCCTCCTGTCATTCTGTGGTTTCACAGGAGTTCACAGCAATAAGGCCAACTTTTCCAAGCTATGTTATAGTTCACACAACCCTCTTTACATTTTCTGCTTTTTTGTTGTATCTTTGCATAGGAATCTCAGATGAAAATTAAATTTATCCTCTTTATGTACCATCACAGCTTCTGGCTCCAAAGCTTAGCTTCAGATATTCAATATTTTTTTTTTCAGTGTTGCAACACACAGCCTTCTGTAGTATCCCAAGTCAAGTGGTATACTCCCAGTGATTAAAAGAATGAGGCTTTTACTGAAAATCCACTATCCATCCATTGGATATAGCCAGATAATTGCATCCTATGACTGCTGTGTAGGACTACCAAAGATATGCAAAAAGATATCCTGTAGCAGCTACAGCCCATAACATACAGCCCCTGTCCATCAAGCCATGCTAAGCAGCCTGTATGCATGCTTTGTGAAACCTCATCATCAAGCTAATTCTAATTTCCAGTTAGAATTTTCCATACCAGTTAATGAGAGATACTGAGGGCAACAACATAGTCTGAGCACTGGTGGGATCTGATAAGACACACATCAGGAGGAGGACACATACCAGTTAGCAGAACGCTACATTTTTTTTTTCTTCTCTAAATTCTACAGCCTTTCTGTTATCCCTGGGATCAGATTATTTGTTGGTTGCATGAGTTTGTGGTGTTGAGTTTTCTTTTAAGTGTCACAAAATATTAACCCACAGGCACGTTGTGAAATATACAAAAAGTTCAATTTCGTTCTTTCTCCTTTTTCTACCCACCTCCCTCTTCACCCCACATTCAGTATGATCAGCATTTTCCTTATTTCAAGGTCTTCATTTATATATGTCCTTGATGCTCAGTGGACTATATATGTATAGATAAGACACCTCTAATTAGGCATATCCAGATAAAAACACAATGCCATATCAGTCAGCAATCTTCCAGGTAGATGGGCCAAGTGCTGTTAGCTCTAGCCCAAGAGGACTGCTCCCTTGGAGGCACATTGATTAGATTTTACAGCTCATTAGTTAAAAGCAAGAGGAATACTGTGCCCAAGTAATCTGTTTGCAGCTTAATTTCTCAACATAATTAATTATTCTTCCCCAAAAAGGGTGGGCCCCTCTTGCCAGATGTTATTTTTGTTGCTCTTAAAGCATTTACCGAGATAACATGGGAAACACAGCTAATTGTAAACAGCTGGACACTAATGTGACTTTGATAGAAGTAAAGCATAATGACAGAGTGCTGACATTTTTTAACTGGGACTAAACTCTATCATCCTTTTTTAATTCAGAGGATAAATTAAATGTCAATCTGAATGCCCACATCTGCTACAATAATCAAAATTCAATAAAGGTAGCTGAGAAAAGCAGTCAGAAAAGATCATTATGCTTTCTCAGGTTTGTCTTTGGAATTCCTGTAAATTACCTACAGATCCTTGGTATGGTTAAGATGCAGAACTTACATCATATGGTGAGGCATTTCCACCTACCTGTTGTCTTGTGATACAGGAGCCACTTCTCTTTTCCTAAGAGACAAAAAACAGCTGCAGTCTGGGGAAAAAAACAATTCCCATCACCTGAAAAAACTGCCAGGTGAAGGAGGGAAATCTAATCCTGTCACCAGCATGTCTGGGTTTCTACCTGCCACTGGGTGCCTGGCCATCTACCTGCCACTGAGCAGAGCCAAACAGTAAGCTATTTACTTAAGCTATTTTCATTTCAATTTGCAAATCCTACTAAGTGTGAAATAGTGTTGGATTCGCCATGAAGGAGGTGTTAGACTGCTAATGTTCATACTTAGTTATACACAAGAATGCAAATACGTCTCTAATAGACAGGTTCCACTACACTGTTTCAGGCAGCTTGGGCACCAGTTATCCATAAAAAATAAAATTTACCTTTCAGCACTCTTAGCTACCAGTGCAAATAGACTGAAGGATGACACTCTCTAGATCTTACAGAGAACTTTTCCCTGTAGTATCCTTATAGCTACATAAAAGAGGAAAATGCTGTGTGGGCAGGAAAAGAAATGTTGCTACTGGACAGTTTGTCAGATTTTTATGTTATGATTTGGAATATCTTTATAACCAGTAGGCAAATATTGGGACACTATCTTATATCTTTTTTTGTTTGTTTTTTCTAATTAAAAAAGTGCACCTATGCTGTATTTTCAGAAAAGAATAAAAAACACAAGTCAGGAAAAAGCATTAATGAAACTGGAAGAAACAGGGATGACACCCCATGTTCCAATCAAACCTGGAGCAGGGCTAATTGAGATAAGGAATGACCAGAAATCCTTTTGCTCCTCATCACACAAAAAGCTCAGTCAGCCTAGATTGGATAGGATGTCAAAAAGACAAGGTCATGTACTTTCATTAAAAATGACAGCCTTGGTATAAATCTGTGCACTTGCTAATCAGGCCTCAAGACAGCTGAAGAAGAGCAGACACCTAACTCTGCTGAGCAGGGACAGGCTCAAGCATGTTCTTAGCATTAAGTGTGTGCTTGCAGCATTTTGTTCTGTTGGGACCTCCTTGCAGCTTTCACTATAAACTTGTGTTTGAGGGAGGGAGCTGAAGCCACAGAGGGATAAGAGAAAAGATTGTTAAGTGTTTGCAAAGGCAAAGTGGGACCAAAAAACACTGATGTGCTCAGGGATTTTTTTCTTTCTGCCCTGTCTGTGGGTTTGGTCATCTGTTTGGAGGGCTGTGCTGTGTCTTCTGACCTGCTCAGCCTCCACCCAATGATTTCTTACTCGTTTCTAAGATTTAAGAGCAAAAGTGAGAAACAAAACCCCTTTCTTCACAGCTGAGTAAGCAGACTCATGGCAACTTACAAAATAGGAAAAAAAAGAGATACTTTGGCTACATCTGTAAGAACATAAAAAATATTTTTCTTTGTTGTTCATTTCCATAAATGAGGTCTCAAGAATCAGAACTGGCTGATGGGGACTTTTTTTATTTTTTTTAAATATGACATTCAGCAATTGTCTGTGAAGGAGAGAAGAGGTACTGCAAATGTGAGGTCAAAAATAAATAAATTATTAGAATTCTTGAACATAAGATGATCATATCACTATTACTTGTAGACCAAAAAGAGAGGGAAGTCCCTGAGGGAGCGATTGTGTTATCAATCTGTCCCCTTTGCTCTACCCTAAGGCAGGTAAACTCCCATTCCTGCCTTCAGCTTTAGCCTTCAGCATTTTGTAGTAATTTCTGGTGTTCCCCTGCCATCCAAGACAACATCCACCAGATGTATATGCACTGCAAAATTCATGAACCCTATTCTCCCAAGCCACATCAGGATGTTGGTTCCCTACCACCATGGAAAAGAGTGGGGAGCCACAGGCCTCATCACCTTTTTCACAAGTGTCAGGTAGTCCTGAAGTCCCTGGATCCCAGCAAAACCAAGGAAACTTAATCCTTCTACTGCCCCAAAACTGCTAAAAACAGCTGCACAAGAGTGCTTCACAGCTCTTGGAACACCGGGAAAAGACTAGAATGCAGTTTACAGTGTAAAATAGAATATCTCTCCTTGATGAAATATATATTTTTTAAAAAATTAATTAGGTCTGAGTCTCAACATTAACAGCAACATTACTGTTTCAAAATTAAAGTACAAGAAAACTGCACAAATAACCTGTGCTCACCTCTGCAACTGTAAAAGAAGGACTTATATTCACACAGATTTCTTTGTGTGCCTAATCTAGAACAGATCCATATTGTCTCATTAAACTGTGCATTTGTATGTGTATCCGTATACATGTAGAACAAATACATTTCAATTTTAAAAATCTTTCCATAATTACAAGTATTAAGGGGAAGTGATGCTTCTGTGATAAACTGCAGACTGACCCATCAAGATTTACTGTGACCATGTTGTTGCTCTATTACTGTGAACTACTTGATTTGTACATGAGACAAAGCAATCTATCTGAGGCAGCCTGGTCTTTCTGCTTCAAAGGTATTATTCATCTATATCCCTGTATATGAATTTTGAAGTATTCCAGGCCCTGAGAAGCTTTAAACAAGTGATATTACATGCAGGCAGTTGAACTGAAAGGCAATGCCACTTTTCTTGTAGGTGGTAAATTTGACAGTGACTGTGCCTGAAGACTCAAAGGGCAGTTCAGCAACTGGATGATTATGAAAAATAATAGAACTGGCTTCCAAAGTGCTCTCAGTAGTGATTTGAGTTCATCCAAGTGACCAGAAGGAGTTAGATGACAGCTTAATTTCAGGAGAATAGATGTTCACAGCACAAAACCGTTACCAAAACTTACAGCAATGAGATTCGTCAAAAAAGGGTGAAGGACTTAATGGATTTGGAACCTGTACCACCTCTAGGTCAAGCCAAAAGTGCCCTGAGGAGAAAACTGATCTGTGATGGGGGAGAGGAGACTTTGATCTCCAAGGCTGTATCGGTCTTCAATCAGCAGTGCATTAACAAGAACAATTCAGAAGCAAAGTCAAATGAAGGCTGTTGGGCTCTTATCACAGTCAGTCCTCTGTGACCTTCACAAATAAATCTAGGCTGGGAAAAAAAAATGCTGTGTAACAAACTTTGCACAAGGCAAAATGATGCAGTAGCTGAAGTTTAGAGGACAGCACACATCTCTAGGTCCTGATGAAAGGGAATCCAATCAAATATAGCCAGGGGACACCCAGTGGAGAAGCTGATGACCTCAGCAGCTTTGACAGTAAATGTCATTATTTGCTAACAAAACCAAATACTTAAATTTAAGAAATAATTAGATGTCCCTGCTAAGTTTCTTTGAAGTCCTTCTGCTTGCTTGTTCTCAGTCATCACTGCACTTTCCTACATTTACTATGGTCCATAGTAAGGGACAAATCATCAGGGCAGAGGAGCAGCTAACAGTCAGCCCAACCCCTGAAGCAGAGATGGGGTGAGGGGCAAATCTCAAAACAGACTCTGGGTGCTACCCCCTCCAAAGGGAGGAGCTTTTATCTTATTTTAGTAGGAGGCTGTTGCTGCTGCTCATGAGTGCAGGTCTCTAGTTTAAGTACTCTTCACTCTGCCTGTTTTTCTTTCATGCTGTAGAATTTCAGGTCATGAACAGGCTGGAAATTGTTCAGATGAGTAACCACCATGGATAAAAGTCCTTGAGTTTGCTTTATTTTTTTTCTTTGTTTGTTTGTTTTTTCCACCATACTTTTTTTGAGGCTATTCTAGGGTATGTGGGTGACCATCCTACATATTCTAAGACTATATTAAAACATCTTGTTTCCCATAATTTTCTTGAAGCAAGGTCTAAACCATATTTTGATGCAGCCATCCTAGGCAACTGCTGTTGCCTCATAGTTTCTTTGATTTAAGGTCAGTGTCAAATGCCTTGATCCTTCCCAGCTGGCATGCACTCCCATGGAGAAAAAAAGGAACACAGAGATGCTCCTTGTCTCTGCTATGTCAGGGCTGGTCAGCAACGTGCTAAATGCATGTCAGGAGAGTTTTCCCAGCAGATTTTCAAGAGTGGGGGGTAGTAATCAGAAAGATGCTTCCATCCCTCAGATTTACCTGATCACTTAACATCCTGAGTGAGAACAGGACCAGGATGACAGTTTAGCTGTTCATGCTCAACCCTTGATTCTGTAGCTCTTGGGAATGGTTACTCTTCCTCTGAAGAGCAGTGGTCCTGTTGGATTCAGTCACACCTGCAGTGCCCTGTGCAGCAGAGCTGTGAGAGAGCATTGGGCCCTCAGGACACAGGAATCTGCTGTGCTTTATGTCCTGGACTTTTACAAACTGTACTGATAGAAAAAAAAAGAAAAAGAAAAAGAAAAAGAAAAAGAAAAAGAAAAAGAAAAAGAAAAAGAAAAAGAAAAAGAAAAAGAAAAAGAAAAAGAAAAAGAAAAAATCTCTTCCCAGAAAGTTGGCTGTTTCCAAAATAAATGTCCTTGGCTCCACCTAAAATTGGGAGGGTGAATCTGTTGTGCTTTTCCTGCTCCCCAGTGGCTTTGAGGCATTTTTAGGGGGTGGTGACAAGGATGTCAGTCCATATCAGACTGTTTCAGACCTTCAGCTGACTCAGGCTGGACATCACTACAACACTGCATCTGATTCATGAGAGCAAACCTGCCTGCAGAAACACTATGGACACAGACTTGGAAAAAAAAAAAAGAAAAATTATAAAGGATAATAAAGACTCCGGCAGCCCTGTCAGGGCTGAAAGACCTAAATCAACCCCTGAGCCTGCTGTGATAAATACTACTACTCTCTAGCTTCCCATGAAGTTTGGCTCTGTGCTTGATCATCAAACACAAAATGTCTGAAAACATGAGGTACCAATGTAAATGAGAACATGACCATCTACCTGGCAGAAATTACATCCAAAATAAAATGGATTCTCCTTGACTGAAAATTTTAAAAACTGTTACATGTCTCAGTAATGTTAATAAATGATGCTTAAGGCACTTCACAGAGAATAACAAACCCTGCTGCTGTACCTGTAATGCATACATTCAGTCTCTTCTACAACAGTACATGAGAAAGCAGAGACAAGTTTCTCATTGCCTACAGTTTCAGATAGCTAATGTAATATTATCTGATAAAATGTCAAACACTGAAGAGTCTAACTATTGTCAATCCCAAACACCTTAAGTTGGACTCCCCCATAAACTGTGATGTTATAACAATGACAATTGAAGTGGATTTTTTTTACTCAGTTTCAGGTTCTTAGCATTTATAGGTCTTTTTTTTTTTTTATGTAACCCTGGATGCTAAAACATTTATGTCACCACTGGATTTCAGGAACTGGAGCAATAACAAAACCAGACAACATTTTGAAACTCACACTGGTAATATCGTGCTCTATTCCAGTGTAGAGTGACTCAAAAGCCATAACTTTCTGGATGAATGAAAATACTGATGTATGAACCTAGTTGGCAGAAGAAGGCCCAGTTTGTTTGTGCAACTATAGGTTCAGATAAGGACATTTGAAACAAATCAGGTAAATCAATGAAATTCATTAATCAGAATATATGCAAGATGATAATTAAACAGAAATAAATTAATATATGAAATAATTTCATTCATTTAATACTGGAGATAAGATAATTCGTCTGCACTATGTCCTGTGCCATTCTTGTTGGCCTGTGAGGATCAGAACAAGCCAGAATCCTTCTGAATCTCTCCATGAGTCATAAAATCTACTGCACTAGGACATTCATTGCACTTGTGTTTCTAGTAGAACAAGGGAAGAGTCTGCATGTTCCTTCTATATCTCAGCCTTCCTGTGTCTCCAAAAGGTTAACTGTACTAGTTAGTTACCTAATTACAGTCAGACACCAGTTGGTTTACATCAGTGAGTCTTTTTCCTTCTGAGAAGGCTTTTACAAGCACCTGCGTGCCAAAGAATTTCAGTTTCCCAGGTAAGATATCTCCTACATGAATTTGTTTCATGTGAAGAGTTAAAACTGGATTTTTATCATACCACTGTAGATGTTTTGCACCACTGGACATTGCACGAATGTACACCAGACACTTGTCACAGAATGGTCACAGCTGGAAAAGACCTCTAAGATCACTAAGTCCAACCATCAACCCAGAAAAAAAAAAAAAAACTCATGGCCAGTAGACCATGTCCTGAAATGTCACTTCCATATAATTTTAATACCTCCAGTGATGCTGACACCAGCCCCTCCCTGGGCAGCCTGCTCCAGCACCTGACTACTATCTCAGTAAAGAAATTCTTCCTAATATCCAGTCTAAAACTCCCCTGACATGACTTCAGAGCATTTCCTCATCCTCTTGTGTCCATTAAGAGACAAAAATATCAATTCTATGTACATACAGAATATTTAAAGCTATTTGAATGTGCTTGTCAGGATCTGTGAGAGAGGCAACAATACAGAAAAACCAATTAATCTTATCAAACATCTTTGAAAGGGAGCTGTTGACCCCAGGATTCCTCTCTATGCACTGGTTGGAGGTGGAACAGCCATCTGAGATGTTTTTGGGTGGACTGCTAGACCAGAGCATCTTCAAGAGCCATAAGAATCTCAGCACTGTAACAAAGTTTCCAGTCATGAATCAATCCAATCTCTTGAATCTCTGTCAGCTCAGAATACGGAGAATGTTGAAATGGATCCAGACAGAACATTTCACACGGCTTTTCCCTTTGGTATTAAATGGGGATAACACATAGAAGAAAGATGAATTGTGGTTCCAACTGGGAGCTTCACCCTTTAGAAAACATTGAAGATTTATAAAATTATTTTTTCTGGATTTGTTCCTTGATTTTGTTTTCATTTTTAGCTGAGGGTTTGGGTGATTTTTATTTTGTCTTGCTTTTTTTTTCCTAGTGGGGATTTTTTCAAAATAGTAACTAGAAAAGATTTGATGCTCAATGAAATGACACTTGTTTTCAAAAGAAAATATTTCCTCCAGAATTCACTATCCATCTTCAATCTCCCTCTTTTGATTTTAAGATCAAAGACGAAAGTGGGAAATTCTCAGATTTCCATAGAAACAGTTCTTTTACCAATCTGAATCCTATATGAGATAATGCCCACTGTGACCCAAGGATCAATGCCACAGCTTTCTATTGATGCTACAGAAATGCTGCAGATTTATTTGGAAGTATTTTATCCTCTTGCCCTCAGAAGGGCATTCTGTTCATTGTGTTTTGCAGTATTTACATGCTGCTGTGCTCTGACCACACAACATGTTTCATCTTATCCCACTCAGCTGCATTATGTTGGGACACTATTAAATATTTACCTTCTGCAGCATAATGCAGCACTTAAACACTAAACTTGCCATTTCTGCCAGACAAACATAAACTATAAAAGGGCTTATAAAGTTCTAAGTTCCAGATGGTAATGAATAAGTAATGTTGCACCCTGGGCCTAATTGCTCTAAGTTTCTAGATACCTGCAAACCATCAATTATACATTACAAGTGCTGCTCCTTAATTGTTTCTTGCTGGGATTTCAGAAGAAAATGTAGCACAACAATGGCACTGTACTTGCAAGGAATTTCTCTTTTAAAAACTTCCTTTACCATTACTAGGTTCTTAAACTGGTATTTGGCTCTGAAAGAAGTTAACAAAGCTGGCATTGAAAACGTTGCCTGAAGAGAAAATTAGGAGCCCTCCTGCCTACTTCTGTTAAAAATGGGAATTTACTTGCTGCATGGCAATCAATGTGCTTAATAAATAATCCAATAAGAGGCTGGGCACTGTGTTTCCCTTATTAGTGATTTGAAGAGGCTGATCTAATTATTTGATCCTAATTCAGTCTCCACTGGCAGCAGAAAAATGACCACTGAGTATTTCACAGTTCACTGTAACTTTCCAGCTCTGGAGAAAGCTTGGTTGCCAGCTCAGCAGGAGACAGCTGCCCTTGTCTTTCAGAAATCAGCAGAGCTCAGTTGCATTTCTGCACCTCTTGACCCAGCTCTCTCCCATTGCTAATGCCCCTCTCCAAAGAGGTGATGGTGCTTGGAGAAGACACCCGGTGAGGAGCATGCAGAGTCTGTAAGCCAGACATATTCCACAGCCTTTCTGGGGAATATGAGTCAGTGAAGTGCTCTGAGTTTAGGTATTAACATAGGATGCTGAGTTTAATTTGAACCACGGCAAAGACTGGAAAAATGACAAGACTCAACTGTAGTCTGTTGAACATAAAAGCTCCTCTCTACTGAGAAAATAAATTCTATGGAATTCTTGAAACAGGGCCTAAAATCAGGAAACAAACAAACAAACAAACAAACACCAAACCAAACCAAAAACACTCTGCCAGAATAAATTGTTGTAGTGATTAAGATGATGAGCTGGAAGATATCTGCAGTCGTAACCCAGTGACTGGTTGTATGGATCTCTTAGGAGGAAGACTGATTTCTTCTCAGGGAAACCATTGACAAATTGGAGCAAGGAAAATACACCAATGGCATTTCCCATGTCTTAGTAAAAGAAGAGAATCTAGAATTTCCTTCAGACTTTCAAGCTCTCTACAGAAGGGAGTTTCTGATGTTGAAAGAAAGTTTTCTCTGCCTTTTTAAATCATGGAAGAGAAACCAATAGACCCCAACTCTGCTCAGATGTATTATTTTCTATAATAATAAAAATTAGATTTTGAAGAGGTATATTAGGTTCATCTAATCCATCTCCCTGTTATACAGCTAGGTTGCTTTCTACTGTACAGTCTCTACTGCCTTTCCTGATTTATCTTTTAAGCCTGTGCAGCTTAAAATAGCAGGTTAGAGACAAGAAGTAGTTAACTTAGACTTATTTTGTCCTGTATTAAAGTACAGTATTAATGCATTTGTTCTGTAAGGCTCTGACCTCTTGTTAGCTCCTTTGTGTCAGTGTTTTTGCTTCGCAGCAGTGAAAATACAAAAACTTCAAGCTGATTTTGTTTGAGACATAAGTAGTTTGTCCCAGGTTTTTTCCATCCATTTTAAAGAATAGTGGTTTCTGTCTGATTATATATTGCTAAGTTCCAGTGAAGGATCTGGGGTTTTAAAATAGTGGTGCAAAAGAAGAATCCATGGAAGCAGGATTCAGAAAAAATCAGAAAAATATTCTGAAGACTTATTCATATTCCATACACAACATACAAATGCTCAGGGCTCAGAATCCAGGAGGTGGGAAAATGCAGGAACATTGCTGGAAATTATAAAATGGAGCTGCAGGAAGCTTTAGGAAACTGATCCATGGAACAATGAGCAGAGAAGTTTCTGAGACCCTGGAGAGGTGCTCGTCAAACAACGTGCTACTAGTCAGGTAAAATACAGAATCACAGAATTGTCACGGTTGGAAAAAGCCTTTAACATCACCATGTCCAACTGTCAATATCCCTTCCTCCTCCCCCCCCCCCCCCAAGAAAAAAATAACCAAAATAATTTTTTTTTTAAATATAGATCTCTCACCATGCTGACTACAGCATGTCCTGAAGTGCCTCATCTACAGGGTTTTTAAATACCTCCAGGGATGGTGACTCCATCACCTTCCTGGGCAGCCTGCTCCAACATCTGACTACTCTCTCAGTAAAGAAATTCTTCCTTATTTCTAGTCTAGTACCTTGGAATTGATACTGATCTCAGGCTCTCTGATGTTACAGTGCTGTCTCTGCACTGACTCAGAGGAAGATGACCCTGATTTATGCCATCACAGCTCAGAGCAAAGTTTGTCCCTTGAACTAGAACAGAAGCAGGTTATTAATGAATTCTGTTACAAGTTTAACCTTGCAGCATCCAAAGAAACCACATGGTTTAGGGGGCTCTGAGGGACAGTGGGACTAGGAAGCAAAAATCCTTGAAAAAAAAAACAAAACCAAACAAAACCACAACAACAACAAAAAAACCCACAGCCAACAAGAATTAATTAATTCATTCTGACTCCTGGGACCTCCCATCACCTGGTATTTCATTGTCAAGGTTGTTTTCACTATGAAGGGTGCTGATGTACTCCTGATTCCTTTAAGAAGATATATTTGTCCTTTTTCACCATTCTTTAGTGGTTAGAACCACTAAAATCCCTTAGCCTCAGCCATGATGAGCATCTCCAGCCCATTTGATCAGGGGAATACCTCACTGATCTATTTCTTATTGTATGATCACATATTTCAGAGGACAATCTGAGGATCTTCCTAGGATCATAGAATGGTTTGGATTGTAAGGGACCTTAAAGATCATCTAGTTCCAACTCCTCTGCATGGGCAGGGGCCCTTACCACTAGACCAGGTTGCTCAAAGCCCCATCCAACCTGGCCTTGCTTTCTTTTTTCTCAGACTCAATAATAATGCCATGCAGTAGTAGTTGGGACACTTCAACTTCCAAATGGAATATATTTTCCTTTCCTCTTTGAGAAATCAGATCAGAACACTTGCAAGGATGCAGCTATATTCATCTGAATTCGTTCAAGAAACTGTACATAGAAATAGCAAGAGTCTACTTTGGGACTGTTTCTTGGCAGCTGTGGAATTCTCTTGGTCACTTTCTCTTGATGGTGCACAGGACACCTGAATGTATCAGTATATTGAAGGAGCTCTTCAAGGCACAGTTCAACAAAATGTTCTGTTCACATAAGTAGATATTAAGATACAGAATCCAAACTATCAGGCTGAGACCAAACCAAAGAAGGACCATACAGGAAGGTAATAGCTGATGATCTCTGAACTGTCTGTTTACACCAAGAAAAGATACTTTGGAAACATAAGTGCTTGTTCAGTGCAAATACCTGCTCAGCTTTTTGTAGGACAAAAAAGATGTTAGGAACTGCTTTAAAAGGGAAATAAACCACAAAAACCAACAACCAGTCAAGCATTTTTATGCAACTCTGTAAATCAGTGGTGTATGCATAGACTGCATACAATATGCTGTCCTGACTCCCCCATCTCCAAATAACAGAGTCAGAGGAAGGTAACTGAGGAGGAAACAGATTACATAGAAACAGGCAAAATACATGAGGCTCTTGTTACTGGAACATGAGAGGAACAGAACAAAGGATACCCCACCCTGCAGATGAGAGTCAGTTAAGGTCTTCTAACCTGCTGAAATTTAAAAGCTGAAGATGATGTGTCCACGTTCCCTGATCTCCTTTTTTATTAGCAATAAATATTAGAATAAATATTTCTGCCAGAGGTCCCTTCCAACTCTGATGATTCTGTGATTCTGTGATCTATAGGAACTGAGAATCTGTCCTTGAATGTTGCTACTAACTTGGCACCAGTGCTGGAGAAAAATGTTCAGTTCTGCACCAAAGGCCCTTTTTGGTCCACCTGCTGTAGCAGCTGCCCATAGCAATGCAATTATGTGACATCTGGAGCAATGGAGGATTCACCACCATGTCCAGCTGTTACCCAGCTGATGGAGAGAGATAGTTGAGGTATCATATTTAAGCAGCTATAGATTACATCCAGATAGAGCTTGGGCTGACAGGCATTTTCTTCTGAATTTCTTCCCCTGAAGTCTCCAGCAGACCTTAATGAGAGGGCTTTCAAGCCAAGTGTCTTGCTCCACTGACCCAACAGGTCTCAGGGCTCATAGGGGCCTGTTTTAGGAAGTTGCTTTATTGAGCACTGCCTAATTATGTGCAGGAAAGGAACCCAAGAGATAAGAACGGGATCTTATAATTTCCATTATCGTCCCCGGAAATAGTAATAGTTTTCCCAACTGGTAGCTGCTGCTTTTGTTTCTATTTTGATTAAAAGTATTCATAGAAAGAAAGGAACACTTATGGACCATCATAGAGCCTTTACATGCTATTTAAACAATGCACATGATTTCAACAAGCTCCAACTCATTTTTACCCTGAGTTATTTTAACATTTTAAATGGTACAGTAGCAACAAAATAATGACCAAGAATAGGGTTAATCCTTGCTACAGCAACTACCACTCCCTAAAGGTAAGCTGAGAAAGGATAATAGCACTATCCAGCAATATCCAGCAAAGAGCACTATCACATAACCTCAGAATTTCCAGTTCAGATCCTCCATAGCTCAAACCTTTCCAGACCTGGCATGTTTTCCTACTCTGATGCAACTGCTCTTTCTCACCTATTGAAATCTGAAAGGCTAAAATGTAATGTTTGAAATTTCAATCTACTGACACATGGCAAAGAAAAATCTGAGTAGGAAAGCAGAAGAATCAACTATTTAGAGTGTCACTGGAGCCATATCTTTAAAAGCACTATTTTTTCTGCTGAATTTCCAGGTTCTTAAACACCTTTAACTATCTGGGCTTGAGGCTCTTTAAATGCAAATGATAGGCAGATTAATTCAGTAGCTCACTTGGAAGATTTAAAGAGAGGAAGAGAAGATCTGCCTGCTGGAACCCTGTACCTAGGGTACAGCTGTTCAAGAAATACAGCAAAGGACAGGTTTGAACACAAAAGAACATAATGTACGAGTTAAATAGGTTCTTTCTAAGCTTGTAGCAGACTCGCTCTTAGCTTTCACTCCTTTTCAATTTGGCATCCAGCCCTTCTTAAAGTTTCTCTCTACTAACAGCAGAACAAATTTAAACTCACTCCAGAAGTACATTTAATTCAGAGCTTGCCTTTTCCTTCCACCTTTTCTGATAGCTCCCTGGTTATCAGCCAATCTAGCACTGCCCCACACAGCAGGATGAGAAAGATACCAGCATAAATGCACCATCCTCCACCTTCCAGAAACCATTCAGAGATTCCTGCCATTAATAAGATATTCATTTCAGCTGAAGAAGGTATCCACAAGGGAGCAACTGGTACAGCTCATTTTCATGCTGATATTTTTACTTCTCTAGAAGCTGCAGAGCCAGAGCAAAGCTGCTGCAGCATACAGCTTAGAAACCACTAAAAGGCACTCCTGAAAACAGGCAATAGAAGGTTTTCTGTCCCAATTTCTTTACACAAGGAGGCTGAACACACTTCGGATACAGCACAGAAGCTGTATTACTTCCACTGATTGACAGAGTACAGAATCTAAATCCCTGTTTTCATGCAGAAAATTTGGACCTGATATCCAGCTAAATAAACTGCATGGATTTTCAACAAAGAAGTCTGGGAGCAGAAAGCATTAAATGCACTTTAAAAATATGGTAGGAAGACACAGTACCATAGTTCCCAATTTCATATAGGTGTGTTCTTATATTTAACAGATGCCTTCAAGATCAGTAGTCATGAATTCATCTGCTGCACATTATATTACTTAATAATAACCCACAAATGGTAACAAACCTGTTGTCATGGCCTTGAATTACTGAGTGGGTGTCCAAAGTTACAGGGGTCTTGCTTTCGGAGTCGTCAGATTGCAAAAGGTTGAACACCATTGTCAGGCGTGATATATTTTTTTCTCTGAGCAATGGACTGAAATAAATTCAAACCAAGCAGCCATTGCTTGTCTAACGGTTTCACATTTCTTTTCAGAAGGCAGTTTGTATTGCAGTTGACAGAAAATCAGTTTTCAACAGACAAGAACATCAACCAATTCCTCTGTGCTGTGACACCAAAAAAGTTTACTGCTTATAGATGTGCAATGTAATGATGATATTCTAAATATGTCAGGGAAACCTTAATGACAAGAGTCACTGAAGGCTGAGAAGAAGCTAAACAAAACCATGCTGAAATGGGTGCATCAAAAATCAACCAGTGGCTAACTTTACAAATTCATAAATTAAAGAACTGAATTTTCCTGAGTTGTTGCAGAAACAACTTCTCTTACTCTTTCTATTTCTTTTTCAATTCCTACTTTCCTTTTCCTTTCCATTTTTGTTTTCCTTTTTTCCTTTTACTTTCCTTTTATCTTTTCTTTTCCTTTTACCTTTTCCTTTTCTTTTTTCCTTTTATTCTCTCTTTCTCTTTCTCTTTCTCTTTCTCTTTCTCTTTCTCTTTCTCTTTCTCTTTCTCTTTCTTTCTATTTCTCCTTATTTCTTTTTCCTTCTCCTTATTTTTTTCTCCTCCTTATTTCTCTTTCCCCCTCCTCTCCTCTTCTCATTTTTTTCCATTCTCTCACTTTTTCCTTCTCTCCCTTTTACCTTCCCCACACAAATCCTGCCAGCCCTTGCCAGGAGAGCTGCAGTCCCAGCCATTCTTACAATAAGAGCCTTTCAGTAATAGCTGCAGCTGCAGACACAAACAGCTTTCCCCTCAGCTTGAGTTCAAGCTTTGCTCTTTCCTTTGCCAGAATCACCATCCTATCTGCAGCTCCAGAAGGCAAAGAGGCACCTGCAGGTAAGGATCTCCTATTCACTTGCTTTACAACACAGAAATGCCAGGGCAAGCTGTCTTCAGGAAGGACAGTTTTCACTGTAAGAAAAAAAATTATTTCAACGTGCTTTCAGACAACTCATAAAGGTAAGTGTTATTCCATTAAATCCATTTGCTGAGCTGTTCCTCTTTCCCTATTGCAGACATAGAGAAAATATAAACAGCATATTAATCAAATACAATATATGATTGCTGAAGTATGATCTCTGGATCACTAGCAATCATTGTGCAAGCTGTATTTAGTTGAGTTTAAGGATTTGGAATCATTGGAGGAAGTATTTCAGCCATATCTACTCCATTTACTGGTATTCTGCAAGGTATCTCAGTGGTTTGGGGTGTTTTACTTGAGATTGTGAAGTTAAAGTTCCTATATCACTTCTACTAATGACAATACACAGAATTTTAAAAAAACAAACCAAAAACCGAATTCCATCTGATAGTCTTTTGTTGGTTTGTTTTTTCCTTCAGGGTGTTCAAGCCAACAGTTCAATGAGCCCATGAAGTCTGGATGTTTGAATTTTCTCAATTTTTATCCATAGTTAAGAAAAAGCCAGCGAGTAGAAATGGTCTGTGGTCCTTAATACCTAGGACTGCTTACAGCTGAGAATTTTATCCATGCCCACTCATGAAGGAAGCAGTGTGTATCCAGGTTGTCCACAATGGCATCCCAGCCAGGCTGTGGCATCTACTCTCAAGAATGAGAAATGAACCAGTGTTGTGGGACTGGATCCTACTCCTTGCACAGTTACTGGTGAGGAAGTTGTGATAGCTCAGCTAATTCAGAATCCAAGATGATTTGAACATGGCCCACTTTTTTCCTTTTCTCCCTGCATTTCCACCCCTATAGTCTGAGGCTCCACAGCCCTGGAGAAACCCTTCAGATGTCAATTGTAGAATATCCCATCATGGGTGAGGCTTTGACTCCATGCAAACCTCCACTCCTGTGAAGCCACACCAGCTGACTTCTGCCACTGCCCCTTTTTGACATGTTCTGCTCCTTGAAAACATGAATTATGTCAACTCAAGATAGTTTGACAGGCAGGAAACAAGTTAACACAGCTTCATCCTTTCCCGAGGAAGATGGATAAAGAGCAAGGTAACTCTTTTCAATAAAATCTGTTCTATTCACAAACACTTTTCTCTGCTGTTCTATTTCAATCCCCTATAACCATTAGAAATGCAGATTTATTTCTTCCAAATGTTTGCTTCTTCCAAATGTGTTCACCAAACCACTCAAGTGTTGTTGACCTTGACTAATATTAGATGGCAAGGATCACTGGGGCAGCTGCTTTTAAATGTGGGTATATATGTTTGTGGCATTTCCCTTGGAAAAAAAATAATACAGAAGCTAAAAACCCCATGCATTTAATGTACCTTACAGGCTGGAAAACACTGAATTGCTATTAGTACCTAGCGTGAAAACAAACACACACTGAGAAAAAGCCTCTTACATGGGAGCCCTTCATTTATAAGAAGGTTATGAGTACACCATAATTGCAGTGAAGTGTTGTGCAAGATTTTTAACCAAGGAATTTCAGGTCACTGCTACCCAATAATTGTGATTTATTCAGTTTCCCTCAATCATACTTTCTCACTTTGCAAACTGGTATTGCATCAGTGAAAAAGCCTGGACAGCCAAAAGCCTGCAGTAGACTGATTTGCAAAGAAAAATGTATTTGTGAAAACCAGCAGATTCTTAGAGATATCACAAGCAGGAAAATAAGATAAAATATGTAAACTACATGCCCATAATTACATTTTCATAATAGTCTTTTGCAGTCTTCTTGTGAGTATCTGAGCACAGGTCAAAGCTTAAGTGATTAAACATAGGCCTCTGCTTCAGGTAAGCAGAATTAAAATTTAGATTCCATTGCTTGCTTGACAGAGCAAAAATTTCTAGGAAAATATACACCTATAAAATAAAATATACAAATATTAAAATATATATTTTATATGATATAAAAAATGACAAATACATCCTACTTTCATCCTTTATATATTAAAAATATGCTGAAAATAGTAATAAATTCATGACATTCAAGTAAAAAATAGTTCTCTTAAAGAGAGCTGACATAAGAAAATTGTGTTATTAAAAATAATTTATTTTTAAATTTACCATTATGTAAAAATTTATTTGTTATAGAACAACTTTTAAATTTCATAAATACTCTGTAGTCCTGGGGTTCAGCATATTCCTGTATGAGATCACTGACAAAATTAGGACCTGGCTCCAAAACCACCCTTCTGGGAATTGTTGCTTGACAAGTTATTTATTAATCCAAATGCATACCAACCTGAGTATGCTGACATTTTTATATTAGTTAAAGGCCAATGAAAATTGGTTTTTTAGTCCCCAATATTTTCAGTGTTTGTGAAATTTTGACATTTTCCAAGAGAGAAATAAACCGGATAGTCCTAAGAGTCCGAAGAGAATGACAAAAGTGATCTACAGCCAAAGTGTGATGTAAGATCACTGGGCCCCAAAAAACACTGGCAGACCTGCCAATGACAGCTCGATCAAACCCGATCCATTTCTCAGAAACCTTTTCCAGTAGATCTGATAATTTCTGAAAAAAAACCCACCATTTTCTCTGAAGACTCCCAAGATAGCAGTTGCATGCATTCATTCATTCATTCGACATTATCTAAAATACAAATGTCCTGGAATTTAGTGTCCCTGCAAGTAAGGTAAGAATGATTTCTATTTTACAGATGCAGAAGTAGAAAATGTAGTGGCTTTTTCAAGGTTCAAGGGAAGGTCTCATAAGAAACAGCTTACTATTAAAGTCTTCATGCTATAAAATGTACTTTTTCTAGCACTACTTCACTCCTTCATCACTTTGCCCACCCTTTTTCTTCTCCAGTCTCACTTCTGGGTCTTGTTACTGCCAAATATTTCAATCTTTCAAGGACTTTATTTTCTTCTAAATATTTTTACCAGGACTTATGCAAAGGAGTGATGAAAGCTGACTGTTCTTTGGACAGGATGATAATAAATAGCAGTAAGAGGAATCCAGATTAGAAATCAGTGTTATTGGCGTTCCAACTTGCCAGCTCACAAGTTCATTTCTTCCTGGGGAAGTGCTTTAATGACTTAAACAATATGCAAAAGAAAGACAACATTGATGGTCTTAATTGAGGTTGTTAATCACCCCAGCTTTACAGACTTTTTCAGACTTGAATTGCGGAAGAGGTTTAGGAATGAAATGGCCACTTGTATCCTCAAAACAGAAATGTTTAAGCTTGTGAGTAAATATTCTTGAAAACTTCATCCACCAAAATTTGAGATTTTAAGAGAACATTTTAAAACAGCTACAGAGAAAGGCAGTTGAGAAGAGGAGGTAGGAACAGCTTCTGTTTGGGACTGAAAATAGTTTCAAGGGTCCAATCAAGATGTAAAAGAACTGGATCTCACCCTTCATCATAGCACATACACACATAGGAAGAGATTTAAGGCTCCCTAGACCAAATTAATTTATTATTTCCATGCTTCTTTTTGTTTCTCATCACAAAAATCTGTTTTATGTGTGGTTTCTTGAATATCTATGTCTAAATGTACATTTCTTACTTCTTGTTCTTTAATTTCTTTATTTATAGAAGAAAATGTTGCCAGAATTAAGGAAAGAAACTATGTGCTCATGTAAAATAGTGCTGGACAGAGATTAGTTTGGTAGCTAAAGTACTTTATGAAGGTCATAGATTAATGTGGAAGAAAACTAGGAAGAAAATAAAACTTTCAAAAATTTGAATTGACTTTGAATGAACCTTTAGTCATACACCCTAAACTGATCTCAAGTACTGTTTGATATATAAATTTATATTTACTGATATATAAATTTATATATATAAATAATATATAATATATAAAAATAATATATAGATAGATATATAAATTTATATAATTTCTTCTTATTCAGAATTTGTGAAAGGTGAATGGGTGTTTTGCACTAGCATCTGTGGAGATCAAATGTAATCCTTATGAAAATCACCATTAAAATGTATAGATAGTCCCAGTATTTTTAGAAATTTCCTGGAGTTTTATAATCAGAACTGTAGCACTCATAATTGCACATATCAGAGATGAAGTGGAAATTACAAGTTTTTCTTATTGTGCACAGTTCAGTCTGGGTTTTTTAACCCATATTTTTCTATCATCTTTAGAAGGGAATCCATAGAAAATTAGACAACACCCATTCAACTAAAATGCACTCAGAACTCAAGAAAATGTATGAATCTCAGCCAATGTTCAGCTTTGCAGTGCTTTCCACTTCTGAAGGGTACACTGCTGAAGTCCTCATTACTAAAGAACATTCTAATGATTCTTTATGTTAGCTAGAAGACTAAAACATAAAAAACCTGTAAATATTTATCTCTCATTACAGGGGGAGATGTCTATAAAGAACGAGATAACCACTGTGCAGTATTTACATATTTGTTTTGAATGCACTAAAGCTTTCCTTTAAACCTAAAGCAGTGATAATGATCTTCTGTACTCCTTAAGTGAGGAGCAAATTTAAGTGGAGTTTTTATTTGTTCAGCCTCCCAAATCATGGATAATCATGGATAATTAATAAACTCCCAAAGCTCCCAAATTATGAATTTTTAAATAGAAATAAAATACTCAGATATAAAACAGGGAATTATTTCCAATTTATGTTCTCCTTTTGAGCTAGTCCCTCGGTCATCTTTTTGGTCAACGTATAGAAAGAAAAACTAGCATTCACCTCAGCTCACTGTAGACGTTAAAAACGGTTCAGATAAATTATAAAAAACATAAGTAGTTATTTACCATATCTGATAATTTTATTTAAATTTAGTATTTCCTGAAGTCAACAAACCTGGAGTCTGTTTGAGGTCTGTAAGCGGCTGGAGCTCCATCCCTTTATGTAAAACCACAGTGATTCAGGCCAGGAGAGAAGTTTTGACTCAAGGATTTCTAAAAGTTAACGAATCCAGACAGTTTTGAGGTCAACACCTCTTGGGAGGGGCAAAGATTTTTAGTTATTAACTAAAAAATCAGTTTAGTTTAACCTGCAACCATTCATCACCACCCCACTTTGAGCAGAAAGCATTTAAAAGCTCACCAGTAAAACACACCCGGCCTCTTCCTGCCAGTGCTGGTGGTAGGAAGGTGTCAGACACCAAGGTAACACTGAACAAATCTGCACTTATGGCTCTCAGAGGACACTTATAATTAATGTACAGTAAAAGCATTCTCCAAAAGAGTTCCCATTCAATCCATTAAGGCATTATAATGAGCAAAATGCGTGGACTTTCCAATTTGCTGCCAGATTAAACCTTACTTTATTTTGATGCCCATAACTTGTCCCTAAATAGACCCTTTTCTCATCCAGGTTTTTATGCAAAGTTGGCACTGTGTAACAGATTTGCATATGTCATAACAGCTGCTTTAAGAGGTCACATTGCTCAGGCATGCAGACTTAACAAAGGACAGATGATGAAAAATGGAGGGGCTGATTTACTGCTTCAAAAGAAAAAAAAAAAAACAAAACTCTTGATGGAAACCCAGAAGAGTTTTAGAGCCAACTACCATCTCAGTAGTTTCACGAGTAGCTTTCTAAGCATTCCAATGTTATGGTCATGCACTAGATTTAATTTTTTTTCTGGTTTGGTCGAAACATGGTTAATTCTACCTTGGACTTGATATATACAGAGGCAGTAAGTTACCACAGGAGCTCAACTATTTAACCATATTCTGAAGGAAAACAGTGTGTCCTCAATGCTTATCAAGGTTCTCTGACTAATTTTGTCATGGAATTACCCCAAAAGACACAGGACTCAATCCTTTTACTTGTACATAATCCACAAGGGTTAAGCTTTTCTCTTTTTTTTTTGGCAGATATATGTGTTTCAAAGAAAAAAACATGCAGGAGATTTACATGGGCATTTCCCATCACTACTTAACACTGTGGAAAGGGTCTTGCTCCAGCTCATGAATGATACACCTGCTTTCAGTGAAGTAACACAGGGAACTGTAATTGCATGCAAGACCACAGATGTCTTCATGGATGGCTTGCCCAAAGATCCAGATTCTTCTATGACTTCAAGGACAATACAGGAGAACCACAAAATCACCCACTGGTGCAGGTGTGCAACCACAGGGCCTGTTGGCACCATGGATAATTTATCTATAGATAGATAAACCTTCCTTGATATGTTGTACCCAGCCTCAGCACTGGTTTTAATTTTTGCTACTTTTCCAAGTGTATCCAAAATTTTATGTCTTTCTTCCCTTTACTGTTTTGTTTCTCTCTCTCTCTCTCTTTTTTTTTTTTTTTTTTTTTTTTTTTTTTTTTTTTTTTTNAATTAGATTGCATGCTTTTATCTTTTTGTGGATTTTTGTTTTGGTTTGGTTTGTTTTTTTTGGGTTGGGTTTTTTGGGTTTTTTTGTTTTAGTTTGTTGTTGGTTTGGGTTTTTTTTTGATTGAACTTCTGCTGCTGGAAGCTCTGTGGGCTGTGCTGCACAGCAAAGCTTCACTTGCACCTGCAGTATCAACTCCCATGGCTGGTGCAGTTCTGGGCTCAGGCATTAACTCTGAAGGACAAAGTGTAGACAATAAGAAGCAAGTAATACCTTCAGCATATCCAGCTTGTGAGGAATCACACTCATCTGGGTCAAAATGACCTGACAGATCCTTCTTCCTGCCATCTGTTTCTGTGTAACACATGAACTGATTCGTCAGTGCAACATTAACCCTACTCCTCACATTGCATTGATTATTCTAGATTGCTCTTTGACAGGACCATTTGCTCTTTGCAAAGGCCAAACCCTGCAAAAGCCTTAATTAGGAGGACTCAAAGACACTATAGTTGTTACTGTCTCAGAGGAGAGACCATCAGTGCTTTTTTATCATTGGCATCATTAGTAACATCACACGGAATCATAGATATCTCATGTTGGAAAGTACCCACAAAGATCATCAAGTGCCACTCCCTGCTTCCATCAGGACTACCTAAATCTAAGCCATCTGACTGAGAGCATTATCCAGATGCTCCTCAACCTCTGGCATCATTATCATCCTCACATTTCACGAGAATCATGACCATCCACCCTGTTCCAGGAGAACAGGCAATAGCAAAGCACAATCAAAACTGTGAACAGCTTATTTGCTTTATCATTCACTCTGTCTCAGCTCCTCCTCAAGGTGCTATCCCTATGCATCTGCCTTCATTTTCTTGGTGTTCTGCTTGAGACTCCACAACCAGCAGCTCTCCTAAAACAACACCATTGCCAAGCTTTTGTTGGTAGGCAGCACCTGAATTAATCCTCTTATAAATTGTGCCTCATCAAAGTGATGAAAATAGGTGTATGTGGTTCTGAGCTACAGGATAATGGCTGCAATTACAAAGGGAGCATTTATCCTCCTTCTATCATTTTACTGGTGACACTGATAGCATTGGACATTAACCTCTGGAGGACAATCTTTATAAAGTGCTCCCTGGCCCAACCAGGCTGTGGCTAAGGCTTTGAGATTTCAGAACTTACGATACATGTTGTTTATTTTACAAGTGTCATATTCCTGAAATACTCCTTGGTATTTCATATTCACACTTTTAACACAACTTTAGCCGTATCTGAGAACACACAGTTGCTGAAATCACAGCCCTTCAAACAACAAGAAGCATCCCTGTTTTCTCTATGTCATTATTACCACCAATTTACCCAGTCAGGATAAATAAAAAAGGATTTTAAAATTATTCACCTAATCAGAGAATCAGGTTTGGGTTGGAAGGGACCTTAAAGATCTTCTAGTTCCTACACCCCTGCCATGGGCAGGGACACCTTCCACAAGACCAGGTTGCTTCAAACCCCATTCAACCTGGCCTTGAACACTTCAAGGGAGGGGACATCTGCAGCTCCTTTGGGTATGAGCATCCATGCCTTTAGTTTTCTGGAACCACCATGTCTGCTGACCTAACAAGCATTGCAGTGAAGGCTGCTGCGGGGAGAAGGAATTAACCAGAAATCAGAATGGGTTCATAAGGTTGTTTTTTCCCAGGTGGAATGGCCTTGGGCAAATTAAAACTGGGATAACTAAAGAGTGGCTGGTTCAGGATGTAATTTTGGATCCTTTGGTTATGATGGCAAAGCCACAGCTGCTAGCACAGTCCCTGAACTTCAGCATAGGCAGTGATTTGCTTCCTCTCCAGCTCTGCAGCACAAGGTTCCCAAGCTGCCACTCTTTTGAGGCTGCTCCGTAAGCAGGATGGCAGAAATACAGGTTGCATGTAAGTTAAATATAACCCTTTGAAATGAAACTGAATGAAGTTCTCCAAGCAGTGTAGACAAGGATGTGGGGTTATGTGTGATACGTGCAGGTACCACTGTGTAGGAGCAGAAGGGGAAAAAGTATTTCTGAAGCCAGTTTTGCTATCAAAAGTAGCATTTTTTTAATCCACCCTCTTCTTAAGTATCCCATTCAACCAGATGGTACTGCAGCACACCAAGTGTAGGGTTTGTTCTTTTTCTCACCATCTTTGTATGTGTCTTCTACAGTTTCTACATCTTTCCTCAAGTCTGTGTTTGTGCTTTGCCCATTTTTCAGTGTTTCTACCAGCTGTCTTGTCTTGTGTCTTTTTTTTTTCTCTCCCTCATTTAGTTTCTTTTCTCTCTTTCTGGCTTACTGAGTTCTCCTGGCTTCCTTCCAGCTTTGCAGCAGTATTTGTCCTCACAACATCTTGCAAGGTTCCTTGTGCAGTTAGGTCTTTTATTCCTAGTTCATTTTAAAAAACCCAGGCTTTCCGTTTAGATCTGAGACTTCATTTCCAAGTGAAACATTTTCAATTGCATATTTGAAACACTCTCACGAACATCTGTTAACTTATTAAAAAACTGCATTTTACTGTTCAGAACAATAACAAAAAAGCCTTTCTCTAGAGATGTTGCATAGAAAAACACAATCCTGCTAATAAGAAATAGAAGAGCAGGGGAATTCTCTAGGGGAAACAATTCACTTAAAAACAAAGATACAAAATATAAATACATCTCTCCAGCCTTGCATCACCAACAGTAAATTCTGATGGGACTCAGAAGAGCAAATGAGGCACAGCCTTTAATTAACTTTTAACCTAAAAACAAAGTAACTATTCTGATAACAGAGCTATGAAAACTTGTTTCTGTGTGGTTCTCTTGACCCTTAGTAATAAGTGGAACTTATTTCATAGCATCCTCTGAGACAGAGAGATGTTGGGTACAATATTGTTTCCTAAATACATCAAAATGTATTTAGATGCAGATAAAGTAACTCCTAGTCTTGGGTGCTGTATAGAAGCCCAGCTGCTGCTGCTTCAGAGAGCTCTGGTTTCTTTGAAACCCTGTGTCCTGCCTTCCAGCCTTGTGCAGAGGTGTGGGATACTCAATGATGCAAAACAGAGGATATCAAGACTGAGTTTTCCACAGCTGAGGTCAAGCTACCCTTCCAAAGACATTCAGTGTGATCCGAGGGGCCCCTGGACACCCCTAATCTATTCTCCTTATCATCCCTTGTCTTGTCTGCCAGCCTCATCCATGTAAATAGATGTCTTGGGTACTTTAGGTTGTCTCAGGTGGCACCTCTCTTTACGTGTCCAGCTGACACTCACTGAGCTTCCCTCACTGTAACTAATGAAGATTATTAAAATGAGATGGGTGTTTAAAGACATGCAGCTGTCTCAGCTCCTGTTATGGTCAATGGATACTTAATCAATACATCCAATGGCATGGAGAGAGTGATTCACATCTCCCAAAAGGAGGTACCCAGTAACTGATCTGCTGAATTACCCTCTATGCTCTGCTGAACATCTTGAACACCTCTCTGCTGACTTAGACACTTGGTTTCCATGCAGACATTTACATGCAAACCCTTGTATTATCTTATCTGAACTTCAGACTGAACCCTGCCCACAGAGGCCATCAGGCACACTAAATATCTCATTGGTTAAATAGTAGAAAAAAAAAGCCTTTCATACAGTACCCATGTTCCAGGAATCTGAAGTGAAGTGGCACATCAGGGCTCAATTTAGTCATATACACAAAGGTGTCTAATGCCCTTGGAGATGTGCTAGGATGTCCAGAGAGATCCAGATGGAGATGTCAGATGTAACACCAAAGCTACAGGAGGCCTATATATTTGGGGGTGTCAACCTCAGGCCAGGAAGGGTAGCCCCAGACATCTCAGATGGTGCCAGACACCTGTGCACAGTGTGACTGCACTGGGACCACCTCAGAAAGTCTAATTAAAATCAGACAATTATTATAAGCACCATACCACATGGCAATCCTTCCTGTCAGCACATAAAATTGTATTGTTCTGACCTCAGAAGACTCTTGGAGGAAGCTGCACAATTTCTCACTATAATAATTTTTAATTAAGAAGGATTTAGGGGGGTTTTTTGCTTCTTATTTATTTACTTATTTCTGAAATTAATAATGACGGTTGATCAGATGATCTTAAACTACACTTCACACATCCTGGCTTCATCTGAGACTGAATGTGGAGCCACATTCCTCTTTCTCAAGGACTAAAAATTTTAGGTATTTCCTTTGTTTCCTTGCCTACTTTGATGATGTTGAGCCTTCCTATTTCTTTGCTGTTCTCCATGTTATCCCATTCATACCTCATTTTCCTTTCTAAAACATTGTGCCATGTCCCCAGTGAACACCTTTCCAGTCTGCCTTCCATAATTTCCATTCAAACCAGAACTCATCCTCCTGCCCAATCCAGTTGTTTGTTTCTTTCGGATATTTCTTTTCCCAGACTTTCCTGTCAGCCAGTTGAAATGAACAGATGACATCAGCTGCTTAGGTATAATACAATCCCCTTTCTGCAAATATGCTCTTAATGAAGCATGAAAAGTGCTTTATATAATGCATGTACTTTATGGCTCAGAGGCAAGTCCTGGGGCAATCACATCAGCATTGTCACTGGGGCTAGCCAGGAGTTACAAGAAATCCAGTGAAATTCCAAATATGATGTAGTGCTCCACATCTTTCTTACTTTCTGGAAAATAAACAGTTATGGCCAAAATCCAGCCATGAGATGTTCTTGAAGAGTTAGCTATATCCTGAATTTATTATTCCATACAGTGGCTGAGCTTTCCCATACCAAGGTCTAACTACTCTTAAAATTGTGAAATGAAGTAAAATGGGTATAAATCCAGTACAGCTATGGAGTAGAACTGACTGAATAGGTCTCACTATAATGAAACTACAATAATCAAAGAATCCATCTCCACTCCTTGAAAATATTCAGCTTCTTTTAGGAAACAGTTTTTCTCTTTTGGCTGCCAGTTTACCAGTGTCATTTTCCCAGCTTTAGTTGATGTGGCCATCCCTTGAGCTGAACTTTTTCACCTTCAAACTCTCCTCATTTCTAGCCTCTGTGAGTCAACAGTCTGTAAAGGTGGGCTTAGAGTATAGGTTTGCATTTTGCTTTTTGCATTTTTTCCAGTGGAATTTTTCCATCTTGAAAATCTTGGCTAGATGAAGTTCTTAGCTCTATCCAGGTGGAAGCTTGTGTTTAATACTGATAGCCCTCCTCAAGCTGATTGCAAATGACTAGAGAGCTTTGATCTCCTTGGGGAGAGAATTTTCAATAATTACTTACTTCAGCCCTATTAATTTTTGAAGTAAGTTAAAGGAAGACTTATTATGGACTCCAGGACTGGCAAAGAAGACCCAGACACTAAGCCCTGAGGAGTTAAGAACACCAAGTTCTTCAGCTGAAATATTTTCATTTTACTTCCTTTTGTACTCCTGGTCTGGCTCAAGCCTAATGAGTAAGACTTTCTTTGTTATAAATAGCATTTCTTTCTGAGAGATTGCTACTAGAGTGAGATATTATTCAGTTTTCATGTGGTATCAGGACCCAAACATCAGGTGCAACACACCTTAGGAAGGACTTATGTCTTTCTCATGTCAGGTGTTATTTATGTCTGGTCTTGTCCGTGTGATTCTATGTTTGTAAGAGCTGGAGAACCAGGCCTCAGATGATGAAGACTGGGAATCACAAATAAAACTTTTCTCAGTAAAGCCACAGTCATCTGAGCCAGACAACCCTGGGAAAGATTCAGCACTGATCTGGCCGCAGTGGGAGTGGGAAGAAGTGAGTGGTCCAGATCTGCCTCTGGAAATAGTCACAGCTGTCCTGCAAAGCTGGAACATTCACTGATTTCCCCCATCCTTTTCCTCCAGTGTGTTGGCAGGAGTCCTTGCTTTGCTGTTCACAGAAGCACAGAATTACCTTGGTTGGAGGTCTCTTCCAATTCAAACCATTCTGTGATTCTATGACAACTGTAAAATTAAGCAGAAACAATATAGCAGGCTAATTAGTCAATTTAAATCAGATATGACCATTCTGATGTTCTCCGATTTATGCCTGTCAAAGCGTAAATTTTGTAAATTTTGACAAATTGTCTCTTCTACCTATGCCACATGTGGAGCTGTAATTGTGGTAATTTGTGATTCTTAAGACCCATTGAAAAGAGGCTGAAGGCTCCAGTACACAGCTTGGAGACTATGAGGGTATGTGTCCCAGAATACCTGAGGAACAGGGGCTGAGAAGGATTGAATGGAGAAATACAAGTCAAACCCTATAAGTAACTTTTTGTTGGTGTTTGTGGGAGGATTGTTGTTGTCCTGCCTGAGACTATCAACGAGTGGGAAGGACTGAGATGCAGAAAAGCCCTCAGGTATCCAAAGTATTAGATTAAATAAATGTCAGCTCAATTTGCATTTTAAATATCTTTACGAGGATTATGTGTCTTGTGAATTGCTCTATTGGATACTACTGGATAACAAAAATTAAATTAAATGGCCCAGAGTGCAGGTTTTCAACATACTGATAAAAGGGGGCTTCTTCCCCCCCATTATTCATTCCACACACACAAACAAACAACAAAAAAACCCAAAAACAAAACAAAAAAAAAACAAACCAAACCAAAACAAAAATCCACAAAAAGATAAAAGCATGCAATCTAATTTTTAGTATCCTCAAATGAGTGTTTCTTCAAACATTAACTCCTTTGTTATAGCCAAGGAAAAATTATTTTACTAAAACATGCATTTCAGCCCTGTTTCTATTAATTTCTGAAGGATTGCAAACATCACTTTTAGCATCTTTTAATGGGAGTGTAATGGTGCATTACTAGATTTCATAACCTTGCAGTCTGGCTTTTATCACCTCTTATCATTTCTCCAAAACATTAAATTCAGCAGGAGTAATGGCAGTCCCTACTAAGACAAAATTTGACCCACAAATGTATGAGAGTAATGTTAAATACACATTAAAAATTAGCAGGTCTCAATGTGCTCGTGGTGGAGTTTTTTCCATGACCTTGTTCCCTGTGTGTGTTTCTAAGCTGTATTTGTGTTGAAAAACCAGTGATCAACAGTGGAAGTGACACTGATTCACCACTGATTCACTGGTTCACCTCTTGTAATGTCCGGTATGAAACCCACATTGGTGTTTAACAATCCAAAAAGATTGGATTTAACCTGATTTGTTTCCTTATTTGTTTATTCTCTTTCCAAAGCTTCCTTTCATCCACTAAAATTTAATGCAAAGAGCAACCCTGGCTATGTCTTAATCACTATATTCACATCTTGGGACCATGCATAGCACCATCAGTCCCAAGAACCTTCAGACTCATTAAATTTATTTTTCCAGAGCCAGTAAGGGCTTTGTAACTTAATACCTGCAGAAATCATCTGAATTTACTTCAGTTTACTCACAGTTTAATATTGCAGGTAGCTTTTGCATAAAACTCCCAGCAATTTGGAGGGGAGGTGTTCTCTCCACAGAGAGAGTGGCTCTAAATTAATCAGTAGTAAGTCAATCAAAAAGGAAGTAAAACTCTTCAAAATCAGCTTGCAGTGCTCACAAACATTAACAAAGATGGAAACATAAAATAGTGTTTGTAATTTTTTTTGACAATTATTTTCCCATATAGGTGATTTAATACTTGGGAAAGACCACTAATAGAGATCAGTAGGGGCTAAAGTAAATCCACTTCCACAAGGAGAAATGAGCTTAACTTAATTTTTTCTGCATAAAACCCATGTAGACAGTTTGTTTATATTCTTTATAGCGTCCATATTATCTATTCTTATGCTACCTAAAGTTTTAAAAGATTATTTTATAACCTGTGAAGCAGACAAAAAAAGGAAAATATCTTACCTTATTTTTACCCTTAAAATACCAAAAGAGATAGTTTTAAGAGTACTGTAGATTATTTCCTTTATAATGAATAAATAAAATACTGACTTTGACTGAAACTATGCAAAACTTTTCCAAGCCACTCAAACCTCATTATCTATATTCAGAGCAGTAGATGCAAGAACATAAAACCAACTGTGTTCATTCCTGACCTCTACCTGTTCATTTCTATCTGTCTTTTTCACTCAGTCCCACAATACTGAGGATGAGGTATTTCGGCTTTTCACTGTCCTGGCTTTTTTCATAGTTTGAGGAGGACAACAGATTCACTCACTGAGCTCCTGGTCCTTCCTCATCATGTTTTCTGACAGCAGAGATTGGCAAGTATCCAGAGCTCAGGAATGGGTTTCAGCTCTTGTTGGCAGTGTGGTAAGAAATTAAAAAGGGCTGTGTCAAGTTCCTGTGACCTAACAAAACCCCACATCTCAGCCTGAAATACTTCCATTTGTACTGATGTCTTAATGCCTCTGTTAATGCAGCACTAGAAGATATCATGATGTATTTAAGGAGCTTCCCTACCTTGGTGGACACACTGTGATTTTGCTGTTTGCCAAAGTCCTGTATATATTTCAATATAAGTTTTTCAGACTTGGTTGCAGGATCTTATGGATCCCTGATGAGCTGAAGAAAACCATTAGAATAACAGTGCTTACCAGTGAAAGGGCATTGATGCAGACCAAACCCACTACCAGACATTGTACTGTTTCTTATGGGCTTCCTTTAGACTGCCAGAAGTGTCTGGGATCATGAGACTTTGAGATTAGAATAGAAACTTGATGTGGTTCTTCACTAACCTGTCTTTCATAATAAAATGTTCACATCCACTCAGCCAGTCTTAATTTTGCATAACCTACTTTGTCTATTTCTAACAATGCTGGCTGGAACTTCACAAAACAAGTGAGCATCCTTTCTATTCCAATGTCTCCCAGCCACCCTCACCTTCCTTTGACCCTGTCACAGGCTTGCACCATGCAAAGCAGTATAGAGAGAAGGGGCATCATGTGAGCACCTACTGACTCTAGCAGGATGCACAGACAAACTGCAAGCTGCTCTTGCATAGAATCATAGATTCATAGTGTAATAATCATAGAATCATTTGGGTTGGAAAAGACCTTCAAGATCATCAAGTCCAACTGTTAACCCAGCACTGCCAAGTCCATCACTAGCCTGTGTCCCCAAGCACCACATCCACACATCTTTGAAATCTATCCAGAAATGGTGCCTCCAACACTTCCCTGGGCAGCCTGTTCCAGTGCCTGACAACCTTGTCATTGAAAAAATTTTTCCTACTATCCAATCTAAACCTCCCACAGAACAACCTGAGTCCATTTCCTCTTGCCATATCACTTGTTACTTGGAAAAAGAGAGCAACTCCCACCTGGCTACATCCTCCTTTTAGGTAGTTGTAGAGAGCTGTAAGGTCTCCCCTCAGCCTCCTTTTCTTCTGGTTAAATGACCCCAGTTCCCTCAGATGCTTCTCATAAGTCTTGTGCTTCACCAGCTATGTTGTCCTGCTTTGGACATGCTCCAGCACCTCAATGCCCTTCTTGTAGGGAGATGTCATTAGGAATTTTACCAAAGACATTAAAAAATCATTCACTGGCTGCACATTGACCTACAGCAGACACAGACCAAGGAGACCAAGAAAAAATGAGGGCTGAAAATTAGCCATGATTAAAGCACCTCATCTCATGCTTTACTGACTGCAAGCAGATAGGCGAGATCTGATGCTAGCAGTAACCCCGTGGCACAGAAAAATAGAAATAGCAATTGCAAAAGGTACTTGTGCTTGAAGCTAGCCAGCTCATTTTCCACAGTGGTGGGCACTGGTTGAGACAGGAAGACATCAGGGTCATAAAATAGATGTGTGGACTCACAGGTTACCTCAAGCACTGACAAGATTTGCACTCTGCTTCCGCTTCCTCAACAGACTCTTTCTCTAACATTTAATATCTTTCCTGAATCTCATTCAAAGTCTTCTGAAGTCACTTTGAAAAGATGACTGAGAGCTGAGGCTGGAACTCCTAGCTACAGCTATGTGGAGGATTTATTTTCTTTTCACCATGTGCATCAAGGGAAAATGCACGTGTTCATCTCTAACTTCACGTTGCAAATTTAAAAAAAAAAAAAAAAAAAAAAAAGGTGGGAAAGGACAAAAAAATAATCATTTTATCCTTGTTTCTGACTGCTCATCACAACTGATGGTCCACAGCTGATCTCAGAATAAAAAGCTAAGCCAGTGTTGCCCCTTTTCAGCCACTGCTTTGCAAAAATAATTTGTTTTTATTAACAGGGGCTGCATGAAATCTTTTGGTTACCAGCACCAAACAGCCCAAATCGATTATGTTAGTGCAGTGCTGTCTGATAGAAATACACTGTAAGCTTGATTGGTAGTAAGAAGAAATCTCTCATCCTTGCCTACTTTATGGTGTAAAAGAGAGTCTAGATACATGGAGTGGGATGAATGACCTGTATTGTTTTCAACATTTGAAAGGAGGTTAGAGGTTTTCTTGGGGTTGAAATATGACAATGTTGTAAAAGAAGTTATGTTTGTGATTGAAAGATATGTTCCAGGTTTCACTGAAGCAGAATGTTTCTGTTTCCAGGGGGAAAAAGATATTTTTTTCTCTACAGTAAGATCTTGCTTTCATTTTAATAGGAACTGTGCTCTTAAGATAATTTCTATATATGTTCAGGTACTTTCTGTATTCAGTAAAGTTTAACATCATTGAGACAAACATCTGATTAAGCAGAGAGTCCTGAACAAGGTATTTTTTATAGGCTTGCAGGCAGATAGGGAAATCTCCACCAAACACAAGGAGAGAGAGACAGAGCTAAAGCATTTTTGACTTAGAGACCTGGTGCCTGCTTTTAAATATTCTTGTGTAGTTCAGCAAGTTGCATGTGCTATTAATTTTAATGATGCCATTAGACCAGCAGAGGCCATCATCTGTTCCTCTGCATCTCTAACCAAGTGAGGGACCCTCACTTGCAGGCTGGCTGTGTCACCCTGAGCAAAGGCACATCTGCACCAAAGCCTTCCACCCTGCTGCAGATCTCAGCTAGCAGAGGAGGTTGGAAGACAGGGAAAGGGTGGGAAGGATGCTCAGCCCAGTCTGGGCAGGGTGGTGATGGTCAGGTTCTTGGAAACTCCAAAACCAGGTGCAGGCTGGTGCTCATCTCACTCCAAGATCTCTCATCCACATCCCAAATTTTAATGCTGCTTCTGTAAGTCTTTTCAGGATAATTCTTCTTATATTTCAGAAACCCCTTTGTAAGTTCCCAGTTAGTGTTTAGTCTAGCTGATGGTCATCTTACTTAACATGCTGAGTTTGGAGCACATGCTGTCCAGACAGTTTTGTGTGATTTCCCCACACTCTGTGTGTTCTCTCACTCACAGCCCAGCAGGGACTGTTCTCCAGGCCACTTGCCAAGTGGGATGTACAGGCTTTCCCACAAAGGGTGCCAGCTGCATCACTGGCTTTGAACTGTAATATTAAACTTGTGATTGTTGCAGGTGAAATAAGCTGAAAGTGGTCACTCATTCCCATTGTTTGCTACCCAAGTTCGCAGTGGTTTTTCACCTTAAGGCTTCTTCCTTGCATATAATAAGCCTTTTTCATGTCTCCATGTTTATATTTATAAAACTGCCTTTAAATGTAGCTGTGTCTGCTATACACTGCCCATAGGCTAAAGTCATAAATCTCTAGCAGCTACAGCTAAAGCATCTGGCAGCCATTTTACATTTGGTTGACAGGAAGAAGTTGCAGAGGAGACTTAGGTGTTAAGCTTTCTCCTTGAAAATCTGCAGTTGTTCTCTTTGTTTTATATAGAAAAGGAGCATATAAGTGAACTAAAAAACCTCAAGAAAATATTACCGAGCAAATTATATATTCCTTGACCATGCAAATCACATTAGTGAGAGCTGTGGATTAATTGGCCTAATCCCCATATCATTTTTATCACCTTTTCTTTGCTCCTTCCCTACTTTTTAAACCCATTAGAGAGTTCTCTTCACTGTATGCAGACAGAGGTAGCAGCCCACAACCATAACTTTGGCATGCATTTACATAGTGGATCTGAATATCCATTATTACAGAAATAAATCTAGATAGGGACATCTTTATGAACACTGTCTGTGCCCAAAGGCAAAGGACCATGTCAATAGGGTCCCAAAAAGGGTCAGTATTAACTGAAGAGTGGCAGCCACATCAGAATCTGGGGTTGTAGAAAGCTTTCCCTTGCTTTTCTCAGGCTTCTTTATTGTGATGGTATTTCTGTAGAACTGAGATGTATCTTTCATCAGGCCAAGCAAGGACGTGTAGTACCATGGGAACTATTTATAAGTGTTGGATCCTCAAGTATGTTACTGATGTGTTAACACAATTTCATTGATCCCAGTGGAATGCATTATGGCTCATAGAGCTGAAGCATGGAGCAGCTGGCAGTAAAATACAGAGGGATCTGCTATATTCTACTCTTGTTGAGATAAGTTTATTAGTTCCTGGGCTCAGCTGACTCTACCTGCTGCTCACTTATTATTTCTGTAAGCATTAACAAACTGAAAATGTGACAGGAGGCCCTGGACTCACTCGGAGATCAGGCAACTTATGGTCTTATGCTTCAGTGCTGTTAAGATGCCACATGCTGTTGTGCTTTCTGTGCTATGTTAAAAATCATCTTGCAGATGATTTTTACTTCTGTGAGGCATATTACAAGGCTTAGCAGAGGGAGGGAGTCTTGCTCTTCAATTCTTCTCATCCCAGTTCTGGATAAAGTCTGTACTGGCTACTGAGCTTGCAAGAGATAAGAAAATCCTTAGGCCAGAGGAACAATTGCCTATCATCAAGTCTCCTCTCTAATTAAGGGTGTTGAGAAGCACTGTCCTAATTGTACATTCTATATTCAAGTGCAGGAGTAGGGTTAGTGATTCACCCTTTCAGGATGTTACATTGATTTGAGGTTACCTTGCTTTCAAATGAGCATCATTCAACTTCAGCAGGTCTCAATTTTGTACACACAGATGCTCAAACACATCACTTGTCCTTTACACAAAGGAAGCAGAGTCTTATTTTCATGACTAGGTGAATGAGCATGTTTGTGAGATGGACATTTTCAGCTGTGGCCCCAGCATTCAGCAGGGAGTGAGTCAAAACATAATGCAAAGGGGTTGAGATGTGCTTGTAACAACTCTGGGGCAGCCTCTGAGGCAAATGACATCAACATTTTCAGCAACTGAGGGTCCAAACACCTCAGAAAAAAGTAAAGAGGTAATACAGATACACTTGATTTAACAGAACAACTCTTCTTTGGATCCAATTATATGTGGTGGCTGCAAATTAAGAGGGGGCAATGCTTTGTAGTAGTAGTTCTGTTACATTCTACCTCCTCATCCCCAGGCAATCATTGCCTTCAACAGCAGGAGGAAAATCAAAGCACATCTCTTCTCATTTATTTGATAGTGTTGAAAAGCAGTTTGGAAAACTCCACAGCACTTTTCTCATGTGCTCACACAACGTAAATGAGGCAATCATTACCACTGGCTTTTTTTTCTCCCAAGGACATTGGATACTGTGCTCAGGTTGAGAGCACTCCTACCCCAGCCAGGCAAGCAACAGCAGCAGGAGAGGCAGCAAAGCGTGCATAGCACAGGCAGCTCCTGCCCATGGCTGTACTTTGAAATGAACAATTTCATGAAGATTTCTTTATGTAGAGAAAAATGTCAACACAACCATGATCCCCAGAAACCCGAGTAAAACACTCAGAGCTTTCTGTATGTCATATGCATAGGCTACGTAAAGCAATAACAAAATTAATTTGTGGTTAGTTGACCTCTTGGAGATACTTTGCTCTCTATATATTGAAATATGGCCAAAACAAATTTACAAAGTAAGTTTTGAAGATATAGCTAATACTAGGTGTGCTAAGACACAGAGGAGATCCCACAGCCCATTCTCAGGACTAACCAAGATTTCTTAAGTGAGTGGCATCTCTACAGTGGCCAGGGATGCAGTTCCTCTGCCCACACCTTGATCCCATGAGTCCCAGACTTAATTTGGAAACCGTGCAGCTCAGACCAACACAGGGAAGGAGGGTTTTGTAGATAGTCAGCTCCCCACTGGGAGTGCCCTGTGCCACGTTGGCTGAGAATTCTTTGTGTCTGATTTTGTAGTGAGGCCTTAACTGCCCTTTGAAAAAATCCATCATTTATTTATGATGGCTCATAACAGTAATACCTTCCTTGTTGTTTGAGCCTTATCTGACTCCTGAATCTTATCACCCTGAGTAAGAGCTCTAGGGAAAAGTAGTAGTTGTAAAATATGTTGAGTAAAGTTTTTGACATTTGATTGCAAAGCATTTTCCGTGATTGAGAAAAGTACAAGCTGGATGAATGGGCTTAAATGGGCTGAATATTAGTTGGATTACCAGGCTCAAAGGGCAGTAATAAATAGTTCAGTATCCAGCTGGCAATCAGGAATAAGTGGAGTACAATCAGTGTTGATTCTGAGATGCTATTATTCCACATCTGTATCAGTGGCCTGGATGATCAGACAGAATTCATCTTCAGCAAATTTACTGAAGATGGGGTGGATGGAAATATACCAAATGGCAGTAAAACTTCAAGTCACAAGGAACTTGGTAAAATTACATCTGTAACCAACAGAAGTCTCAAGATGTTGAGAAATGAAATTACACAAAGTTCTGTTCATGGGGCTTTCAAACTGCGTATTTGGCTGCAATAGAGGGATTTTGGACAGCATATGAGAAGTCATAACCTCCTCTTGTTTGCTTATGGGGAAGTGACACCTCCAATGTTGTGATCTGTTTTGGATCTCAAGAGATGTGTTGAAAAACTAACAAAAATTGTCAAGGACTCAGAGCATCCAGTTTTCAAGAGGATGAGAAAGTTGACTTTGCTCAATGTGGAAAATAATCTAAAAAAGAATCTTATTGAAGACTGCTTGAAGGAAGGTTTTAAATGTGATAGTGCCAAATTCAGCTCAGTAATAATGGCAGGTGGTAAAACATTCAGCAATACCAATAAAGTGCAGCTTGAGAGATTGATGCTGGATTTTAGAACAAAAAGTTAAACTAGAAGGGTGGTGCAGCCCTGAAATCAGTTGCCAAGAAAGACTGTTCAATCTCCAGTCTCAGAGGTTTGCAAAATTCAGTGCAATAATGCTGTGGTCTACATGATTTGCTGTCAGCAACCGCTCTGCTTAAGGTTGGGTGTTGGATTAAGTCCCCCCAAAGGTTTCTTCCAGCCAAGGTTTCAATGATTTGTTCTCCATAAGTGCATTGACCACAAAGATATGACAAACAGTAACTGAGAACAGGTCATTTCCCCACCTCTCTTTAGTGGCTGTGTGAGGCAATCTTAGCAGTTTTATTTTACAGGCTGTACACTATAATAGTCTTATCCTTTACACAGTGGAATCATGGGGGAAAAGAAAGACTGGATTGGAAGGGATATCTGGAGGTCTAGTCCAATCTCCCTGAAGAGCTATCTTCAGAGTGAGGTCAGATTGCTGAAGGTTATTCAGCTTTTTTGAAAATCCCCAATCTTGTAAAGATGTTCCAGTGCTTTAACACACTTGTTATGAAGAACATTTTTTTTCAAAGTTCTATAGAAATACCTCTTGTTGTAATTGGTTTCTTCTATCCCTTCTCACCCTGTGTGTCTGGGAAGTGCCTGTTTCTTCTTCCAGCCACCCATCAGGACATGGAAGACCACAAATTAATCCTCCCTTAACCTTTTTCCTGGCTGAATAAACCCAACAGCCTCTTTCAGCCTCTCCTTGTAAATTGGGTACTCCAGATCCAGTTCAGTACCACCACTACAAAAACACACTTCTAACTTTTGTTCAATTTATTGGCCCTAGGACCTCCAAGTGTTTTCTTGCAAAGCCTTTGTCTAAGCAGTCAGTTTTTGACTAGCATCTCTGTTCTCCAAGTTCCCAGCTATCCCCACAGTTCACGGTAATCCACAAATTTGCTAAATCCAGCCTGTTTAGCCTGTTTATCAGCAACATTTTTCTTCAATGATTCAGCCCATACCCCCTCAGTCTGGCTACAAGGACACCGTGGGAGACTGTGTGAAAGGACTTTCTAAAGACAAAGTATAAAAAAATTACTTTTCTTCCCTTTCAGAGACCATCCTCTGCTCAAAGAAAGCAATCAAGTTGGTTTAACCTTGGTAAATAAAATCTAGCTGTTTCCAGTCACCTTCATGTCCTTTACCTTTATTGACCTTCATGAAGGTGGAAATGGTTTCCTTGGATGCTTCCCTCAGCAGTTTCCCAGGTGTCAGTCCCCACTTGACCTTTTGCAAATGGAAGCAACAAAGAAACAATTACCAATTTTTTTATTTATTTTTTTTTTTCCCCAGTCTGCAAGGAACCCCCAGTTGCCTTTCCAAGATGATAGAAAGGGGCCTCAGAATGAAACTGGCCAACTCCCACAGCACCATGCAAAACATGTACCAGAGAATTAAATCTATAATTACATTTTCTAAGGGAGCTCAGAAATATCTTTCCCCTTAGCTATAGCTTGCACAGAATTAAGGCAGCAGACTCAAATGAGGGAAGCTCTCCCCCCTCTCCTTTTACATCACAATTCTTAATGTAATATTTTCTAGATATTACTAAGAAATAAAGGAGGATATAAAGGCTAAAAATAAAACCAAAAGGGCTTAAGTTTAGAAAAAAAAAACATATCAGAAACACATTGGAAAATGTAAAGTAGGGAAAGCCTTGGGGAGAGCAAGAAAAAAAGTTTTCCTGGAAAAGTTCAGAAACAAAACTGAAAGTGAGCAGCAAAATAACGTGACCCATGAAAAATCAAAGCTCTTCTGTTGGTGTCCAGCAGACAGCAAGTCTTTCTTCATTAGAGGAGTAAGAGAAGAACAGATGAGCTGCCCTTGCTGTTCCTTTTGCATTGCTGCCAATGGTGCAACACACAGGTGCTGCCAACTCTGATGTGCAGAACTCAAATTAAAATCAGCTGCTGTTTCTTTGATTTTATTTTTTAATTTTTTTATTTTTTTGGTGGTGGTCTTTTTTTCCATATTATAACCATTGGTATTTTATTTTTTTCCCCTTTTCCTGCTACATTTATTGATTTCTACAACCACCACCACCCCCTTCCTTGAATTCTTTTTTCATTGTGCTTCTCTTCACTATATTTGTCTATTCTGACTCTACTATCATGGGCTTTTTGGTTATTCTCTGGTACCCAGCATAGATCCTTGAGATAGCTTTCAACTTCCTGACTCGTCTCCTAATTTATAGTTTCCAGACATGCAGCCTCCTATATTTATGTGGTACAAATGCAGATAAACCTTATTCCATGTCTGGAGCTCAGAAACATTAAAAATAATAATACATCCACACTAGAAAATAATAATACACCATAAATGTTAGGAAAATATGTTTGTATCACCATAGAAAGTTACTGAAACTGTTCCCCAAGGCAACTTGCAAATTGATCACTGCTGGATGACTGCACAGTTAAACAAACCTATCTCTGGTCTGGATAGCCTGAACTAGTGAAATATTTCAGATCATTTCTTCATGCAGTCTCTTTCCTGGCTCTTCACAGAGCAGAAAACTCATATGGGTCACAGAAATCACAGAGGGTCCTCGTTTTCTAGTGTCTCTCCTGCCCACCTTCCCAACAGTTCCACTTCTCTTTTCCTCTTATTCACTCTGAACTCTACTGTAGACCAGTGTTTGCCTGACTATAGGCAGCAGGTTTCTTTCTCCTTTTTTCCAATCTCCAGAGATAAATCCCCTCCAGATTCAAGCCTGAACTCCATGTCTTGTTCTCCTCTATGTGCTCACAGCTGTTCTTTGCAGCAGTTTCTCGCTCCCTGGCGCAGAGGAGCAGTCACTGTTCCCTGACCACTGCCAGGATTTATGTGAACAATCTTTCTTAATGTTTGGTGTCCCATCTCAGTGCCAGCCTTGGAGATGGAGAGTCTGAGAAATGTTCCTGTCACTGTGTCAATATCCTCCTTTTTGAGATTCTCTGTTGGTTCCTGCTCTCCAACCCATCAAATATCAGGCATGGACAGTTTATCCCAGACCTGCCAGGGCTTTTTCTGTTTGATGTAACACAAGTACATCAGGGCTACTCTTGACATCAGCAGCATGTTAAGTTTTCTGACACTTTCAGTTGGGTCTGCAATGCTCAGTGTCCCCACAAACACCTGGGAGGCAGCTTCAGTGCTTGCTTTCACATCCTTTGAGATCTCTTCTCTCTCAACACCTGCAAAAAATAAGGCAACTACCAAGATCTGCAAGAACAATAGCCTCATTTTGAGAACTAAAATGCTACTGTTTTGGGAGGATAATTATTGTTTATTCTCCCATACTGGACTATAGATACTTGTGGGACAGTCAACCATGCTGTGCTGGTTTTTAGGTAGCACCTGGTACATACCAGAGTTGGGGCATCTAAGCCAAATTGGTGCTAATGTTCTCTGCAGGTCATGTTACCTGACAGCCAGGAGATCGAGTCAACAATTGAGTTTGTGGGCAACAATTTCTCCTGAAGCCTGAGATACTGGTACAGGATATACCCACACCCCTTGGCTGGTCAGCCAGGCACCTGCATTCACCAAAGCTGCACATCCATCACAGCCCTGCTGCTCTCCTTGCCCACTCCAGAGACATGAAAAGAACCAGGCTGCAGTGAACCTCAGCTGTTCCTTCAGCAGAGCATCAGTCCCAATCCCTGTTGCCCCCAGTTCCTTGGTGGCAGTTAAAAAGCCTGCCTGATCCTTCCTCCAACCTGCTCCCATGGTAGAAGCAACCCACAGACACTCAGTGAGATAAAACTCAGTTTTGCCTAACACTGTGGAGAATTCCTGAGGTAGCCTCCTCCCCACATGATCATTAATCATGGGGAGCACCTGGATCATCAAATGTGCTCCAAGTTTACTCAGAAATGTGCCATGAAGAACCTTTCATCCATAGTTCTCCCAGGAGACAGTTCCTGATAAAAGGAATACACGAACGTGTTGCATTAGCAATGCTAATGCCAGGTACTAACCCAGGCAAAGAGCTGGAACTGGCAAACTTTCCTAGCAAAAGGGTTTTGCTGTGACATTCACTGGATTTTTTTATAAAATGAAATTCTTCATTTGCTGCAAGAGAGACCTAGTTTTTCCTCCAGACTCCCCTGATTCCTCAGGGTTTCTTTTTTTTCCAGTGATGCTGATTTCAGGTGATGCTGATTTGAGGTTGCAATTTTCTCTTTTTTTTTTTTTTCCCCAGAAATATGTCTACTAAATTCTTCCATCTCCTTGATGTGCAGTTTCTTGGCACTTCTGCACAGCAGCATTGTTTAATGGGAAGTGCTGAAGTTACCCGCTGGCACCCGCTCTCATTCTCTCTCCAACTTCTCTTTAGATTGAATGAACTTCTGTTATGCCAGATATTAAATTGCACTCTGAATCCTACACTTGGCCAGTTCTATTATCCTCTCACTTGCATTTTCCAAAACTACAGCCACACTTGGCTACGCTTAAAAGGTCTTATATTGTTTGCATAGCTGATAGATTATATACTGCACACAGTGAATTCAGTATACCCAAGCATGTTGTCAGATATCAGTAACTGAGAACTGGAATATATAAAACAAAACAGCCAGGAGTGCCAATGTCACTAAAGGAAACCCTGGTGCCAGAACAGGGACCACAGCCAGGGGTGAGAGTGCAGCTGAGGAAAGGTTCCCAAGAGCCATAAAAGGGTGATGGAGTCATAAAGATCAGCCTTATAACATCTTCCCCCACACTAATAGCATTCTTCACCCATGGATAAGCTGTATGTCATGTTTAAGAATGCCTGTGCTGGGACATACAACAGACAAGGAACTGTGGCATTTAATTTGGAAACTCTTAAGTTCCTTGGCTTTTTTCACCCAGGAACAGGTTCTGTCCACCCATAGCACCTCTCACCTGTAAACTCCTGAGAGTGAGCACCATACCCCCTTCTAAGTCACATAAAAGGCTCTAGGACAATATGATAGACACAGAGGGGCCTAAGATCAATAAACCAATACTTAGGAGCAGGGAGCAGCAGAGTGGAAGAATTGGCTGCTCTGACAGACAGTAGAAACCATGCCTTGAGAGCTCCTGTAGCACCTTCCACAGGCAACTAAACTCCCCACCTCAACTGTCTCACCCCCCACTAAACCTTTAAAGCATCCAAACTACACCCTGTGCTTGCCGGGATCTCACTGCTGCCCCTCAACTCTGTACTCTTGTCCTTTCCCAAAAATTGCAGTTAGCCCCCCCTCCCACTCATGAACCTTTTGCTGTCACAGCAAAACTGAGAGTTGTCACCCTTTGGATACTATCCTGGGGTAGTTGAACTCATTCCTGACTGCAGTGCTGAAAAGACTTGAAATGGCTCCTCCCCAAAATGAAGCTAAAAGGGTATTTTAATCTGCTGAGGAATGGAGAGAAGAATGTCTCCCACAAATTGTGGGGGTCCTGGGGAGGTGACTTGGTGACTTCTTGCAGAGAATCCCTTAGCTGAGGTCTCCTGCAGGAGCTGTCTTCTTCACAGCAAGGAATCACAGAATCAGAATGGTTTGGGTTGAAAGAGGCCTTTAAAGGTCGTCTAATCCAACCCTCCTGAAGCAAGCAGGGACACCTTCAACTAGATAAGGTCACTCAGATCCCTGTCCAAGCTGACCTGGAATGGTTCCAGCGATGAAGCATCTATGACCTCTCTCGGCAACCTGTGCCACTTGTCCCAGCTCTAATTTTTAAAAATTGCTTCCTTATACATAGCCTAAGTCTGTGGTTTCAATCTGAAACCATTAGTCTTTGTTCTATCACTACTGGACCAGCCAAAACATCTGTCCACATCTTTCTTCCAGGCCCCCTTTTACCTCTGTGTGCTACTAGACTGAGCCTCCCCAAAATGAAACCCCCCATAGTAAAGCATTTTGTAGGCTAACACAAGTCAATACCAGAGCAGAGAATCAAATACTTTTGCTTCTTCAGCCAATGTTCTTTCCACTTGATCGCTCTGTACCTTATATAACAACAGTTTAAGTAGATAAAATCCACCCCAAAATTCTAAGTTGAAGTGAACAGAAAAATTTTCTTCATGACAGAAGTCTTTGGAAAATACATCTGAAGGATGTTTTTTAAGTATTTTAAATTTATTCTGAAAATGCCCAAACTATCCTTTAAACAGTTAATCCATGTTTTTCTCTGTTTTTTTATATTTCATCAGATTTTATCACAAGCCAACAATATCAGTATTTTATACAACTTGCTTACCTTAGATTTCCTCCTTCTGCTCTAGCAGTGGATCAATACAAAATTTGTTGTCTGATGATTTCAGTGGGACTCTTTTATTAATCTCACTGGAGCAGACTTCTGAGAACAAACCTTTATAAAGATTCCACATTCAATTAATATTTAAAGAATGACTTTGCGGTTTTAAAAAATACGGAACTAAGGCAACAACATTCCTGCTTTGTGATGGACTAGGCCTTGCAAGAAGGACTGCTTGCACCTACCACCATGCATAAGAACTCACAAATTATCACCTGATATAAATAATCAGGTTGGAAAGTTGCTGCTACAGTAATTGAGCCTTTCACTTGCAATTATTGTTGGAGTTATCTCCTTCCCATGGCCCAGGAGGCAGAGAAAGATGTCATGTACTTGATGACCCTCAGATCAACGTACTTGGAAACACTCCTAACATGGAAAACTGCAATGTCCTGGTTTGTTTTCCAGAAATTAAAGCTTGTCCTCAGGGGAAAGGTGTTATTTGAGACACAGAAAATTTAACTATGAATCCAGAGAAGATCGTCAGAGTACATCTGAAACAGCCAGTATCAGGACTGATGTTTCATTGCCTTGTAGCTTTCCTTGCCTATTTATAAGTTCTAATAGTTAGGTATAAAAGAGTCTAGAAGTAGAAATTTCTTTTGGAAGTTGGGAACTTTTATTTGGTCGCACTCAACCTGGGCATTTGCTTACCATCTCTGGATTTAAGGACTAAAGAAAATGAGAATCACAAACACGCTGAATCTGGTGGCCTACTTTGAAAATTCATCGTAGCATCAAATATTCAAGTCAGTCAATTGATCATCATATTGCACACATCAAAGCCTTATGGGGGTAGAGAATAGCTAAAACACTTTTGCAGCTCTGCCTTGCAAAACAGCTTGATGGTCTAAGCATGTTAGAACAGCAAGCTTGTCACCCCAGGCCCTGCAACGTAAGTGTAACCTCTGCCTTTCAAAGTTCCTGAAGCCTTGTGCACATGGTTAATTATAGTGTTGAAATGGAAGCTTAAAATGGAAGGTCGTGTTCCCTCCATCTGAACATTAAATCCCTTCAAGATCAGGCTGCCCTAGATAGAAGTGTCTGCATCCAGCAGTATGATACCTGTATTACAAAATGTTCTTCAAAATGATCAGGTGTTAAAAGCAGCTTCACTTGTACTTCACTAAAGAGCCCAAGCAAAGAGGAAGGGTTAGATACTCTGCCTTTTCTAAGTGCTCAGCTAAAAACACGGGCATTTTTGTTACAGCTGCTTGACCTCAGGAATATCTGTGCGCTCTCTTTATACCACTGGAGATGGGATTGATGGAAAGGGCAAAGCCCACAAAGCATGGGGGATAAGGCCTGTAGTTCTTCAAATACATATGTGGAACTTGCCAGTATGACAGGAATCGCTTGGTAGGACTTATCACAGACTTTCCATGCTCTCCATAAGTCTTGTACTCCAAACCCTTCACCAACTTTGCTGCCCTTCTCTGGATATCCTTCAGCACCTCAGTGTCTTTCTTGTACTGAGGGGCCTAAAACTGAAGTTTCAGTTCTCAAGGTGTGGAATTTCTGCCCAGGTAAACCCTGACAATGTTAGCTGTTTCTCACACTTTTAAATTGCCAAAGGCAAATCCTGTCAACAAAATGCCCTCAAAATATTTGTGCAGATTACTTAGCTTCTCATCTGACTGTGGATCAGTTCCTACAGGACTGCTGGCTCTCACCAGAAGCATTTTGCATCAGCATTGCCTGTACAGTCTTCAGATTGTTGAGGGGATCTGAGGTCTAAGGGGACTCTGGGGTCTCTAAGAGGACTCTGGTCCACATGAGTCAGAGAACTGAGTGTTTCTGCCCATCATCAGCTCTGCAGTACATTAGGTTGTGTGTTTGGGCACCTATGTGAGAAGATGTACGTGTGCTGTATATACCACAGAATACTTAGGAATTCTTGGAGACTGTTTCGGCCTTCAAATGTAAAACCAGACAAATCTCATCTCTCTCATTCTACCCTTACAAACAAAGCAGTAGCACTTTCCAGCATAATGTGCTTTAGGAAGCATGCAAGTTCTTTTCAGATAACAATCAAATGAAATCAGTGAAAATTTCCCTTGCACCTTGTGTGAAGGACAATATCACCACCCTTGGCATAGCAAGGCCACAGCCTGAAGGAGTGTATGAAAATTCCCAAGGCTATTAAGAAATGGCACCAACATGATGCCCACTCTTGACACAGTTCAGCCTATAATCAGCACCAGAGCAATGATGAAAATTCTGTGATTTGGGTTTTGCATGTGCATGGATGTTGGTAGGATCAGATACCTTGACAAGGACATAACTAGAAAATGTTAGTGCTGATACCTTGTGCAGGCCTATTTTTACAACTTCAGCTCACATTTCATAGAAATCTCTTCAACTGCAGTCTTATAGCCTGACTAGAGAGGCAACAAAAGCTATAAAAGATTTTACTGACTGATCTCCCAAGGGCAGAGTTGAGCATCAGTCCTACTCAGGCAAGAAGGTACTGCAGAATCAGAGCTCTGGTTTTTGTACCTCATTGACAGTTTAACTTTACCCTCTCAGTTACTGCTCTTGACCAAAAATCTAGTATTCACTTATTATTAAAATTCCAACACCATATTAATCTGAAAAGAATTCAAAGAATAAATTAGGTGTCATGGCATTAATCTAGCACTTTGGCAAAAATCAGAATGACGAGAATCGATGAAATACAAGTTTAATCTATTCTTCTTTGAGTCTCACTGTCATTTCAAGGTCCACCAGAGACTGTTATATGGGATGGCTTTTAGGTTAGATTAAGTTTATGAGAAGAGATTAGTAAGTATCTATTGATTGTATATTAAGCAAAGACAAGACTCATCCAATTCTTTTTGGTGACATATAGATTTTATGACAATATGTGTTAGCTTATATAATCAATTTTCTTCAGTCAAGATGAAAACAGGTCCTTAGCTACAAGTATGTGTTCCCTGGGTTATGCTGTGAGAGGCTTGATTTTGAAAATGTATTGTATAAAATTCACAAGAGAGAAGGGACCATTAAAAGCAAACCTGCACAAAAAGAAATCAAGATGACAGAAGAAAATCCAGTTCAATTTTTTTGTCAGATCCTAAATTGCCTGTCTCCCTTCCTTTTACTATCCTGTTTCACATCAGACATGGTGAACATGTACTCAATGGCAGCATGAGACAGAAGGCAAGCCCAGGATGCTCAGTTCCTTAGTGCCATCTGGTCTGAAGATGCTTGTGTCATCAAAGGCATACAAGAATGTACAGATGCCTACAATTTACGGTGACTAAATAGTGGGGACTGAAAATGACAGTGGTAATGATATCCTGGCAATCAGAGCTGAGAGTGAGTCACATGTTGGTTTTAAATGCAACAAAAAAGACCAATTGTATTTCAGTTCTGCAGGTGTCGGAAATTGCACTGGGGTAAATCAGTGTAGAAGACTCATTTATTTTTTGTGATTTGTTGACATTTGTGAGAAGTGGAAGCTCAAAAATTTTGGAAGCAAAAAGAATTTTCAATAGTGTGAAAGGCAAAATCCAGAAACAAAAATATTTCAGATTCTATGATTATTTCAATTTCAGGCATTTTTTCCATGCTAAATCCAAAGACATCTGAAAATTAAGATAAGTCTTTTAAAAAGATTTTTGTTAATTGTTATGAAAAAAAGAGAGGTGAATATTTTCTAATAGTTATTGTTATTTTAGAAAATGAAAATCAGAAAACTTTATGCAATGTTAAGAAAACCTCATTTTTGAAAAAAAAAAAAAGAATTTGAAGCCTTTTTTACAGCTTCACATCTAGGACCTATCTAATATATTAAGACGCTCTGTTACTCAAGTTACAAATAATTCTGTTGTGTTCATTTAAGTTTAATTGTAGGGCTATGACTCAAATATAATATTTTTTATAAAATAACACTCTAGCTCAAGGGAAGCTGCCTTCATCATCTGTGTGTCTCTGCAGGCAGAAGCTATCAACTTCTGTTTTCTGCAGAGTTAAAGCATCCAAAATAGAGAGTGCAGCATGTAGAGAACAGCTTCATATAGGTAACACTCTGAAGGGCCCATGTCACAGTATCCATTCCCTGCCCCAGTATCCATTCCCTGCCCTAATCCCAAAAGAACAAGACAAAACCAGCATCAGCTCCAAAAAGTAATAGCTTGTGCTGTTGAGTTCACAGATCCCTGATTCAGCTTCTATTATATCGGCAAAAATAGCAGCTCTCACACACGTATCCTAAATGCACATTAGAAATTGCAGTTGAAACTCTTTCAAGGATACATTTGTAATCAACAAATCTCTGTCTAACCTATCCTATTCCCTTTGCAATTGTAGAAGTGTTACTGACAATTCAAAACCATTTCACCAGAAGGTTCTACAAAAACACTACAAATGCTTGTTCAGTCATACAGAGCTCTGAAGAGCAAATATTTCTCCCATCCACAGCTGAAAAGGTGCTACTGTCTCACTGATGATCTGAACAGATTGAAAAGAATTCTCACAAAAAAATTAAGTATGTTATCAGCAATTCTAATTCATACTCAAAAAAATTCTCACTGAGATATCTCAATATTTTACAAGCATACTTCACTGATGATCTCTGCATGGAACTGAATCTACTTTACAGGGTGCACTGATGGCAGGCAAAGCTGGATGGTTGGTACCAGCCATTAAATAACTTGTTCACTGTCCAGAGATATTAAGTCTTGCAGATCAGACTTGTGGTCCCTCTGATGTTCTCCTGAAAAAAACTTGCTGTACACCCAGCACTTGGGAAGTGCATAAATGCATCAGCAGGATCCTGTTGCAGTAATAACTAAAGAGATCCTCTGGGAAGAAGAGCAGAAGAATGGGACGAAAATCTCTATAATGACTGTCATGCAGCTAAGTTTGAAGGAGGTCTTCAAGAAGCTGAGCTAAGATGTTAAATGGTTTTAAACAGGAAGAGGGGAGATTTAGGTTAGGCACTGGGAAGAAATTCTTCATGTTGAGGGTGGTGAGGCACTGGCACATTTTGCCCAGGGAAGCTGTAGATGCCCCATCCCTGGCCAGGCTGGATGTGGCTTGGAGCAGCCTGGTCTAGTGGGAGGTGTCCCTGTCCATCTAGGGGGGTTGTATTAGCTGGTTTTTAAGGTCCCCTCTAATCCAAACCATTCTGTGATTTTATGATTCTATGATAAATTCTGCTCTTGGGCAAGCGCAGTAGGAAGAGGGACACTTTTAAGGGCCTGGCACTACATATTGCTGTAAATATCAAATCCAGGCTGATTCACTGAGTTCTAAAGGAGAAAATGTTTTAGAAAATCTTTAGAAAATTTCCTAAAAGTTTAGCCACTTCACCCTGGGAAACATTTAATTAACAATCTATTTAAATGTTGGGGTTTTTTTGTTAATGCATCCAGCTGGCTCCTTCCCTCTCATTTTTAAATCTCATTGTTATTTTGGGGCTTTCTAGATGTGCCTAAGCTTGTCAGGGCACAGACAAATTCTTACCTTGATTTTAAAGAGGATTATGCATGTGCACACAGCCTTTTAAAACCTCATTGTTTCAGAATCTGCTTTAAACCCTTCTACAGTTTTATTACGGGTTTTATATTCTATAGAAAAAAGTTACAAGGAGCAAAAGTAAGACATTTCTTACTTTTCTTTTTACAGATATTTCTTACTTTTCTTTTTCTCTTTACTTTAACTAGTGAAACTAGTTAAGACATTTAAGAAAATATTTTCCCTCTACTTTATTCTGTGTATATTAACAAAAAGTATAAGACAAGGAGAAGATAAATTTCCAAGAGAGGAAGCACAGGATCTGAAAGGTCTTTTCCAGCCAAAACAGTTCTATGATTCTACTGAAAATGTAGGCTAATAAAAATAGCTGAATCTTTCAGAACACAATAAAAGACACACATTCCTTTACATTCATCTTCTTAAACCAAAATCTGAGTTAAACTTCTGGAATCCAAAGTTAATTTCCCACTACCCTCATCCTGCTCTTCTGGTTTGCAGTCCAAAACAGGGAGAGAAGCAGAGAAAATCAGAAGTCATCCCAGCCTGGATCATTCCCAAGAGCCACCAAGCTCTTGTGACACCAGTCAAGAGAAGTGGATGGGTAAAAGAGTATATGAGACCTGAAAACAGTAACTGTGACTAAGCCCCTCTCAGGATTGAGCCCACATTCCTTTAGTGTTTATTGGAATAAGTAATATTCATTACTCTGTGTGGAATTACTTATTTATCAGATTCCCATATTTATATTTCTACAGATTACATAAGTATCTACAAGCAGCTTCACCCAGCAGATAGTCCACTTTGCTGACATTTTCTATCTCTCCATATAAGTGACTTCTACCAACCCGCTGAAAAAATTTTTTTAAAAAAGGAAAAAAAATTAAAAGGCCTTTCAGCCATCTCCTGGGTGTTCTGACAGTTAAAGCTACTTTCATACCTTTATTCTTCTCTGAGATTTGCATGGATATGATAATTAGGATGTTACAGCTTAGCTGAGTCAGGGTCCATCCTGCACTACTGGTTGGGGTTTTTTTGCTTTTCTTGAAGACAGTGGTCTTGCTTAGTCCCTGTGTACTCTGTACATTGGCTTCTGCTGTGCTTTTTAAAGCATTCACCTAATCTAAGACAGAAGTTTCATGAAGTTTTGAAAAGAATCAAGTCTCAGAGAAACATAGAAAGCAGAAATTCTGTAATCAAGCAACTTTCTATGAAATCCAGAGGTGTTTTAATGAATATAATTAACTGGTATTTAAATGGATTTAAAGATTGGCATTAATGTGAGGCACCAACTAGATAATCCAAAATGTTGTCTCTCCCTTTCATCTCTTAGTAAAATAAAGAAACTTTTAAAATATGTCTTATATACCTACATATCAGCACAGAACACACATCTGAGAAATTCTTGCATCTGCTACCAGGTTCCCTTCTGCTCTCTGAGGGTTCTGTCCATATTAAATGCAAAGTATTTTGAGAATTCTCATATTGACAAGAGATTCTGCATCATTTGGTGCTTAATGATAGACAGCAAACTTCCTGAAATGGCAAACACCATTGACCAGCAAGAGGCCTATGAGTACAACATCCATGACATTAATCAGACAACCCCTAAAGGAGGTCATCCTTGCTACATTAGCAAGAGGACCTGCTTTTTTCTGTTCTCTACCTGCTCATTTTATCCCCAACAACAACCCATTCTGAGTCATTAATGAGTAGGCAGCTCAATAGAGTCTTCCCAAAATAATTGTGGTTTAATTCATTTTTGTTAAATATTCAAGTAACCTGCAAATCTAAATGTGCAAGACTGGGGCTGGAAAGGTGATAAAATCAGGAACTGGTCACAAAGTCTTTGTTGCTGCCATTCATGGGCTGTATTGATTCAATGTTTGGTTGAGAACATGGGAGCGATAATCAATCCAGGCTATTAGGACATTTGGGAATTCAATGAACAAAATTATGTATGTGTTGGTCTGTCCTCTTTGACCAATCTACTAATTGTCTTTTGGTGAAGAGAGAGCTGGGAGAGTGATGAATCAGTTTCCTGATGAAGTAATGTATAGGAAAAGATTGACAGGTCTTTGCTTTAACCCAGAATTATTAGGGGTAAAGACCCAGCCACTGGGGTGGTAGAATTAGGTCTCTAGGAGGATGCCTGATACCTGAGGAGGGGCTGCCATGGATGCCTTATTTATAAGATAGCATTTCTGCTTCTATTGATTACAAACAGGACTGTATTGCATATGCAAATTCCTTAATGCCTAGAGGCTGGAGAAAATAATAACTTCTGCATGGTAAAGGGATGAGAATCAGTTTACTTCATTTTCAAGGGTTTCAAAACCCTCTGCAATACAGAGGGACAGGACTTACTGGCTTCAGTAGCTTTTGATCTGCCCTTTTTTGCCTGTGCTTAAAAATACCTCCCAGAACGACTGCTCCTATATCAACATTCCTGGCAACACCATTATGTAGAAATAAGGTCTGAGCACAGCTGTATTTTTGCTTCCTGACAGAAGGTAGGCAAATTTTGCTCCATACTTAAGGACACAGTTGATCTAAAAGCAGATCTGCTATCTCACTGCAACTCAGGTGCCCTTCATCTTTTTGACACAGTCTTTGTTCTCTTGGATATTGCTGTGTCCCATAAGGTATCTGCAAACTCCACAATAATAATCAGTACTGAGGGGAAAGTGTGGAGTCAGCATCTTTGGGTCTACTCAGTAACAACCCAGAAGACATTTTGAAAGTAAATAATTTTCTTAAACTTGCAAACTACATAAAAAAACGGAGACATAGAAGGAAGAAACTAGACCAGACAGATCCAGATAAAATTTCCCAACGTTTAAAGTTTTTTTTATACAGACTGATTAAGATGTCTGAAAAAGAGACACCAAACACTATGCAGCAGCAAAATCTGGCAGTAGCATTCTTCTTTGCTTGTTAATTCTTGGAGCATGAAGAATCTGGTTTCTATTTCAAAGCTTTCAAAGGTAGTTTTTTGTTTACTATATTTCACCGATAATTATTTCATGCAGCAACTTTTATACAAGTGGTTGCTGGATGATTTTGCTCAAGATGTCTATTAAAGTTGATAAATGTATTTTGTTATTAACATTCTGAAGCATGTAAAACAGTTGCAAAAGGACAGATGGCCCCTTATAATTACTATTTCTGTCAATTATTTATATTTATGCACTGTCTAGAATTTCAAAAAGATGTGAATATTTCTATGTGAGGTGCTTAAATGAAAGAACTGATTCCTGACTAAGCCAAGAACAATTTAATAGGGAGAGAAAAGAGGATTTATTTTCTGTTATTGTACAGATAAGATGCAGAGGAATAAAAATGAAAAGACCCCAGCTAGGATTTCTGCTAAAAAACTAAGCAGTATCAGGAATTATCTTCTAGATCTGAGATAAAATGCACCTGCTTTTTGTGTCCCAACTCTTACTCAGTCTTAGCCTCCAAAACTAGATGGATGAATTAAACTGTCTGGCCTATGCTGACTTTCAAATTGTTCCCAGAAAAGGCCTGTGAGATTGCTAGCTGGATCAGGAAAAGAACCAGTTTCAAATGATTTTTTACCTATTAAAAATAAAGAAGGATGGATTGTAGTACCCCAGTGTTGTCTCTAATTTATGCATGTACTTGTAGCACCATTTTAGCCCAAGATCTAATTGACATGACACTAACACCAACCAGCTGACAATGTAGCAATCATTATATGCTCATACTCTAGAGAAAGTATCATAAAATATATCCACAATAATTACTGACAAGATCTGGACCAAAGAAGAAAACTAATATTAAAGATGCTTATTTTTCAGTTCCTCTGATGCTAGGTTAACCTTGGATTAATTACAAACTGGGTAATTCTCTACTTGTGATGGTTAAAACTTTGAGTAAATCAACTACCTAATATTACTGACAATACCAGTATACAATATAAATATTATAGATGTTGTAATACCTGTTACTAGTCTATAACTTGTTCTATAACATCAGTGAACTCAGCCTAAACTGTCCTGATGAAGGTAAGATAAATAATCTGCTAGGATGGTCCATTTCTGTGGTTGAATTCCTTGGAAGTTTGCATTGAGGTGGAAATAAAAATTCAGTGTATGTGCATTCAGGATGTCAGAGCAGTCCAGTAAATATAGAGCTGTATTTTTTCTGAACATAATATCTCCTTACATTGAACCAGAACATTGGGGGTTTTGGTTTTTGTTTTTTTTTTATTTCCTATTATTATCTCTATTTCAATGGCATAAGGAGACAGTAAGAGAAGTGCAACCCACTGAGTCATTGTATAACCTTAAGAAAATTATCTGTCCTTGCCTGGACAGAAGGAAGCTGGTTACAAAAACCAGGAAATATTCAAGCACATTCCTAAATATATCATCAGGGTGAATATTGGCAATCCATAAAGTTAATTACGTCTCAGAATTATTTATAGTATCTAGGCTCTAAGTTATGGATGTACAATTCTCTCCACCACCTTCAGAGCTCTGCCTGTGGTACAAATCACAGCCCAGCTATAAACTCAGTATAAAACTCCTGTGCAAACAAGTCTGGTTTGCTCCAACAAGAGCAGCTGAGAGCAGGAGTAGTGGTGCTGCTGGTAGCATGTCTCTTTTTAAGGCACCATCACCTGATCATGCTTAATGTCATCTCACTCCCATTATATCTGTCCTCATATCACTTCTCTAGGCCTGCACCAGCAGCCTGCAAGCAGCAAATATTCCACCAACATAAGCCAAAGATTTTACTTTTTCAAACTGTACGTTGTTCTGCAGCTGCTTTCCCCTGTTTTTGTTATTTGTTGCCACTGAATTAAAACATTAGGGGATGTTTTTTGCAATGACACATCCCATCACAGCAATTTTTAGAGAAAGCAACATGAGGAATATCACACTGCAGCCTCTGTGAACTCCCGTTAAGCAAACTCCATCACACATCCAAAAGGACACTTTCCTGTCTTTCTTGCCTCTTAACTCCTCTTCTGTCCTTCCTTTGTCACTTCTGTCTCATGCCACATTTCTTAGACTTCTTCTAGAAACATTATCTGCCCAGATAGAGAAATGCAGCCACTGGTCTCTGTACTACTAACTTCAATTTCCCTTTAATGCTTACACAGTTTCTTCCTTGAACTGTTTAGCTTAAGTGTCTATTTTTCTTTGGATCAAAGACCTTCCTTAAATGCATTCCAATACTTAGTGGCTGTGTTTCATTTTCTTTTGGCTTTGTAATGTAATTCTTTGCTGGAAAACAAAGACAACAGATCTCTGAAACTCAGTGTCTTCATCTAAGTCTCTCAGATTTGTTTTCTTAATACAGGCTGACATTTGAAATCCACGTGTGCACAGATAAAAATGTATGTTTATGCACAGATAAAAATGTGTTTCTAAAACAAAAGAGTGAAAACGCTGCCTGAGCACAACAGGTTCAGAAATCTACCATACCAGAACCAAATCAATTGAAGGTTGTTTTGTTATTGTTGTTTGTGGTTCTTTTAATAGCTGCTTTGCTTTTAAATCATAGTTGATGTGGCACCTTTGCCCAGTTTATAATTGGTTGGCCAATGAGTGAGGCATTTCTGTGAGTTGTCCCATGAACCAGACCACAATGGGGTGATGACCAGAGAACTCAGATGGTCACCCAGGAGCTGTTCAGCCACACAAGGAAGATCATAAAAGTAGAGCAAGGCCTATGCTGGTTACTCCCAAGGCACTTTTAGATTTTAAATCCAAGAACAGTCTTATGCAAAATACATAAATAGCTGTACCTTAGTCCTTTCTTAGGTCTGTCGTAATGAATCAAAAGCAATCAATGTTTTCAGACTTCAGTGTGTTTTTTAAACCAACACACTTGTTGGCTTGATTATTTTTAGAATTAGCCTTTCTGGCTATCTATCTCTGCTTCTGGAAATTCCCTGGTGTTATGGAGAGTTTTGGAGTCACCCAAAAGAAAAAGAAATTGTGAACCAAAGTAGGATGAAAACTCAGATCCCAGCACAAGGCAACCTCACTGCTTAGACACTCTGGAGGAATGCTAGTAACAGGAGGAGAAGCAAAATCACTGTGGGAGATGCCATGCAAAAGGCTGGAAAAGTACCATTAGACTGTGGTCCATCTCCTTCACAGCTTAACATTAAAGGCAATCTTCTGTATATACTTAATCACTGAATTAATCAGAATGTAACAGAAGAATAAGCTTGCTCCAGTATGGAAATCAAGCCTCTACCAGGCCTACTGATCCCAGTAATCAAACACTGAAGAGTCTGTCCTCACCTGCATGTGAATTTCAAAGATTTGGTCCATATCAATGAAGGGTGAATTTATCTGTAGTTGACAAGCACACCGAGTTCACTCACCTCTATTGGAGCAGTAAACATTGTGCCCACTTTTCACAGCTTACACTAGACCACCAAATAAATGTGTTTGCCCACCTCTACTTCTTTCTTTATCACCACCCCAGTGAATGACATTTTCCTATTAAACAGTAGGGGGTGTCACCTCTGCTGGCAGTATCTAGCTAGCATGTTACACAGCACTAATACAAATGTATTTCTTCAGAAATTAGTGCCAATAGAATTCTGTGCAATATTTAGACAACACAGTAGAAGGGAAGGGCAGTTAAATAAGATGCTTAATCCATGAAATGCTTACATCATAAATATTTATCTTTGGAAACTAGACACACTTCTATTCCCTGAATGTCAGCAGCTATTAATTGCATAGCCTGTGACTGTAAGCACACTTCTGTTGTTTCCACAGCATTTTGGGTTTTAAAGGCTGAGAATAGTTGAAATGCAGTCAAAAATTTATTACCAAGTAGCTTGTTCACCAGACAGATCTCCTTAATGGCTTTCCCTTGGAAGGATTTGAAATTGCACCATTTCATATCTTGAAGTCACCATCTCGGAGATTAATTAAAAACACTGAAGGAGGCTTCAGTAAGTCTCCAGAAACTCATAGATGAGTGATCTTGCTGTAACAATTTTCAAAAGTACCCACGTATTTCCAGTGAGCCCAAGTGTCCTTTTTCAGCAGTGTCCTGTCACCAGCAGCAACTGCAAGCAAGTTGTATATCATATAAGAGCATAAGAAAAAGAAAAGTAAATGGTGATTCCCCCACACAGTTCACCAGCCACCAGTAAGGAGTCTCCAGCAGCACTCCTGTTCGTTATAAGCTGTGCTAGCATCTATAGAAGCATTCTTTATTTAAACATATTTTCAATATTAGCCCAGCAGTCAGGTTGAGGTTCTTCAGTCCACTTTATAGTCTTCCCCCCCTGTCTTTCTCTCCACCACAGTACCATTGGCCCCCAGCTATGCCAGGCTATATGATGTCTCCCAAGTTGCAGGCAGGGATCCTATCATAGAGGATTTCTGGCTTGAACCATGTAACAGTGGATGCATGACAAGTGACTGCGTCATACAAAGTGCACTCCTGTATGCAACATATTATGGAATGTCTTACCTGGCATCTCACAGCATGTGGTGGATGTCCCTTCACAACTTTCTAAAATCAGTCCTCTTCCATGACATTCTCCTGCCTGCAAGACAAAGCTGGTGGTGGGCTGTTTTGTGGTCCCAGCACTGATCAAGATCACAGAATCATGGAATCATAGAGCCATTTATGTTGGAAAAGCTCCTTAAGATCATTGCATCCAGCCTTGAGGTCAACACTGCCAAGTCCACCACTAGAACATTGCTTATAAGCACCTCAATCATACACCTTTTAACTACCTTCAGGGATGGTGACTCTACCACTTCCCTGGGCAGCCTGTTTGAGTGACTAACAAACCTTGCAGTGAGGAAATTTTTCCTTCTATCCAATCTAAACCTCCCCTGGCACAACTTGAAGCCATTCCTCTTGTCATGTCACTTGTTTCTTGGGAAAGAGGGCAACAATACAACCTTCTTACAGGTAGCTGCAGAGAGGTCTCCCCTCAGCCTCCTTTTCTCCAGACTGAACAACCTCAGTTCCCTCAGCACTGCTCATAAGACTTGTTCTCTAGACCTTTCACCACCTTTGTTGCTCTTCTTTGGATGTGGTGACCACAGGTAACAGCACCAGGGAGTCAGACATCAGGAGGGACTTTACCACTCTGTGCTGTAGGTATAAAAGGCACAAGTACTGCAAGGGCTGGGTGCAAAATAACATAGGAGAAGACTCTGAAGGGAGAGACAAGTCCTCAGTCTCTTGTATAGTACAAGCTTTTCCAGCACAGGTCTCTGTAAGGAAAGGGAAGGAGGCCAAGGGTCTTCTCCCTGATAGCTGAATTCCCGATTCCCTTCATTTGTAGCCGTAACCAGTTCACTTTCCTAATTCCCAGGACTTCTGGAGGACAATTATACTTTTAAACAATGGCTGGAAAAGAAGCATGTAGCAATCTGCCACATCTCAGCTGCATAATTCTGTGTAGAGTAGCCAAGCCCGTAAAAGCCATGTAAACTTTCAGCACCTGAAAACTTGAATCTTCCCTTCACTAGTCTCTAACTGGTGTTTTCTCAACTGCATCACCTCCCTGCCCTATAACAACTTCCCTTTTATTTAATATTTTACTTGGAATTGATGTCTTTGTAGAGGTGACAATGTAGGTGAGCTTCTGTGCTTCCTAGAGGAATGCAACATCACTGGAGTAGTGATAACACTGTTGAGAGCTGGCTGAGTAAGTGAGCTGTATTTTGAAAAAACAAGCAAATAAACAAACCAGAACCAGATTTTCACATTTACAGAAACACTTCTGTTCATTCTGCTTAAACCTCTTCATCCTGCATCTTAACTGACAAAAAAAAAAAAGTCAGTTTCTGTCAAAAGGGGTTTTTTGAAAACAAAACCAAAACATTGGATATCCAAAGCCTCCAAAATGTTACTATTTGATGTTTTGAACATTATTGTCCCATTCAATTTTTGAAACAAAATTTCAGCAAAATCAATGGTGGTTTTTTGTGGAAAATATTGGAAACACCACCTAAAGTTTCTGCAAAATATTAATGAAAATAAATACAATCCCATTATGTGTCTTGGAAGAAATAACTGCCTGCAAAAATGTGTGTGCAGCATTTCCTTAAAAATCAAATCTGTTGCTGTCTGCTGTTAAATCTGGTGAGTAGCTTTGCAGATAGCAACAATTCCTGCAGTTTTGTTTCCTCTGTGGTGTGCTGCACAGCTCTTTGCTTAGTACTAGATTTTCCTATAATGATCATGCTAGAATATCATTACTATTCATGTGCTCTCTCGTTGCTTTGTCATCACTCCTAAGTATTGAACAACATTTCTTAGGATAAGGAATAAAGCAGAAGGGGTAAAATTGTTCTGTCATTTGGAGGTATGCCATGGTTCACATGAATGCTATTTCATGCTGCCAGAAAATCTGGACATTGAACATTCCTATTCCCCCACACTCCACTAAATCTGTTTCTCACAATTCTTGTCCTTTGGTTTTTCAACTCCAGTTTTTGAAATAATTAGAATGATTTTGGCATTGCTTCCAGGACAAGGTCAATACAACTTCAAGATCTTACTCCTCAGGCATAGTTGGGGATGTGAAGGCTCTCTGCATGTTTTCCATGTACCATGGCCCTGTGCAGTGTTAAAAGAACATCACACCCACTAGCTGAAATGTCATATTTCCATATAGAAGGACACCCAGTACTTTCGGAAACTGCTACTCCTACTGAAGGTAGAAGAGGTTTCTACAATGAAATCCAAGCTAAAATAAGGCATAGTCCTGACTGCAGCCTCATATTTAAAAATGCACATTTGTGCTTTTTTGAGGCTGCAGTCAGTCCCTCAGATGGCTGTGAAGGTACTAAAAGTTTAAATTTCATCAGATAAGCATTTGGAAATATCAGAATTTTTATTCTTCTCAAACTATTAGGAAACTGCTGTGAAAAATTGCTCTGAAAAAAAATGAGGATACAGAATCCACTCTGAAATGTAATTTCTGAGTTTTTTTAATTTTTGCTGACCTTTATGAAGAAAACAATTTTGCAAATCCTCATATGGCAACTTTCTACATTCCCGAAGCTGGAGTCTTCTTTTTCTTTTATCCAGCTGGCAGGCATCCAGCCTGGGTTACTTCTCCAGCACAGTTTGTACAGAAAGACTGTTAGGTGCAAAAACCACTACAGTCCTCCCTAAAGGTATCTTAGGGAGGTTGAATTATCCTCTTGCATTTCCTGCAGAAGGAACAAGGACAGCCAGCTCAGAGTGCACAGAGAATTTTTTAGACATCTCAGAGGGATGAATGTTGTTCAAAGAACCAAAAGGAATTGGAATAACTCTGTGAGTAAAAGCTAAACAAAGTCAAAGAGTAGTATTTAATCCACATCTTATTTTTCCCCATCAAAGCAAACCAACCAAACAAACAAAAAGCCCCAGTTATCTTGAAGTTCAGGTTGGAGAGAAAAGAGCATAGTGCATAATAAAGGACTGACTTGACACCTGCTAGAACTGATTCTAATACAAAGGGGTTGCAGGAGGAAAAAAAATAAGTATCAGACAGAGATAAAGGATTTTAATTTTCTAATGTGAGGAGAAAAGAAACAAGTCAGGATAAAACCTGACATGTCTCAGAGATTTCAGTTGTTTTATGGCAAAATTTCTTTTTTCATCTCCCAAAAGGAGGTGGTTTTTTTTTTTCTTCTTAACTAAAACCACCCCATCTTTTTTAATCTGATGGCATATTTGCTTTCCAGTTGAATTGATTTTTGGAGTTTCTTATTGATATGTTCTGAGAAACTATCATACAAATGCAGCATACATTAGAAGTATCAGAATAGCATCTGTGAGCAGAAAAGTAAGAACAGTGTAGAGACCGAGAAGAAATGTCTGGGGCTTTTAAGCTAATGTTACAATACTCTGATTTTTAAAGTTCAAAATAAACATCTCAGAGATAAAGGAAATGCTGCAGATCACTAATGAATGGTTTGTTCAAACAGCAACTTTACAAAGAGCTTTATGGTATACATTTTCAGCCTAAATTTTTTTATCAACATAAAAACAAATACCCTGAACCGCACTAAAACTGCGTTAAATATATAACATAATAATTCCTAATAATAATTATTTTAACATCTCTTTATTTTTTGAAAATGTGACTCACAATGGTAACTGGGAGATCACTCTGAACATTTGATGTTTTTGGAATCAGAATATAAACTGCATCTTCACTGTAGACCAAGTCTTCAGACTGGAGATGTGCAGAGGGGATTCAGCAATGGTTGAATCCGGTGATTTGTGAGACTAATTAATCTGACTTCTTCATTAATGGACATCTAGAGAAGAAAATTCAGCTTTCTAACTACTATGTGGTCTACAGTCTGAGGTAGCCTCAATACCTAAAAATTAAAAACAGACAAAACAATAGTTAATTCCATACTATTAGGAAATCTTGCCCATCCACAGGCAACAGCAGATCACTTTTAGAATCCCAGACTAAAAATTATCTTTATTTCAAAACACTGCATAGGACTGGTAAGTACTGAAACAGGCAGTGAAGCAGCCTTACAAGCTAGTAAAAATATTTTGTTTGAATTTGACTTTCAGGTAATACAAGTGATGAAAAATCTGAATTAGTCTTTTTGAAATGAAGCAATAAACATTTTATCATTCTAAAAATGTCAGGCTAGGGCATGATGGTTGGATCTTGCCATATTGTTTTTACTGAGTGAAATCCAGAAGAAATCAGACTTATTTAATGATTGTTATTTGCCTTAATATTAAGTCTTTCTGTATTGCAGATTCTGTTCAAAGAAGGAGACAACCAGGGTTGGGGAGCTTCTGGAGAGAAATTGATCAACATCATTATCAACGTGTAAACTACAAGATTACTCAAGAAACCAATGGGCTAAGTCAAACTGGTATTAGTGATTGGGGCAGTATCATTAGTTTATGGCTTATCTGACATCTGACAAAAAGTCCACCTACTACATCTGCAGCAGAATATAGGAAAAATACACATTCTTAACTAAAACCAGCTGAGCAAGATGCATACACACACTACACTAGGGACTACAATCCTCAAATCAATGCTAGCTTATTTGTCTTCCTTTTTATGGAAGAGAAATGTTGTTTACAGTAGCAGAAATCCCAGCACACTCAGGTTCTTTGTCTTTATTGGTCTTTGCTGATGCAGCTGAGTCTGTTGGTTTGGGTTTTTTGGGTTTTGTGGGGTTTTTTGTTTGTTTGTTTTTTGTTTTTGCCCTTATTAGTGTTAATGGTAAAGATTATCGTAAAGTACAACAGAAAAAAAAAATTATTATACAGTCTATGGCACATCAGTAAGGCTCATACTGATACTTCTAACTGCAACTGGAATTAATGGTGTGTTTACACAGAAAAAAATCAGGCATACATTAAATAAAAACACTGCAAATACAACCAGTTAAACTGGGGTTCAAAACAACTACCTGGTTGGAAAATACAAGGGTAGTACATGGTTTTTGGAAAGCCATATAGCAATAAGACAAGGGGTAATGACTTTAAACTAGTGGGGAGTTTAAACTAGAGGGGAGACTTGGATTAGACATTAAGAGGAAATTCTTTGCTATGTAAAGCACAGGATGCCCCAAGAAGTTTCGGCTGCCCCCTGCCTGGAAGTGTTCAAGGCCAGGCTGGATGGACCTTGAAGCAATCTCTTCTATTGGAAGGTGTCACTGCCCATGGCAGAAGGGTTGGAACTGATAGATCTTTAGGATCCCTTCAGACTCAAACCATTCTATGATTCTGTATTATTCTATGATATTCAGATCACTTAGACTATTTGAATCTCATCTACTTCTAAATATTGTGTGACTGTGAGAGTGGCTGTAGAATAATGTCACTACAAAACATACAGTTTAACTCCCTTGCAGGTCAGTTTATGGTTTGTCTGCTATGCCCTTGACCTAGCCCTTCTGATTTATAAAAATCTTGAAACCAACATGTTTTGACTGAAGAATCCAAAGGGGTTATGTGTTGGGACTTTATTTTTTTATTAAAAAGTTCTTTTTCACTCTACATTGTGATCAAAAAATACAAAGTAACACATTCATGAGCACCCATTAGAAATCTGATTTGGCAGTTTTATCTGACACAGATGAAAACACATCTTTTACAAAGCAACGGGTTGCTGAGAGCTTCCAGCAGCCCTACCTGTATTTTTTGTAATAAAAAATAATGCATGTTACTATTAATGCAATTATTTACAGCTTCATATATAATAATTCAAATATTTAAAATTTTTGTATGTTTTTCCACTTTAAGAATATCATTTATAATTAAATGGAATTGACTTGACACCTATTTTACTTTAATACAACAGATTAAGAACTATCATCTTATTAACATTTAAAAATATAGTTAAATCATATAGGAGAGAAACATATAGGAAAGAAACAAAAGACTGCTAGCTTTCCAAATCATTTTGAACCCCAATCAGGTTAAAAAATACAAATTCTGAATCTTTTAAAGGAATTAATGCTTTAAAATAACAGAACAATGCTAATATTTTTTCTTTAAAAAAATACTTCATTTGCCAAGCCTGAATATATAATACTAGGTTGGCTGGCCTGTTGCACAAAGAGCTTGTTATTCCAGATAAATTTACCTGGATTTAACTGTGATTTTTATTGAAACTTGTGTGGAACAAGGTTGCACAGAAGTGTTACACCTCACGTATATTCAAACTACTTTCAGAAGTATTTTACTTTGTTTTGCAGTGCTTCTGCACGTTTTCAGTAAGAAATAGCTCCATGTCATCATAATTTTAAACCCTACTCAGGGTTTTGAAGGAAACCTATCGGTGCACCACACCTGGCTTTGGGTTTGGTGCTCTGCAATCTTGATTGCTGGATCTGAGTGACATTTGTGCTATCGTTCACTGTGGTTTAAGGTTGTCACATCACACGAGATCCCCCCATTGACAATCATGCTGCATAAACATCCCAAAATTACCAAACAGAAAGGCTCCTCTTGCTGCAAGAAGGATGCAGCCCTGCCCCGCAGTCTGCAAAATGATGGCTGCAGTCATCAGAGTTCCTGAACATCCCCTTTTGACAGAAGATCAGGTCTGACTTCCAGGGCCCTATTCAGAATGGTAATGCACATAATTGATGCTTTTTCCTCCTCTTTTGTTCAAATCTCCAGCCAGCTTAATTAAGATCTCGTGAGGGGGTGATGGAATAAACATTTCAATGAGTATCTGCATTATTTTGATGGCAGATGCCTGCAATTAAAACACTGTAGCTATGTTACAGCAAACATATTCTGTATGTTCAGAACTTCCCAAATGACTGTTTGTGGGTTAGGTTTTTTTTTCTGGATGGAATGGTACCAGCCTGAGCCCTGAACCAGGACCCACACTAAGACTGAGGGAAGTCAAATGGGACATGGACTAGACCCAAAGAGAATTTGGGCTCACTTTTGCTTTTCTTTTTCTGGAGAGAACTTTGACTGTTGTGATAGATGTTATAAAACTGTGTAAAGCCACCTGAGTATTTTAGTTGCTGAAATTTAGTCAGGGTCAGATTTAAGGATAGAAGGGGAAGGATGAGCAAAAAAGGAGAGGTGGCCAAATGGAACAGTGGAATTAGCTTCTTAGAGCGCTAGGTTAGCTGTTGGATTTGATGACCTGAAGATTTTTTCCAAAAAAAACAATTCTATGATTTTATGATTCATTTGCCAAAACAGTCACTGACATGTCTCTAAGGCTTTGGGTGCTCAGTAATATTTAGACAGGAGACCACATCCTAGAGGTTTGGATCAGAGGATGTGTCAAAACAGCCCCTGTAGCATGGAACACCCAAATTTTCATTACAAGCTCTTGACTGCTGTATTTAAAGGTTCTTGAACTAAACCCATCGTTTCAATCTGCCTTCCCTCATAGATAAGTAGGCACTTCCAACCTTTAAATTGCTCTGACTTACATTGGCCATCTGCTTTAGGGGAGAGCAAACAGTTCCCCTGTGGTATCCATACAGCACCTAGGACAGAAGTGTCTCCCATGGAAATAATTATCTCAGAGAACAGCAAGCAGGGACATCATTTGTTTCAGCCATTAAAAGGCAGACCACCACCCAGGGTGGAAAGGCTTACCTGGTGGGTTTTATTACAGTGACAGAGCTAGAATGGACCTTTGAGTGCTTGGAAGCTGAAATGACACAGCAGAAAAGCAGAGGAACCAGTAATAAAAAAAAAGAAGCTGTCAAAATAATCTGACAGACAAATTATGTGGAAAAGAAAGGCAAAGAAATCAAAGGAAGTTAACTTGTAGGTGTTATGGAAGACTGCATCAGCCTACTTAAAAGTAGGACAAGAAACTATAAGGAGAAAGTTTATTGCACAGATGTGACCCTAAATTTGTAGAGTTTTAAAATCAATTTACCCAGAGATAACACCCAAGAAAAAAAAAAAGAAATTCACAACAGTCTATCAATCCCCTCAGTTCCCCTGCTTTTTTTTTTTTTTTTCAATCAGTAACAGAAAACATTTGGGGAAAGACAACATCACTGCTATCTTGCAGATCTACCAGAGCAGATCCTCTTCAGTAGCATATGTAGTTAGTTACATTTTGGGTTCCTGGGGAAAAACACATTTGTGCTGCATCTTCTTTTTTTATCCCAGATGGTGGACATGAAAGGGTGGGGGAGATAGAGAAGAGCAGAAGAAATAAACAGGATCTCTTTCATCTTCCATATCCCTCTGACCCTCTATCCAATTAATACCCTTACTGTGTTGTCCTTGTACCACTGGTTGTGACTTCCAGTTCTTCAATAAGTCCTTCCTTACTGCTAGCTGCCAAATCTTCTTAATGAGGGAATTACCATTCATAACTCTCAGGACAAACACCAAAAATGCAATCAAGCAAATCCTCTTATCACCCACCTGCTGATAACTATCTAACCTCTGTATCCCCACTGCAAGCACCAATTCACCTCCATAGTCTATTCTTCTCCAAGAGAAACCCACTCCCTTCTGCAGCCCAAGCTGGAGAGGACAAAGATATGGATAAAGAGACTGCAGCCAGTCTGCAGCTTACTCACCCCATGCTGCTTTCCTGCAGTATTCCCAGATGTTTGCATGAAAGCTCTGTGGAAACATGTCATGTCATAAGTACTAAAAAGAATGAATTACAGCAAACAAAGATTAAAAAAAAACCCGTTAGAGCTCCGAGGGAGTGTACATTGCTCTCCAGAGTCTATTTTATATTTCTTTGTCCAGCGTAATTCTCATTTTGCCAAGGGGACTCGTGGGATCCAGAGAAAAAATATTTCTGAAAGAGAGCTCTGACTGTCTACAGTAAGATAGGAACTCAGCAGCTAACAACAAGAAAGAAGATTGCCCTTTTTGTTGTGCTACTACTTAACCCAAAACAAGGAAACCCTGCTGCCACTGCCATAAGTAGATGCTACTTTATATTGCTAGGAAAGCTAGAAAACTACTTGGAAAAACAGGTGTGTTGGAACAAGAGCCTGAACAAACTGAAAATAAAATGTGTGCTGGAAGAATTAGAGCAAAGTAATGAACATAATTGACATAATTATTTGACGTAGTTAAAAATCAACCCCACTTCACACCAAAAAGGATAATGAGTGAGGAAAATCATCTCCAGGACACTTAAGTTCCTGCTACAACCTGCACGTGATATGTGCAACAAGCTCAATATGTGACAGCTTTTGCTGGTGGAATAAATACATATTAAACAAATGCTCTTACTGTTTTACAGAATGTGGCACTTACACAAGAGGCAGATCAGTGTTTCCAGTTATTAATTTCACAGAAGGTTTTACAGATTGGTATATTCTATGCCTTAAAGTTTACACTATGAAAAAATAAGATAGCAAAGAAACCATTTTTTTTTTTCAGTATTGCCATTTACAGCTGCTTTTCCATAAACATGCCAAATTATGACTGTGCTTTTAAAATAATAAATCACAGCAAGTGACAGCCTTCTTCCTTGCCAGCATAATGTGTCTCCATTTCAGCTTTTGGAAAGACTAAATAACAACACTTCAAGACACCAGTTCAAAACAAAAACTGTTGCTGAGTTTTGAAGCATCTGTTTCCAACTTGACTTTCAAAAGTGCAGCTTTTCAGAATGTTTGCTTTATGCCACTTTTTGGTGTCACAAATTAAAAGCTAAGAATATATTTCACAGAAATGCAGTCCAAGAATTTCCGTTATACTATCTCTTATAATTGCTTATGTTTTAAAGGATTATTCAGATTTTCTTCTGAATAGTGAAAGCCCTGATGTAAGTTCATTAATTGCATAAGTTATCTCAACTATTTAAAGTATTACAAGTGTTTGCATCTGAGGAAGATCAGAATGAAATCTAGTGAACCAGCACAAACCTCTTGCCCAGTCACAACATTCAAGGAGTTAATAATTTCTCTTAAAAGACAGAAGCATTTAAAGAACAATACTGGTACCTTCAGCTACAAGCCCCAGTAAGCTACCCCTGAATTTATACAACCCCATTTTACAAGGTACAAGACTGGATCATCTGAAGGTCATATTTCTTACCTTCAGTTTGTAGCCCATGGTCCCTGTTAAGCTTTTGTCCATCAATTTGAAAGCCTGACTGCTGAGACACTTCTCCATGTATAAATAGCTGAGATTAATTCACCTCTTCATTTTCTTTTTGAAAAATGAATGAGTTAGGTAAGCTGCATGAAGCTCACACAGTACGGTTTGATTCCAACACTTGGATCCTCCCTTGAATTCTCTCTAACATCGTTTCCACATCTTAGAGGTGTCCTACAACTAAAAATTGTTTCTAACAGCCTTATCAAAGTCTTATCTAAGGCAAAGATCATCTTCTTATGTCTGACACCTAGCTTTTCTCAGGATGAACTCAACAGACGCTTAAATTTTTGAGTCTATAAAGTTATTCTGTTGATCAAATGTAGGTTTACCAGGGGAAAAGATGAATTCTTCAGGCTTGAACATAGAAAAAGCCATCCTAACCATCCGAATAAATAATAAATAACTCCCAAGATTTGCTGATCTGTTGATCTTCACATCATCAGTAAGGATTGCCATAAAGCATTGGTATTTCCCAAATAATTTGTAAGAATTTTAAACGCAGTTGAACAGTTATCTAAGGAGCCACACAGGTAATAGCTAATAAATAACATCTGTTTGAGATCTATCACTGTGACAGTTTTTAAGCCATTTAATATCCAACTACTTAATGAAAGAATTTTCCATTATAAAATGCAAAATCTACTGCTTTTTTAGTCAAAGGAAATTTATTTTCATCTTATTTCTTTTATCAATCATAAATGTAACAGTAGTAAAAAGAAAAATAATGTGTATATTTTACCAGACATTCTCTGAAACAATTCTGATTAAAGTCAATCACATACTTAACATCTACTTCTTGTTAGATTTTTAATCAATGAAACTATTAAACATTTGTGGTTGGAATTACATCAAACTAAGAGCTCAGTTTTCCCTGAGAATATTCTCAGTTATTTAATATCTTTTACTATTTGAAAACTTTTTAAAGATCTCTACAATGGTTCATTAGTATGTTTCTTCACTTGAAACAAGTGACTCCAAGTGACAAAGACTGGCATCTTGGGATATACTTCCATGTGAGAAAATATTCTCTGGAAGACACTAGAAGATGGAAAAAACTTTGCTCAAGCAGTACTGAAGAGATAGAACTATGCTGTGATGGTTTCCCAAAGAGAAATTACAAAAAGAAAAAAAAAAAAATGACAGCATTATATTGGGTTTCCTGCTTAACATACTTTTAAGTATTTCAACTTACAGTTTCTTTGTAGAAAACTTAAGGGATGGGATTCAGCCCATAAGCTGAATGACCCCCTGTGTGCATTCAGGTCCCCACGTATGAGCAAGGTGCTGGCACCAGGTGAGAGTCCACAGGGATTAAAGGCTGAGTTCACCCACCCCAGCACTGACTCCTCCCATTCCTTTTTCCAGGCACTTGCATCTTACATTTGTAAAGGCTGAGAGCATAATATTGCTATAACTTTATGGGCAGCTTTTCAAAGCTCCTTAGAACCCTAAGTTGCAGACTGGTGCCTGAAGATCTTCCTGAAGCACACTAGAAATACAAATCAATTGGTATATGTTTCTTTATACTTCTAACTACCTGGCAAATCTTGTCCTTGACCCTTCTTCAAACTATGTGATCTAGATGTTTTTAATGATGAAATGCACTAGTTCTACAGCTGGTATTATAATTTCAAAGGTAGGTGCATATATTAAAATTATAATGGTAAATGTAAATTTATTAGAGTAATATAAATCCATTACTCTGTTAATTATTCCAGGCATATTGTGTGCACAGAATAATGTTCCATACATCAGTTAAGATTCATTTGGCCTTTTGGGTCATTTGGCATATACATTCTTCATGCTTAAAAATTGTGCTGCCTTATTCTGTGGTCTTTGTGCAATAACTCACAGGTCTAACCTTCAATTTCCAGTGATGTTAGCAAGCCTTTTTGTTTTCCATTGACCCTCCAAGCTATGCTTATCTTGCTAAGTAAAAAGATTAAGGACATCTCTTTGAGGCCAAATGACATGGTTTGACGGATGCTCATATTACTAAACTCTCTTTCCCTTGAGACAAAGTGTCTTAATTCAAATTACCTGTGGGAATAATTTCCAAGAAATGTGACCCCCAAACAATGTCAGACCACTCTCCAGGGCTGTACTAATTAGCACACATGAAGAGCATGCCAGGAGCTCTGCTACCCATTAAAGAGGGCAGGTATTTGGAGGTCAGCACATGAGTCTGTATCCTGACATTGGTTTGTTTCTTGGCTCGGCTGCAGCTTATACACCACTCGGGCTCTGGCAGGGCTGGTAGCAAAATAAGGTAATAAAGAAATAACCTGTGGGCAAAGAATAATGTCTCAGGGATCAGAAGATTCCTTATCCTCAGAGCTGTCTCATGGGAATCATCAATACCAATGTCAAGATGTTCCACTTTTTGGACAAGTATATTGACTCCCCTAAAGTCAATTTTTTCTGCTCCAAGGGCTCAAAACAGTGGGGAAACCCACCCAGCATCCACAGAATTAACTGGCAACAGCTGGCAATGATCTTGTGGGTGCTGCTTTAGCTGATGCTTTAACTGCTCTGGAGGCAGGAGGAGCTGGGCTTACAGTGGTTTTATATATTGCTCAAGGTCAGGTATAGCCTTGGAGTGTACAGCTTAATGCTTGTGTTGAACTGAGTAGGATAGAGAATGACAGAACACAGGTACTTCTTGTGGCTTATCCTTTAGCCACCAGCTAGGTCACCCCACAGCTTCTCACCCACTCTCCCATGCAGTAGGATGTGGGAGGGAATCAGAAAAGCAAAACAGAAAAAAGTGGTGGGTTGAGAAGATGACACTTTTAAAGTGAAGAGGGAAAAGAAAAGAAACGGTAAAAACTAAACAAAACAAAACAAAAAAGCCCAAGAAGTGATACAAAGGCAACCACCTACCACCTCCCACAAGCAGGTCTGGTGCTCATCCAGTCTCTCAGCAATGGCTTCTTGGAAAGACACCACCAGATTTTATTGCTGAGCATGACATTATATTGCATGAAATATCCCATAGGTCAATTCAGGTCAGCTGTGTCCCTTCCTTAGCCCCTTCCCAATTTCTCACCCACACCCAGCCTACTCACTATATTATGAGAAAAAGAGAAATCATTGACTCTGCAAGAATTTTTCAGCTATAGATAAAACATTTGTGTGTTATTAACATTGGTTTAGGCACAGATCCAAAATAGAGGATGCTGTGAAGAAAGTTAACTCCAACCCAGCCAGACCCAGCAGGGGAGTACTCTCCACAAAGGTTTGCTGCTCCATGCCAAGCAGCCTTTGGTCACTTTCCCAAAGAGTGTACATCTTAGGAAAGCTGTACTCTTTCTAAGGAGAAATGCATTTCCACTGCTGTAGAAAGTGATGGAGGTACACAAGGTTTTGACAGAGGCAAATCAGAATACCCTCAAATTTGAGAACCTTTGATACAGAGTATCTACAATGCAGGTAGTGGCTGGTTTTGGTAGATTTTAAAGTGAAGGATGCAGGTGAAGAACAATACAGGACATGGGGCACTTTATGGGTTGTCATTTAGAGCTGAAAAAATATAGAAAATAGGAGGAGAGGACTTGAACCTTATTCAAAAATCAAACAACATAGTTTTAGATGCTGTTTCAGCCCTAGTCTGTCTGTATTTCTCAGCAAAAGTGTTTGAAGGCAAGAGGCCCATTACTTTGGGTTGCCCAGTTTCTAAATAGCAGCTGTTTGGTTACAATGGGGAAACAAAATCACCTGAATGAGACATCTACTTTCCAGCTGTAGCTGCTTAAGACCTAAGTGCCACAAGGACATCCAGAGAACCCATGTAGCTACCAAAAAAACCCTTGACAGGCAAGGGCTGTATATCTCTTACCCCTCTCTGGATACTGTTATCTCCTTCTACTGAGGACACAAGATGCTCAAAGCATAATTTCCACCTGCAGTGGGATAAACTTCAGAACAGAATTTGTCCTCTGCTGCTCCTGGGGCCCAGATTCTACATGAGTGTCAAGTGGTCAGCTTCTCCTGCTGCCCCATGTATGTGCTGATGTAGACAAGCTTGATCTTGCTCTTGCTATAGTACTTCAGTCCCTCACCATAAAAATCCAAAAGTTTCCACATAAGGACTTTACAGACCTGTCCGGAAGGTAGTGTAATACTCAGGGCAGTTTAGGTCCCATAGATAAATTCCCAATATTTAAATTAATACAGCAGCCTAAAGGCAATATTGATGGCTACAGCTACCCACACAGAAGAGTTACAACCCTTCTCTAAAAGAAAAAACCAAATTTCTCCAGTCCCTAGTCAGCTGTAGAGCAGTTTTTTTGGTCAGTGTGCCTAGAGAAGAAGGATATGAAGATATTAAAGAAATTTTTCCTGGCTTTCGTCTCAATTCCTTAAGCCTCAGAGCTCACATTTTGCAGATCCACCATAGAAACAGATTGCATTCTCCCCTGTTCCCACTTTTCCTGGTCTTGCCTTGTGTACCAAACTCACACTCACTGGTTCTTCTACAATCTTCTACAATTATTTCTATAACATGAAATATTTCATCAAGACAATCAGTTACCTATCCAGAGGAGTGACTTGATCAGAAAACCTTGAACTTTGCTTCCCCTCAGACTGATGCCTCCCTCTTCAGTTAAATTAATGGATTTTGCTGTGATACGAAAAAACATGTAGAGCTGGCAAATAGCATCATGTTATTACCCTTCATGGTTTGATGGATCAATGGGATTTTAGCTTTTTTTTTTTAGACATCCAGCTTTAAGCCATCAAGGAATGGCAGATGCTCCAGGTAATGCCAAGAGCTCACATTTTAAGAGATGCTCACATTTTAATTCTTAAAAAATTAAGAAATCTGAAGAGTCTCGGAATGGAGGACAGCAAATGTATATAAAGTCAGTTATGCTAGAGAGCCTGGAATATTTGAATTAGAAAATTTAAAGTTTGCAAAGATTCTTAATAGACTTTAGGTTTTGCTAAACTAGTGCAACTTTCATTCTGTGGCAATTTATCCAGACACAGATTTGGAGAAGAGTTTTGCTGAGCTTTAGTTTCAGAGCAATTTATGCCACTTTGTCTCTCCAGACAGATGATAATGAAGTGAATTTAGTCTTCTCTATTCAAAGGCCATTTAGTTCCTTGGTTAGATTTTTTAGTAATATAAATTGCCTACTGCTGGAAAAAAATAGGCTAACCTTTTCAATCAGCTTAACCATGAGAACCAAACCTGAGAAATGTCATTTAAAAAACAACAACAGTGAAACAGAAACAGAAAAAATGAATTTGTCTCTACAGCTCACTCTGATAATAATCTCCTCTGTAAAATTATACGGGCTCTGTGTTCTGGAACAATAGTATAAATGAGTTAATTCTAGATCCAAAAGTCATTTGCCAGCTGCTGTGTATTCTGTTACCAACACCTGTTTTGGCATGTCCCCTCCTTAACTGAAATGTGATGAGCAAGCAGCCAAGTTCAAAATGCAGTGCTGACAATGTCTGTACAGCTGACATGAAATCCCTCTTTTGAGTCTTCAACCAAAACCAGGAAGCAATAGGTCTTTCATGCAGTAGAGACAGTGACTTTTGTTGTGTTTGGGTTGTTTTTTTCCCTTCCTTCAAAACTGCTACAGTAATGAATCTCTTCATTAAGGCTACATTTTTGGTTGAGGTAAATTGAGGGTAGAAATTATAGGCTTTCTAGAGCAGCTATGCTCACTTGTGTGTGTAATGCTTCATGGTAAGCATCACCTTTTTCCTAGAGATAACAAAAAAAAAAAAAATCTAGACCGTGAGTTATCTGAACTCTGCCTAGATGCCCAAAAGAAGTCCCAGGTGTTAATAATAGAAATGTAAGTAATTTGGCAACATTTGCCAGCATCTCGTAACACTTCCACAAAATTGTCTGCATTTTAGTGCACTTGCCCACAGAATAGAAGGTCTGGTCTTGATGGAAAAATGTATACCAATTCTGGAAGAGAGACTGAAGAAGTAGGTTGTGCTATGATAAATATATTTTACAGTGTAATATGATGCTGAGACCAAAGGACATGCATCATGGGAGCAGAAAAAGACCAAGCTGGAGGTAGTCTGATCCTAGCCTGGTAGATGAGATCTGAAGTGCAGAGTCCCAGCAGTCCACACTTGCTTGGTGAAAATTGTATGCATTAGAACATCACTGGATAAAGCCATTCCTGGAAGTTGAAGCCTGAACTGCAGATGTGCCTACTCACCAGTCAGTGTCCTACCAGGAGACTCAGCACCTTCTAGCTGCTGTTCTTCAGGTCCTATTCCTGGCCACACATCTTTAACTTCAAGTGAAGAGAAGAAAGAGAAGAAGGGAACAGATACTTATGTAGGATACCCAGACCTATAAGACAATGCATGTGTAAACAACCTCAACCCTCAGTGTTACACTTCACTGCAATGAAATGCATCACAAAACTGAAAGAAGCACCCCTACACCATGTAGGAATTAACTTCAGCACTGGAAGATCTCTGTGATGATTATAGATAGTGAAGTTACCATTAGTTCTGTGGGTTTTTTCCCCATATGGTTACAAGGAAAAAAACCCACACCAAAATAAAACACAACACAGCTGTAAAAACAAGAGAAAGGGAAAGCAAAAAACTGACCTTTTCCAGCACACAACCAAGACCTTTGTAATATTTTCAATATTTTTATCTTTTTTTTTTTCCTGCTCCATAGTCTGGATTCATCCAGCCTCAATGAACATGTGAAGTAGAAATTACTGTATAGCATTCATCTCATCACATATCCTCGTGTGCCTTAAACTAAATATTGCTGATGAAGAGGCAGACAGACCTTACCAAGGAGCCAACTCACATTTTTCAGAAATCTCCCCAAAATGCCTTTTAATTGCCTAATTTCCACAGCAAACCTCTATGCTGACTGGCACATAACTGTTCACCACAGCAGGAGATGTGCAAAGGAAAACAACTCCTGGCATGGATTCACTAAAAAAAAAAAGACAGTATTATCTTTCATGTTGTGTAATGATGGCTTTGGAGCTTCTACCTCCTCTAAATGTGCAACCTTCAGATATTTACAGCTCTTAATCTCTTTCTCTGTTTTTACTCACATGGTCTGCACACAAACAAAAACAAGAGACATTCCCATTTCCCAAGTGGCCTTTAAGCCTTTTGATAGTCAGTACTAAGACCTTTATTCTTTTAATTTCTTACAATTTACAAATCTTTCTGTCACTGTGTTTTTCAGAGACATAGTAATTGTGCTGTATTTTCACCATTAATATTGCTCCAAAGAGGAGGCATGAAATTTCTTCTATAAGAGCTGAAAATACAGTGGTATTATTAGTTTGCATATAAACTTCTAAAATGGCATTCTAGACTCATAATGCAGAAGAAAGGTCTATTACACCAAATAGATGAGTAAAGAAGAACAAGGAATATTGAAACTGTCATTTGCATACATTTAGGGCTAACATTGCCAGCTTCTGTTTAGCAAATAGAATCCTTGTGTAAAATTAGCCAGAGAAGACAGTGAAATTAAGCATATGCCTAAAGTCGTTCGATTCCATTACTGTAAAAACCTATTAGAAAAATAATTACATTGCTACACTCACTGCTGTTGATGTGTAACCATATTGGAACAGGTAATATTGGAACTGAAAAGTTTTTTAGAAGGTATATTAATTCAGGAGCAATTATGACACAGCACAGCAATTAACTGCAAGTTTAGAGGATATGTAAACGGAACAGACTTGAGCTTCAAAACATCTCACATTCTTTGCAGGAGGCAAAAGGTAATCAGGTGAGGCCAGAGGTATTTGAGCAATTAAAGCATCATTTCATATATTTAATTTGGAGCACTCCACCTAATTTAAAGAGAAATTATGTTTCAAAAAATGCCCTCATTTGGTTTTTACACAAGCAACAAAGCTGAGGCTGCCTTGCATAACGGATCAATCCTACTAATCCAAAGGCATAGCAACACCACACTGAGGAGCTCTCATTCTAGAGAATCCAGAGCTTCATCTGGACATGGGAAAACATCCCCATGTCATGTAAGGACCTGCAAGACCCTAATTTAGGTACTGCCTGACCCAATGTTGTTCCAGCCAGCACAGATTCAGCAGTTTCTGATCCATCCGCCCAGGCACACCATGGATCCCTAGCCAGCACTGTTCAAGGCATGGCTAGAGGCATCATTCAGGTAGCAAGGACCTGCCTGAAGTAGCTGAAGTCCACCCAGCTGAGTCTCCCAGACAGCAGGACAACAGGTCCTCAGGGAAGACACTAAGGGAAGGCACTGCTGCTATGGCATGCTCTGTTCACCAGCTTCCCTAGGTGTTTCCAGGGTGGTTCACTCCAAAACACCACAACGAAAAATAACAGTGGTTTTATTCAGACTGGCTCCAATTCAATGTCTTCTCATCTCCAAAAATTCAGGCTAACTGAATAATAACAATGCCAGTTAGCATACATTAGCATAAAACAAGGCCAGTGGGAGACAGGGGCAATGAGGCTCATTAATTTTGTATCTGTTTTATGTGGAAGAATTTTAAGGGTGTGACTGGGATGGAGCTGCCTGGTTTGGATCTGGGTCTAAGCCAGCATTGGTAACACACCCATGGCTCCATGGTGGCTGAACCAGGCCTGCACAGTGTCAAAGCCTTTTCTTATTGCTGGAGGTGGGCAAGAGGGTGGGGTGGGGACAGAGCTGGGGCAGCTGATCCAAACTGGCCAAAAAGATGTTCCATGCCACATGATGTCACACTCAGCCATAAAAAACAAAGTTCACATCCTTCCAAGGCAGCTGCTACCCAGAGACTGTCTGGGCATCAGCCTGCTTGTGGGAGGTGGGGAGTTATTGCTTTTGCATTATTCCTTTTTCTTCCCATTTCCTTCACTTTTTTCCTTCCAGTTTCTTCCCCCATCTTCCTGGAAGGAGCAGCAGGCAAGTGGCTGGCTGGGTGCTTAGCTGCTGGGCAGGGTAAACTCACCACTAGATCAAACTATGAAATGCTCTATGTTTTTTAAAACTAGGCCACTAAAGAATCCAGCTTTGGATTTAGGAGTGTCTGTATTCATCCCTTGTGATTCTACTGTTTCCAAACATGTTACTGCTGGTTAATCACTTATAGCATTAACTTTTATTTGAGCCTAAGCTAAGCAATTAGCTTTTCCTATATGGCTTCGAACAAATATCAAAAAAACAAAGATCAGAAGGAGGAGATTTTGTGTCTCCGTGATCCTATAATAACACTGTTTATCATTTTGTGCTTTTCCATCCTTGCAGCAGAAAACACAAATGGAATGAATTGTGATATGACTGGGTGTCTACAGTTGTGTAGGGAATACATTCTAGCCCCACAAGAGCATGACTTTCATAGCAGTGGCTTAATATTGGAGCCCTACAATATGTCTCACTCAGTTGAACTATTCAGCTTTGGCAAAAACTGACCAAGCAGAGGCCAAGGGCAGACATTTGCAGTCCTTCATGGTGCTGAACACAGGCAACTCAACCTGACCACCCATTTGCTCAGAGACACCTCCAGGGAGAAGGATGGAGATGGATGTGGAGGGAGGAGGTGGTCGATACAGAGGCAGGCCAGGGAACTTTGTTTCCTCAATTAGATCATCCCATTAAATACCTTAATCTAGGAGGCTGTAGTCAAACTACTCATATTGTCTTTGAAGTGCCAGAGCTTTGACTCGTGGCTGGTTTTGAGGCCTTTTTGTCACTTGAAAGAGAGTCCATAGACTGCACCCCAGGGAGTGTTTGGACTTAACCACCTTGCTCTAGAGACTAGATAAACCACATTTGCCTCTAGTTTGGCTGACAGTTTTTTGAAAGAGGCCTGGCAAAATTTCACCTGCTGCTCCCTTCGAGCTAGTTGGAGAGCTCTATGCATTCCTCACAAAAACAGGCAATGTAAATTGTAACAGCCTCATCAGAATTACTTCCTGAAGTTTTGTGCACATGGGAGTATCTGTGGATGCAAAAGCAAAGCACTTAGGTGGAAGCAATCCCTAAAATTCAAACATATTTCATATTAGTATTGAGCTATCATTAATTTTTCCCAAGAAAAAAACTTCAGATTTTGTGGACCAGTGCATTTACTGTGTCAGACCTCAGCAAAAGTTTTTGGGGTTTTGTTTTTGTTTTCAGGAAAATTAATAAGAAAAAATTTTAAAATTAAAAAAATAAAAAGAAGAATCCTGGAATTATCAGAACTTAATCTGGAATATTCCACTGGATGTTTGAAACATTAAGATTCTTCATGGCTCAGATCACATTCTTTTTAAAACTTGCTGCTAATACTGTCCTTGGTGATTCCAGGGTCTTTCTATCCATTCTAGTGCTCCTGCCACTTCATTTCCAATGTCCTGATAGTTGAAGCCAATTACCCTAACGACCTGATATGAATTTTGTCAAGCATGCAGCCTGTTATTGGGAGGTTTTAAAAGATGGAGGGAAAGAGGTAAGGGGAGGAGAGAGAAGATATCATGCAGGGGTTCCCCTTCCTGTGACATGGGTGCTTAGTGAAGCATAAACAGAAACCTCTTTTGATTATGTGCATATTTTTTATGTCTGAGTTGTTTTTCCCCTTTCTTGCAGCACTGTAGCTTGAGTGCCCTATCCAACACAAAAGACAGTAGATGTGGAGAGTGGGAGAGAAAAGATCAAGATCTACTTTGACTCCAGATATCTGTATGAGTTTAGGAACTTAAGGCTACATGTCTGACTCCCTCTTCCTAATCAAAGACATCCATGTCATATTAATGTAAGAGCCAAATGCCTTCTTACAAGTTCATTATCTCTCCTCCACTAGATCTTTGAAAGCCTCTTCCAGAATATTTTTAGTTCCTTTAGTACATTCCCATGCTAAATTCTAGCTTCAACTTCTTTACTATTTATGTGTCATTTTGTTCTTCTGGAAGCACTATTCTTTTCCTTAAACAATTCTTCCTTCTTCTTTCTACTTATCTGATTTTTATTACGCTGGAAATTTTATACCAGCTTGGTTGGGGGTAATTCCTTTTGCTTTATAAGAGGGCATGGGTTCATGGTTTTCACTCCATAAGAAAAAGCTGTGTTTCTCTTGTGGTTTTCCTTTCTTTTTTCCACCTTACATATTCAGTTTGTAAACATTTTAAGGCAAGATAGGTTTATGTCTAAATACATACATTTGTTATCTTTAACAACAAGGCTTCTGTTTTGACTGGTGCCCCTGGGGACTAAATTGCAAGTTAATAAAGATGTCAAGGAACATAAGCAATGAGGAACAGCTATCCTACTCCTTCCTCACCCTAGAGGAAATGAGTTTGCATTCTTGAGTGCTTGCAACCTATCACAGGGGGTTGTTCTCCTTGATTAATTTTTACTGTACACTAGAGACAAACACTGCAATTCCCTTCATTACTGAGATGGCTGATAAAATATACTGATAAGAGAGAGAGGAGATCAACATGATCTGATCTACCATGTTGCTCTGCTTGTGACCTACCTCCCTAAGATCCGGTAATATTTTCAGTCTTTTTGAATCATGAATTATTTTCCAAGGCAACATTTTCTATGATGAACAATTAAAATGATAACTTCTAAGATCGTGGCAAAGAAATCTATCCTGCTTCCTTGGTGGAAACAGTACAATAAACACAGTATATTTTAAAGGCCTGAACTTGAGCAAGAATGGATTAAAAAACAAAGATGTGCTCAGTGGAGACATGAAAACCACCATCAGATGTGGTTGGTACAGCTATGTAAAACAGAAGGATTGGCTGTCCTCCAGCCATCACTCTTAGAAATAACCATGCAGCTTATGTTACCACAGATTTATCATCCTGTAGAAATTGGTTCATAGAGTTCCTTTTGAAAGTTATCCCAGTTCCTGTTTTAAATCTCAGACAATAATGCATAATGAATACATTGGGTCTGTAGCATTTCAAGCACTCATCTTTTAGCAGCTCTTTTGCAAAATGGAATGAGTGAACATCTCTCTTTTTTGTAGCTTCTTCTGAAACTCTGCATTTGGAAAATGAGTGCAGATCCTCAGACAAAGCTAGGATTCCTCTGTGTCTTCTTGCAGCAACACAAGGATAGTCTGCCAAAAGAATATCCAAAGGTATTTATGATAGGGTGGCCTTATCCATAATACTGCCACCATGGGCTATCTACACACATTGCAGGGATGTGTAGCTGGGCATAGAACCACAGCACACACCAGCAGTGCTGCAGGGAGCTGTAACATATTCTTTACACCTACGAGTTCTTTGAGTTCCTTGAGTTACTTGCACTGGAGGTTATACTGTCCCAAAGCCGTGGAGAATAAAATGACAGATCTGAGGAGCTGAGATCAATTGTACTTAGCACAGAAAAAATGCACGTCTGCATGGAGGACAATCTAAAGAAGAGGCGACATGGTAGAAAAAAATATTTGCAGGTTAGTTAAGCACTATAAGTAAATAGCAGAGTAGTAACAAGAACTTTTTTATCCATCACAGTTCACCAACAAATTCTGAGATCTCTTTTCCCTCTGCAGGTCATAAATCTTTATATCCAGGAAGGTGCCTTTTTCATATCACCATCCAAGTCCAGAAATTTTGATTTTCTGTTTTGTTACATTATGTTTTGTTGATTGGGTGCTGTACCCAGTTGAGGCAACCATTACTGTTTCAAATGGATTAATATCCAAACAGGTAAGAAATATACAGCAGATTTGTACTGATCTGCCAGTAAAACAGTTTGTCTGGAGTTTGTCAAATATGTATGATATTATACAGGGTATTTTCAAGTGCTGATTAGGTATCTGACTTTTCTCAGATTATTAATAATCTATTTAATTAAAAACTTAAGTAAACCTAATTTAATTTGATCTGTCTTCTAAACACAGAAAAATATCTACAGTCTAGCTGCATATTTGCTTTCTGCTTAAGTCTTTGTACCTTGAATTGCTGGAAACATGGTAATAACAAATGACACTCTTGAAACCACCAGAGCAGTTAAACAGGAAGCCAGGTCCTTTCAGGAGAACACACTGGTTTGCTGTAGATAAGTTAGAATAGATAGAGCCAGAATGAGAAAAAGATGAAAAAGCTACACTAAAATGGAATAATTAACCTCTCTCTAGGAAACAGGTCAGAAAAATTACCTAAGCCACCTGCAGATAGCTGTAATTAAGGGATTGTTGCTATCTCTGAACCAGCTAAGAAACACCACAAAAATGAAGACTAATCCATTTAGTCTAGCACTCTACCTCCCACTAGTCAAAAATGCAGGTTTGGTGCCTGAGGTATTCAAGAGATTAAACTAAATTGCAATAATGAACTCTCCTCTTTTTCAGCTCTGTGCATGCCACCAGGAAAGACATTTTACTTCCCCACTTTGCAGTGGTGCCCTTAGTACCACAGCAGGCTGGGAGGAAATCCCTGACTATGACAACATTCAGCAGTAACCAACATGAGGAAAACAACTTCCTAAATTATGCCTCAGCCCATTTCACCCCTGAACTTGCTGTGTTAGCAATCTGCCTCCTTTTTCCTGCCTAATGGTTGGACATACCTATCGTCCATTACACCCTTTTCTGAAACTTATTTAGCTGTTTGATCAACAGATTGTATATTAAAGTTACTTTCTTCTTAGGTGTTTTAAACATACTAATTTTTGATGCAATGGTATTATTGCATCATTATAGCTATCATTCATGGACTATTAATTAGTACCTAGAAAACACATCAGGGAACTAGTAAATGCAGCCTCAGCAGATCATAAATTGCTTACTATGAAGAAAGCAGATAAATACAAAGCAAGGAAGCTGGTTGGCTCTTCCAAAATCCAGGGACAGGTGGATCTTATCGTATTTTTTTTTTCTCTTCGCCTTGCTAGGTATTTGCAGCGACTTTTATTTCTGTCCTCAGCAGAGAGCACAATAGTGCGGTGAAGACAATCAGGGAGGAAGGGACTGCCCTGACACCAGGCAAAATGCACATCACAGCTTAAGAGCCTCTCCTGTTGTCACAGTTTTAGACAGTAACTGTGTGAGAGTTGCTCTGTTATTCCCTACTGCCCTCCCAGGGGAAGATGAAGAAGGGAATAAGGAAGAGAGACTTTAAGGTTGGAAGAAAATTCTAAGGTAGTTTTAACGAAGTAGTAATAGCAAATTACAAGTGTATATACAAATATGTAAATATGGAGCTGACCCTCCTCAGCTGGCAAAAAATTCCCAACCAGAACAGTCCCACACTGGACTGGGCAGCAGATGGAGGCACCCAAACCCAGAGTATCAGTGACAGTCCCCAACAGCCTTAGAGCAGCCAAGCTGGTACTGCTTGGGAAGGCAGAAGGCTATCTGTCTTGGTGAATTGTATTCTTCTATCATGAGGAAACAAAGAGCAGCAGAGAGGCCTCAACCCAGCTAGCACACCAGCCAGAGAAGCCAGCAGAGGGATCTCTTGGGATCCATTTTATACTGAGCACCTTGGGAAGGAAAACTGTGATCCGTTTGGGTCATCTGACCCATCCTCTCCTCTACATAGGCTCAGCTCCTCCCAATTATAATTGCCACACCAACAACAGGCTGGCAGGTGCTGGTGGTGTCCCAGTCAGGGTTTTTCTATCCTGACCCTCTCAAACAAGGACAACTGTTCAGCTCACTCATGGCCATGACCATCTCCCAGGGCAGGCATTGTGCCAGCTGCTGTTTGTAGGATGATCAATGCTCTTCCCTGTAAATTGGTGCCTGCTTTATCCATAGTCCTCTTGTAAAGCTCACTCAGTACAAGCAAATTTTGACAGGATTATCCTAAGGCACACATAGAGGGATAGCTGCCAGAGAGATACACTTTGTACAGAAATATAAACCCTCTTTCTTGGCTGTGGATCCAGCCCTCACTACATCTGGGTGCAGCTCAGTCACCTGTGTATATATGAGCCTGCAGAGCAGGTGTCCAGCTAGCTACCCAAAACTTAGGCATCTGTTGAGATAACCAAGGGGTTCTAGGCAATCTGCAGAAGAGCAAGAAATGCTGGACCTCTGAGGAATGTATGTTTTTCTGCAGTGGCAGCTGGATACTGGGCAAGGGTTCTCAAATATTGCTGGGAATCTCTATTTTGGTAAGTGAATCATGTCCTGAATTAGCAGCAGCTATGGCAGATAAGATGTAATTCATCTGATCTAAGGTAGATATCTACTTCAAGAGGAGCAGAATAGTTCTCTGGGATCATTTGTCTCTGACAAGAAGATTTAGTCTGCCAGTGACTGTAACAAGAATTTAGTCAAGTAGACACCTACATTTATCTACCTAAATCTGGAGCTAAGTCCTGCTCCTAGCTCTTGAGGAACCAGACAGCTTGAGTGTAATTTGCGTTGTGCTGTTCCTTGTATCTTTAATGATTCATTAAATACTGATGGCTGCCATAAAGAATCTCAGTGAAGTGAACACTCAATTTTAAAAGAAGTTACAAACATCTTCATGGAAATTAGATCACTCAATATCCAACTTGTTTATCTTCTCCTCATGGAGATATAAAATAATAAGAGTTAAACTAAGAGTAGCAGTAATCATCATCATAATCATGTGTGTTGTTTTATTGTTTTAACGTTTTATTTACTATATATTTGTTTCATTTTAAAATGAAAAAAATATTCCAAGCACGGGCAACAGTTACATGTATCACAGATTTCAGTAATTAATCTCAGTGACTCAACTAAAAAGGCCATCACATGAGGAAAAACTTGAGAGGTTCATTGGTCAAACAAAAATATACATTGCAATTTACCTTGTGTACATCACTGAAGACGTATGATTGCTGAAGTATGTATTCTACAGAGATGTTCACATCTGAGATGAAGGAACTTCTACTTGCTTTGGTCAATTGTAATGTCATTGTGCTAATACAATGCTTTGGTCATTATAATGGTCAATCAATGTCACCTCACAAAAATTGGTGTTGATTTCTGATTTGAATCTCTCTGAGTTTAATTTCAACAGCTGAACCTTGGATGCTATCTCCTGTATTCTACATGCAGGTTCATTGCATTTTTCTAAAGTTTAATTTTATCTTGCTATATTGAAACACATTATCCTAATTGACATAGCTTAAGCAGGTGATATGTGGTACTGTATGTGACTTTTCACCATAGTAGTTACAACCACCTGACAATGTCTAAGTCATGCTCTATTTTTACATAGCTGAATTTTATATGTATTTGGACGTCTTTATTAACAATGTGAAAGTGAGACATTCCTGTTTGACTGACTCCATTGATGATTAATATTCATGATAAGTTGCTATTTTTAAGACCTCTTTGACATGGTTTACAGTGATACTAATGAGAGCTAGGAATTTATCTCAGAAAGTAATTCTGAAATTTTACTCAATTCAGCACAGAGTAAAGCACCTAGAACATTTGAAAAATGTCTAGAACATTAAGAACAATACAAAACCCAGGCCTGATATTGTTCGGTTCAGGACATGATTCAGGTTATGAGGTGATTTATTTTTTTTTTCCTATCATGGCATAACATAGCATTATTCAAAGTAATGCTGCAAATTCCAGTGGTTCAAGAGTTCATACACAACAGGTATTTTTTCTGTTACAGAGGTGGCAAGACCACCTCAAAGCAATTTCCTTCTCCATCATCACAGACTAAGAATTCTCTACCCATCCCCGGGAGCCCTTGGGGACTATAGTCAGATGATGCAGATAACACCCTTTCACATGTCCCTTTCTATAATATCAGAGGTTTTATCTTCTGGCTTGTCAGAGAAGTGAAAAAGTGAACTATATCCAGAGGAAAATAAGGCTGATTTTTTTCCTTACAGTTTCACAGATAACATAAAAAGAATGAATTAGTATATCTATATTCATATTACCCCTAATGAGCATTTACAGTCACGGGGAAAAAAAAGAAATATTCTCTGTCCTAGTGTTTGTAAATGTCATTCTGATTCTATGTTTTTGGAAATTTAAGTTGAAAATATATTATGATCTTTGTTCTTGAAAACTTACAAATTTTTCATCAGAGGACTGAAGCTGCTTTTCCAAGGAAGGAAGCTGTGTGGATAGAGTGACTTGGACAGTAAAATAGTGAAGGCTCCCAGCCAAAAGACAAAGCAGAATACAGTGATTGAACCAAATACCACAGAAGAAGCAAAATTAATTTTTATGATCCCCACCTCCTGAATGTAGCCCTGACCTGGAATTTCACAGTGCTGACCTAATTAAAGGAGGCAACCCTGAAACTCATGTCTATACACATATGAAAGCAAATACCTGATGCTGTGGCTTGCAAACGGCAAGGGGATGGAGATGCTGAGCTGGACCACAGCCTCAGCCAGCTTCATTTCCTCTTTTTTACAGTCATTTGGATCTAAGGTTCTTTGTCTTCCCTTCTGCAAACACTCCAGCACAAGCACAGCTATAAGTGGAATTATTAATAGTACAGAAGAACTGCCTAACTTTAGCTATGCTAAGAAAACCCTGAATATACATATGATTTTTGGAGTCACAGAGATATTTTTTATCAGAGTATATTTTCCTTCTAAACACAGTATTTCATCAGCAGTAAAAAAAGAGTCCCTTTGTTTCAAGAGCCATTAGCTGCCTGTGGCTACCCACTCTTGGCTAAAACAGGAATTTCCAGCTCTCTCAGGTGGGCTGGCTTTCAGTGCCATCTGTTTCTTTGTAGAGCTCCTTCTTCCAGATTAACAAGTCAGTACCCTTGGGAATGTCATCATCTATACTCTGCAAGCAAGTAACTGCCCCCAGCACACTCAGAAGCCTCTGTAACTCTCTTTTATAATGCAGGATTCTCTTCTATTAATATGAACCTGGCTGCACAGGCACCATCTGGATACCACTTCACCTTTGACTTCTCACAAGACCTGGATTATGCCCAACAATAAACCAAGATAAGGGCTCTCTATTTACTGAATGTTCTTAATGTCCATAGCTTTCCAGTTTGCATCAAAAATGTCTGCTCTGAAAGGCAAAGCACAATTCTCAGATGTAGCTTATCTGCTGTTTAAAGTTACTGTGGATTTCATCTCATTGACAGCTGGGATATTAAAGATGCTTCAGAAATTTTGAAATCAACATTTCAAAAATTAAGAAATTGGAAATTTTAGATGTGTCTTTTTAAAATTCTCCTGAATAGCCATACCTCATTTCTAAGCAAAATGTGTAATGTTCAGATCTGCTCACCTGGGCAGATGATGTAAATTAGCAGTTCAGTTGATTCATGTCATCTGAAAACCAGCCCCTCATTCCTGGGCTTTGCAGTTCCACAAAATACAAATATAAGAGCTGCAAGACTTAAAAGAGATTAATCTTGTAATTTACATTATCAGCCAGATTCTGTACATTTCTGAGTTTAAATAAAATCTGAAAAGGAAGCAATGAGAGCTAAATGGATTTTAGCACTTTTCAGTATCAAAAGGCACCAGGGGTGCCTCTGGCTCTCCCTGTGTCTTCTGAACACAGAAAGTTTCCCTTTGCCACTCCAATGATCTTCATCATTCTTTCTGATTGAACTCCTTATCTTTTCCTCCCTTCTCCCACATATCCTTTACACTGACCTCCATTATTCAAGATTCATACATCAGATCCAGTCCAAATATCAGCTGTCCAAAAAAGTACCCCAGTAGTTGCTATTCCTAATTTTCATGAAGAGCAAGGATCAGTCATACACCAGACCCCACTTTACTAAACACCATTGAAACAGATCATTAGAAACTGTCCCTGCATCCACAATATTTTTTAATCCAAACAGCACATGGAAGCTGCAGGTGCCATCTCACTGACATCTTATGGCCCCACACTGAAACCCAGTGCTTCCTGAATCATATCAACTTTCCTCTCACTTCTCTTGAAGAGAACAGATGTGGCTGGGCAGCAGGAGGCCAAGTCAGGAGTGTTTTTCCTACCCAAGAACTATAATAGTCTTTGGCTTTTCAGGGCTGTTTTTAGCAGTCAAGACAGCAGGTGTCTTTGAATGGTTCAGCTCACCCTCTGCCTATTTTTTTTTTCACAGGCTGTGCTCAGCCATAACATCTCCAAGCCTGCAAACAAACTGATGAAGTTACTCCAAGCTTGCCTTTCTTACTGGCTGTGCAAGGGAAAATAAAGGTAAAAATTCATGCATAAGGGAGAGAAAATGCAAATGAAGGGAACCCCTATCCTCATTGTATGTTTGGGGTTTTTTGTCTTGCAGAAAATTACAAAGAAAGAGCAGATTGCAGTCATAAACAAAAAAACACAGTCCTTGCTGTTGAAATTTTGGTGGAAGGACAATTTCAGAGATGCTTAGAAGGTTTTCTCACCAATACACAGTACAGAGAATATGACCATGCACAAAGACACACATTAGTTTTAAAGCAGCTCCTGATTAAGGACAGGCAGTGGGATGGCTGCTGTGACAGCTGCAGGAAAGCAACAAACTGAATCAGTGGATGTGTCCTGGTTTGGGCCAGGACAAAGGTGATTTTCTGTCTTGTACTTTTGCTTTCAGCTAAGTTTCTTGTAAGTAGTTGCACTTGCTGAAATTAACAGCAAGTTTCTCAGACAGTGTCTGCTTCTGGGACTGATAACACTCGATTTTTACAGTTACTGCTAGAGATTGGTGTGCAGAGCCAAGGACACTGCTCAGCTCTGAGGAACATTTTACCCTCCAGAAGGAGTAAAGAGGTCCCACCTGAACCCCTCCTTTGGGGAGGACAGGACAAGATAGATGCCAGAATTGACCAAACAGAGTATTCCATCCCATACATGTCATACTCAGTATAAATTTGAGGGATCACGGGAGTCAAACCCCTTCTTCCTGCTCTTTCTGCCCTTCCTGCCCTTTCTTCGCCTGTTCCCTGTTTTGCTTTGGCATCCTGGGAGGATTCCGTCCATTCCTCTGCCTGTGGTCCTGATCCGTGCCAGCCTGAATCTGTGTGTTCCTGCCTCCAGCTCCTGACTGCTGCTGACCCCAGTAGTCCAGCCTGGACTTTCCCAGGGCTGCCTTGCAGCTTTGGTGGTGACGTGAGAGTTACTGGGGGAAAGGGGGGAGGAACGTGGTATCAATTTTCCTGTATATTTGTATATATTTAGTAATTTTTCCTATTTACCATTACTGTTTCATTAAAGTTGTGCAGTTTAGTTTCCAACCCATAAGCCTCTCTCCCTTATTCTCTCTCCTTTCTTTATCAGGGAGGAGATGGGGATTAATAGAGAGCATCTGTTATTCGGTTTAATTGCCGGGCCGGTGTTAAACCATGACAAGATGTCAAACTTCATGCTATCACAGCCTGGACTACTTTTGTAAGGTTAACTTTTGTGCCTATGGTACAGGATGAAAGGATGATTCCCTTAATGATAGCTTTGAAAAATTGCATCTCATCTACTTTTTTTACTAGATTTGTTGTCCTAGTCCATCAAGGAGGACATCACCCTTAAAAAGGTGAGTTACCCAAAATAACCAGAATCATGCCATGGAGGTGCCACTGGTAGGGTGCTGAGGGACCAGAGATGAATCCTACCCCACAGTGCTTATATAGTCAAATAAACACATCCATAGGATCTGACTCACACATCTTGTCTTATTCCTGCCAAGTTACCTGCACATTGGCTCATTAATTCACCATCCATTCTTCTCTCTGGGAGGAGGCAGACTGTGAGAAGATGGATATAAGGGTCATGGTGACACATATTTATGAGTAGCCCCATGTATGTCTTTGAGGTGAGCATTCGCTGACAGAATGGGCATTCAGAATGTTGGCATTCATTTAGAAAAAATACTGAAGAATAATTTACATTGAGAATAAGTTCCTCCATTCAACAGAAATACAAACCCTAGTAAGAGCTTTTTGATAAGAAGATCTAAAGTTTAATATTGCAATATGGAAATAATCTCTTTCATCAGTTTTAAATAGGAGCTTCTATTCAGTTCCAATTATTTCTTCACCTTATTTCCCTTGAAGAAAAAAAGTAAATCACTGAAATAATTTTATCTTTTCTAAGTACTATTTACTCAATTTTAATAATCATTATTATTCGACAGTGATACCTTAAAGGAACGTAGCTTAAGCTCCACTATGCAAAGCATTGTATATTCATATAGCACTGCTTGCTTCAAAGAAGATATAAATAAACAGGCTTATTAAAGTTCTCATTTTGCAAGCAAGAACTTATTCATCAAACCCAGACTGAATGCCCAAGGACACAAAAGATGGCCAGAGAGGAAACAGCTGTTGGGCTTGAGGCACTGAGGTCTTGATCCCCACCATCTCCCCATTGCATGTTTGCTAATGTGCTAAGCCCACCCATATGGGGGGTTTGGGGTTTTTTGGTTAATCACCATTTATTTTCGGGGGGCTACTCCCAGTTGAGAAAAGACCAAATTTCTACAGTGCCTCAGATAGATGCAACTGGAGGTGTGAATGCTTCTTATCCATCATGGTAGAAGTCAAGGGGCGTTTTTCTCCACTTGTGACCCATCCTTGATTGCTTTTCTTTCTCCTGTGACCACCCAGGGCCCCTCAGCCAATCTGCCCCAGGCAGAGGGAAAGCTGAGTGGTGTTTGCCAGCTTCCAGGGAAGATGTGAACAATGGGAGCTCTTCCCAGGGCAATATCAAATGGGTAGGTGCACATTACCTTCTGTGCCTCCTTAATGTAATCTGTTTGACTTTCATAAAATGGTTCATTGAAAGATTTTTTTTTTTAAATTGCCTTTTCCCACTTCCAAAGGCAGTGAATAATTAATGCCTAAGCCCCTGAACCCCTGAATTCAGGTGGTCCCCACTTCCATAAAACATCAAGTATAATGCTCTGCCACATTATCCACTTGCTGCCTAATCCTTCTACCATTCCTTTTAGGACCAGAAAGTCTCCCATATAGATGCAAAGTACAGACAGTGTCTGAAGATGGTATTAAACACTCCCTCAGTTGCAGAAATACCCCTCAAATTAGAAATGTAACTGCAGGACAACCCTTCCTCATTACATCTATACTTAATGAGAGGCCTATAAACTTCTTCACGTGCATCTGCATTAACCTGATTTTGGGGGGTAAAGTCAAAATAAGGCTAGGCTTCCCATTATAGATGAATTTAAGTTTTAGAAAATACATATTTTATCTTCTGTAATGCTTATCCCTTGGATTTTTTAATAAACCTGTCAATGGCTTATCCATAAATATATTTGCTTTGCTCCCAAACAACACCAAAAAGAGAAACCTCATATTTTTTTTTTCCCTTATTAACTTTACTCTACCCAGGTTTGTGAGCTGTAGTTCACTAGAGCACAGTATTTTTTCCCCAAAGGAAAAAACAAGAACAACTGTTTATTCCCTATTTTTCCCTGTTGTATTGCATCTTATATATTTAAAAAAAAAAAAAAAAACCAGTTGCAAGAAATTTTTTTATAACAATTGAATCTTCAAAATTTCTAGACTGTATTCCTGCTCATTTTCAACCCTGAAATGTTCTTTCCTGCCACCGTGGGGAAATAGCCAATTTTAAGAAAATGGCACAGTGAATCTTTCTCCTGATCTCATAGAATTACTGAGCAGACCCTCTCAGTAGTGCCAGAGATCAGCAAATGCAAAGCACCTTACACGTTGCAAAGAACGTGTATTTAAGCACAGGCCAAACAAGGAAATATTTTGAACTCCCATAAGGTCCTGTGAAGCTCTTGTTTAAGACACCCATCAGGAGTGGAAGATGTTTCTTCAGCTCAGATATACACAAGTTTCCCTCATTTTTGTAGGACATGTTTTATTAATGACTATCATTTTTTATTAATAACTAACATCATGGGAGTTTCAGTTGTGTTTGTCACTGATGGCATCATCATTGCCATTGCCAGAGTTGTCACCCACGCAGGGGTCAGCACAGTGACTGGGCTGTCCTGCTGATACATATCTGGTGACACAAAACAGCACTGGGCTTTAATTTTCATAGAATCACAGAATGGTTTGGGTTGTAAGGGACTAGAGATGATCTTATTCAAAAGCCCCATCCAACCTGACTTTGAATGCTTTCAGGGAGAGGACACAGACAGCTTCTCCAATTCTAATTAATTAATTTTCATGACTGTGAATGTGCAAGCCAGGGAAAGATTAATTCAGTGGTATGTGGAGAATGTGAAATCTATAAGAAATACAGATACAGCCCAAATACAATGAAAACTGATGGAGTTGTATCTCACAAGATTCATGAAGTCACCTCTGAAGGATTTAATCAGTCTAGATTTTTTTTGGCTAAAAATCTGATGTCTCCATATAAAAAAGGGAAGATATTCTTTCTTTTATTGCTAAGGAACAAGGCAAGGTGAGGTAAATGTGCAAAAATTACAAGATAAATGAAGATACCTGCTTGGTCAAATAATCTCTTCCTCATCAATGCAGCTCTCAATGCGCCTCACTTTCCACAGTGTTTTATTCAGTCCTCATCCACTGCCTATTTGATAGAGCATCTACCATTTCCTTTACTCACCTAATCTGCAGTCAAAACATTCTCAGCATGCAGGAATTATTCATTGAATCTAAGCATCTTTGAAGAAGAATGTAAAAATGACCTTGGTTCACACTTGACCTAGGAAGACAGAAACAGTTATTCTCCGTCAAGATAAGGAACACCCAGTCCCAAAAGTCACCTTTGACAACAGCCATTGCCAGAGGCTGAAAAGGACATGAGTATAGAGTCCTTCAGCAGACTGAAATGAGGTGCTGCTCATCCAGTGGTTGTTACAGATCACTCTTTCTTCAGCATGAGGTTCGACATTGCTTCCCAGACATCCCAAGAAATTTGAGAAGTTTTCTTATAATCAGTGTAACAGTAGGGCCATTTTTTAATTTATTCCATTTTTAGGTTTAATTGTAGACTATAGAAAACCACATTTCTTGGTTTTGGCTATGAGTTCCCTCCCTCCCACCTTTCAATTGTACATAAATCTAGCACATTTAAACCTTTGTGGATTTTTTATTACCTTTGAACTCAGAATATGCAAGCACTTCTCATTGGTCTAAGAAGTAAAGCAATCCATATCTTCCATCCTCTTTTTGTAAAATGGTACATACAGTCAGCCAGGTTCTGGCTTCTGGGTGGTGATTTTTACAGTGGTTTTCTTCTTATGCACCAGGAAGAAGAGCAGCTTGTTCAGACAGTACTTGGTATCCATTTCACATCCCCAAGACTGCATGGGTATAGCTCTTCCACATGGGTCTGGATACCCATTATACCTTAAAAATATTAAGCATTCATGTGCCTCTGTCAACATTCTCATGTTTTTTGGTTGAAGTTTCCCTCCCTTCCTATTAACATTTGAACTGCTGCAGTCTAATCCCCTCACTTGTTACCCCTACATATTTTGAGGGAGATGGGAACTTTGGCCAAACACAAAGATCTCACTTGCTCTGGCTATTATTTAGATTTCTCTAATTTCTCTAATTTTTTTCCTGTTCTTGTTTGTCCAGCAGATTCTGGTGATTAGCAATGAACACAGAAAACTCAAATGTTTTGGTACCTCAAGGAAAACAGAGTCCTGTTACTAAATCTTTAAAGAGCGATGAGGCCCCAAAAGGCAGAATTTCATCCTACAAATCTGAGGTAAAGCAATCTACTTTCCATTTTCCTGATGGAGATGAGAAGTTACTAGATTTAAATCCATTAACTAAGAGCCATCAGAAATAACTGGTGGAAGCCACACTAAATTTCATGGGTTTTTTAGCTAGATGGGAAAAAAGTTTTGAGAAATACATTCTTTACCTGTTCTTAATTGATTTGGCTGTACTTCATTCAACAGGACAAAGACTGCTCTATATTCACATCTAAAATTACATCATTGATTTAGCACTTTCTTAGCTATACTATGAGCTTTTTTACCTGAAGAGAAGAGAGCATCACTCTGCTCAGAAAACAGTCAACAATGAAGATGGTAAGTCAAGAAATGTGATTCCAAGGGAGTCTGTGAGTTCAAATAGCAGTTTTGAAAGTTCTTTTCCCATCAAAGACCTCTTCAGTCATCTATGCAATGTGTGAAATCTTTGAGTTGGGAGGGCAGACAGTGGCTGTGTTTCATCTGTGTTTTTATCCCAACAATACTTTGCTTCACAAAGCACTGAAATACAGAAGCTGACTGGAATGACAGACAAACAAATTATTGTAGGACCATGAATGGAGTGATTTGACTGGGTTAAGGGTTGCTGTCTGGTGAGCGTAGTGCAGCACTTCTCACATTCTTGGACAGGATTAAAAAGCATGGAAGGGTATGAACACAGAATCATAGAAAGGTTTGAGTTGCGAGGAACCTTAAAGATCATCTTGTTCCAACCCCACTGCATGGGAAGAGACATATGTCCATGATCATTCAAGCCCATTTTTTTCTATTTTCTTCTCCTTTCCCTTCTTTCTGTCATCCTGAAAGGTTCATTTCTCACAGAGCCTCATAACATGCATCACATTTGATGTGAAGCAATGGAGAGAGGGTGAGTGCAAGCAGCCAGGGGCACATTCAGACAGGGACACATTCCCTACAGTCAGAGCCAGGAGTGACTCTTTTCCCATCTCCCTTGTCCTTGCCTTTGCAGTCTTGCGAAACCCAGGTAGGACTCTTCCTTTTCCCAGCAGAACCCATCCTGGGCAGTTAGGACAAGGGAACTGTGGGATTGTACTATGGATAAAGAGAGAAATGTCTGGTGATTTCTGCATCAATAAATGTCCCAGAGTGGTTGACAAGGAGAATGTCCCTGGTGGCTGTGTCAGGTGTTTGGGGAAGAATCTGGGTAGGGATGGACAGATCAGACACAAGATCTGGAGAGGAAAAGCTGATAACAGACAAAGCATTTGACGAGTAAAACTTTCTGTAGAGAGAAACAGGCTGTACTGCCTCTCTTCAACATATAGATATTATCATCACATCTTCTAGATGTCATCAGCTCAGTGACAGTGGCACCTATAGAAAGAAAGTGAGGTTTAAATTGCTGAATATAAGAATATTCCAGTTCTGAAAACTGTAAGAACCACATACTTAGTGGATTGATCCTGTAGGTAATAAAGTTATTTTCCACATCTAAGGTTAGTTGCTTGGGCTATCTCTATTGTCAGTGCAGAAAAGGAGGCAAGTTAGGCAGCTCCAATGGGCAATTTATTTCAGATACCCACCTGGGGTGGTCTGAGTAATTCACAGCAGATGTCACAGATTGTATCTATTCCCCTGCGTGGGCTGTAACAAGATCTGAGGGCCCAGTTCAGACTTGAGTGACTGAACTCATGTCTCAAGGTAAGAGGAATCTCACCCATATTAGCATTACAAAAAACTCTCAGTTTTTTTAAAATCAAAGTATAAAGCAATTTGATTAAGTTAAATTACTTACTACTAGACAGCTTGGTTTGCACCATCTTCATGTTGATTTTTTTTTTTCCCCAAAGTGTATTTACAGATTAAAAATCTCCATAACCAGCCTCAGATATATAAGGGCATTAAATGTTTCAGTATGAGCATTACCTAATGCTGCAATATTAATCTAATCAGCTGAAGGACCTTTGACTTTCAGTAACAAATCTGTAAGCAGGTCACTTGCTGCTCTGCAGCAATCTCCTCTTGATAGCAGGGCACTTTATTTTGTTAACAGGTCACTATTTCAAATAACTTTCACAATTCAATACTTTCTAAAGATTCCTTGAAAACAGATTCAATAGTCATCTTTCCAGAGCACTCCTGCACATCACACAGCTTCTTTCTGTTTTAAAATTTCACTTCAGTGGAGTTTCTCCTTTCTATCCTTACCAGGGTACCTAATTGCAAGTTTTATTTGCTTCTTGGCTGCCTGTTGCACCACTTCCCATTGTGGCACCATTTGCCACGTTTATCAATGTGGAATTCCAAGAAGGAATAACCTGAAAAATCCTGATCCCATATTTACTTTTGGGCTCTTCTCTGAGATCACTTCTGGTTGTCATCCAACCTTCATACATCTGGTAATTTTACTGAAAGATATTGCTCAAATATTCAGCACCTCCACCTTTACTTTATCAGGCTGGTCTTTTAGCAAATATGATCTGTCAGTCAATGTTACTTACACCATCATCTTTCCAGAATATCCTGAATTAGATTGCAAAATATCAAACACTTTCCTGAGAAAAAGATGGATTACATCCACCATGTGTGTTCCACCCACACACGCTGTAATACCAAAAGAGGCCACAGTTTTTGTCAGACATGATTAATGCCTCAAGTTTATGGTCTTTATTGCTCAGAAGGTTTATTTCCCCAAAATACTTATATTTACAGTCCACCACTACTCTTTCTAGCCTACTGAAGACAAACTAAGTAGTCACTGATTTTGCAGGTGGTCCTAAGCATCCACTGAACTATTTCCACTCACATAGCTCCTCACTAATTTTCTGAGAGTATTTTTCTCCAGCTTGTGCGTTGCATTACATATGGCACTTTGCAGAATAAGGACACAATCATTCTGTTTTCTTCAAAGAGCTTAAAATTCAGAAGTTTCATCCGATGAGTCAGTGGAAGATCTCTCTACCTCTATCTCTATCAGAAAGTGATGGTAAATTATAGAAGGCAAGCTGGTGATGCAAATTAAAACAGAGAACTGAAGCTATTTGCAAATGAAAAGTGTTCCCAGTTTTAGAAACCAATACAGTTTGAACAAGAGAGTGAAAAAGCACATAAGATAGCAGATGTGTGGGGATCAGCGCTGGGGTGGTAGGCGAAAGGAATGAATTTCAACTGTCATTCAGACTAAAATAACCTTCATCCCAGGAAGACAGGGATTATAGGAAGGAGACAGACAGAGATGAAAGGAGAAAAAGCAGGAGGGAGACAGGAGAAACCTGTGTTATCATTAGTAAAAAAATTTTATTAACCAAAAGCCAGAAAAGCAAATTAGCTTAAATGAAGTCATCCTTTAAGCTGTGCAGCACCCTTCACAGCAGGGAGAGGACTTAAATCTGAGAATGATAGATGCAGAAATGCAGTATAGAACCTGGAGGAGGAAGAGCAAAATGAGCAAGCCAGTTCCAAGAAGTTTTACTATTACTCTTGAACTAGGCTGGATAAATTTGTCACTGAGGATGAGGCAAGAACAAAGGAGAAAAGTAGGTAGCTGTGGTGGAAAAAAAAATGGATCTCGAAATTATCAGGGCAAACATGGCATAACTTGGAAGAGGCCTGAGCATGATTTATCATTTTGTATAAACTTATACTATGAATTTAGTACACCTATATTATAGTATTGGCAGGTGCCATCAGTCTGTCTGCACCCAACCTCACAGGTAGCCAGCAGGGTTAAGTACATTGCTCAGGTCAGCTATCCATGGGCTGTACGTGGGATGGCTTCATGGCTGCAAGGTTAAAGCACACTCCCACTTTGCAGCCATGAAGCCAAATACTGCCCAGCAGCAAGATAAAGTTTCCAGGAACATGGGGACACCAGGGTGTCACACCCTGGAGAAGAGATTCCCAACACTCCTGTCCAATATGAAGAGTACCAACAAGAAGCTTAGGTGTATCCCAGACTCCATCTTGAGAGTATCCATCAGTAAAATAATGTTCAAGCCAAGGAGGTACATTATTTTAGCCCAATTCAGAGCTCCAGAAAAGAGTTCTACAACAATTTCAGTTCATTTTGTTCCTATGAGTCCCTGAGGCCACTTTGTATTTCTGAATAAAATACTGTGCCTCTTCCCTTTTCAGATCCATTCTTTCAGAAATAAAGATTCTAAGTATACAACAGGAAAACATAGTCAAGTATGCTCCTGAATAGTAAAGAGCAGCTTTGCCAGTTCTAATTACATTTTGTCTATAAACTTGTTTTCCTTTATTGCTGGATCATGTTTTTCTTTGTTAGGCAACTGCAGTGATTTGAGATACTGACCCATTAGCACATTGCAAAGAGAAAGATTTTTGTTCCCCAGGGCTTTGCAAACAATTAAGCAGAGATAGCAATAGATCTTTGCCTAAGGAGCATGGTGAGAGCTATGGTTACAAGGAAATATCCACAGGTAGCAGGACTCAGTCATGTTTGTATAGGAGCCCACAGTGACTTACTCTACACCCTATGGGTAGGAAGCCTTTTCCCACCTCACAGTGCTGGCTGAATGGGGTGTTGAACTTCCCAGTGAAGATGGATGTATTGAACAAAATGGTATTATCTCTAGACTCTACGGTCTTGATATCTACTGTAAGCTAGTGAAGATATATCTACAGTCAAAGGAAATATATTGCCCCCATTTACCAGGTTCCCATCCACCATTTCTGTTGAATTAAGCTTCTTTTCCTAAGAGTACTTTGTCCCAGCACTGTGCAGCTTCCATTTCCTCTGTGCTGTATAATCAATACATAAAGGATGGGTTCCTGGGCTGCAGACAGCAGGGATAGACAGCTGGGTTCAGCAGCCTGCTGTGGTCAGCATGGCCCCCAGACAGTACTGGCTGTAGGCTGGGATTAAACCAAGATTTGGTCCAGCCAGGTACCAGTGCTTGTTATTGCTTTTACCCATTTTTGTAGCCTATTAGATCTCACTTTCAGGCCTCAGTGTAACTCGGGATCCCAAACTTCTGTTACCCACATCCCTGCCTGAGGAAGAAATGACTAGCAGTAGTCATGCCTCTCTTCCTCATAAAAGTAAAATCTTTACCTTTTAAGTTCTGTGCAAGAAGAAATTAATCTTATGTAATGAAGATGCATGAAAGAGATTAAAAACAGTAAGAAATGTTCATCCCCTTGGAATAGTTTTTTTGATTTTGGTTATGCACTAGTATACTAGCACTTCAGGAATTCAGGAATCAGTTCCCCATTACAGAATTTAGAATTCCCCATTTAGAATCTCCCCATAGAGGCAGATTCTAAATAGCCTCTGCACGAGTTCTGCAGTGAATTAACAGGCAGATAGAGGAAAGGAGAAGGGGTGGGATCTACCCAGCTTGTTGACTATCTCACTTTATTCTGGTCCTTTTTTGTTTGCTTGCTTTTTTTAATGTGAAAGCTAGGAGGTTTTTTTTAATGAAAAACAGCTTTCCCGTGGTTTCCTTTCCAGGGGGCCCATTGGACTACACCAGCATTTCTTCTTTAAGCAACAGGAAAGATCTGACTTGTTCTGCAGAAGTGCCCTCTAAACAAAGGAGCCCTTGATAGCTCACTGAGCAGGCAAATTGACATTGCTCAGCAAAGGGAAGCTCAGTTTCCCCATGTGAGCTCAGCCATGGAATTCTGCAAAGACCAGGGCACTGTCTTTTGTGAATTATCTGGAAAGCACTGAAAACACATTAACCTTTTGCTGACATGAAGAGCTTCCTTTGCTGAAGCTCTTCCCTTTCCCCTTGTCACCAAGGTACTCAGTTGACCTGAGATAAACATGCAACAGAATTCTTCTGCTGAGAACTGAAACCCTCAGTGGACGATTGCACTTCTCAAGCACAGTGATAGTATCGAGTAGATGGGTAAAGCTCTTCTGCACAGTGGAGGTTCCTCAGGAACAGTGCAAGAAGTCAGGATCGTTTAATCAGGTTCCAAGCTAAGGTATACTTGTGCAGCCTGCTGTCCCAGGCACAATAGGTACCCAAGAAATGAAACTCCAGACCTGAATACACTGAACACAGAGTCCTGGAAGATAAAGGGTGTCAGATGTTAGAAATATTCTGTACAGTAAGATGCATGGTGCAAAACTGTATCAGCAGACATGAAGAGCTGAGAACACAGTGCACAGGGGTCCATCTTGTTCACCTCAAGTAGGCAGAGAGAGAGGGGAAAAGGAAGGTGAAGAAAAGACTGCTGGCATCAGACTTAGCTGTTGTTTTTAGCTATATATACCCAAAAGGAAATGACTCTCAGTACCTAAAAAACAAACCAAACCAAAACAAAACAAACAAAAAACCCAATCCAAACCAAAAAACTAAAATATTTTATTAAATGCTTTGTACCAAAATTTTCCCCTCCTTGAAAGCTGCCCCAGTTCCAGAAGCACTGAACTAATTTCTCCAAAGTGCTGAGACTCCAGGCGTGGGGGTCAGAACATTTTCCTTGTCCCCTCCAAAGGATGCTCCAGCCTACAATGAAGCAAGAGGCTGCACAGCTGTGGCAGCCCTGATGGCAGCACTCATGAGGGACCACAACCACTTGCAAATCAGGAGCACAAGCTACCACACAGCAGGAAGAGCACGCTGAGTGGTTCCGTTGAGTCAGGAGATGGATAACATGGCACAGTGGGTACCCCTCATCCTGAAAAACTTTATTTGAGGTATAAAACCTCAAGAATAGATACAAAAAAGAATCATACACGGGTACAGATGTTATGGCAGGACCCCTCTCAGTCACCTACAAAAGGTGTTGGGAGTTTGGGGAGGCCCCTGATGTCTGGAAGTGAGCCAGCATTATTCCAATTCACACAAAGCATGTGAGAGAAGGCCCAGGAAAATATAGACCTGCTAGTCTGACCTCAGCTCCTGGAAAAATGATGGATAAGTTTATACGAGAAGATTATAACATCCTTTAACTTTTGATCAGCCTTGGGCTGGTCAGGCATTTACAATAGATGATCACTGTAGGTCCACTCCAACTGAAATATTCTACAAATGTCAGTAGAACTGATTTTGAAGAGGCTGCTTTTTATGACTCTTCTCTCAGCTCTTCTCCCTCCTCTGACTTTTCCATTCCTCAGGAATCAAGAGCAGTCTATCATATGTTAGCAATGCTTTGCATTTTTGTAGCACTGGCTATCGGAGAAATCAAGGACTTCAAAAGACTTCAGAGACTGAAAAATGCTTGCAGGAGCTCAGCAAAGATAAGGAAATGGAAGCTCAAAGCAGTCAATTGACTACCAAAGGATGGGGGAGAAACACAGTGGGAGTAGCTACTCCTGTGCTTTTGGATCATCATCAAGCAATACACGCAAGCAGGTGCATATCTGTTTTTTAGTTACTGGTGCAGCTGACTTCAAAGCAGAACTGAAGTTACCAAGTGCTTAAATACCTGTGCTGTCTGAATGGGTTCTCTGTGACTCCCAGCATCACTTTGGTGACATGAGACCTGAGAAGGAGAAAGTGTCACATCAATACAGCTGAAGTGAAAGCTAATTATGTGTTGTGTTATTGCTGGACACCACAATATTAATGCAGTGCTAATCAAAGTTACCTTAGAGTCCACTTTATTTTCCAGTTAGAAAAGCTTTCCAGTTTATTCATTTTTTCGTACTGCCTAAGGTGAAAAAAATATCTACCAGTGCATTAATACCCACCAGCAAGGCAATCAAGGAGGGAAAAATGGGAAACCACTCGAGCTACAATTCAGGCATTACGAAAGAAGCAGCACATTCATCTAAAGGTCTTTTTGACTTCAGCAATTCAAAAGGTCAGGGATGTCACCTCTGTCAGCAGCCTGAAAAGAGCATACTTCACTCCAACAGGAGATGCTGCTTTGCCTTCAATATTGCTACTTGACCATGTTTTCTATAGAAGGTTGTAGAAAAGGGAATTACGTGGTAGTGCTAGGGATGTCACTTTGTATTTTAAACATTCAGGTAGAAAAATACTGGCCTTTGTCTATAACATGTTCCTTAAACTTGGAGGATGGTCATAGTACAACTTCGAGAAAGAAAAATGTTATCTTGAATGCTTATTGTAAGTTTAGCATTTTTCTAAGTATTAGAATAACTAATAGAAACTATTTCTAATAGTGACTTTATTAATTTAACTCTGTAAGACATTAGACCAAAGTATATTTTGCTAATGGTTGAGTCACAGAGAGGTTGATTCTCTACGTGTAAAATGCTGTATGCTGTGCAAAAAGCAGCTTTTCATTTGCATTTTTATATCCTACTTATGTTCCTTTATTTTCATTACTAGTAACGTTCTTTTCATCTTTTGTACATTCCTTTCACTGATATTTAGTAAACATCTGGTGATTCTTTAAAAAAATTCATTCTTAATAACAATATCCTCTGTTTGAACTTCAGACACAACACATTCTGTTTTTAAAAAAGAGAAAAACCTTGATGCCTGTTTCATCTAGTAGAAAGAACCTTCTCCCTGCTCCCTGTTCCTCTCATTTTTATTTGCCCATTTCAATAAGATCACACCTTGTATAGAGCACACATCCTTAAAATAGTCATAGCTATTTTTAATTTTCCTGTCTGCTATCATTTCTTCTATAATTGCCTTACTGAAACACCCTCCCTCAACTTCTCCCTTCGAAGCATCATTTCTGTTTGAGGTGGACAATGCTGCAGTTTGAGGAGTTTCAGAGCCTGATATTATTGCAGACCACATGTACTAGTCATTTTATGGACATTTTTTTCTACCATTAACTCCTCTGATTACTTTTTTGTATAGGTGTATACATATACATATATATATATATTCAGTCTTCACAATATCTCACAGTTATAAGCCCCACACTTACCTCCACCTGAAACAATGATGAAACTTCACCCAGATGGACAAAGAAGTTTAGGAAAGACACAGTCATTGCTGTACATCCTTAAATAGGAAAAATGTTTCTACTGGCACAAGAACCTTAGGACCTGATATTTCTAGGTTGGATTTTTTTTTTTTTTAACTTTCTAAAGAAAATCTAGCAAATACTTCTGAAAAATGTCCAGTTGAGTTCTAGTAGGTTAGGTAAGGTAGATGTAATTTTTGTACTTTTTACTGTTACAATAAATTTCACTGTAAAGTGTATTTCAGTTAATACAAAAAACAACATTTTGTAGACCACTGTTATGAAAAATCAGCCAAGATGGTGTAGAGACACAAGAGGGCTTTGCCAATTTTTAATTCAGATTTTTCAACTCGGTGGTAGTTTTAGCCACTGACATAAGAAGAGCACTCTTAAGTGGTTCAGAGCAATCAAGTTGTACTTTTTAAGCACCTATTTTGTTGGTCTGCTGTAGTTACAAGGCAGAACTTACTGGTACTATGGTAGCTACTGGTCATCCAGTTTATACTGTAATGGGAAGGAGAAGCAGAAGGCACCTTACCTTGTGCTGTGCTTTACCTGGGAAGAAGTCACTAAATAAGCTGCAGCAACTCAACTGCTTGGAGTTACATGCAACCCAAAATTTCATCCTAAATGGATCAAATCTGTTTTTTATCAGCAGAGAATCTTTTGGTGCAGATATTTCTGCTTCAGAAGTTTCAGTCTGCAGCATCCAGAATAACTCAATTTGTCAAGCTCCCACAGGGATAACAAGGACACAGGCCAGCTCTGCTGATCCTGAGATCTATTGAATTAGATCAGTAGGAGGGGCTGACCTGAATGTATGTTGTGAAATTGTGTAGGTTAATCATGTAAGAGGCTGAAGTACTTATTAATGAAATTGATTTCATGTATTCAGGTACCTTCCAAGATTTATCAGGACTTGTCAGCAGTGCCACCATCATAAATTCACAGAAATATATATCACCACACTTACGTCAGTGATGTCATTTCTCATACTAGAAAGAACCACTTTAAATCAGGAGGGTATGTCTGGGCTGTCAGAAAATATGGATGCATGTGTGCATGACTACTTTCCCAGGGGAGTAGCATGCCCAAGACGTGGAAAGATTTCAGAAATAATTTCCATATTCCTATTTTTGAGCACTAATGTTACTAATACAGCAGCCTGGATGACTTGCAAAGCTCAGCATTGTGCTTAGTCTCTTACAGAGAGCAAATACACTTGCCTGTAAGATCACAGAATCACAGATAGGTGATATTGGAAGGGACCACCAGAGGTCATACAGTCCAACCCTCCTGCTGAAGCAGCAACATCGACATAGTTATCTAGGATCTGGGTTCTGAAAATCTCCAAGTATGGAGACTCCACCACTTCCCTATGCAGCCTGTGCCAGTGCTCAGTCACCTGCACAGTACATAAGTTTTTCCTGATGTTCAAACACTGCCTCCTGTGTTTCAGGGTGTGCTCATTGCCTCTCATCCTGTCACTGCACTACTGAAAAAAGATCCTGGCTCCATCTTCTTTTCACCCTTTCTTCAGCCATTTCTATTACTGATGAGATACTCCAGAGCCCTCTCTATTGCAGGCCAAACAGTCCCAGCTCTCTCAACCTTTCCTTACAGGGGAGATGCTCCTGTTCCTTCATGGCTCTTCACTGAAGTCTCTCCACTATGTCTATGTCTTCCTTGTACCAAGGGGTACAAAGGATTGACCACAGCACTCCAGGTGTGGCCTCACCAGTGCTGAGTAGAGGGAAAGGATCACCTCCCTCAACTTTCTGGTAGTACTTTGCCCAAGACATCCCAGAATACCATCTGCCACCTTTGCTGCAAGGGTAGCAAGGTCAACTCACAGTCAACTTGGTGTTCAGCAGGATCCCTAGGTTCTTTTCTGCAAATCTTCTTTCCAGGAATAAATACCATGGTGATGTCTGAAGGCAAGAATATTTATTGAGGGGAAGAATTTAGCACAGATCAAAAAAGATCTGACAACTTTCACAATAAGGATATCACAAATAATTCCTGGGTTGTGATGCTGAACATTTTTGAAAGGGATTACCTTCCTTCAGGTCCTAAGCTTATTGGTGTTTTTCTAAAAATTGGTGGAGATTATTCTACATCTGACTGCTGGAAGGAAAAAAATACCTTGGCATTACTCTGCAGCATCTGATGATACCCCCTAGCAATGACTGGAAACCAACCCAAGCAGTGCTTGTGACTGATTTTGTGGAGCAGTTCTAAGCATGGAACAGCTCCAAGTCTGAAATCCTTCATTAACCCAAAGTGAAAAGTTAACATATAGCATTCTTCATGGTTACTTAGAAGTCAAAACTCTTCTCTGATTAACTATTCATCATCTTCTGATGTACCCATTGTACTCTAATCTCTCTAGTAGGCTGAGATTTGGCCTGACATCTGAAAACTGTGATAAGTTCCACCCAGCACAATATCATCTCTGTTTACTGATTCCTATAAGTCATTATAGGGAAGATAAACAAAGGAGATCAGCACCCATCTCCCATACACCAGATTTCACATCCTTGACTATTGGATGTACATTCATTTTGAAAACTACTGTCAGGAGACAAATGCAAGACCCAAAATCTTTTTATTGCCTTGGTTAACAGTCTTCCAGAATTTCTTATAGCACCTTTGTCTCAGATAGTCTTTTATGGCTATGGTTAAAATTTTGCATTCCCCCTGCTGACCCATGAAAGTGGTTTTTTCGCTAATATTTTCATCCCACACAAATGGTGTAGTCATGCTCCATAAGTCAGACAGGCTTGGAAGCAGCTGTTCATTCATGGCTGCAGAAAGAATTGGAGACAACTCTACAGGATTCCACACAGAAATCTTTGGGCCTGTCCCAGAAGAACAGGTGCAATGAAAATCCATGAGCCTGGTAAATGATTACTCTACAAGCTCACTGAACCAAACCTCTGCAAAATTACCCTCTCGCATAAATATAAAAGAAAAAAGGGACAGTTGGCTTGGCAAGGTATTGGTGCGAAATTAGCTATGTGAGTAATTTGCATGGCAGAGGTCACAGAACTTTCAAATGGAGCTTTGGCCAGGAAGAGCATTTGTTCCCATGTCCTTCATAACTAAAGCCAAGGGCAGGGTTCAAAAATAAATTTTGTTACCTGGAAAGAACAGCTGATTCGTCAGGCTCTGTACCTTGACTTGCCCCATACATTGCATGGCAGCCTCAGCAGAGGTGGTATATTAGGGTATAGACCCACTGTGAGACTTTTCCTTAGCTCCACAGCACCCACAGCCCATCCTCAGCCCTGGTTACTCTAGTTATATCTATTCCAGTAAGTTATACAGTGCCAGAGCTTGTTCTTGGAGTTTTCCTGAGGCCAAGTGGATCTACCTGGTCACATCCACCCTGTTAGACTCTCCTACCACCCACTCAAGTGGGGCTGTATCCAAAATGCCCCTTGAAAATTTTCCCTGGTCCCTGCTGGTTCCCAATGCTTGGAAGCTTCTAGTTGGACCATGATAAAGGTGTGCCAGGAACCATGCTAACAGCTTGAAGAGGTAGAGGGTTAAGTTTTGGTGCTTAGGAAAACATCAAGCACTGTTTGATTCACTATTATAGATTCACTTAATTATACAAAACAACTGCAGTTTGGCTGCACAACATGCTTTACCCTGAAAGGTAGAAAGAATTCGTCTCCCACAGCTTCTACCTAACTGGCTAGAGGTGATTGGAAACTTTTGGATTTACTGCTGTTTTACTTCTTTGTACTTTTGTACTTTTTTGCCTCTTTGTATTCTTTTTGCCTACCAGCAGCAGGACACAGACATCCTCACTCTAATTGCAGCAAATTTCTGAATTTCACTACCCATTGTGTAAAAAAAAGCCACCCCACTGTTAAGAATTTGTTCTCAACTGACGTGCTACAAGTTTCAAGGAATACTCTACTATTAATGTACTGTGGCATATCATGAATAAGAGTTTTGCATTCAATTTTCCCACTGCTTTCATCATTTTATTAATTTTAGTTCCTCATTTCTCTTGTTCTTTTTTCAAAACCCCGCGACATTCTTCATGAGATGTGGAGACCCAAAGTCTTCCTAGTGTGTGTGCATGAAAGTTTTATATAGGAGCAAAGGGACATCCTTTGCCTGTTCCTCAGTGCTCTTCCTCATGGTGCCTCATTTCCTTTTGCCTTTTTGGCTGTCCCTGCATATCAAGCCTGTGATTTCAGAGATTTGCTCCTGGTGATGCCAAGGTGTCTCTTCTGAACTGAGTGCAAGTATTGAGGAGGTATGGTTCACATTATTTTCCCTAGATAAACTGTTTCACATCTTTCCTCTTCTGCCAGGGTCCTTAACATTCACTAACTTTTGTTAGATCTATCTATTGATCCTCATTGTCAATGAAGCATTTGTCAAAGATAGTGAGAATAATTTTTATTACCGAGAAATCTGCACCTTTAATGACTCCCTCACTTCAAGATAACAGATGAATGTCAAATAAATCTAAGAGTGTCCACACTTTATCTCTAAGTTCAAGCATACTGGAAACTCATTTCCTTGGTAGACAACTCCTAAGGGCCATGCCAGTCACTGAGCTGGGAACAAATCTCACTAGTCCATACAAATTACTATATTGCTGCTAAATCCATACAAATCTGTACAATGCTCTTTACAGCTACCTGAAAGGAGGTTGTAATGAGGTGAGTGTTGGTCTCTTCTCACGTGTAACCAGTGATTGGACAAGAGGACATGGACTCAAATTGCACTAGAGGAGGTTCAGATTGGAAATTAGAAAAAAAATTCTTTATTGAGAGAGTGATCAGGCGTTGCCTGCCCAAGGAAGACAGACACCTCCATCTCTGGAGGTGTTTAAAAAACATGCAAACATTGCACTTGAGGACATGGCTTAGCTGGCTGGTGTTGTTGGGCTGACAGTTGGACTTGGTGATATTAGAGATCTTTTCCAGCCCTGGTGATTCTATGATTCTATGAAACTGGACAAGATTTCACGTACCCACTTAATACCAATCTTTGATGATCTTGTGGACACAAATCGTGATTAAGATGATTGCACCAGTTTCTCCGATTTTTGTATGGTCATGTTGTTACCATGTATTTTCCATGGTTAATATTACAGAATGACCAGATGACATGTATCCATGCCAAGCAGCTTTAGTGACAAGCCCCAGAAGGTTTTGCAGTCCTTTTGTCTTGACATATCAGTGTGAGAACAAGCTTTTGTGCTGCTAATCCAACAGGAGCAGCGAATGGAGCAGAGAAAAACTGAGGTTTGCCATTGACTTTACTATGTCACTGACAATAGTGTGGATGGGTTGGGTTTTGTATTCCTGGCAAAAGAAAAGCTTTGCAAGTATACCACAGATCTAACAGAGACTCATAACCAAAACAAAAAGAGAAAACATGGCATTATTTCATTCTTATTGTAGGTTTAGCTCATCTAGGTGCTCTTTCAGACCCTAGCAGCTTAGGATAACCTCATTTTTTTGCAGTGAAAAATAGAAGAATTCCCTTGTTACTTTGTGGGAGTGTTTCAGCAACAGAGGCATGAAGCATCAATGGTTTTGAAGTGTAAACAAACCAAATATTAAAGCTCTCCCTGGTCCATCCATGAGGGCCATGTGATTCTTTAAACAAATTTTATTTCCTTTTTTCTTGCAATATTACCTCAAGGCTCGTTTGGGAGGATATCAATCCTTTTCTTCTTCTCAGCACCTCTTGTTCTTGGAGCATCTTATGTACAAGATAAATCAATAATATGCAGGTTAAAACTCTTAAAATCCACAGAGGAAAATGGGAAGCAATTCCCACAGGTCCAGCAGTAGCAGCAAGAGTCTGGTTGTGTGTTAAACAAGATCTACTATAAAGACAGAAGCAAGGATGTGTAGAAACTCTCTCACAGCTTGAAACCCAAACTTCCCAGAACAAACCAGCAAAAGCCAGAAAAACCTTTGGAGCGTGTTTGAAGAGGAGCTTGTGTGCTAAACAGCTGCCTCCTCCTCTCCATCACTAAATGATCCCAAAGAAGACACTGCCTTCTGTCATGGCTGCAGCTGAGGATGGAGAGGTTACAGGACATGCACCCTTGGTCCCCACAGTTTTGACCCCCCCACATTTTGTCCTCATGAGATCTTGGTCAAAGTGCACTGGAGTCCCTTTCTGGTTTATACCCACAGAGCTCTTGTTTGTGGAAGACAAAAGCAGAAAATAAGTCAGTGTGAATGGACCAGAGTCCAGAAGCATCCCAGGATGATGGGTCCTGGATGCAGGGACCAGGAACACTAAGGACCCATACATGATCATCATCTTCCTGTATTCTTCTGGGTTGTTAGAAAAAGAAAAAAAAGATAACTCACTAATTTAGAAGCATGTTTTTCTTTCTGTTTTTGGCTTTGAGGGATGACTGATGTAGGTACTGTATGTCTTCTACTCTTACTATGCATTATTTTCCCGGATGCCAGCAAAATTTTATCATTGCCTTACTTAATATGGATGCAGTTTAACCATAAGCAGGAGTTAATATGATGGTATTCAAAGGTCCAATCCCTAGGAGGAAAGACAAGACACCAGTATATAAACACATAAAACTGCAAACATGTTCATGCTAGCAGGGACAGCCAACATCATACAGCATTTGGGCTCAGCCAAGCCCCCAGCTTCAAAGTGCTTGGAGGTCTGTGCCCAGTAAATTTATCATTTTTGACAGGTGAGTGACAGAAATGGAGTTTCTGCAGTTTAACCAGTGACTGCTTGTCAGCTTCATCGAGGTAAATGGTCACCTTGACTCTGTTAACTGAAAGCAAGCGTGTTACCTGACACCACCAGGAAGATTTGGATGGTAGCTGAAGTTGACGGATCCCATTCTTTTGGACAAAATGAAAGCCATCTTTATGGAGGAAAGGGCAGTAAAACTCTGGAGAGTTCAAAAGAGTCTGGGTTATCACAAGACACTTTCCAAGAATAAAACAATTATCATCAAAATATCACAGTTTAAGTGTGATATGTCTTAGGTGTTTTTACCTAGGTCCAAAGAGACCAGTGGGTAAGCTTCTTTTACCTCTAACTTGCTGTCAAGCGTCTCTCAGCCTTCCTATAAAACCTTGACAGGCTTGTGAGCAAAACACATGAAGTTCAACAGGGCCAACAAGGTCCTGCACATGGGTCAGGGCAATCACAAGCACAGTTACAGGCTGGATGGAGAATGGACTGAGAACAACCCAGAGGAGAACTTTGGGGTGTCAGTTGATAAGAAGCTCAATGTGGGCCAGCCATGTGCCCTTTCAGTCCTGAGAGCCAACCATGTCTTGGACTGCATCAAATGAAGGATGACCATCACGGCAAGGGAGGTGATCCTCCCCCTCTGCTCAGCTCTCATGAGACCTCACCTGGAGTACTGTGTCCAGTTCTGAAGGGCACAACACAGGAAGGACATGGAGCTGTTGGAGCAAGTCCAGGGAGGACCACAAAGATGGTTAGAGAGCTGGAGCACCTCTGTTGTGAAAACAGGATGAAAGAACTGGGGTTGTTCAGCCTGCAGAAGAGAAAGCTCTGTGGAGAAGTTATTGCAGCTTCCAGTACCTCGTGTGGCTACAAGAAAGATGGGGGGGGGAATTCTTAGAAGGGCATAAAGCAATAGGATGAGAAGGAATAGTTTCAAGCTGAAAGAGGAGAGATTAGATTAAATATTTGGAGGAAATTCTTTAGTGTGAGGGTGGTGAGTCACTGGCACAGGTTCAGAGAAGCTGGGGCTTCCTCCACCCTGAGAGTGCTCAAGGACAGGCTGGATGGAGCTTGGAGCAACCTAGTCTACTGGAAGGTCTCACTTCCCATGGCAGGGGGCTTGGAACTAGATGATCTTTAAGGTCCTTTTCAATCCAAACCATTCTATGATTCTATAAACCATCCTAAAGGACGTAGTCACACAAATATAACATCCTCAGAAAATAAAACTGTGGGCCACAGGCGGAAAACAGGTGAGGTCACAAAAGGACTACAGATCAAAGCATATGCACTGGTAGAGAACTGGTGATATAAAGAAACACCATCCTAAAAAAGAACCAAAACCAACCATAAAGCAAGAAGAAGATGCCTCCCCAGCAGTGTTCTACACCTTCTCATCATAAGAGCTGCCAGTAAGAAAAAAGCTGCAACATCCCCAAATCAGGAACTCATTGCCCAAATGTCTTCTTCAGAGAAGAGAGAACAAGGATCACAGGAACTGTCTCAAAGTACATTGCTTAGGGTAGTCTTGGGACATGCTCCACTGAGCACACTCTAGAGATCTAGAGATGCAGAACAGAGCCTCCAGCTGGAAATGGTGGCCAAGATGTTTGTATCCTTTAGCCAGGCAAGTGGGGGAGGATGGGAAATAAATACCTGCTTTCCCTCTAGTGCAACAGCTCTCTGGTCTGGGATCCATGGATAATATTTCTGAAGCTCAATCTTCAGTCCCACTTGGACTCTTTCAAGGATGATAAGACCTCCAAGAGTGATAGGTTTTTCCTGAAGGAGATGCTTGCCATATAAAAGTAGCAAAGAACATCCAAATTCATTTCATCCAGGTTTTCTTATTGTCCTCTCTGGCTTCTAAATTGCTCTTTTTTTCCACAATTGTGCTATTACAGAATGACAGAGCTGCTGAGAGGGCTCCCAAAAGCAGCAGTTGCCACTACAAAGATGTCTCTGTATGCACTTCATACGCTCATTTTTATTACTGTTAATGTAATTACCCCTGAAAGACTGTCCATCACTATAGTTTAATAATTTATCCATCAGCCTGATCATCAACAGAGCTGACACACAGCATCAGAGAGTTTATTACTGTCAAAATATTAAAAAAACACCCACTTGTTTACTGAGATGAGATACTGAAGAATTGGTTCTACCCTAGTTGGAAAATGATGCAAAAATAACATTTGTTAATATGCAATAAACCTTTTGGCAATATGCCCACTTACATTTCATTTTTTCTCTACTACATTTGGCAGAAGAAAATGTTTTTGTTTTTCATTTAAATATTGAAAATAGTCACTTTACTAACTGTGAATGTCTAACTAATGTTATGTTTTGTTATGCTTGTAAATGTCTGATTTCCTTCTCTATTGTCTCCATGATGGGAGTAGAAAACAAAAGCTCTAAGAATCATTTGCAGATTTTAAGACATTCTCCTCATCTTCTCTTGCCTTCAAATGTTTTCTCTTTCTCTTTCAGCTACCATGAGGTACCATTAGATAGCTTAAAGTCTATATCCTAAAAGTTCAACGTTCACACCTCTTAATGCGCCATAGCTCTGGATCAGAACAAGATGAGGAATTTCTTTCCATGAAATGAAGAATTACAGAATTCAATAAAAAAGTAGAGGGAGAGAAGATTAGAGGGTTGAATCAAGACTGGAATTATAACCAAGGAAGTTAGAGTACAGCTGGTGTCTCTCTAAAACTTCATTTCATACAATTTCCATCACCATTAAGAAGGTTGGGGGTGGGGGGAAGAAAAGAAGCAGAGATTTCATTTCAGCTATGACACTCGTGTTTTCATTTAAAGTAGTTTATTTTTAAACTAATTAAATTTAGTTGAATTTAGAGGGCTGGTAATAAACATACTACAAAACCAGCAGCATACAGATGCTTGTGGTGGTGAACAACATTTAAAGAGCCCTGGTGCCTGCCTGTAGCTCATATGTGTTTGCATGCCAGGCTGTCTGGCAGAGACACAAACCTGCTGGAGACCACAGTGCCCTTCTAGGCAGAGGCCCCATGGTGTCAGGGATGATCCCTTGAGCCAAAGGTGACAAGGTGTTACTGTGACTTGAGGTTCCTGCAGTTCTGTCTTGCTCTACTATATTTCAAGGGTATGAATTATTCATTTTACTAGAAAATGGAGGACCAGGTTTCTTCTTTGTCTCCACTTCCTCCATCTAACTGGAAGTCTTCCCAGTGCTCTGCTGTGGTATCTCCTCACTTGCACCTGCGATGAGGCCTCTTGAACAGATAAGAGCTACAACCATTCATGTTCACTCCTCCAAGTTCTACATGCAGTGGAGAACCTGCCGTACCTTGTGAGAAACTGGGGTCACGATCTTCCCTCCCAGTCCTGAATGGGATATTTTGTCCAGACACTTCCATTTGCATTTTACTCAAGCCACATATTTAATCACTCCACACAGGAAATCAGATTCATCTACAGGAGAATCAATTACACTTTCAGAAAAGAAATTCAAAAGTGAGGAAATTATATCTATCAATTTATTTGGCTTACAGATTATTAACTAATCCAAACACACTATTACTAACCTCAGACTTTCAGGAGAATGAAGAATGAGGTCAGACCTTGAATGTCAAGAGCAAGGTTGTACACTCTCAGTCCCTGCACAACCTATTTATCAAGTAAAAAAGAAAACCATTCATAGTGGAACTGTCAGACAGGTTCTCCAATGGTTGTCACAGCTCTGCTGCAGCTCCTGGTCCTTGTTAGGGCTGTGAGGAAATGATTGAATCATTCCTTAAGCCCTGGGCTGAGGTTAAGTTGCCTGAACAGAACATGGGCTACTGCTGGGCATGACATGGGAAATTGCTAACAATGTGCAAAGCTGATAAAAGTCACAGCTCTGTCAGGGATGGCTGGGTTGCCATGTCACAAACCATTCCTTTGCCATACAAGAGAACAAGCCTTACTGAATTTAAAGCATTTGAAAATATTTTAAAATTTTAAAACTGTTCTCCTCTTCAGAGGACAAAATTTCCTAACATCAGTATCCCATGTTCAGCCCATATTTATAATTTCGTGTGCCAGAAGATTCCAGCTTTGTAAAGGTGCTTCTACCCTGAAGAATGTCTGTCTGTCTTAAATGTAGTTTACATTATTCCACAGTTCTCCCTGACTAACACAGTCTAGGAAAAAGGGATTTTGCAATTCTAAATCAGCAGATTGCTAGATATTAAACAGTCCAAAATAAAAATACACAAGTAAGAAAGTACATATGGGTGAGTTTAAAACAAAAAAGCAATACAGAAAGACAGTTTGATTTAAAACAAATACTTTGATGTGTTGAAAGTTGGTGTTGGAAGCTGGCTGTGTGCAATTGGCTAGGGTATAAGTTGTTTAAAGGGACTCTGCTGCCATTAAAAAATGTTATCTGAGTCATGTTTCCCTGCTTGCTGGTGTGAACACAACCCATGGAGCAGTCACTGCCTGGCATTTCCTTTGGGACCAAGTAAGTTTGCAGTCTCATATATTTAAGCACTGAATCCTGACACATCATAAAAAGGAAAAAGCAAACAAAATGAAAAAGCCCACAGACACATTAAAAGAATTTAAAAAGAGAGGACTGTAAACACCTGGTACTCAATTTTTACTTGGAGAGCATCTTATGTGTCTGTTTCCTCAGTGACACCAAAGGTCCTCTCTGGCACATCCTTCAGTCCAGCACTGACATACGTTTGCTGCTCCTTCAGAAAATCACAGAAAGACAGAATGGTAGGGGTTGGAAGGCAACTCTGAAGTTCATCTAGTCCAACCACCCTGCTAAAGCAAGTTCGTGGTCTCTTGGTCTTTGAGTCCACAGGAGGGGTGAGGTCAGAGTGAAAAAAAAAAGGCATTCCCCATGTACAAGAGCAAAGGGGAAGAACTGCAAAATATTGGTTGGGCCACAGCTGGAGAGCTTATTTAAGCCTCAGGCAAAGTTTAGCACAGGGAAACAATAGTCTCCACATAGTCCTGCAGAAATTTATGGAGAAAATAATGTTCCCTCAGAAAATCCTGGGGTTTTGTACATAGTTTTTATAAAGTGTACCCTGTACATATATTTACAAAAACAGAAGCAAAGCAAAGTCTATATTTTTAATCAAAGGAAGAGGTCTCTTGCTTATTGTTGAAAAGCATGTAATTGGTCCCTTGTCATCCCCATTGCCAAAGAATTTGTCCTACAGAATTTTTTCAGAATGTCATCTTTTATTAAGAAATAGTATTTAGAGATCTTTTTTCATCTGACTCCTCTCCACCTGTGTTTTTACCTGAAGTTTTCTCTCTGTGGATTTAGACAATACAAGTGCCACAGCTGCCTTCTGTTCAACGGACTTCATATAAACAGAATATTTCTGTTTAAAAAAACATCAGACTGACAGCAATGACCATAGCTGAGATACCAAGCATGAACTCCTACAAGACACCATAGATACCTCCAACCTAGTCTATAGATGATCCATCAGAACTGATCAAGGAAAGTTCATTACCACCCATCACCTGAGGAGCTGTAAAGGGTGAAGTGGGACCCTTACCTTAAGGAGACTGCAGTGTGAAATGTGTTTCCTCAAACAGTTTCATATGTGTCTCACTTCTATGCTTCCTTTACACTAATTTCCTGAAGTATGTCACAGGTGTCTTTAAATGACATCTTTATTTATGGTGTATTCAATGCTCACTGTGATTAGATATGTTCTCAGATGTGTGGCACAAGATAAGATCTGCCAGTAAATTTTTGTTTTAAAAATAAATCTGTTCTTTCAATGCTGCCTGAAACAATTGCTGCCTTCCACCAGCTTCACCAACAACCCTCCACCACTGCATCAGCTCTTTTTCTTTGGAAGACCCAAACTTTTTCATGGGTAATATTCTAGGTTACATGTTCAGAATATTGGTAGACAATATAAGAAAATTACAATTCCTAGCTCAAAATGTCTATTCCCTAGAGATGCAATAACTCTTGCACAGAGAGAAAACATCAGGTCCAATGCACCACTGAATTTGTATGTAGATTTTGTGCTGGTCTTTATTTTACAGTTAGACTCACACTGTGTGTGTTCCAGGCATCCCCTATCCATAGCTTATGTATTCTTGATAGTACTGCAGAGGAACATGGTGGAGAACATCAATAAAACTCTCCATCTTTCTGAATATTTGTAAGTACAAAGAAATTCCATAAATTGTCTGGGAAATGTTTGAGAGACTGCGTTTGCTCCAGGAAAACCATGATGAACACTTTGCTTAAAGTTTAACAAGAGAGAGGATCAAGTTCCCGTGCTGATGGTTAATTGTTAAGGTTAATTAATACATTTAATTAATTTCCTGAATGATTTAAATTGTTATTTTAAATACAGTTTCCCTAAAATCTGCACCCAAATTTATTTATTTGCATTTTTGGACACCAGGTGTATCTCTATAGCTTTTCCAGACAGATGAGCATTTTCTTTACCTCCCTTCTAGGATGACCAGATAGTGATAAACTCTGATTTGAAAGTGTTGAGATTAACAAAATCCATAGGACTAACGAAATCAAGAGCAAAGCTCTGCCTAATGCTGCCAGCTACTGGATCAGCACGTGTTAGCATCAGAAGGACGCTGCAGACAAATTATGCTTCATGTCTCATGATTGTTTTGGAAGAAATAATTGGGAGTAAACTTGTGGTCTTCATTTGATCATTTGCAATAGTTATTGCTTCGATATTTATGGGTTTGTGATTTGACATAATTTCACAAAGCAAGGTCAAACAATCTGCCTAAAGCCACCCTGTTCACCAGTGGGGAGCTTGCTCTGACAAGTGACAGCACACAACCTGCACAACCATTCATTTTTTTCTGCATTTGAAAGAACTATTTCCCCATCTTACAAACAAACCCACTTTCTCCTGTGGCTAACTTTCCCCACTCAGTGAGGGATATTATTTGATTAGGTATTCTGAATTTTTCCCTCTGCCTCATAACAGATGACTTGTATTAGTGATCTTTCTATAAGTGGAAACATAATGTTGCTATTCATTCAGCCCACTGGAACAAAGAACATTTTTTATCCACCATGCACTGGTTTCCTTTGCAGCTTTTGTACTATGTACCTTTCAAAAAAGGTCCCTGGATGCTGCCTCTGGGTGCTGGCTCAGAGGCATGCAGTAGATCAGCAGTATATGAAACAGCAAGGACAACTAAACAAGCTGGATAATTTGTCTGCACTAAAAATAAACAGTGAATAACTGTTTACATTTAAATAAGCATATTCAGCATGTTCACATATTATATTCCAATTACTTAATAGCTTGAACTTTCTTAAACGGTGCCTTTTATAGCATGCATTCAATCTTTCTTACATCACACTGAAGATGCTGATAGCAGTGAGTAATTGATCCGGGCTGGGCTTCAGGTACTCAAGTAAATCTTGATCTATTTTTCTTCCTTACACACTCATTCAATTAATTTCTCCCTAACTTTAATTGACATCCCTCTTTTTTCAAGGGTTCCCAAACTTTATTTCCTCACAGATGCTTTGTCATTCACCTTCATTCTTAAACACCTTCCATTTTGCACACTTTGATGTTCCCCTTCTGTCTGCAGATCCACCTTCCCTAAATCTTCCTTTCACCCAAATCCCAAGCACTCTTTCTCTTCCCAGCCATCTCAGTTATCTTGCACTTTTAGGAGGGGGACAGAATTAGGTGCTCAGGCAGTAGTATAAAGGTTTGGTTGCTTTTGCTGCTGGGCTAAGGAAGACCTATGCAACCCACAGGTTGGAAAATTGCTGATATTAAGTAGGACAAGTGCTAGTAATACACTCCCATGCATACAAGAAGGACAGAGGACCTACTTGGAAGGGTCCCTGCCCATGGCAGCAGGGCTGGAACTTGATGATTAAGGTCACTTTCAACTAAAACCATTCTATGATCCTGTGAAAACACACGTGAAAGAATTCTGCTGCATTAACCAAAATTAAATAGATGCCTTTCCCAGCTTTGTTGCCTCACTTTTCTTGAGTTATGGAGTTAAAGGTCCATCCCTTAACATGTGTTAGGTTTATTTTCACTCCTATAAAAGGACTTGTGTATCTTGTACAGCTGCAAAATAATGTAAAAGAGTTCCTTGACTGTGGAAATCTCCCCACAACTCTGCTAACAGTAAGGAGTGAAAACACTGTAGTGAGTTTATGCTCTAGGAGGAGAACAAAATTACCCTAGGGATTACTTTAGTCCATTTCTTCTCTAGAGTCATGTCAGATAGAATTACACACAATATTAAAATACTCTCCTCGACTTTTTCCATGCACAAAAATTCCTAAAACTCAAGCCATAATTTTTCCTGATTAGAGCACATACTCTGACATTCCTTATGACTGCAATAAGCATTTTAATGTTAAGAGCATCTAGTCTTAACTCCTCTAATCCCTTGAAAAAGGTAGTGATTCATTGTTTAAAGCTACACTTCCAAAAGCAACACATAGCTAGATCGTGTGAAAAGCATTTTTATCAAAGGATAAAAAATACTTTTCAGAATTATATTTCTTGCTGCTGGAATAGCTTTCAAGTGTTTCTCCTCCCCCACAAAAAGGAAGTTGAAAAGTAAAGCAGAAGAATTTTAAGCAAGTTCTGGTTCATAAAATTTCTCTCATTTTAAATCCTCCTCTTAACTGGGCTCTTGGCACAGCTGTGCAGTGAAAGATCCTTCCAGATCAGTTTGAACTGGGTTAAGGATGTGAATGTGTGCTATAAAGTCACCACGAGTAAAGACAGATGGCAGCTTTAGCTCTGCTGGAGTGCATCTACCAGGACTTGGGTTTCTGTAATTGGTTATTGTCATTCCACAAAATCTGATCTCACTAATGCCATAAAATGATGGGGAACCCCTTAAAGTATACTCAGTTCAATGCAACACTCAGCACAGCAGCTCGAATATCAACATGACATGGACAGCCATGGATAGTCTGTGTGCACCTCCGAGGTGGGTTTTGGTTAATTTTAGAGTGAATTCCTCATCTACATTATTCTGCTAGTAGAGGTTTTAGATAAAGCTTAAATAACTTCAATCCTATCCAAACATTGAGATTTCACTGTGCTTTGATTACCTACACATAACAAAAGGCAATCTAAGTATTTTATCAGAAGTCGTCATTAATGTCTCTTCTGTAGCATTCAAGGTGATGTAAATATACACTAAAAGAGACTGTGAATAAGCTCATTTCAATAGCACTTCAAGCACTTCAGGATGGAGTTTAACCTGCCAGGCTATGTATTATAGAACCAGGAAAGCTGACAGGTCCTGCAAATAAAAAACCTTTTATTAGAAGCTGTTGATTTTAACAGGAATTTGTAAAGTGTAAAACAGGCTTGCAAAGTGTACACATAACTGGGTTAATGGAGGGCATATGGGAAGAAAAGAAAAACACAGGGACTACTTTTCACAGGTTTTAACAGTTCATGGTGCTATTAGCCCTCGATCTTTACTTTTTCTGAATCAAAAATTATATGTGTTTGAGAAAGGATGTTCCCCATACACAAGCTTACACCTAATAAAACCTCATTTAATTTCTCTCTTTTTTTTTTTAAAGAAAAAAAAGACAATGGGATAGGTTTTCCAGCTTATTGTAGAATAGAAATAGAATACTTCAGCTGGAAGGGCTGACCTACAAAAATTATACAGTCCAACTGCCTGACCACTTCAGAGCTGACCAAATCAAGAGCATTTTACAAATGCCTCTGAAATGCTGGCTTATTTGGGGCATCAGCTACCTCTCTAAGAAGCCTTTTCTAGTGTTTGATCACCCTCTCATTAATGAAAAGCTTCCTAAAGCCTAGTCTAAACCCCCTCTGAAGCAGTTTCGAGTAGTTCAAATGCATCTTGCCTAAAGAGAGGAAAAAATCAGCGCCTACCTCTCTAATTCTCATCCTTAGGTAGTTGTAGAGAGTGGTGAAGTCACCCCTCAACCTCCTTTCCCCCAAATAAGAAAATCCCAAGTCCCTAGGTGCTCCTCAAAGGACATGCCTTCGAGCCCTTTCACCACAAAAAAAAAAAAAAAAAAAAAAAAAAAAAAAAAAAAAAAAAAAAAAAAAAAAAAAAAAAAAAAAAAAAAAAAAAAAAACATACCAAACCAAAAGAACCCATGAATATGAAACTCTGAGATAAAAGTTTCACACAGATAGTGGGTGATGCAGAGCTCCCATTGTCCACGGCTACAGAGAGCTTCTATCTGCCTGTTCTGGAAAACAGTGCAGAAGTGGTGCATACAAAGCTGCCCTAATCCACAGCTACGAAGAGCTCCCAGTTTCCTGTAGGAATTATGATGGGGAACTGAAATGATGGGCCTCCATCTTCCCTTATCCACAGCTTTAGAGACCTTCTAGCTGCCTGTAGGTCTAGGGTAGAGAAATGTTGACTGCAGAGCTCCCTTTATCTACTGCTGGGGAGAACTTCCAGCTGTCTGCACAGATATGAGGGGGCACAGAATCACACAGAATCACAAAGTTAGGGGTTGGAAGGGACCTCAAAAGATCATTGAGTCCAACCTCCCTGCTAGAGGAGGGTCACCTATAGAAGGTCACACAGGAATGTGTCCAGGTGGGTTTTGAATGTCCCCAGAGAAGGAGACTCCAGAACCTCCCTGGGCAGCCTGTGCCAGTGCTCTGTCACCCTCACAGGGAAGCACAGGGATGGTTAATGTGAAGCTCCTTTTACCCACAGCTACAAGGAATTTGCAGCTGCCCAAAGGACCGTGACTAGTTATTGACTTGGGCTTTTGAGAATAATAAAAGAAGACATTGTTGGAGAAAAGCTTAATATGCAGAAAAACAAAATACTGCAGTAAATCCAGCATTCATGGTTCAAGTCCCAGCTTCTTACTCTGAAACAGCACATTCCCTGGTAATGTGCTTGTGCTTTCCCATCTATACCCACCTATCATTCCTGCTTTTCCCCTTCCAGATAAACTCTACTGCCTGTTCTGATGTCAGTGTCTTCTGACCTATGGATGTGCAGAGAAAGCCAGATATTTACTGGAACAAGCTGGATATTTGCTGAAACAATCACCCATAAAATACATATGGGCAATGAAGCACATACTGTGACATTCCTTATGACTACAACAAGCATTTTAATGTTAAGAACATCCAGTCTTAACTCCTCTAATCCCTTTTAAAAGGCAGTGATTCATTGTTCAAAGCCACCTAATCAAACAAACACATTACAAAACACCATTAGCTTTGTCCAGGTGAGCATGAATTCAGCAGTGACAAAAATCTTATTCATTATTATATTCACCTTATGTGGTGACAAAAATCTCATTCTACCAGTTTGAGGAACTCCAGTTAAATTGGTCAATTTTTATTGCAGCTGTTACTGGAATTATGGAAAAACCAGAAATCTCTTCCCTCATGGCACACCCTGGTGCTGTCACAGGGCTTGGACAGCATGAATTTACATAACCAAAGTTTGGTCTGGCAAATAAAGTTTCATTGAATCTGCACACTGATGACAGCTTCTGTCTATAGCTTTGCCTCCTTGCCTCTTCCAATCTGTCTAGCAAGTGAAGGGACCTCATTAACAATTAATCAGCTTCTCTTGGGCTCTGACACCTGTGTGTCTTTTGGAAGGCTTCTGATTATGGATGGCTTCATTTAAGAATGCTTTAAATGCTCTGCAGATTTGAAAGGAATTCATAACAGTATAATTAGGTTGATAGCTCTTTGGTCATCAAGTGGCCTTCCATTTCCCTCCTGGTGGTGGCTCAGATAATGATACTGAAAAATGTAATAGCTGTCTCTAATGACTGACCCAAGACATTTAGGCATTGCTTAGAATAAATTGCTTTGCAAGTCACTTTTTTTTTTTTACTCCTCACTAACAATTTCTTGCCTCACTGTCATCACAGACAGTTGTCAATCAGAAAGCTATTTGACTTGTAAGCAATCTGCAGGTTCCTCTAGTGGGACAGTGCAATCAGGCAATATCCAGATGAGGAAGCCCTGCTCAGGAAGGGGTCACAGACTCAACAGCTGATACTGGTGACAAGGACTAGTTCCTGTCATTGGGCTCTGAGCTGGACCCTAGTCCATTCCTAGGCACAGCAGGAATAATATTAATAGTGCTATAGAGCTTAAACCAAAAATAAGTCTGTAGAGGCACAACTTATTGCTTTTCCAGAGCATAGGCAGTCTTATGATGCTTTTGGAAAGATGGGTATGTAACATTTCATTTCAGTGATCAATCCACTAAAGTAAGAGAAGAGAAAGAATGGGAGACTTCATTCAGATCAAAGAAAATTATTCTTATCAGTCAAAGAAACCAACAAGAAAACTCCTCAGAATAATCAATTTTTGCATCAGACTGAAGCAGGTTTAATTTAATTTTTAATGATTAATGTGTTTTGATTTTGCTCCACTTGGCCAACTTTGACATGAGCTAATGTATCTGCTTTCATTTAAGTCAAAACAACTTGTTTAACATTTCAGCCATTTCTTCCATTCCTTGCTAAGCCTATTTGATACAATTTCATACAAATCTTCATTTCCTCCGCAAACCCCTTTTCAAGCAAATTCAATAAACCTACACACAACTTGTCTGCTTGCCTTTCCCAGAAAAAAAAAAAAAAAAAAAAAAAAAAAAAAAAAAAAAAAAACCTTTTTCCTCAGCTGTCACTTCCCCTGCAGCGAGGGAGTCTGAACCATCCCTAATGCCTCAGCACCTCCCTCAAACTTCTCAGCACTGGCTGGCAGCCCCAGACACAGGCAGGAGAGAGGAGCAGCCTCAGCTGCTGCAGTTCTGACTGACTTTCTTGGCCCAGCTTTAATCAGTTGGAGAATTCCCCACTGGAAGGATATCCTGGCATTGCAGCTCCTTAGAAAAGCCTAAAGGTTAAAAAAGCCCAGAGATAGTAGTGGATGAAGTCTTCCTGCAAACACCTTCATGGGAGTCACAAATGCCTTACAACATGCCAGGACCAAAGGCACCTGAGGAGGACTCTAAGCAGCAAGCTGCAAATACCCATTTGCCAGCAGTCTTGCTGTTCAGCTTGTTTCAACCCATTTGGACATGTAATTTTTGCTTTAAAAAAAAAAAAAATTCTACCAAAAAAACCCCCCAAAACAACACTAAAATAAAAAAAACCCCAAACAACCCACAAACCTTTGTTATCCAAACTGGGCAGCAGTAAGTGCTTTGCCTCACAGAAGGTAAAATATGATGGTGGCCAGAAGCAAAGCTCTCACTTTTCTCCACCCAACACAGATCTATATCCCACCAACACTGTGAGCCCACCTTGTATATGGCAAGGACACAGGGCTGGACTGAGAGAGAGCTCCCAACAAAGCAACAGATTCTTTCTCCCCACCTGACAATGTCCAAGACCATGAAGTCTTGTGGGAATTTTCTACCATCAACAGAGAAGCTTTGTCCAGATTGGAGAGAGATGATAAGTCTTAGTTAAGCCATTTGTCATCCAGACATGGAACTGAGGATTGTCAAGTTTGTTTTGGTTGTGTTATGTTGCTTTTCTGACAGAAAAACAGATTCAATATTTCATGATCATATTTTTTTGTGTAAGATTTCAGTGTTAAAATAAAACCAAAATAGGTGTAGTTCTAAAGTTTAATTTTTATTCGAAGCTTTGTGTAAAAATACAGTTACATGGATGTTTTAGGGTAAGTGGTTTATGAGAGAGAAAAACTGCAGAAGATACAGGCACTATATACAAAGGCCACTAATTAACTTATTTTTTTATTTTTAATATATCAATATATTTTCATTTTAATATATTAATATATCATATATATTAATATATTTTCGTTATTATTTTATTAGTTGATTTCCTGGGAACAGAACAAACCTTTGGTCATCCAGGACATCAGTAATCCCTTCTATAAGCAGCCCAAATGCAAAACACTACTCTTTCTTGTAACTTAAGTGAAGAGAAATTGCCCTGCTCTCGTTTTAGTATTTTGATAGATTTTCCTAATTACTGATTGCAAAGTAATGAAGGGGAAAAAAATGCTGGGACAATCATGAAGGCTCTGAGGTATCCTTCGAGGCAGAGTCCAGAACACATCTGCAACTTCAGCAAATGCCAATGTTGGTTTAGCACTTGCTGAAGCAATGAGGACAAAGGCATTCTCACTAAATCCACTGCTCAGAGATTCTGGGAAGTCTGTATTCCATGAAGGTAAAGTGAAAGGAATTTTGGGGATAGCAGAAGGAGAGAAACCTCATTGACCTGCAACAAGGATAAGAGAAAAGTTGGGGAAATTGTGAAAGCTGTGAGAAAGTTTTGCAAAGAGAATTTTAGACCATGTCTGAATTCATCATATGCTTTAATAAAAATATTGCCAAAATAAGATAGATTCCTAATCCATTTGTCATCCTTATTTTTGCTGTTGATACCAAGGCAACATTCTCTTATTGGCACCATATGCATCCGTGCATTCAGGGATCTTCAGGATATTTTTTACTCTAGCTTGGCAATGTTCCCTTGCACTGACAGATATATTTTTTTCTGGAGGGACATCTGAGTGGATTGATTTTGAATCTTTGACACTGTAATCGATACATGTAAGAGAAAATATTAACTCACAACTGCCAGTTTCTGCTGCGACTGTGTTTTTTTTTCCCTTAGCACCAGATAATATCAGTCACTATCTAAATTAAATGTGTTAGGCAAACATATTTTACCTAAAAGCAAAGCTCTACCAAAAAGCAAGGATAAAAAAGATCAGGGATTCTGAGTCTGTCTGGTCCTACAGTGTCACAGGTAATGGAGCCCTCCCACTTCTTCTACACTTTGGTAACTCCCCTGAGCACCTGCCCAGTCCATTGGGACTAAATTAAGACTGGTCATGGGTCAAATGTAGGAAGAAGGAACTAATTTCCTTGCAAAACTGGGCACCATATATCTTCTTGTCCACACACAGAGCAATTTTATTCCCCCTTTTTCTCGAAGCATATCATTACTCTGATGTGTTGCTTCCCAGCACTGTCTCCTACATGTAGCTCTCTGCAGTCACAAATGGGAATGTGAGATTGGGATGCCTTCATGGAGAGTGGCCAGAATTAAACCACCTTTTGTATTGCCAAGACTCATGCAGGTCATTAGGAGTCAATAATTAGTCACATAACAGATGTAACTCCTGCAGCATGAAGAGCTGTTGCGGTTTTCTCTTGCTCTTCAATAACTGCCCTGTGAGCAGGGACAAAGTGTGCGAGATGTGAGGTTATTGGTTTATACATTTAATGTTCCTGTAATAAACTATGTGTCAGGCTCAGTTGTCGGAACTCAAAGGGAAAGGAGATGCTGAACTGTCTGGATTAGTAAATTAAATATCATCATGCCCAAGAACTGGAAATTAAACTCCTATATTACTGCCTTGCCAGACTAGTTCCTCACCAATCTTTCCTCATGGTGCTAAGACCCTTCTGAAGCACAGGTCTGAGCAGCACAGGCCAAGGACCATGGCATGTGTCCCCCCTGTTGTGGCAGTTGACACACCTGACATTGTGGTATGTTGCCTTTTCCATGCAAGTGGAAAAAGTGGTGGGTTGACACTGGTGTGGTGTTCTACCACCTGGAAATATTGGGGGGTTGCCTCCACTTAGGAAACTGTGCTGCACATTGCACCTCTGGAGAAGTTTTCATCTCTTCTTCCTCTTTCCAGGCTAAATGGCCAGTTTACAGCTATTTGTTATGTTTATGCCATTTGTTAGCTTTTAGTCTTACCTTGGTGCTCACATCCCATTTGTTGCTTCTCCTGGCCTGGTTTTCCAGTCATCTGTGTCCTCCTAGACGTTTTGTCAGGCTGAACAAACCAGCCTGAGTTAATCTGTCTCCTATGGTAGACTCATTGCCCTAGTCAACAATGAGCCTAGAAGAAACACAAAATATAAACCACCCACCCCTCCTTCCATGGAAAAAAGAAGTACAAGTTGAATAGACCTCTGTGTCCAGAGAGTGAGTGATGTTAATAAATGTCATTTTTTAGCATCACATCTGAATACCTCTAGTTAATAAATAGAATCTTAACCCTATGTACTTTATATTTTTCTCTTGCTTCACGTATATTAGGAGAGATCTTAAAATATTTTCACAAAACTGAAGGTAAACAGTGGGTAGGAATTCAACACTCCCCTTGCGTAGGACTTTCCAGTCAAGGAAGAGGCAGCTGACTACCTTAATAGCACAAGGTCTTTAAAGTTTGCTTTTTTTAGCTGCTCATATATTTTTCACATTTTGTTTGAACTTATTAAAATTCATTATTACCAGAAACTGGACTTCTTATAAATATTCTAGTGACTTCCTTTCCCTGCAGTCCTCACAGTTTCTTCGCATTACATCACTTACAGGAAATGTTGCCTCTATCTTTCCAACCCACATTTTTTATTCTAACATGTACAATTTTAAAATACTTTCCCAGTTCTCCTCTGCTAGGTATTTGCAGTCACATCAATTTCTACTTGCAATCACCCTCGCACATTTGCACCAGATAATGAATATTTCCTCATTACAGAGAAACAGAAGTCAAGAGTCACGAACTAAGCAGCAGTTGATTGAGACTGTTCTACTGAGAGCCCTGAACCTCTCCACAGTCCTCAAAGAGATAAGCTAGGGAACAGCATCTGAGCATCATGGAGATTCACACTGGAGAGGCTTTCTAAATAGCTGGGAGTAAACACTTAGGGGAAGGGTCCAGTGCCAGGCTGCTGCCTTATTTCAAGGGATTGTACAGATAAAAGACAAAAATTGGTTAAAAACGACCCAGATGTCATTCTCCAGATCTTCATTTGACAATGGGAAGAGATATTTTGCATTTGCAATATCAGCAAGTAAATTTAAGAATATTATTAGTCTCCTAAATACTAATCACACCAGAAAATCTAGTTGTGCTAGTGAACACAGTTGAGTGCTAAAACCCAGTTGTCTAAATGCTGTTAAATTGTTAAAATGGTTCCTGGCCAAATGCAATTCCCCCAGACAAATCCTGGATATGGTTCAGAAGTTAACATGAGCCAGAAGCTTTTACTAATCAGCACTTTGGATGCAGTCATCCTGCTTTGAAGGTTAAGATGGTTTAATAGCATAGATGCAGGTCACTCTGTGCCAGTTGGCTTTGAGTACCTGATTATACTCTCTCACCATCTAATTAGCTGGTGAAGGTACAGCCAAGCCCAAAGTGATCTCTTCTGCTTCTTTTAGTTTGGTTATTAGACAAACACTGAATATGGACACTTCAGACTTCTTGCTAGGCACAGAAATCAGTTTACAGGTGTTAAGGAAGAGCCTGCATCATGGGACACAGAAAGAAAATAGCCCACAATCACACCTGTAGAAAAGGGATGTGGGTCTAGACCTCTCTCAGCCCAGGTTGGGTGAATTTACACAACAGAACCTTACTCAGTCCAATTTTCCCTTTCACTAGACCACTCTTTCTCTAATTGTCTGGCCACAGGCTTCTTGCTTGTTGTACAATATTTTAGGCTTTATATTGACTTTTTACTCTTTATTTAGGATCTGTGAGTGGAGAAACAACATTTTTTCATATCACTTTACTCAGAGTACATGTGCATACAGTGAACAAGTCAGATGAGCAGTGAGACTCTTTTCCCAATTTTCTGCTCTTTACTCCCTTGAATACATCAGTGAATTTACCAAGTTTGCATGTGTTAGTCCATCCCTAACAGTTAACCTTAATGCACAGAAGGAGATCTCAAGGATTCTAACTCTCTCATGATTTTCTGTGGATTATGGCAAAGTAATTCAAGGCATTTCACACCCAGCAGTAACCAGAACATGAGAACGGAAATGTACCAAGGAAGCTGCTTGCATCAGGAGATATATGCACAAGCTGAGGTGTTTACATCTCCCCCCACACCTTGCTCAGCAATAAAGACATATTCAATGCCTATTGAAAATAAAATATTTTTAAATCCTGCTGGTTTGCCAACTCTTCTTCATTTCCACTCCTCTAACTTATGCTATTTTCTCTGAATAATCACTGATATGAGCATAATCTATTAATTGCAATCCATCTGCCCAGTGGTTACTACCAAGGATCATTTGCTTATGAAGAATATGTGGCTCTGCTCATTTGCAGATGTATAAATGCATGAGGTTCTGCTCCACTCCCAATGGGGAAAAGCAGTGCAGCATCTTCTATCAGGATCTCCACTCTCTCGCCTCCTGTTACTGTTAATTTGGCTGGAAGAGTTGCAGCTGTCAAGATTTAAAGGCTTGAGGAAATTCAGCAATTCTGTGGTTAGTAGAGCTAATAAGCCAAATAAGTCCACATGCTAACTCAGATGGCTAAATCCTACAATCTATCTCCAGATGAAATCAGTAGGAAAGAAGCCAAAGGAACCTATGAAAAATTGATTAGTTATGAATGCACGATTAGTAGTCAGTCTGCCTGCATGTGAGCAGCCACAAAGAAATAAACTTTGCTTAAACTCTGGTCTTTTTTAGGATGTTTAGTGCTGGCCAGAGTAGTTGAGAAGGGATTTGATGGAACAGGTTGAAAAAAAATCTCTGTACATGTTCACATAGTTGTCTACAGTCCTCCAGCATGATAGGAAAAGGTGTCTACAGACGTTTCTGAAAACAGAAATAGACAAGCAATAGACAAGCAAACACTTCATGCAATCACATCATGATGAGAGAGATTCAAGGGGAGTAGAGCTGAGCAGGCTAGATCTTAGGATATTTGAATGCCCAGTTTCATCACTTTTAGAATGGAAACTTAAGATTTTAACTTGTGGGAACCGTTTTTTACCTTATAGTTTTGAAATATGCACTAATAATGTAGAGAATGACCTATTTTGACTGAACTGAAACTACTCTTTCTATAGCCCAGAACTTAACTGGAATTTTCAAAGAGAAGACAAAATTCAGAAAACATCTAAAAACCCCATGATGCCCCTTTTGCCATTCATCCTGTGAATATATCCTGTATAGAGGGAAAGGCTGACGTCAGTATCGCTAAGCTAGGGGAACTGGCACATGTTCCCTAAGGAAATAATTAGGAGCAGTTAGATGAAAGATAGCAAAGGAAGTGTCAGGTTGTTGCCATAAATCTTTCTGTCATCATAAAACAGGTCCATGGAAAACAAGAGGAGATCTCAGTTTGAATCACAAAGGAATTCGTCTCATTGCCTTAAACACGTACATGATGCCATCAGGACTGCTGAAAGTGGAGTAGTCCAGAAGGTCTCCTGGCTACACCACATAAAACACCACCCATCCAGTCTGAACAACACATTGGTGTGCAGAAGCCAATGTCAGGCAGCATAGGAAGGAACAAACACTGATTTTCCATCTTCACACCCTTCCTCTCACAGTGCACTGTACAACATTCTGCCCAGAAATATTTCACAGAATCACAGAATGTCTTTGCCTGGAAGAGAGCTTCAAGATCATCCAGTACAACCTTTTACAACTGTTTAAAACTGTATTTACATATATATATACATATAAACACACACATATATATGCCTGTGTGTATATATATATATTAAACTGTATTAATTTCCCGCAAAATGAAATTTTCAGGTGTCTTTTGACCATCTGCAGTGTTATAAGTCCCAGGAAATTTGGCAGCTTGAGACCTTCCCATCACCACTGTGCATTTTAACACTCTGGCACAAACCAATGTGCACTATGTATCACAGGTAAGTTGTGTCACAGTGTAGAACAAAGATGCTTTCCTCTCAAATACATCCTACAGATATAGACAACACTTCAGCACCCTGAATGTCGACATGATACCACTAAAGTCAAACAGAAGTTTCTCCCATTCAGTTAAACTGAGATTCAATCTGCTGGTGACAATGGAAAATGCATTACCTTTCTTTCCCTTTGCAATCTGTAACATTAGCATCTTACAAAGAGTCAGTCAAGATCCATATAAGGTACTGCTTTGAAACAGACCTTTTTACTTCTGGACTTTCCTTCCAGGCATTTCTAAGCAGCTGCTACAGGGAGCTCTCTAATGGTCTTCAGAATGCAGATCTTGCTGGAACAGAAACCTTTGGCCTTGGCACAAGCACAGGAAATTGATAGTCTGCTTCCACACTTGTCCAATGTATTTGCAAACCCCCAGCCATCTGGGCAGAGAAAGCACTTCTTTGGAAAGAAATGCATCCCCACTGTTAGCACCTTCTAAAAAGGGGTTGGATATTGGATGCTAAAAGATAAGAAAATGTGTCAGCACTTTTTCCACCCAGAAAGATGACAACTGCACTCTGCAGCAATGCTTTCCCCTTCCATACTGCATTTGTCTGTTTGCCCCTCTGTCTAGCACACACAGCAAACCCTTCTTCATTCTGCCTCAGTGTCTCCATGCCTTGCACAAAGACACTGCTCCTGTCAAGCCACCCACGTTCTCTGCAGGGTGGAATTAGAGCTGTGGTTCATCACTACAGCAAGAGCAGAGCTGGGCAATTGACTGACAAGGTGCCTTCCTTCCCCCTCTATTCCACAGCATAGGGTATCCCTTTCCCTTGTAGCTGCAAGCATAGTCAAGACAGAACTAAAAAACCACAAGAATTCTTTAGATTTTGAGTTGAGTCTCTTGTGCTGAAGATATTTCATCTCTTTAAGACCACGGCTTGAGCTAAGCTTCCTCTGCTTGTAGCAACTCTATATCAACAGTTTAGGAAGGATAGTGGTAAATCATATTTGTCCAGTGATTCATGCCAAATATGTTCTGCAATACCTCAAGAGAACCATAAAGATGAGTCTTATCAAGGAATGGAACTATTATGAATTTTCTTGTGATGTCTTTTTAGTAAGACACTGATTTATTCATTAAAAAGTTGATTGGTGAAAGTATCCCCAGAGAACAATATAGATTTTTTCCATATCAGCCTTTTTTTTTTTCCTGGCAGTAACAGAAGATGAAAGAACAGTCCGGTTTTCAAAGCATTCAACTTTAGTACAACAGCCAGGACAACAGCAACTTGGTGAAAAACAGAGCAGAAAATTGGAACCACTTAAGCCCCAGCCCAACAGAACCCACAGCCAGTAACTCTTAGAATTCACACTCAAACACCACCCAAAAGCTCATGACATTTCCCAGAGTATATCGGAAATTTTTCTAAAGAAACACTTTTTCCTTCTCTCTGTTATGAGAACCTATTAATCTATCAATCTGAACTCTCTTCCATAAATGAGCTGGGCAGGAAAGTGCTGTTTCCATTCCTTCTTGTACTGTATCTGCGGAGCAGGCACAAGACCAAGTGTTTAATTTGTGTGAGATCCACTAATCTCTTCCCTAAGTTTGAATATTTTTTTATACGCTGAACCATGTCCCTGCTCCTGCATTCCCTGCACATGAGACAGAAGGACAATCCCAAGAGAAGAAACATCACTCCAGAGTAGAAGGCCAAAGCTGATGCCTCCAGCACTCTCAAGAGCATCTCATGTGAACTCAACAACACAGACCCTTCTCTTCACCCTCTTCTGATTTTCTTCACCTTGAGGACTTCACATATGAGCCTCTCCATATTACACAGAATTGTTTTCAGTAACAGATAAGGCCTCCTGAGGGACTAATTCCTCTGTTGGACAAACAAAGTAGGTGTAATAATGACTGCAATCAGGTACTATATGACTGCACAGTGAAAAAAATATCAAAGAAAGAAAATAATAGATACATAAACTTTATTTGGGATAAGTCTTAGAAGATGCTTTTAGAAGCAGTAATAAAAATTATAGTTATAACTCATTTCCTCAATGCCTGACTACTCGATTTGTTTTCTTATTAAAATCCAAGGGCTCTGTGAAAATGCCTTTGAAAAAAAAAACATCAAGATTCTACTAGTTCTTATAAAAAAAGTGCAAGAATCAAATTTTATGTGCCATTTTCCTGTTAACAGCTATTCTTTTAAAGGTTTGTATGGTATTTCAAAATTAAAGCCAAGTCACAAAAAAGTATGGTCATACTTGCCTCTCAGATAAATTACATATTTGAAAACAATTTTACAGACAATGAAATGATGTTGGGATATGCAAAAGGTCTGAGCTGGGAAACCCCAAAATTAGTGGAGTAAAGTTATTTTTAGAACAAGTAGCATGAGAGTCAATCAAGAGAAGAGGAGGAGTAACATGATAGTTAATTGTAATAACTGAACAACAAGGGATCAGATTATGCATTCCAAAGGATAATCACAAATAGCAAGTAAAAACAGAAAAAAAGCCACAGATTTGTAAATCAGAGTTCACAGAATTAATTTAAATTATCATTTCCACGGCATAATTCTTCTTTTGGTGATTTCACTGATAGTATTTTACATTGCTGTATGCAATGAATATATAAATCACTCAGATTTTACACAAAAGGATGCTGTGGTTCATCCATCCTTCCCACTCCTTCCACAAATATTCCCAGAAGGGACATTTAATGTCCTTCATCAATGGTCACATCACACTACATGCCTGAGTGAGCCATCAGTAACAAGGAATGAAACCCTGAGCTTGAGTTTAACACACAGAAACCACGACTGCCTGAGCCAAAATCATGTTTGGTCATGAAGACTGTGGTGGTCCAGCTGGAGAGAGAGAAACAGAGAAGATTGAAACATACCTTTCGTACAGATTAAGGACAAACAACTTGGAGAAACAAGACACAAGGAAGTCTTGCTTTCATGCAGAGCAAGCCCAGAGAATATTTGTACATTATGGAAATGTAGTGATGGATGTAATTAAATATACCAGTAATAGCTGCCTTACCTGCTGGCAGGTTGATAAACAGAATGATTTGCAATAAGTTTGTCCCTGCAATTGAAATCATTCAGCAAAGGGAATTTTCACAAAATTGAAAGTGTTTCTCCTTCCTTTGTAGCAGAGGACATGCATCACACTGGCATTTTCAATGCATAAATCCTCTGCTATTTTTGCCAGTACCTACATTATCAAGAATGCCCTTTTCTCTGGGACCCTGAAGTTTCCAGAGCCTTTGCATGGAATTGTGCTCTTTTGCTCTTAAACTAAGTACACAAAAAAAAGTCATCAATGCAACCTCTAGTCTTTTTGATTTTGGTTTGCTAGCAATCTCCCAAAAGTTTGCAATTCATATCATATAGCTTGGATCTTTTGAACTAGCTGTCCATCACACAGTTTGCCTGAGATTATGAAACAAATTCATTTCTGTCTCCCACTGTCCTTTCCATTCCTGTATGCTTTTATGTCGTGAGAAATTACTTCATTAAATTACACGCCAGATTGTCAAACCATGGTTGTTTCCCATTTTTACCTCTGTGTCAGATATGTTGGAGCAAAAGGTTTCCCTTGCTAATCATGATATAAACAGTGCTTGACATGTGAGCTTTGCTTCTACACGCAGCTGCCAGATGGGCTGGAGCAGAGGATATCTGAGCACGACTGCAAGAGCAAGCAAACAAATGCACAGCCTCATTAAAAATAGAAATACCTTCTCTGCAGGGAGCTATTACCCTTTCTGTACAAATGTATCTGATCTGCTGGGAATGGGCAAACTGTGGGAGAGGTACACTATGGGCCTCACATATGATTGCTGTCAAAGCAGGAGGAACTGAGTCCACCAAGTCTACAACTCCTCCATCCAATGTTTTGCTTTACATTGCTGCCACTGCATGACTAAAAATTATTAAAGTTCTTTGGGAAATACAATGTTTTCCAGACTTCTTCCCAGTAGGGTGGAGCAGATGGACCAAGTCAGTTCTGAGGCTGAATGTTGTACAAAAACCATCCAGCACCCTCCCAAAATACAAGTCTTTCCTCCAGAAGAGTCAGTGCTGGTAGTACATACCTATCCCAAAACAGGACCTTGTTCTGGTTTAGCTGCAAGAGCCTATGAACTGGGGTTTGAGAGGCTATTAGCCTCATCCCTTGCTCAAATTGGTCTGTTCACTTCCATCAGATTCAAATTTTTCCTTCTGCAATAGACTTCAATTAGGACTTTCAAATCCTGGATGGCTTTGATGAGTTTTTAATATCCTGCACTGATGTGCAGATGGTGGATTTCTTGACTTTTCAGCTAACACTCTCAAGTGTTCTTCTTGCCCTACTAAAATACTTTTTTTTTTTTGTTTTGTTCAGCCCTCCAACAAGTACTGAATAAAAATGCACGCAACCAAAAAGCCAATGGAAACTCAGATCTGGCTTGTTTTCTGCTGTGTGTATTTTCTTTGTCCTTTAACACCCAGCCACAAAGTGCATGATGATAGATTATTTTTCGGTTTCAATCATGATCACTGTTAGATGTTAAAGGACAAAAGAAATAAATCATTCTGAAAAGACATAAGGAAGTGATGGTGTCTTCATCATTCAAAGGTCTTTCCAAGTTGTTGGCAAATAAAGGTCTTCCTTGGTAATTTCATGGTCGCTATCTCTCCTGGAGGAGGAAGTGCACTTGATGTCTTTGATATTTTGTTATCAGTAGCCTCGTGATTTTTCATGAGGAAAAGGGGAAAAGCTTGCATACCATAAAAAGTAAAACTGTGAATAAGAAATAAAGAGTTTGGGTGCAGGGATGAGGAACTTAGGCTCTTTGGAATTTTTGAAAGAACAAAAAATGTCCTTCATCAAATTAGGTTTTCCTGTCAAACTCAAGGAAAGCAAATAAAACTCAGTTTTGGACAGCTAAGTTCTGAAGCTTTTGCCACAAGGTACCTGCCAACAAACCATGTCAGTATGTATCAACTCTATTTGTGACTGTCTGCAGGAAAGCTGAAGGTTCTGGATGCAGTATTTGCAATATTGGGAAATCTTTGGGATTCTGCCTGCAAGTCAGTGAAGCATTGAAATTTTGTCCTTCAGACATTATAAACCATGGTTAGGCATAAGGTTTTGAATGCTGAAAGATGTGCATCACAGTTTTCTACAGATTATTCTGTTCCTGACCTATGGAGCACAAGCACTGTCATAATCATCTTTGGTTCATATTCATATTTGGTGTCCAGCAATGAAAAGCATTTCACCTGAGTTTTGTTACAGAAGATTAAAATAAAAATACATTGCACTTTTAACAGAGACTTGCTTTAGCCTTCTGAAGTCACTTTAGAACATAAACCAGAAGAAATTCTAAATCTGAATCCAAACTGTGCAGAACTCCAGCTGTTTATACTCTCCCTACCTCTGGGAGCATGAACATGAAAAGTCAGTTGCCATATCACAGATTAAAAAAACCCCAAAATAGTCCTGTATCACATGCAGTGATCCACATTGCTTTACTTTAACATTAAGACTCCTTGCCATCCTCTTAAGCACAGATGGTGGATCCCTTATGAGGGACTCCACTGGAGTCCCTAATCTGGTTATTCTGCCTAAGAAACAGACCAAGCCCTCCAACAAAGTACAAGAAAGTGGAGATATTTAGGATTTTGCTGGGATATTTTTTCCCTCTGAGGACTGTAAAGCAGGCTGTGGGTTACATTTAGGTTTTGGAATAAACTCAAAATTGCTGTCATAACTGTTGCTAATAAATTAGCACATAAGTATATAAAAAATAAAAAACAAACTGCCTTATGCTAGCAGATTTCCAGAAATTATGGAATTAAATTGTTGCCTTTTGCTTGGGGTTAATGAATATTCATTGATAGCCTAAAAAAAAAAAAAAAGCCTTGGTTTTACAGCCAAAGCTATCATAACACAAATCACAAACCAGACAGTAATGCAATCTGTACAGACAGTTTTGCTCATTAACTTTTGCTGACTAAGTCATTGGATGAAATGATCACCTGTTGCAGGTAATGGGCAGAGGCATAGTCTACCACTGCAGTTTTTTCTCTCATCACCACACATAAATCCTCAAGCTGAAATATAAACCTAGTCTGTGACACAGAGATGTCCTGAGCTCCTAGACAACAAGTCGGACTCTCATACCTAGAGAGAATCATGCTGCTGGGAATTGACCATAATGGTTTTCTACTTGTAGGATCATAGTCGTCCTCTAGGTGTTTAGAATACAGACAGGATGGGAAGGTTTCCTTCTGAACTTGCACACAAGTTTGTGTCATCCAGATTGCTATCTGTCTTGCAAACATCATCGACAAAGCTTGTTTAACAGTCCTGAGGATCTGGAATTAAAGGCTATTTGTGAGAAGATGCAATTGGTCTACAATTCAAATTTATTTATTATTCATATTTCCTAAGACACTACCAAAATCCTAAAGATTCCTATCACCTGAATATCATAAGCATCACAAAGCAACCAATTTAAGCATTATTATTGGTAGTGAGTTCAACACAGTACTCACTCTTCCATATGTTACAGAACAGGCAGTTTTTGTAAAAAGATGTTCTCTTTCTGTGTTGCCTTTTACTGCCAGCATATTGCACATTACATCAATCCATCACCTCTGAAGACCTCTTTTTTCCCCTGCTTCTGCTCATTAATTTCCTTCTTCTTTCCCTCTGTTACTCTTTGCTGTTATTTTTTATGTCTCTGGAGTATCAGGAGATGACTGGGGACAGAATGTTGTTTGTAGGACAGAAGATACAGTGCAGAAAAGTCCTATTGTTCTCACATGAATAGAAGCCTGGCTTAATTCATCACCAGTCTATGTGTAATAATGTTTTAGAGGGACATAGACTTTGGACCAATCTGTTTAAAGCTTAATTAGAGGGACGTGGATCTGAGTACAGGTTAATGATTTGAGTCAAGGATGAAAAATATACAGTCCTATGGTGGTTTTATTAAACTGATATTACTACTAAATGAACATAAATAACAGAGAGAAAATGGGAAGCATATGACAGCAGACAGGAGAAATTTCAGCTTTTGAACTTGAACCTTAAAACTCAATGCCTTCCAATTTTTCAAGGAAGGAAGGTTTTCCAAGTGTCTTTAAGAAAAGCTCCTCCCTTTACTGGATTCTATAACAGAAAAAAAACCCAAACCCAAATAGGCCTTAAGGCAGAAAATGCTGAAAATAGATTCTGAACAAAACACACGAGGCTGTCATGTAATATGAGCCAGCACCTTTCCACAGATATCAAAGAAGAAGTAGCAACTTGAACAAAGCAGAATGAGAGGTTTCAAAGAGAAACCAAAGTGTGGTGAGCCTAGTTCTGGAAAGACAGTGGTGTCCATCCCTCAATAGTGAGGAGGGTCACACTTAGAGAGACCAAAAAAAAAAATAGCAGATATCTCATCTTGGTCCTTAGTCTGCACAGGCTGCAGAGTAAGCAACATTGGCAGCTGTAGAAGTGAATAAATCAGGAATTCAGTTGCAGACTGCACAGTGACCATTACCTCTGAGGACAGTATCACCTGTGGTGGGATGATCTGAGTTTAAGGTTGCTGGGATTTTTGGAAGGAACGCTGCAGTTCTACATGGCAGTTTGCCATTGTCCTCATTAAACCTTTAGTAGATTAATAAAGTCCCAGGTTTGACCATCTGAATAATATTAGCAAGATCATTCTATCCAGTCACTCCCTATTCATAACCTTATTCCTTGTTTTTAAATAAAATACATTTTCTGTGTGGCCATAGGTACCATAGTGGGTGACCCCACAAGAAAACCTTCCATTCTCTAGACCATTTTGATCACCTTCCTCTCAACAACTCCTACTTTTGTTATATCTTTTTTATGATACATTATAAAAAGGTAGGAATCGAGGTTGAGAAGCAGCATTTATTTATATGAAAATGACCCTGAGTATTGCCTACACCTTTATGACCAAATAGTCACTTCCTCACAGCATATTCCTGACCTTCAGCAGCAGTGCCATGCCACCTCCCAATTCACAGTCGTGGAGTGAAGGTGTCTCCCTTCTTTTGACCCTTATTTCATCTCCTTCCCAAAGTATTGTGAACTGATACTAATCTAGCCAGACCTGTCAGGTCTTTGCCTGCAGTGTTCCAGAGCCATCATTTCTGCAGTTAAGGTGCTACTCAGTGATTCACGGGTATAAGGTATTAAAGTGTACATCAGACATGAGTAGCACATGTTTTATAGACTGTTTTACACACCTTAGGAGAAAGTGTTAAAGGTGGCACCTGATGTGACACAAAATTGCCACCTCTGCCATAAGGGTCAGCAAGGGAGGCTATGGACATGCTGCACCCATGGAGGCATTTTAAAATAGACCAGGCAATGGTGCTGCAGGCGTGTGAGATTAGGTAAAGGGACAGGTTTCTCTTTGGAGTGATAGTGAGGGCTTTCAATCATAATGGAAATTATTTCCTCATGAATATTAGCTCCCACACTCCTGGCAGCATCACTTATGTTGTCGAGGTGAAGAAAATATTCCTGACAAGCCCATCACTGGAGACATTCAGGTGTTTCTCCCCACTGAGGAGATCAGAATGATTTACTGTCCTCTGCCTACCTCTAAGTGCCCAAGGCAGAGCACGCAGACATATTAGGAGAGGTGGGATAGATTATTTATGTGTTTACAACTTCCCCTGATGTCCTAAAATGTCCTCTCCTCCTGGCAAATCATGTGTTATCTGTCAGCATTGCATTTGGGTGTGATTCCAAATACTCCCAAGCAATGCAATGACTCAATGCCATGTACAAAGATACATCTGAACTGGAAGGATTTTAGAAGCTAATAATGTTTAGAAGTTACTAATAATAGTGCTGTCACCTCTGCAATTGGTTGTCATGCATGGCTCTTAAGAGACTTGGGTAGATACAGTTATGGATGTCTTCCTTTTAGTTTTGCTGTTTCAAAAAAAATACATTCACATCTCTTTGACTTCTCTGGCTTTCTTCCTCTTCACTCATTCCTCGTGAGCTTCCAAAAGGCAGCACAGACATGAACAGGCCCTTTCCCAGCCTTCCTGTCATTTTTCGGTGTGTTCTTAGTTATATAAGAAGAAATTCAAAAATCAAAAAAAAAAAGCTTCCATTTAAATAACACTTTAGAAAACCTGTCTGAAAGGAAGACTCTTGGAAAGGGGATAAATTGTACATTTAGGTTGTGATAAGACAATTTTGAGCCTCACCTACTTGGATTTTTTTTTTTTTTTTTTTTTTAGCTCGAGTCAAAAGAAAACAGCACAGCAGCTCCTCTGAGCAGTTGAATACATGGCTGACTTTGATAAATGAAACTATTCTTTCCTATGATTAGCCTATAAGAAAAAAGAAAGATGAACAGGACCAAACTCTTCCTCAGCAAAAAGTAAAACCAGAAAGGAGCAAACACTGAGCATAAAGTCCCTCTGACTGCCATTCCCTGGTGCCTGAAGAGAAAAACACAAATAACCTGCCAAGAAGGCTTACACTTGGCTGTGCTTCATCCTTAGTAGTGATCAAAACACACAAGAAATCTGAGTACTTGTCTAGAGCAGGGAAACCCTGGGTTCTTGCTCATTGCTGCAACTTTCCAAAATCAATTGTTCTAATGCAAGTCTGAAAAAAAATCAGGAAAATACTGCCCTGTACCCGTGCTTCAGCAAACCCCCTGAGTCAGAAACGGCTCTGAAGTAATGGGCAAGGGCCATACACTTAAGATCAGAACAAAAGTTCCTCTCCCTGTGCTTACTGGTATTTCTAGATTTTATAATAATAAACATCCCACATACCAGGGAATGCAATGACCCAAGAAACCTTATAAGATGCTACTTATAACCTCACAAATGAGAAGAATGACTCCCCAAAGCATATCCCTGCAGGTCACAGCTTGTTTGGGATGGCTGTGTAGGAGAAAAAAGGGGACCACTGCCTTTGAGTCACTTGCTGTTCAGGCCGTGCTGCCTACCTTGACAATCTTCTTAAAACTCTGCTGTATTTGATATTTATTTTAAACTTCCAGCTCCAAGAATGGTGACACTATGGAAATATCAAAAAACTGGTTTTCATGTATGTCTCCCACAAGCCTGACAGAAGGTATTTTCATAGGAAACAAACACTGTGTGTCCCTCAGATTCAAAAGGTTCAAAAGTTTAAATATACTTAGGAGACCTTCTTTCCCTGTAATAACCTCATAATTTGTGATACTATTTCATGATTTTGAGATTATCTCCTTTGTGATTTTGGTTATCAGTACTGGGAACAGCTGCAAGATTTAATTCTCAGGCTCAAGATAGGTCAAATAAACCTTCTGAGAAGGGGAAACAAGTTGTTAGACTTGTTCAGCTCAATAAAAACAAAGCCATTAGCTTCACTGTTAATTTTTAGTAGAAACATCCATCTGTGAACACAAGAAACAGTCAGGGGAGAAAAAGCCACATGGATCTCTTTCATCTGGATCCCCAGACAGGTTGTCTTAGTTACTGTGCTGAGCTGCTAACACTTGCACAATAAATAATGACTCAAATTTATCCCAGGTGTAATTCAGCAGAGTTACTAAAGGAACGAATTGCTCTGCTCAGATGCTATTACCCCAATTTATTGTAAATTCTTTTGATAACTTGTTATAAATCTTGAGTACTTTTGGCTTCCACAGCAGCAGTACAGGAAACAAACCCCATTCAGCTGCAGCAGAGAGGGCAGTTTGGCTGACAGAGAAAGAAACATTCATGCAGAGATGCACTTTGCTGCTGTCTGAGGCAAGATAAAGTCTGCATTCAGAAAAGAGGACATTCGAGAGTATTTGTAGGGAAGGTCAGAGTTTAATCTATTTATTTAGCACAAGATTATTGGGAGGTCTCCAAAGGTCTCTGGCCATGCCAGCCTACTCTGCTTTTTCACATATAGAAACAAACAGAAGTTCTGCAGTGAAAACATTCATTCTGACTGATATGATAGTCTTGATGTGTGGATGTGATGCATGCATTCCTCCTCCTCTCATCCTGCAAGGCTGGAAAAGCTCTCACACAGCATCTGCCATGATGGAGCATTCAATCCTGTCCCATGTGGTCACCCCCTCTGCTGCAACCCACCCAGCAGAGCACCTGCTCTTGGGCCGACTGTAGGGATGATTTGGTACCAAGAGGTGGCTGTTTTTTCCAGTTTCTTGTCTTCCAAAAAGAAACTCTAGTAACACAGACAGAATCAGTTTGAAAAGAATTGTAGAAGCAGCCTGGAAATGCATAACAGGGTAAGAGAGGCCTTGCAATGAGAAGAGTAGCAATTTGAAGCTGGTTTGGTACTGCCAGAAGTCACCCACCCCATGCCATCACCACTCTGTCATCCCCAGAGCATCCTCTCCTGGGACTCCTGGGAGCATCACATGTCCAGCCAGGGTTAGTGTGTGACCTTAAGGGGTATTTCACCTCAACATGTGTGGTACAAGAACTTGTATATCTGGAGCAAAAACATCTTCCATGAGAGGCAGGTGCAAGAGGATAACCACAGCCCTAGCATCCAAAGTGTAGTACTGAGGTTTATCCATTGAACTAATTGATATTGAACCTGAATGTACTATTCAGCAATTGCCAGTTAATTACATGTAATTATTAATATATTGCTTTGAACATGATTTGGGTTTAAAGCACATTAACCTACTCCTTGTAAAAACCAGTAGCATTACTTTTTCATGACACCAGTAAAATATCTCATCATACTTAATTGTGACAGAGACCCTTATTTCCACTGATCTTTTGATAGATCCCAGAGGGAACATAAAATATTGTGTAATAACACCACCCTTACCCTTCTCCTACTAACAAAACAGTTCTGCAACCATTTACTTTTAAAACCTGTAGCTCATTTATCCGCTTACTAATGTGCCTCAAAAACATTTACAGTTAGCTGCCAGGTGGATCTGGAGAAAATGCAGGCCTAATATGGCCAGCCATTGTATGACACCCATTATGCTTTCTTCTTCTTCAACAGCAGAATCTTTGATCAAATTAAATCCAACCCTAAAGTTAACTTGCAAGGAGAAGCTTGCCAGCTTCTTGTTGACACCCCTTCAGCACAGCAATTTTGCAAATGGATATGGTGAAAACAAATCCCTTGAGCCTTATACATTTTGCCTGGTAATTAATGAGTAACCTTGGGGTACAAATATGCATCACCCTAATGGAAGCTCAGCACAAATATTTATTGTGCTCTGCAGTTAATGGTTTTCTTTTCTAAGAGGCTCAAAAGCTCTTTACTCTTACAAGTATGCTAACATGAAGCACAAGGTGACAACCAGTTTGTTTTACTGCAGAAAAAGTAAGGATCTGGTTAGTAATCTGACTTCACATCTAGTCACTGCTGTTTGAGCACAACAGAGGAAAGACCCACCTGTATTGTGATCATTTATTTAATTGAATTACACGGACAAAAAATAAAAAATTAGGACATGTCTTTCCAGTTATGAATTTTGTGCTCTTTCACATTGTCTTCCACAGCAGCCAGTTGTGCTCAAAGCTCTGCCTCACCTGAAATCCAAAGAGGTACCTTTCCCCTTTCTTCATGATTTGCCAGTCAGTGGTTTCCTGAGTCACACATCAGATTATTTTGCATAGTTGTCTATGGACATTTTTCCCCTAGAAGCAGGTAACTGATTTTAGATATTAGTTGTTTTAGAGTGGTGCATGCTTTGTAGTCTATATCCTGATACTGAAACAACCCCAAGCAATGAAATGATCCTTGCCATAGCAGGGATAATTATTGTACAGCCCAATCCAAACTCATGGAAGGATCTGTTCCAGTGTAAAGTTCTCTGGATACCCTTAAGTGATAGAGTAAAGCTTTTTAGACTCAGGGGATGAGGTCAGTCCCTATTCCAGCTATCAGTGACTACAGTCATTCATGAACATCTACAGTTTTTTGGGCACTCTCCAACTGATTTTAAGAAAAGAACTGTACAGGGCACCTTCCCACAAGCACATGCTTCAGGAGATGTTGCATCAGCAGCTACTAATTCTACAAGAAACAGGTTGTTTCAGGAACAAAGCAGCTTCAAGAACACCACTGAAGACACCAAGATGCTTGATGGGGATGTGGTTATCATTCATCCTCCCTCCACTGGAGCAGGCAATAGCAGAGATGTACTCCTGTGTAGGCATGAGAAGATGAGCAAGAGGAATGCCTACCATGAAAGGATTCTATGCAGTGAAAAATCACAGCCATCTTTCTTCCCTTGGGAACTGGAGACACACCATTAACTATGCAAGGACACAAAGGGATAGGAAACTGCAGGGGCCTGAAGAGCAAAATTTTGCAGCAAAAGTCACCTGCCTAATACTGGATGTATTTAGGCCAATGTGTGATAAATAGGCCCTTGTTACCCAACCACATGAGCAAAAGAAGGAAGAAAGGGAGGTGTTCACAGTGTCAAGATTAAAAGACTTGTCTCCTTGTGCAGTCATTGAGAAGAACAAGGTCACCCCTTTCACAGGTAATTCAGGTCAGCAGACTCCTGTGGAGACTCTTGAATGATGCTGAATTGAATTCATACTGATCGTGCCTCTTCAAAGACTCACTTTAAACTCAGCAAATATTACAAGTATATTGAGTCCTTTTCTATCACAAGACAGCTAAAATAGATAAAATTGTCCATTGCTTTCCATCAGGCATAAAGAGTGTCCCAGATGACTGCTTCAGATGCAGACATTGACACTGAAGGCATTACAAAACCAGAAGGATGGAATCCCATTCCTGAATAAGGTGAGATGAGTCTCATCAATATGAATATGTGCTCAGTTAATTCAATATTCTGCCTTTGGCAGTAGCAAATCTCTAAAATACTAAGACCAAATTCAGTTGGGCTAACTGGGATCATTACTGACTTAACTGTAATCATTACTGACTTTAGATACCTTTCCAACTAATGAACCGTTAGAAGCTAATATCCAACATATTGTGAACTTTAAATATCCCCCAACAAGTTTCCAGTAACAACTGTATGATTTACCAAGTATCTCTTTCAACCAATCACCTTATATAGAGCCTCATTTACCTATACCCCCTCATTCAGCTTTTGAAACAGCTGCCTGATTTTAATCCTAATGAAGACAGTGAAGAATATCCATTGAATTAAATAGGTTTGCCTCTTGACCAAGGAGATTATCAAAATATGATTATCAGGGTAGAAACTTCCTAGTACAATTCACATTAAAAAGTGTTATTTCAGGAGTCACCAATAACACATATCTGATTATTTTCTTTGGAGATGTCAGGCAACTATCACAGACAACAAACTGACCATGGCATTTTTCTTTATGAAAATAATATCACCCTCCAAACTCAGTGGTTCTATTGCTGAAAACATGCAATATCTGCAAGTGTTGGGCCTAACCAGTAGTGATGCAAACAAAAAGATCTCCTATAACCCTAGAGATGCCTATTCCTGCTTTTCTCCTTTTTGTTGATAACAGTAAAGTACATCCAATGCATACAACCCCAGTAAAAGGAGACTTTTGGTGTTCTTATTTCACTGCCTTAGAGCTGCAAGGAACACCAAGGGACTCCAGCATGATTTCCTAGTGCTTCAAATTCTGTCTTCCCTGCTTGAAACCATGGGTAGGTGGCCCAAAAAAATGAGCAGCCTGGGTTGCAGTGCTTATCTAGTTCAGTGAAGCACAGAGAACTGTGAGGTCTGCTTTTTATTTTCTTTTAATTATTGCTGCTACTGAAGAGAGAGATCTTTATTGGGATGTTAAGCACTTGATATTAAGTACTATCTCTCTCTGGTTTGCAAGAAAATAAAGATGGTTTCTGTTTTGCTTCTGCACCCCTGGAATGTTATGAGATTAGATCCCCCCTGGAGTCTGATCTTTCTTCATTTGCCACTGTTTCTATACCAGTGAATTCCACAGCACCAGGGAAAAGCTGCAAGAATTCAACATCCATGCTGTTAAAAAAGATGAAAAAGCCTTTATCTGGTGTTGGCTCAGATCAACCAGCAGCCACCCAAATGGTGCATTCCCCAGCATGGACTGGGAACCAGTTCAGACCAGGGATCTTTCCCATCCAGCACTGGAAATTGGAGGGAAGTGAATGACACAGCATGGCCTGGCAGTGTGGGTTCCACAACAGCTCCTGGCACTGCTACTTTGCTAGCAGAGATGCAAAAGCAAATGCTTTCCTAATCAAAAAGCAAATCCAGCTTCTCTTCCATGCTATAACTCAAATGCTTTCCCTCTTCTCTCTCCAAGGATGTGTTGGACTCCTCCACTATTCTTGAGGAGTTGGGATATTTTTCCCAGGCTCTGGGTTTCTCAGAACCTGCCCTTAATGTTTCCTCTGTGTGTCAGACAGACTGCTGCTGTCTGAAGAAATTCAGTACTAATTGCTCTGTCTGACAGGGAGTGACAAGCTCAGAGGATCAAAGACAAGAGCATAAATCTATCAGATTCCAGCCCAGGAACTACCTCCACCCTCCCCCCAGATACGGATGCAAGACCGAGAGAGGGGGGAAGATTTATTGGGAACAGAAAACAGTGTATGAGGGATGAAAGAATGAGGGTTAACCACTTATTAATGAACTTATGAGAGCAGGATATTGCCCTGTGGACTCATATGCACTGATCACTTCTCATTCCCTCTGACCCTTCTAAGGTGATTGAGTTTGCCTGTTTTCTCACCCTGGGACAGGAAGATCCCATTGCTGTGACACTTCACAGGCTAAACAAGGTCACCTTCTGCCTTCCTGTCAAGAACACTCCAGTCAGGTTTTTACTGGTTTGCCCTGTCCCAGTTCCACTTGAGAATAAAAATCTCATTCTCAGGGGTGATAAATGACCTGTAGGAGCACTCTGGGTTTCTGACAGAAAGGATTTGCAAAACTTGCAAACATTTCCAGAAGCTGCAGGATCAAGCTCGCTCTCTCTGCTTTGCATGAAGACAGACAAACCTTTCAGATGTATTTCCTCACTTGTACAGAGAATCATGTGAGGATCATGATCAGATCTCCCCATACCAAAGCTTCTCTGTCAATGTCATAAATCATGGAATCATTTAGGCTGGAAAAGACCTTGAGGAACATTAAGAACTTGACACTGCCGAGTCCACCACTAAACCATGGTCCTAAGCACCACATCAAATCCCTCCAGGGATGGTTACTAAACCACTTCCCTGGCCAGCCTGTTCCCTTTCAGGGAAGAAATTTTTCCTAATCCCAACCTAAACATGCCCTGGCAAACCTTGAGGCTGTTTCCTCTCATTCTGAAGATGTCCTTCAGCTTCTTCTGCCTGTTCTCTTCTCTCTGAGACTGTTAGGATACTCTCAGGGTAGTTTGACCTTCACCTCAGTGTTAATTTGTTGGTGTCTGTTAGATCAGTGTTTCAAGGGCTGGGAAAATTTGAAAAGATACATATAAATAAAAAGAGACAAAAGATGTTTACTGGAGCCCTCCACTGTTTTATATTTCTTTGTCCCAGATGGCTCTACATAAACATTTTTTTTTAAGTTATAATGTTAATTATGTTGGAAATCCTTGCTGAAGCAGACAAGGTGATCCCAAATGAGCTCTTTACATGGGCTAGTCTAAATTAAAGCATGAAAGTCTTCTTTCTAGATTCAGAGACTTCTTTGTCCCAAAGGAGCTCAGCTATTTCAGCCAAGAGAGGATGGTCCCTGTTAATAACTATAACATCATTGACATTGACTGTTTCAAAAATTGGCCCCGTGCCATTTTTACAGGTAGTGGAACTGGCTGAAGGGGAATTTAGGTTGTAGAAGGTGATATTACCCAAAGATAAAGTAAATTTTGTCCTTTCAGATCTGTTGAAGTAACCTTAGCTTCCATTTAATCACTGACTCCCTGTCACAAAGGGAAGAGGAAGACCAGGCAGTATGACAAGGCTAAGCTCAATTTAGTAACTGAACCAAGTGAGGAACAGGCTGTATGAGGAACTGTCTGGCTTGAAAGGTCCACAATGCAGAAATCTGCCTACCAGCAAAATACACAGAAACTAATTTTCTTAATATTTTTAAGAAACTGGTGACTTAAAGGCCATAGCAGATGAAAGGGAACAGTCATGATAGTCATCAGTGCCAGCCTGCAGATCCACATAAAGATGGGGTCAGAGCTGGAAACAGCCTATTACAAAATAGGATATTTCTTCTCACCCTAGGAGTGCAATTGACTGACTTTCCTTCTAAATGAAAAAGCAATTATCATTTTCTCCCTGCTACAAGAAATGCTTCTGCCTTTCTGCCTCCTATCTGCCATAATGAGACACACATAAAGTTTTGTATTGGTAGTGAACACCTCTGAGGGGATGAAAAGCACCAGGAAGAACAAGTATGAATGGGCACCCTAGAGTTTTACAATACCTTGTGCTGCAGCCTCCAATAACTATCACACAGACATACATAATTTACTTTATACATAAATGACTACATGATACCAATGCCTTCCTATTCCATTAACATCTTTGAACATGATATGGCTGTTGATTCACTAACTGTATTGGAAAGTCTTCCCTTTGGCTAATAAACTTCCATCAAGAAATACACCAGGAAAAAAACAAACAAACAAACAAACAAAACTACCAAAAAACCCTCCAAACACTTGCATGAATATAAATTGCTTTTTAAGTACAAATGAATCAGATAGAATGAAGATGAAATCTACATTTATGTGAGCCACCACGTTGTATATTCTATCACCTTTGGTCTAAATTTCCAGTTGTAGGACAGCTTCCTTTATATTCCTAGTTCACTACAGTCCAGTCACAAGGTGGGTCTTATGGGTCTCTTCTGCTCTTCCTCAGTCACTGCATCCATGTGTCTGAATTGAAAACTGAGGATATTTAGCATGCTTGTTTCTGTGGATATTGTTTAATTATGCCAGGACAGCTGGTGACTTTGCAAAAAGACCAAAACCAACCCACTTGCTTTTATTCTTTTTTTAGATGGATAACAAGTCACTGATGTTTACTTGCTTTTTTCTCCAGGGCAGAAGAATCTATTTTTTGTGTTTGGCATTGAAAGATTTGAGGTTAATTTTATACTCTCGGTGGTTTTTTCAGAGATTATGTCTATAAAACTAGATTTTAGAATTCTAGCGAAAAAACAACTAACTGCAGGGCCTCCATATCCTCCCACAAACAAAAATTTGAGAGCCAGAATGTCATGTCCCATGCTACTGCCTAGCCAAGATGGAATTCATGTTGTTATTTTCAGGCTTTTGCTATAATCATTCTACAGGACTAGTAGCAGAAAAGGCTCTTACTGTACAGTCCTGTACACAGCAGTAATAGTTGAAATGTCCCTATTATAAATTCTTGCATGGCACGAACTGGGCAGTTTATCTGTTATTGATTGAAAAAAAACCCTGAAAAATATCCAGATCATGAGTCACAATAAGACACTGGGAAACAACAATATGGGCAGGTTTAGTCAGGGAGGGAAAATTCAAAGAACTGGTCCCAAAAACTCTAGAATTTGAAGGAGAATGGAGATATATTTGATGTTCCCAGCCAGAGTTCTTTTGAAATGAGGGGTGTACCCTAACAGTTCCAGATGACTAAGAGTGTTCTCCTAGTTAAGCCAAAGTGTCTGAAGGGAATAAATAAATAGGACTGTATTCATCTAAAGGGAATAAAGATTTCTTTGAGGAAGTCCTCCAATACATTTCTTGTGTACTAAGCTTCCAGTCTTAGACCTGCCTAAGACTGTACAAACTGTAAAAAACATTCATCAGTATTCCCCACATCTTACAACTTGTGTTCTAGAAATTTCTTTCAGTTTTAATAATTTGCTTACAACTGGCTGACTGGGTCACCTTCCATCCAAAATGCCATTTGTCCCAGGTCTTTCTATTTCCATGCCTCCACAATTCAATGACATTTTGTTCCATCTGTCCATCTGGTTAACACACCTGCCTTCTCTTCCTTCAGGTGCAAAAGCTGATGACTATGACAAATAAAATATTAGGCTGAGAAACAATGCAGTCTCACTACTGCACCACACATGATATTTTTAAAAGGAAATGTCAACAAAGTTCCAACTCACTTTTTATTTCAGCAGTAATGGTCCCCTGAAGATTTGCAAGGAGTGAAAGTCAAAAGGAAGATACAGGGAAGCAAGTCTGTTGTTCAAGTAGCCTGAGGCATCACAGCCACACATCAGCTGCAAAAGAATTGAATCGGTTCTTTCATTTTTAGATCACATTGCCCAATACATTACAGCTGGTTCCAAAATTCATTTGTTTGGAACAAATTCTCATGATTGTTAAGGAGCGCCAAGATTTTTTTCAGCATAGAACAGGCATTCAGCTTCGACTGTAAAAGAAGGCAAAGATGTAGCAAATTTGTGATATTCATTGTTTGTTTTTTAATTTAACACAAAGAGGAAAGGCATAGCTTCCAAACTGCACTGCAGAAAGCTTCCCAGTGTACATAAATTATACACAATATGCAAATGACTCTGTGTGTGTCCGAGAGAGAAAAACAGGGGGGGGAAATGTGATTTAATTTGTAGGATTTAATAGGATAGTATAATTCATAGTATTCCTTAGTAGTGTCTTAGTAGAATACTAAGTAGTACTTAGTAGAATATTCCTTAGTAGAATATTTTATTAAACCATGGCCTCATGATCCATGGGCCTTTATCCCCCAAAACTTTACAAAATAGAGACGATGGATGTGCTCCTCCCAGTGTCAGTAATTTACCTGCACACCCCCAAAGTTAGTGAAAACAGCAACATGCACAGGGGAAACCATAACAAGTCTCTTACACAAAAAAGGATCTGTGACTTGTGGCCAGACTCTTTTAATTCACGTTTGTATTTAATGCCAATTGTTTTTCATATGAGCTGGGATAGTTGAGAAAAAAACGCCTGCAGGAGACTCCTGCAATTGAACTTCACTGAACTGCTCAATGACTGACCAACCTCTGCACTAAAGCAGATATCTGATATGGACTTTCAGATGAGGAAAGAATAACAACTAACCCAAGTAGTTCCCACTTGAACAGGAGCAGCTGAGATGGCTATAGATTTGATTGGAAGGAAGAGATCTCATTTTGTTACAAAAGCCAGATAGGAAAGGAAGGAAGTATTAAGTCTGCTTCTTACTACAGGATGCCTATGAACTTGCCTGTCTGTAAAAGTTTCCTTCAGTAGGTAAGACTGGGGTTCAGGAGATGTGTCAGGTTCCTCTGACCTCATTTGGGTATCTAAAGGCCAGCTGCCATGATGGGAGACTTAGATCCTGGTGCTTTTAATGGAAAAAAGAAAAAAAAAAAAAAAAAAAAAAAAAAAAAAAAAAAAAAAAAAAAAAAGAAAAAAAAAAAAGAAAAAAGAGGTTAATTTTTCCTACCCTGAAACACATGCATACCTGATTAATTTTTCTCTGGTACTGGCAAGCCAATCTTTCTGAAGGATCTCCAGCTAGATCTTGCACCTTCCTAAGCAGCCTGTGCCAAGGATGTCAGACAGAACTTCCCTCCAGAAGCTGGTCATACTTTCAGCCCAGGCAGCAAGAGAAAACTACTCACTCACTCCTCCCCTCATGGTGGGATGGGGAGGTGTAAATGGAAAAAAAGCTCATGGGTCCAGACAAGGAAAGGGAGAATTTACTCACCAGCTATGGCTATGGGCAAGACAGACTCAGGGAAAAAAAAATCAGTTTAATTTCTCACCAATAAAATCAAAGTAAGATAATGAGAAATAAAACCAATCTTAAAAACACTTTTTCCCAACCCCTCCCTTCTTCCCAAGTGCAAACTGCTTTGCTCCTGATTTATCTTCCTATTTCTTGCCAGCCATGGAGATGGGACAGGGAATGGGGGTTGTAGTCAGTCCATCACACCTTGTGTCTGCTGCTCCTTCCTCCTCAGTTTGTGTATGCTGCAAAGTGCAGCAGAACTTTTCCACCACTACTCTAAAATTTAGGTTCAGCCTGACAGCCTCAGTTCCCTGTAGAAATTTTGGCCAATTTTCAGCTGTTCTTTCAGGAGTCAAGTGAGGAACCCAACATAAGGCAACTGACAAGACCTCTCTTCACTTTGTGGTTGGAAGGGAAGGCTACACACAGGAGGGGAAGATGGAAAGATGAAAACACCTCCAAATTCTCTGTGGAAAAGTTATTTTGCAAATTAATTGATCTTTGGAAACTCATACACCAGTTAATATTGGACTGTATCCCACTGTGGGAGAGGGGTGCATCCAGGTTCACAGGAGGAATGTTAAGAATGTTTCTAACAATGTCCCACAGCTGCAGTGGAAACAAAACCCCTGTGTCTAATTGTGGAAGATATGCAGCCAACAAATTAAAGGAACCAACTTGGCACTTTCTGTGGTTAGGTAACAGGAGGGCTGGAGACCTGATTCCAAGGTGAGGGACTGCACCTCACAGAACTGCCCATAACTGGTGAGATGTCTGAGGAGGAGAGGTGTCACGGTTTAACACCGGTCTGGCAATTAAACCAACTACCAGATGCTCTCTATTAATCCCCCTCTCCTCCCTGATAAAGAAAGGAGAGAGAATAAGGGAGAGACTTATGGGTTGGAAACTAAACTACACAACTTTAATGAAACAGTAATGATAAATAGGAAAAAATACTAAATATATACAAATACACAGGAAAATTGATACCACGGTCCTCTCCCCTTTCCCCCAATAACTCTCACATCACCACTGAGGCTGCAGGGCAGCCCTGGGAAAGTCCAGGCTGGAATCCAGGAGTCAGCAGCAGTCAGGAGCTGGAGGCAGCAGCAGGATCAGGCTGGCATGGATCAGGACCATAGGCAGATGAACAGATGGAATCCTCCCAGTATGCCAAAGAAAACAGGGACTGGGGAAGGAAGGGAAGCACAAAGGGAAGGAAGAAAGAAGGAGTTTTACCCTCTTGATCCCTCAAATTTATACTGAGTATGATGTGTATGGGATGGAATACTCTATTTGGTCAATTTTGGCCATCTATCATGTCCGTTCCTCCCCAAAGGAGGGCTGCAGGTATGATCTTTTTACTCCTTTTCTCCTTTTGGAAGGCAAAATGTTCCTCAGAACTGAGCAGTGTCCTTGGCTCTGCACACCAGTGTCCAGCTGTAACTATAAACATCGAGTGTTATCAGTCCCAGAAGCAGACACTGGCTGAGAAACTTGCTGGTAATTTCAGCAAATGCAGCTATTTACAAGACACTTAGTTAAAAGCAAAAGTATAAGACAGAAAATTCTTTTTTTCCTGGCCCAAACCAGGACGAGGGAAAATGGACAGGCCCACACCAAGAAAATACCATTTCAATATTAACAGCTCAACACTGATGCTGTGGTGATTCCTTTCCTCTGTGTCCTGCAGCGTGGATGGCTGCTGTCCCATGGGTGGGATCAGCATGGACACTGCCCCGTGTAGAGCTGGATAACACTCTGAGGTGCAAGTCTGAGCAATGAAAGAAGTGTTTGCAGTTCTTTGCTCAGGGGCAGCTTGTCCCTGGAGCCACATTATGCTCACACATGTCAGCCATAAAGTTTATCCACAGCACTCTGGGAGCAAGATCAGGCCTTGTCTGTTATGTCCTAAATGCTCCTCCAATTGTTGCTTATGACTGACTGACCACCAGGAGAGCACTTTATCAAGAGTAAAGAATAGCACCAAGTGAAAGAAAAAAAAAGCTGTTGAATTGAGCAGCCCAGAGCTGTAAAATTCATCTAAAAGGATCATATTCAGGAATTGCTTTGCAATTACTGCAAGCTCTGAAGAGACAAATCTTTGTCCTTTGCTTTTGTCATCCCAGTAAAGTCAGAAGCTTAGAAATATAAGCTGGAAAAGACCTCAGTGGGTGATCTAATACATTGCCCAGAGTCTTTCTTATTCAAACAAATTTAGCTTAGTTTCTCCACCACAGGTGCTTTGCAATTACTCTACTGCAATTACCATTACAAAATGCACTTTCCCAGCATGGCAGTAACTAACAAATCAAAGGCTGTGCTGTTCTCTGAGCTCCTCTAAGATTTACTGCAAGTAAATTTACAGTAAATTTCAGGAAAGCTTTCCATAGATCAGATGAGAGTGTTCTCTGCCCTGCCTGGGCTGTGGTTGGGTGTTGTCCTGGTGAGGGTGTGACATGGATGATGTCAGTGAGTGTCACCATTGCACTGTCCATACCCAGGAAAAGGCAGAGCCATACTGCAGACCTGCAGTCTGGGCAGGAGGTGGGTGAAGCACCACTCTAACAGCAACCAAGATGTGCAGGCTTGACCAGAGTGAAAGCTGCAAATGGGCAGAAATCTTCTTCTTCATGCAGGTCCTCTCATTATTCTGCTAGGTGTGACCTGCAGTGAGGCAGATAGCAGCTATATGAAAAGTGACTTTAAGGTGTTATCAGCTAAGACACATGCCTGTATGTCCCTGCACCCCTAGGTACACAGCAAAGAGCACACAATTTCCAGGGCAACTCATAAACTCCTGCAAAGCCCACTGGTTCAAAGTGATTGGTTTGTTTTGTTTTTTGGTTGTGGGTTGTTCAGAGGTTTTTTGTTGGACTTTTTTTTTTTAAACTTAAGTAAAATTTTCTCTTTCATACCTGAATGATGTCTTCCTTCTTATATCAGGTCATCTCCAGAGGTAGGCATCACAATCAAGTTTGACCTGATAGCATCAGAGCAGATGAGCCAGCCTAGTGTACACACAATAAAGAAAAGCTGCTAATAAAGACTCCTGACCTTGGCCACAGAGTTGCTGAGATCCACAGTGGGGGCTGAAGTATGTGCACTGACAGTTAAGGTCCATCATGTGATAAGCCAGATGTGACAGCAAACTAACAGAAAAATTAATTTGCAGCAGATGAATATACGTGACCCAGTTCCAGGATAAAGAGTGAAACAGTTTGTTTTTTTTTTAAACAGCTTTCAACATCATCAGCTTCCTCAACACTTTGAATTTTTTGTGAAAATTGAGACACCAGATGTAGGGGATGGTAACATGCACTCAGCTGTCTGTCAGTTTTCATTCAAAACACTGCAGGATACTCCCCAAATTTATAAGCACTAGAAAATGTTTATTTTCTGGTGGAAAGGCCATTTTTAGTAGAAGTGTGATAAAGATGAACATGAGCTGCCCTGGAAAATTAGTCACAGAAATCTTCCATAGTACAAGGCTTCATTTAATCAGGGTCTTCTGTTTCATAGTACAGTCTGGCCCATCAAAGTGCCACCTTCAGATCATCAAATCAAGACAAGTAAATGTCAGATGTGGTTAATGTAAGAATTCTTTAATTCATTCTTTTACATAAGGAGGAAAATACGTCTCCAAAACTCAAGGCCTATAAATGAAACACAGTTATCTACACATTTCATGTTTAATTGTGGCCACAGATCAAATCTTACATTTTTGTCAAGGTAAGAGAAATCAGAAAAGCCAAGGAGTAACTGGAGCTATAGGGAAACATAAGCCCAGCGTAATTCAGTCCTTCATGTCATTCTTGGAACTGGAATTTTGTTGAATACTACAACTGCACCTAAAATATAGCAGCATATCTTGACTGTTTCCTATTTCTTTGCATAAACAAGTGAATTGAAGTGATAAGGAAAAACTCCAGGATCATAGCATTGTAAGCTGAAATGTTCTACTGATAAAGAGGTGAAGTAAGTCTAGGGAAAAGGAATGTGTAGTGAAACTTTCATTCATTGTTGATAAAGCCTTAATTTAAGGCAGCTTCCATACGACACAAATAATTTTCTAAGCCCTTATTTTTTTTCCAAAAGACCTGTGGCTGTTCTATCATTGCTAAATGAGCAGGTTTATCCAATTTTGACAGAATAACACAAACATTTATTTTAAAAAAATGTGAAAAACAACTGAAAAAAAAAGGCAAATAACAAGAGAACATTGATATTTTTCCTGGAAATTGTAACTGTGGACACATATGGGAAACCTGGAACTGCATAATACCAGAGCTGTCCAGGGAAGAGTAATTCTGTTTTGCATGAAGTATTGATCCTTCACCATCTGGATTCATTTTGCAGCATAGAAAGAGAGGCTTTTTGCACAATTTCATGAAGAAAAAGGGAGATCTGCACTGGTAGTTCAGTGCAGATACAGGTTCAGTGATCCAGAACAAAAGAATTCAGAGACCTCACACTCCTTGCAACACTGCCTGGTCCTGAACGTGAACTTCAGGTGAGGTTTCAAAATTTTCAGCATTGAAAGCCTCCATGAAAGATGAGCTTTGCTCTCTCTATTCCTATGAAAAGCTACATCTCACTTGATAGAAACTTCTCCAGGTGACAATTTTTGGCCAAGCTGAGTACATTTCTGCACTTTACTTACTAAATGTTGGTATCAGTGTCAAGTTATGGACAGTTTTGGTTAAACAAACAAACAAACAAACAAACAAAAAACAAACAAAGAAATCAAACCACAAACTTCTCCAGTGCTATATACTATAGTCACCAGTCTAATTTCCCTCCATAATGCCATACACTGGTGTTTCAATTTCCACAGTGTTTAACAGAACTAAGAGAGACAGAAAATGTTCATTAACACCTTACAGCCAGTTCAGCTCAGCTGTCCCCACCCAAGTTGTCAGGAGCTCTCACTGCTTATCTGCCTCCACTCCTTTCAGTTTTCACAGTTGAATTGTGTCTCCAGATTCAGCCACAGACAGACAGATCATAGCATCCCTGTTTGTCTCTGCAGTTTAATAACCCAGCATGTTTCTCCCATGCTGTGCCTCTTGTCTCCAGGAGCAGTGATGGTGCAAGTGCTGCCCGTGAGCAAGACTGGGCTGGTTCACCCTTTCTGTGAGTAGTTTGGTTTTTAATGAGGTGCCTACCAAAAACACTGTTGGGAGATGCTGGAGTGAACTGGTTGGGATTTTTTAGCCCAAAAAAGGCTTAAAAGGGCTCTTGGTGCTTTCTGCCATTAACAGAAGGAGAGCCCAGCTCTTCTCAGAAGTGAAAAGCATGAGGGAAAGAAGCAATGGACACAAGTTGCAGCAGGAGAATTTCTGACTTGATAAGAGGAAAATAAATTCTGAGTGATTAAGCACTAGGACAAGTGCCCAGAGAGATCCCGAAATCTCAGTCCTTGGAGATATTCAAAACTTGGAAGCAAGAAAATCCTTGAGCAAGTTTGTCTAACTTTGAAGTCAGACTTTCTCTGAGAAAAAGATTGAACCAAAGACCTGCAAAGCTTCCTTCCAGACTGTTATTCTGTGAATCTATTAAATCTATTAGTTATTTTCTTCCATATACCCAAATGTAATGAAAACCCTGAATAGTGGCCCTAGTCAGAAAGAGTTGTATGTAGCTTTTACTCAGGGTCATAAAGAAACAGAAACACTCCTAAGATGCTGCTTGTGTCCTGCAGTTGCAACAAGAAAAACTCTTTATACACTCAGCCTGAGTTCTATCTCTTCTGTACCCTGACAGACAGCACAAGCCATAACAGTAAGGTCTGGATATAATTGCAAGCCCCTTGTGGTATTTTTTTAAAAAATATTAAGTCTAAGCATATTATTTCTAACTAACACCATCACTGCAGTCCATACAGATGAGGCTGCCCAAGGAAAGTGAAACATATTTTAATGTATTTTAATATTTCCCTATTATGACCTTCCATCACCTAACCATTTTCAACTCAGGCTGATTCCTAAACCAGAAGTCACTTATATTTATTTCATATCTTTCAATAGAATAGTTTTAGATTAGTTGTCTGAAAATCTTTTAAGCTCATAGACATTTTAATATCTGCAATGTATTGTGTTAAGTCATCCAGTGAAAGACACTGAATAAATAAAATGTAGAATAAAACATTACATCACAGAAATAGGCTTTGGCTTTGTGATGCATTTCTGGGAAAGAAATCCCATCCACAGCAAGTACAACAAATCCATCAATACTTCAGGAACAGCAGTTAGACTTATGATTAACTTACACCATTTCTTAAAGTTCAGTTAAATTAAAAAATAAATTTTAAAAAGCCAGCTAATTTAATTTAATTTCACCCAGAAGAAAGTGAAATATAACCCACAGAGTTAACACTGTAATAAAAACTGTTCCAGTGTTCTTAGCACCCTGGCTCTCCTGTGTCTGCCTGGAAAATGTCAGATTGGCCTGAAAACCCCAGGCAGGATGAATGATTAGATTTGATTTGATTCACATGACTGCACAGTAGGTTTCACAATACAAGCTAAAACTCCTGAACACCACCTGAAAAAAAATTTTATCTGGAAATCCAAGAACAAGTAACATCGACCTTTTTTTAAACCCAGCCTGTATTTTCTGCTACTTTCTCCCACTTCCATGAAGAAGTCCCTTTATGGAGAGGGACTTTTTACAAAGGCATGTATCAATAGGACAAGGGGTAATGGTTTTTTACTTAATTTAGACATTTGAAAGAAATTCTTCACTATGCAGGTGGTGAGACACTGGCACAGGTTGCCCAGGGAAGTTGTGGGTAGCCCCTCCCTGGAAGTGTTCAGGACCAAGCTGGATGGGGCTTGAAGCAACCTGGAGTAATTGGAAGTGTCCCTGCCCATGGCAGGGGGGGTGGAACTAGATGATCTTTATGGTCCCTTCCAATTCAAACCATTCTATGATTCCATTAATTTTGGGGGGATACTGTCTCTTTATTCATGGCTCAGGTTTTCAGATCAGTTTGTTGAATTTGAGAGCATTAGCTCTCATGAGGCCCTGAGTTGTTCACATACATTACCTCTGCAGCACATTGGAGGAAAGGAAAGGGTTGAGGATAGAAGTGTGATGACTAATGTCACTTCCTGATGGCTGAGTACCTCAGAAAATCCAGCTCAGAGACACATCTAGGCTGTAAGTGTGGAGGAGCTGCTGATATCAAAAGGGTTTTTTTAATCCCATCTTTCTACCAATCCTGTATTGGATAATGCAGGAGAGCATCTTGCTCCTCCCAGGCCATTAGCCAGGAGGTCTTCCCTAAAGGTCCACACAGGGACCTTTATTGCCTTTCTTGCAGCAAGAAGCAATGATTGTCCTAAAATGTATTTTGCACTCTCTCGTTTCTTCTAGCACCTCACTTCCAGTTTCACCATCACCTCCTCCTTGAGTTTATACAACTACCTCAAGTAGCTGTGACATCTCTGCCTCACTGCTTCATCAGGAGATTTGTCTGACAGTCCAAAAGTGTTGATACTCTTTCCAGCTCAGCATCATCACCTACCACATGCTGTCTGGTCTCTGCTCTTGCAGACATAGCTATAAAGTATTCTTTGATGATTACCAAAGCTCCCATCACCTTTATTCACACATTCCACACAGGCCAGAACCTTCAATGGATTAAACAAGACATCCAGATTCAGAACTCACCTGTTGCCTTTGTTCCAGCACATCTCTTCTCCCATTTCCACAACAGACATACCTGATTTTGGCTCAGATTTGATTTTGAATAGTTTGAAATACTTGTGAGGACTGCTTTTTATTAGAACTCTGATGACGTTACAGTATCTTTTGAAACCTTCTTTACTTTCTAAGATTTCTATTTTCTGTTATTTTTCAAGGATACCATCTCTTTTTTGTTCAATTTTCTTTCTTGTCAGTGTTTAATTCTGATTGATTAGCCAAGTCAGACATTGAAACCCATCAGAACTGAGGACTGTCTAAAATAAAATAATGAGATAATATTGATTAGAAATAAGCAAAACCAGAAAAGACTGGAATGGTAAAAAACTGAGTGCAACAAAACTGTCAAGTAAAAATATGTTTCTACCAATTTGAAATCAATTACAAAGCTGCATTGTTTTGTTTGGTTTTTTGTTTTTTTTTTTGTAAGTGCCCATCATTTTCACAATGTGAAACAGCACTCAGGCACTTCCCAACAAATAGGAAGCATTTCTTTCTTTCATTGTAAGTCAGAAATGGATTTCAAACATACTCAGGTGCAATTTGACAAATCTGATCTTGCAGCATTTAACTGCTGAAGCAGTAGCAGCCATGAGGTGTACTGGGCAGTGTTCTACATCCATCTACACCGCCTAAGATTTTCCAAAGGGTTTGGGGTTTTTTTGCTAAACACAGATTTTTGCCAAGCATTAGCATATAACTAATCCCACTGAGGTCAGCAGAACAATTTGTTTTGCTTTAAATACAGCAAGGATTGTGAAGCAGCAAAACCCTGCAGAATGAGGAAATTATGATTTTAATTACGTGGATTTAAAAAAAAAGCAAAGCAGATATATGAAAAATATCACTGTGGAGTATCTCGTTGTGTCTTCCCATGTAAATGGATCTTTTAGTTCCTCCTACACTGTTATTGGTGGATAGTCAAAATTCTCACCCCTCACTTACTTGGCAAGACTCTAATACCTTCAAGGCACAATTGTCACTACTCTTTCACCAGAGTTAGCCAAAGTGTTTATAAAATCCTAAAAAAAACCAACCTTGCATCCATCAGCTGAACACAAGGAAAATGCCCAAACTTTTGCATGCAGCCCAAGAGTGCTGTACCCTAGTTGCACTGTTAGGAGTGGGTACAAGTCAGAAGTACCCTAAAATTATGTATTTTATTATATTAATGTCCTCTAGGTCCTCAGAAAGAGACTCAGTGTGTCCCAGCACAGATACCATATCAGTGAGCTACCAGCAGAGGAACCATTTGTGCTCCAAGTTGCTGTGGCAATCAACGTGCCTGGAGGCAGCATGGGCAGAACACAGCAAAGCTGCAGAGCAGGATCCTTCAGGGAATTTGGGAACCTGAGATTAAATGTGGGAGGCAGAAGAAGTGAGTAAGGTGATAAGAAAGAGGAATTATCTCCTGCAATTTGAAATTTAAGCAGCATGAATGAGCCTGGATATAGTAAGTGTGGACACTACTTTTTATTTTACTAAAGTCACCCTGGTTTTTAACTAGGAGTGAAGAGGTAGGATGGTCATATTGAGGCAAATATGCACATAGTAAGTAGGGTAGTTAAAGCACAGAACAGAGCTATGCACAAGAATGACTGATAATTGATGAATTTTCATTTTTAATTACAATTTTAAAATGATAATCCTTTTGAAGATGCTCATAACAGGGCAAAGCCAGAAGCATCCCTCTGCATTAAATGGAGGATTTCCTTCTGGAAGCAGGAATCAGTGAAGACAAAAACATAATGAAGGAGCTGAAGGGGAAGAAAGTAGAAGGAAGAATCACACACTTGAGTTGTAAAGCTCCAACTTCAAGGACTGCTGAGTCTCACAGCACCTCCCAGGATCATGCCCTCCATGTTTGCCTGGAGGCTGCAATGCACACAGGGTTTTCAAAAAGAGAATTTTTTTTTAACTTGGTTAGGCTTCTGGGAAAAAAGAGAATGGTCTATGAGTACTTCAAGCAGGAGGCAAAAACTCTGAGGATGGTCTCAGTCTGTGGTGGTTGACCTTGGGCATCTGTGAGCAGCAGACAGAATTGTCACTCATGACAGACAGTGCACTGAAAGCTGCAGGGACTGCTATTCCCTTGCAAGAGCATCTTCTGCTCAGGTATGTCTCATCTTTAGTGTGAGGATGGTGAGACATAGATGTAGATGTGAGATATGGAGTAGTGGAGGGTTTTGTGAGTCCTGGAACATGAACCCGATCACCAATTTTGCAGCAGTTCATGTGTTTTCCTACAACAGTGGGAGCAAAAAAATTAAACTACCTTTATTACCTAGATATATTATGGCTCCTAGAATGAGGTAATTAGAACCCTTTTGATAAGAACAAACCAATAAGGTGAGAAACAGTGGAAAAGGAAGTTACCACAGCACTCTAGATAGGCTGGTACAAGGCATCAGACCTCTGGAGGTCTTAGGTCCAATCTCCAGCTTGAAGAAGAACCAAGAGCAGCTCTAGATCAGGCCAGCTGTGGCTTTGTGTGGTCAGTTCATTAAAATCTCCAGGGATGGAGATGTTAGCACCTCTTTGAGAGATGTCTCCCAGTACTGCTCCATCCTCTTGGAAAAAGTCTATTTCCTTATACACAATTTGGACAGCCCAAGGCACTACCTGTGGCTCCCATGTCATGTTAAATCATCTACCACTACCAAGTAAAGATTTACAAAGAAGAGTTTAACTTCATCATATTTGTAAATGCCATTCAATTAGTTGTAGGCTGTTACTAGTTAACCCTTTGGCCTCTTCCTTTCCTGCCTCACCATTTATTAACAAGCCTCATGTCCTGCCATCTTTGAGCAGTCTGCTATTGAGTTAAATAGGAATTTCCTCATACCATCAGCCTTCTGAGCAGTAGTTAAAACACAGGTATTAAGCCTTTATATGACTAGATTAAATTATGATCATTATCATTCCATTCTAGTTTCAGTTGTTCAGATTCATCATAACAAAAGCAAAAACAAGAACCTCACATATTAATAATGACGTGTACCTGGTGTTACTTGACAGACAGTATAACTTGGATACTAAGAAGCAATGTAAAAACATCTGGACAAGGAATGAAAATACAACTTCCTCATTGCCTTAATTCACTGCAAAGTGAAAAAAATATATATTTAATAAGCAGTGAATTTGACTCATACCTACAGTGAACTTACTCTGTAAGGCAAGATTGTAGAGCTGGAGTTAAAATCTTCCCTGAAGCAAGGTGTGTTACTGCTGTGCTGGCTCTGTACAATCCTACCCTTCCCCGTACACCATCCAGCTCTTGCAGTAATTACAATGGTCTTAGGCTTGGTCTTATTTCATTTACTAGCATAGAGGTAACCTGTGTGATTTTTGGAAGGTCAGTAGGGTGTAGATTCATCCCACATAACTTGAGATCATTGAGTTGGGGACACAGTTTCCTCATCACTTTGAAATTCCTCTGTCATCAATGGAGAGGGACACACTGATTCTCACTTGGAAGAACAGAGAAGAAGTCTTTGATCATTGTAATGTCATCGTGACACTCAGAAGTACCCCAAATTTGGATGTTTCTTTTTAAGTACATAAGAAATACCTCTTCCTTGCTGCCATGCTCCCCACTGACACCTCACCCAAAGCTGTTAGACTGTCAGAGAAAAAGCAAGCTGTGTACAGGGCACAGGGTCCTGAGTCACACCACAACTCAGGTTTCTAATCTGGACTGAGAGAGTACAGCCCAATACACACTGACCTGAGAAAATGACTCTTGAATAATTAATTTTTTCATAAAGAAAGTTTCCGAGATGTTGTCAATTTTCTAGTATGCAATGCATTTCCCTGACATTTCTTCTAATTTATGTTTTGCTTTTTCATAAAGAAATTATTGCTGTGGATATCAGAACAATTCATAATTTAATCCCCCATACTTATATAAAATTTTCAATGGAATCCAGTGGAAAGTTGCCACACTTGCATGTTCATAATATCAATTTCTATTCAGATTCACAACTTGAATAAAAAAACCTGTCTTCTTTGGGGAATATGGGGGTTTGAAGAGAGAACTGAAGCTATTTTAATTCATTTCCATCTATATTCAGTAAGGTTTATAGTAATAGCAAACCAGAGTGTAAAATTAAAGAGTGATGACTGGTCATCCAGCCTTCAGACATTCCTGCTTTGAATGAAAATCATGCTTCTGTAGAAACCTGTACTGCAAATGTAAAAATGTTTAACTTCCTTCTCAACCTGCATGGGGAAGAGCAAAGAATTAAAGACCCAAGAGGAAGAATATTTTTTAATAATTTGAAATATAATATTAATAGAAAGTTTGACCAGAAAATAACTGAATTTTTTCCCCCGAGGGTGTAAAAGGGAGGGCAGAGGGAGGGAGGCATCAATTTTCCATTCAGCTTGTGCATGGACATAAATAAATATGTGTATGTACACACATATTCTCTGGCTTACAAATTTTGTTGAGAAAGTTCATTCATCTTTCAGCTTTGCCAGGAAAATCAATTTAGTATCAGGTGTGTAATTTTTACCATTATTTGAAAAGCACTCACATTTTTATTAACTAATAACAAAATCTTCAAGTGGATTGTGCTTTACAGAGATTTTTAAGAACCCAGAATTTAATATGTATCCAGTCCTCCTACACTGATCATGATCATCCTGAGAACCTTGGAGAAAGAAAACCTCATCTGTGAGGTTCTTATTGCCAGTGAGACAGTGATGTTTAAGAGCCTGGAGGTATGGAGAGGATCAATGCCTAGAGCACGGAGAAGACACATTCCACAGTTCAGTAATAGTCTTTGAATTCTCCAGATAGCTACCCTAAAAATACTGTGCCTTGGCTTACTTCTAATATAGGATGAAGTCCATGGAAACCAAAGCAGAAGAGAGAGGCTGAACCTAAATTATATCCTGGCAGAATGAGGACATTGCATCTTTGAAGCAGGCTTGGGGTCAGCCATGCCAGGGCCCTCTGAGTGTGTTAGGGTCCATACATGTCCCAGCAACGCCTCCAGCAAATCACTGAGGAAGCTCTCCTGGGGCTGGCAGAAAGACCTGGCTTGTAACTGCACATGGTGGTTGCAATTTAAGACCAAATAGGAATTCTATCTGCACATCCAAGGGGCTCTTTAGTTCAGTGCTGGTGGAGTCAGAGAAGTGTAAGGACCATAAGAGGAGTGTTAAAGGTGTTGCAGAAGAACCTCTGGCCTCTAGGGCCACCAAAACGTTCAGGAGGTCGGAACACCTCACCTAAAAAGACAGGCTGAGGGTAGCTGAGGTTGTCCAGACTGGATAAAAGAAAGCTCCAGGGAGATATAATAGTGACTTTCCAGTATCTGAATAGCAACAGTCCTAACTTTGACACTTTTGAAGTCTTGATCCCTGACTGAGAGTTCCTGGAGGACAGTTGCATGTGTATGAAGTTGCTCACCTTTTCCTCCCAGGACTGAGCATTTAAGATTACAGGGTGTGTCCAATGTCTGGAAACTATTTTTTATCATTAGCTCATTTTCTCCATGACAAAAGAGAGTGCATGTTAGTTGTTTTCATTTTTCAGCTGCTTCATTAATTCTGTGCTGTACCAATTCAGGTGGTATCATTGATCACACATTAGAACAAGGGTGAAGATGTGGTCACCAACTCACAGCATGATGTGGGGAAGGCTTAGTTCAGGAGTGCCTGGGAAACCTTACTGTTAGCTAGGAAAACTTCAGACACTGCATGTGATGTGAAAAATAGGTATGATTTAGTGGTTATGTAGCACAGAAGTATGCTGTGGGGTTTTGGTTGTGTGGTTTTTGGGTTTTTTTCATGTCCTGAAAATGTTAGAACATGGATTAGAGATCAGATAGGATTTGAAATTATGTCCAGTTTACAGGAAAACATAAATTGCATTGACACATCCAGTGATAGAACCTTCCCATATCAGCAGAGGCTGATCCCACATCTGTTCCATGACCAGATGGTTCACCTCAGAGGGCAGAGCTGGGGGACCCTCCCCTCAGGCCCTGGTGTTTCTGTGTGTAAAGGATCCCACTCACTGTCTGGCAGGGAATGGACACTCCTACATCTCCTAAGTATGAGCAACTTAAGCTATCAAAGAGTTCTCCAGGTGTCTTTACACCACCATGTCTTTTACGGGCTTTTTCAATGAGGGATTTTAGGGTTTTAGCATTTTACCTGCAAGAGTAGTTATTCTGTGTAGCCCTACACAAAGTGCTCCATCTACATCTCCATTTCTGAGTTAGAGAACATCAGCCTAAACTTTCCCCTGAGCAGCAGGACTTATAGATTTTCCCTGTTTGCCTTTTCTCTCCCCCATCCAGCCTCAGAAATAACAGAAGCTTTGAGGATACCTGAGTGGAAGAACTTTGTATTTTGTAAGGCCCTAATACCTGGCTTCTTGCTATCAAGTGAAAGAAAGGGCAGTTCAGTCTTCAGGCTCATTTGGTACTTACTTTTTCTACTGAGAATAAAAATAACAAAAAAAGCACCTGGGTAATGTAAGATGTGGTGCAGCCTTCACAGTATGTACTTGTCTGCTGAGAAGAGGGACTGCACTTGCTGCCTGGACTGAGAACACTTTTCATGACAAATAATAGAATTTCTCCATTAATTTTCTTTTTTCTGCTCAGAAATTACTAAGGTAAAGAAGGAAAGGAAAGGATAAAGAAATTAAATAATAAAATATAAAAATAAAATAAATCCTTTATACACATTTGCTATTTGTCAAAATAATATTGCTCTTTTTGACAGAGTGGCTGACAATAGTCAAAATTCACACGGCATTACTAAGATGAGAGAGTTGAGGTGAGTTGATGCATTTGCAAGGAATGTTTTCTGCCCTTGGGTGACCTCAGTAAAGTCACCTCATTCATCTGTGCTTCAGTTTTCTTGAAGGGGCTGACTCAGGGCTGACCTGGGTATTACATTTTTTGAAGTACTGGTGCAGTTCAGTCTCCCCTTACTGTGACAACTCAAGATTTCTCCTATCACAAGAGAAGGTCTGAGATCTGCAAAGTTTCTCTACCAGCAGGATATCTAATTTTTCCACTAAAAAAATTTGAGCTTCTAAGATAGTACTCTACCCTTGAATGAGTCAAATGCTTTCTTTAGAATAATCAGAGAAAACTTCAAGACCTTAGCAAGTACGTATCAGTCCTCATCGTTTTTATCTATGGACATTAAAATTTCAGGTCATAAAAGGTGATGGTGGAAGGAGTGTTATTATCTCCCTTCCATTCTTCAGTGCAAACCAATCTGTGCCAAGAGGCACACAGTGACACTGGAAAGATGTCATGTAATGGAAATATGTCATTGGAAGATGATGAATCTATGTAATTAACTGCAGGAGTACACAACTCAGATTATGTAAACCTACAGATAAGGGTGACAGAGAGCTCAAGTGCAAGTGCACCCCTCTGTCTAGCTTCACCCTGTACTCTTTCAAATGACACATGGATGCTGAATGAAAATATAATTTCAAATGTGTGCAGAGTATAAATATAGAAAAAAAAGAGTCTTTGCAGTATGACGTTATTTCTCACAGTTAAGAGCCTTTTTCTGCAATTTCCAGCTTTTCAGTATATCACCTTAATGCTTAACTTTACCCACATGCTTAAGACTTACTGAATAGTTCATATCTAAGTATTTTCACAGATGGAACCCTAGAAAATGCCAGCCTGTCTGGAGAGCAATTAGAACTCTTCAGTGTATGTCCCATTTCTGTACAATCGGCAATCTCCACTCTCTTCATAGAAAAATAAATGTCTGAAGCTAACAATCTGCCTTCCTCATATATGAAGGATCCATCAAGCTGACAAGAATATAAGTCCTTGATTAGCTGGCATGTTTCCTTATCCTTAGCAAAACTTGACAAGATCCTTGCTGCTGTGTTTTCCCAGCTTAGTTTTCCTAAGGCCAGTCTAATTCAACCTCTCTAAGATGGTGTTTGCTCGTCTGAAATCAGTGGAACATCTTACTGAAGACTGATGGCATTTCTGCATGCCTTTCACCCTTGTGGCTTTTTTAATGCATTAGAAAAAATGAGCTGTCCATGAAGAAAATACGGAGAAATGGAAAAATGTTTCAAGCAATGAACACAAATCAGGACAAAGCTCTGACGACTTTTGAGTATGAACAAGAGTTTTGGTGCTGAGTTAGACAGACATATGGGACTCCTGGAGAGGTGACAGCTCTCTGAGATTTCCCCTTGAAGCCAACAGGACTCTTTGTTACTACTCCCTGAATATGAAACAGTTAGAATTTCAGTACCAGTAACATAAAACTTCAGCTCTGTCCCTCATGTTGAACCAAGCTTCACTCTGCAGCTGTCCAACCAGCCTTCTTGTGTCAGATGAGTGACTAAAACAATACAGCTGAGGACTAAGGGTGGCAGGTTTATTGTCAAAAGTAGCAGCACAGACTCACTGTGCTCCCCTGTGCTACTAAAGATTATTTTTTTTCCCCCCCTAGAAGAGCTCTCTCTATCCAAACCAATATATCCAACCCAACTGATCAGGCCAAGTGCAAGTTTTCCTTTCACAGTAATCTAATCAGATCCTAGGTCAGAGGAAAGTCCTTCATTCTGCTTAGATCCATAATCATATAATCAGAAAATCATTTTTGTTGGAAAGATCTTTAGGATCACCAAGTCCAATGGTTGGTCCAACATTGCCAAGCCAACCACTAAACCATATCCCTAACCACCACATCTACACATTATTTAAGTACCTCCAGGGATGATGACTCAACCACTTCCATGAGATGCCTTTTACAGTTCTTGACAACAATTTCTGTGAAAAATTTTTTCCTAATATCCAACCTATAACACTATATGACACAGAAGCAGAGTATGGCTTTCTGCGACCAGTTTTGAGATACTGCTGGTGGCAGAAGAAGAGTCTGGGGACCACAAGACATTCTGGCCTCCACAAGGGCCTTTTGAGGGCCAGTTCCACCAGACTACTTCAGAATTGTCTTTTTTCATTCTGAACGCTCCTGAACAGTATTACCTCTTTCCCCAAGGATTAATTGATTCATTTGTCCTTTCTTTTAATAGCGCGGGAAGCAAAAATTAAAGCAAGTTTTACAAGGTGTCACACAAACAGCTGGAGGTGAAGGTTCTCCTGTAAAAAGCTCATAAACCACAAAAACAGCCTGGGAAAATGCACACCTAGCACTAAGGGACACTCATCAGCTGATGCAGGTGGTAATATTGTTTGTAGCATCCCTGCCACATTTATGGCAACAAGCAGCAATGTCCAAATCAGGATTATGATTCCATTTTGTGATCAAGGAAGCAACCAAGGATACAGAAAAATTCCTCTAATATAGAAATCTCTGCAGCAATAACAAACAGAGAAAAAGAGAGTCCATGCACACTTCTGGTAATATAAATGCCCATTTTTGCAGAAACTACTTTGCAAACAGAGAATTATTTTTTCCATTTTTTCACCAGGTCTTAAAATCAGTGGGTTTTTTGTGGGGTTTATAAAAAATATGTTCCTAACCTCAGAAATGGATTGATTCAGCACTTGCTGTGCTTGCAGTACTTCTACAGTGCTACTTCAGAATTCCAAACCAAACCCAGATGTCATATCTATGCCAGTAAATCACCCTGGCCAGGATCCTTTCTTTGCTCCCAAGGCCCAGCAACACAGCACCAATCAGCTGTGCACTACTAGACTCTGTATGGACCTCATCTCTACCATCTCTAGGGAATTTTCCTTGGCCCATGATATCTTCCCAAATGTGCCTGGATGTTTTAAGTAGTACGAATAACCACACACTGGAATTTGCACTCAAAATTTGTCCCTGTTTAGTTACTACTGTAGATATAATTCAATAAATATCCCAAACATACCCTGAGGTTTAATTGTGGAAAATTACCATTATTCATGCACAGCTCTATTCTTAACTTAAAAGAGAAAGACTTTGATAGTATCAACATGGTCTAGGAGTACACAACAGAGGGCAAGTCACTGGCATTTTTAGAAAATGTATCCTGGGAGAAGTGGACAAGGGTCTTGGAGTGAACTGCACTCCTGAAACTCTCTGCTGGGGGCTGTAGCATTGGAATAGAAAAAAAATCCACATATTATTTTCTTCCATCTCCTCTTCATGATCTCGGTGTTTACATGAGAGTATATTACAATTTTCATGTAAATTATGCCTTATTTAAGTAAGTACTAGAAGACTAACAAGTCTAGGTAGCATTTCATCTTGCAACATGAGAACTGTCTTCTTGCTATTTTCAAACTTTTCCTCCTGCAGCCCATTCTCCTCTCCAGAAGTTTCACACAGTTATGTTGCAGACCCCAAGTCTAAATTACTAAAATATTCAGGTGAAATGAAGGTGAAGAAGACAACATTTCCTCTGGTATCCTCAAATAGTTAAAGCTCTGGCAGTCCTTTACATCTTTTCTTCTTCTATGGCTTGTGTGAAACCTGATGCTTAGCACTGACTCAAGAGATCCAACACAAACCATCCTGTGTGGCTGTCACTGAGCCTCTGCAAGTCTCTGGAGTGACACTCCCTGTGGATGTAGCTGGCATTACCTTAGGAAATGCCTGCTATGGTTTGTTGTGATGTACTAACATAATTTACATAGGGAAACAAAGGCAGCTCAAAAAAAAAAACTGAGTTAGAATGAGATTTTGCATGATCTAGAAAGACCAGCAGAAGGTTTGTGAAGCAGCAGCAACTGCATTAGCCATGAAGAACCTTAGGTAGGAGCCTGGGTTTTGCCTCGCAATGATTTCAGGGGTAGCAGGTTCACATCCCAGTTACCTCATTGAGGCAGTGCTTTGAAAAGGCAAAGTTAATTTTTGCTCATTATAATGACAGTATCTGATGATAATTAACCTTTAAATATATATTTATATATTGAAATCAGTATTTGCATAAACTAGCAAAGAGAAGATATGTCTACACCTTGGTACCTAGCTGTTATTCTTTAGACGAGTAAGAAAAATACTTTAGCAACACCAGCCCATCTTTTCTTTTTTTCTTGCATGCACTGGTGCCAGTTCCATGGTTAAGTCACTCTCCAGTATATTTTGGATCAACAACCTTCATTACTCTTCACAAAACTTTCTCTTCAGTAATGCAAATTTATGTGTCTGAGGTAAATAAGTAGAATGCCTGAAAATGGAGGTGTGCCCTCCAAAAAGATATATTGTACTTTTACCACGTCCCTTAATTCAGAGATTAATACATTATTAACCAGTTCTTTGCTAACGATTTGTGGCACTCATTTATTTTTTATCAAATGTGCCACCCTCAGGGCTAGACAAATTTACTGTCTTCTCAGGGTATTATTTTTGCTCAACTCATGGTGGATTTACCCTGGCTGGACAGCAGGTGCCCACCAGAGCTGCTCTATCCCTCCCTGCTCAGCTGAACAGGGGGGAGAATATAACAAAAGGCTGGTGGGCTGAGATAAGAACGAGAAGATCAGAGATTAACATCATATGCAAAACAGACCTGACCCAGGGAAAGTTAATTTAGTTTTAATTTATAGTCTATCAAATCTGAGTTGGGCTAAGCAAAAAAAGGACATCCTCATTCCTTCCCAGTAAAGCTGTTAACTTCATGTATTAGTTATACCAAAAGGGACGAGTGAAAAAGATCACTGCTTGGGACTGGGATGCTCACAGAGGAGCAAGCTGGAAAGTCTAGGAAAGGCAGGTTGCATTTCTGTTCTCTGCTTCCCTCAGGTTCCTGGGAGCCAGAAAGACTGGAATATGATTTACAAGTATCCTGAAGAAATAAGTGTCAGGGAGCTGGTGTTTTCAAAGAGCCCTTCAATCTGACTGTCTGACAACTGCTTATCACTGCTGCCAAAAGGAGGTAGCTTCTGGAGAAAGGTGAAGATGGCTACTGTGACACAGACACATTGCAGACAGTAGATGAGACAGCTGCACCATGACATTAAAAGAATAGCAGATCCTTTCATCTCTGATGTTCTGCTCCAGTTAGAAACCACAGAGAGAGTGTGGGTGTATTTTTATTTTTCTATTCTTCTTTTGAGATGCCTGAGGTGCCTTTTTTTTTTGCATCACTTCCATTGCAAATGAAATCCAAGTAAGTTTGCAAATGAGACAGAATTGTTTCATAATCATCACAAAATCCAGGTGTTTGTGAGGGTAAAAATTGGTGCAAAAAGATACATCTGTACATTTATTATACTTACCAAATCTTAAGGATTATCCAAGGCATAGACACAAGGTTTGAATGTCCATTCTCAAAAAAATGAGCTTATAACTTTTTTCTCAGCTTTCAGTGTAAAAAAAAGTTCTTTTTTTTTACTGACAGTCACAGTCATGTATCTCAGCTAATTTGGCTGCATTCTAGGAGTTGATTGGAGTGAAAACACCCAGCAATGCACTAATGTTTTGTTTTCCTTTCCTATTGAAATGAAGCAACTTGTGCAGCACCTTCTTGAGGGTTTTTTTTTCTTACTTGCTGTCATTAAGCAAGCTTCTGACACATCTAGTGCAGTTAAATTATTGCTAAAATTCAGGAACCTAAAGAAAAGCCTCTGATAAATTTAGGCATAAATGGCTCATGAGAAAAGAGAAATCTTTAAAATCTGTGCACAAGTCTTCCAAACCCTCATTTATAAAAGTGAGTTGGGACAAGAATTAGTCAGGGTGATTCAGCTAATGGGTGTCCAGAAAATCAAATTCCATAGTTCTTCCTGAATTCTTTTAATCTGTCATTCAGGTAATCATAAACCCTAGAAGAATAGGATCTGGCACAGTAATCTTTGGAAAGTCTGCAGTATCTTGGGGCATAGCCAAGCCCCTCTGAAAAATGTTTGTTCCCTGAATGGCCAAAGAGGAGTCCAGTGAGCATTAATGGAATGGACAGGAAACATTTGTGAATGTTACTGCTTGGGACACTGGCACCAGTGGAAAGTTAGCATGAGCCAGGCTGCCAAACTGTAAGCAGGGTGATTGCAGAGTGTGACCAGAGATGCCACCCTCTGAAACCCAGGCTGCAAGGACAAGGCAGCCTGCAATGCACTTTGGGGACCCCTGTCTGACCTGCATTTATCTACCATTTCTGTGTACTAACTGTGAAAGAAGGGTGATCTCCAAATCTTATACTGAATTTCTTTTACAAGGGGGCCCCTCCCTCCAGATTATCATTCTATAATTCATCTGCACTCCTTTACTCTTAGGTAAACTTCTTCCCCTGACCAGAGTACATCAGGAATCAGTGTTCAGCATCCTTAAATTTTCTGGTGGTTTTCCCCCACGCAGTGCAACTTCACCCATGTTGTTTTCTGCTGCTGTCCATACAGACAGAGCATGGTGCAAAGACCAAACAATTGTTTACAATTCTGCAACAAGGTAAATGGGAAACTGGGCATATACCCATATCCTACATGTGTTTTGTTCCTGGTCTTTCCTATGAGCTTGGTGGGCACAGAGCTCATACAATGACCAGAAAGAGCTGGAATCAGGACAGGTGCTGGTGGATAAAGATGTAAGCCATCCATGCACCAAAATAGTTTCCCCAGGGATGTGGTGGATTCCCTAGCATTGGAAACTTCTCAGCTTCAGCTGGGCAAGGTTCTGAATCATCTTTTCTAGACCCTGCTCTCACCAAGGCTGGACCAGATGATCCCTAACAACCCATCCAACCCAAGATTCTATGGGATCCTTCCTTAAGGATCATTACGTGCACAAGTTCCTGCCCTTCAAGAAGTTCTCTAATTTGGCCAAGATCCACACTTGGTTTCAAACTTGGGTATTGTGTGAATGGCAAGACTTGGAAAGATGCACTTCACTGCCCATCACAGCTACTACTGAAAATACAGGAGCTGCCCCAGCCCCCACTCATCAGTTTTACATTCTCTTCATGGATTATCCTCTTCTGAGGGAATATTTCTGATGAGGACATGTTTGTTTGCTTAGCTACCTACTGATCTGTAGCAGCAGGTTTTTGCTGACTTCCAGGGTTGTGCATTGGCAGAGGCAGCCTGCAGGGAGCTGCACACAACCATAGAGAGATGAACAAACTTGCAAGTGCAGACAGAGGGAAGGTAGGAGCCAATTTTATTTAAAAAAATAAACACACCACTTAATGAATCCCCACTAGACCATGGTGTAGAAGGGCAACTGTGAACAAGGCTGGGGAATGATGTGTTTCAGACTCCAGTGGGGATTCAGCAAAGGAATAACAACTAATGTGTAGTAGCTGCTTTGCTGCCACCTTGCTTGGTAGTGGGCAGTGATGTCTGGGGTGCTGTGCTCATCTTCACTATGAATGCTCATCCAATCCAACCCTAGCTGCTAAAAATTAATATCTAAAGAGAACTTTTTAAAAGGGTAGGAAAAAAGAAATACTATTTTCAAAACAAAAGTCAGAATTGGAAGGATTCTACACTTTCCCTTTTCCTCAGAAAATTTCCTGAAGAGTGTGGAGAACATTTTTGAAAATGTCATCATAGTGCTCACCAGTTCCTTTCAAGTCATCAGGCAAAAAGAAAGCAACCTTTGTCTCCAAAAATAATAAACCAGAAGATACTTGGGACATTGGCATCAATGGGAGCTTTAATATACAATTATTCACATACAGTCCATGAGGAACACCACGGGCACTAGCAAGTAGATAAAATCAGCGATTTTTTTACTAGGAAGCAGTGATATCTGCTGGGGAGAGACTTGAAAGGCAATCTTAAACCAGCCATTTCAAACCTATCTCTTTCTTTCTAAGCAGGCATTAAAATAGAGCTAGGAAGAATACTCAGTTTGCCTCAAGTTAGTAGCAAAAGCTGCTGCAGTGGATCTTATCATGACAGAAAGGGATTTGATGCATTCTAAAAAAGGTCCAGTGCATTACCCAGGGAACACTGATTAGATGATTCTTACATTAATAACCCAGACTGATTCAAAGCTTGAAATGTTAAGTAATAGACTCCTATGGAATAAATATCAAATAATATTTATTTTTCTGCTCTACTAAACAAAACAACAAGACAGAAGCAATATTTCAGCTCATGGAAGGACAGGCTCAGCAGTCTTTTTGTCAGTTAGCACCAGGCTTGAACAGGAGGAAGTGATTTATTATTGCAAGCAATGAATTGATCACTTTTCTCTATCAAAATGTATTACCTGACTGTCACTAAAGGGTGTCCCACAACCCTTGTGAGAGCAGACTGTCAATACACACATATTCTTCTTAGTATATATATATTTAAATTTTATTCTAGGAAGTGAAAGGAAATCCCAGGGGCAATGTAGAAGCCAAAACCCCATTTAATAAATTCAATTTAACATGTATCACTGATCAGTCTGCAAGGCATCATTGTTTCAAAGCTCATGGTGCAAAGACTATGGCTCTTCCTATATCTTTATATAGAGATTTAACTTTAGGGTATTCTTTATGCATTCTGTTAGAAAGTCAGGGAAGCACAATTTCAAAGCTGTATTTCAGTTTAGGCAGCAGTTTAGCCAGGCACTGCTCCTCCTCAGGAAATTGTTTTCTGCAACCAATAAAGGATGCTATAATTTATTAGATTCCTATGAGGTAATGCCAAGAGAGCATTTTGTAATAATTCAGCAATGAAAAATTAATTCTCATTATATCGCTGCTCTAGTGACAACTCTTGGGTTGTCAAAGCCCCTTTTAATTCCTCTGACATGAAGGGACACCAGCTACTCATTATGTAAGACTTGCATCCAAACCTCAGGCCTGAAATTGGATGCACTTATAAATAATGTAATAAGGCAAATTATGCAAGAAATCATTCCAGAAGGTTTCTGAACTCATCAACAAATTAGATAACAAGGAGGGTTTGGTTGGTTGGGTTTTTTTGGTGGGGTTTTTTTGCTAACTTTAATAAGCAAATTGAAATGGGATTTCTTCAAGAGCTTCCTCAGCACTTTCTTAGCAACTAGTACTTGGGGTTCCCAGGCAATTTCTTTAAAATCAAAAAGTCTATCACAAACCCAGCAAATCCCCATTTCATTTTCGCTCATGGAACATAATTTAAGGGATTTCCTTGCTCCATAGGCCACTGGGCCTGCTGGCATTGCAAGGACAACAGTTTTTTCTCCATTGTCCCCTTCTGCATGGGGGGGATTGAGTAGGAGATACGAGATCATCTCTAGGGCACTGCAGTCCTCACACACAAGGCTGGAGGCTCATGCATCATCCTCTGAGCCTTTTCCTCTGCAAAGAAGTGGGGCAGGGACTCAAGGCAACATTGTGCACGTTGTAGTGCTGAGGGCAGCTCCCCAGTGACCTTCTTTCTGACATCAAGTGTCCTTATATTATCATCACACAGAATCTCATCTCTAAAAGGCTTTTTAAGAGAGATTTTAGCATCTTGTCGGTTCATAACCTTGTCTCCCCTTTGCATTTAGAAAGAACGATCATTCCTGTTGCCCTTTAATAAAGGAGAAATTTGGTACCCATGCCTGCAAACCATTCTGCACAGTTAGCTCAAACACCTTTTCAAGTTAGTTTAAAATCCACAGTGAAGTATATTCCCTGGTCTCAATACGCTTCGTTTAAACATCTAAATGGCTTCTGTAAAATAAATACAGCTACTGCTGTTACAATCCCAAAGATAAATTGGAGGGTAGGGTGTGTTTCTCCTTAGCTTACTGCCAGAAAGTCTCTGGTTGACAGCTGACTCCAAAAGACATCTGTCCTAATTAGCAGTAGGTACCCAAATCCCTCTGCAGCTTAGAGTAGTAACACCCTACAGAATCCGTGAGTCCCAGAGATTTGAATGGAGGATGCTGCTTGGTGCTAGGATGGACCAGTGTCTCCATTTCTGATTGCTCTTCCTGCAAGAATGGAATTTGTAACGTCCCAGCCACACCAAGGCCACTCCGGATGCAAGGTATGTATTTTTTTTTTTTTTTTTTAAAAAAAAAGGAGTGAACTTATTTGACTGGAGTAGAGGCTAATAAAATTATTATATTTAAGGACAGATGAGCAGGATCACCTAGTGACTTATAAGCACAGATGTGGTCCCTCTGTGCCATCCCAACCTCATGAAGCTCAATAAGAACAAGTGTAGAGTCCTGCATCTGCATAGGAATAACACCAACCACCAGTACAGATTAGGGGATGTCCTGATGGAAAGCAGCTCCATGGAGAAAGACCTTGGAGTGCTACTGGAGACTAAATTATCAGAGTCAACAACGTGCCCTTACAGTGAAGAGGGCCAGTGGTATCCTGGGGTGCATCAGAAGTGTCCAGAAATCTAGGGAGGTTTTCCTCCCACTCTGCTCTGCCCTGGTGAGACTACACTTGGAATTCTGTATCCAGTTTTGGGCTCCCCTGTTCAGTAGAGACAGAGATCTACTGAAGAGAGCCCAACAGAGGACTACAAGACAGAGAGTTGAGGCTGTTTAGTCTTGAGAAAGGAAAGCTAAGAGGGGATCTTATTAATGTCTATAAATATCTGTGGGGTGGGTGCCAAGAGGATGAGGCCAATCTCTTTCCAGTGGTGCCCAGTAATAGGACAAGGAATAATAGGTTTAAGCTAGAGCATAGGAAATTCCTATCAACATGAAGAGAAACTTCTTTACTGTGAGGGTGACAGAGCACTGGATCAGGCTTCCCAGAGAGGTTGTGGAGTCTCCTTCCCTGGAGACTCTCAGAACCTGGCTGGATCCATTCCTGTGTGGCCTGATGTAGGTGATCCTGCTCTGGCAGTATAATGGAGAGCAACAGGGGACACGTTTGGGTTAAATGGTCTGTAGTAACTGTCACTGAATTGAGCCACCCATCACACTGTGCCACACTATCTGGAAACATCTTCCCAGCTCACTGAATACCCTACGAGAGATTTAGGCTTACTGAAAGCAGATTTCTCCTCATCTGTGAATTTTATTTGGGGGGGATTGATGTCCTGATTCACTGTTTCCAGCTCAGCTTTGGAAGTCTGCTGCAGGGTTGAGTGAGCAATGTAGCAGAGGACAAGTATCTGCAGATGGTACAGGGGCAGAGTCAAACCAGACCCAGGCCCTAAACCTTCTCTCAAACTTAGCTCTGATGACCTTAGCACAGTTGTACCTGATTAATACCAGCAGAAACAACCAGAGAAACAAACATAAACAAATGTAAAAGGAAACAAACATAAAGGAACCATTTTCAACATAAAGAAACAAAAAATAAAGGAACCATTTTTTACATCTGTGTTAAATTTCATTTGTACAGCTGGAAACCAGTGGTGAGTCACAAGACCAAGAGGAGCCTTAGTCCCTTTAGACCTCAGCAGAGGGGAATTGACAACTTAGTCTAGAATTACTTTTTTTAAAATTACTCCTTTGGGATTTTTAGTATTTTCTCTGCAGGGGTCATGTGATAATGTTGTATTCCTCAACTCTATAGCAACATGCTTGTTCAGCAAAATATTGTACTCTTGCATACAAATTTTAATGCTTATTTTGTTTGACAGTATTTAGGAGCAATACATTACAATTGTTTCTGGTGTCTAAACAACAGTTCTGACTATCTGTTGGTTGTGCAATAGAAAAACTGTCAGACTGACAGGTTTAACTCCAAGTGTATGTTCCTCTTCTCAGACCAAGGCTGTACGAGGCTTTTAAATGAGGAAAATGTTTGTCATTTCCATTTAAGGTGTCTGGAGAAAGAACAGCTATTTAAAACTGCTCTACTAAGGAGAGAGAAAAAAAAAAAAAAAAAAAAAAAAAAAAAAAAAAAATTTTCTTTCTCTTCTCTCTCTTTCTCTTTTTTCACAGTCTCCAGCCTGAGTCTGAATTGTGCAACCTTAAATGTGTGTAGAGAGTGGATGCAGGGATCTGAGGCAATTCTAATGGCTTAAGTGCAGATTAAATCCACAAGGAGATGATTCCCCCCATATTTTCACTGCAGTATATAGATATGACAGTATTAAAATTTCCTTTTAGCCTCTTGTATCTCGTTATTTCTTCTTTTCTTGCTACAAGAAAATAATCTTTTCAGAAGGAGTCAAACATAACTACTTCACCTGTGTTTTCAAACCATAAGTGTAACCTCTGTTCAGCTCCCTTGGGAGTTTGTTGGCCACTGTTAATATTAATTGATTAATCTGGGTCCAAGCAGTTTTTAAAAAGTGTTACTAAATTGCTTCTCCAATTCTGTGGTTGATCTCAGTAAAAACAACTTGTCATACGTAGCTGCAATCTCATGTGACTGTGAGAAATTACAAAATGAAAAGGTACTTGCCAGGAAAAGAGACTTAAAATAGGTTAACTGAAGAAAATTAAAAAACACCCAAAAAACCCAACCTGCAATTCTTTATGTTTTACAAATTTAAAAATAAAAAAATAAAAAAAAAAAAAAAAGCGCCTTTCCAGGGTTTCTGCTGTTTCCTGTGTTTGATATCTGAGCTGGAGGAATGGAAGCATTTGTTCCAGCTGAACAGCAGGAAACAAACTGAATTTATCAGCAAACGAGAAGCATAAATAGAGCTCCACATTAAATTTGTTTTCCTTTATGTCAAGGAGCTCCATGGTCTATTGCCAGAATATGCCAGTTGGCCTCCAGGCCAGAGAGTGGCCCTTATTTATTAACAGCAGAAAAATGTGGTTCCATTTTTCGAGAACAGCTTATTTTTCCTATCTCAGGCAGCTCTGTGCCATTCCTCCTCCCCTTTCCACATTTGTTATAGAGAAGGAGCCCACCAGATGTCAACTGCCTCTTCCCAGCCCCCAAACCTCTCCCACCCACAGCATCCATGGGATGGGAGCAGCCCCTGAGAGGCTCTGGTGTGACCCAGGAGAGGACACTGCACAACTGGGAGAACCAGCACTGGCACCATTACTCAGGACTATACCACAACTTGGTCCTGACTTACAAATGGACCCCAGCAGTGGGTCTGGCACCACACTGAGAGTTTCACTGGCTTACCTCTCATCACTTCCTAAGCATGGCCAAAAAGCAGCTCTTTACTGAGTAAGACAACTATATTGTTGTTTTATTGAACAATTGCTTTAATTATAATATTTTTATATATACATAATAATATTTGAAAAGAAGTCACACCCTCAACTATGAAAACAGAAGTGTTTAATGACTTTAAGAAACCAGTAAAAACATCAAGTTTTCCTTCCACCTGAACGCTGCTTAGAGCAGAAGTCACTGAGGACCAAATGCTTACAGACAGGGAAGCACCAGTGAGAGCTGAGGAACCACACCACCAGACTAATCACTCCCATTCAAGCAAGAGAAAAAGAAAAAATAGAAGAAGAAAGTGTGATGATGTAGATTCACTCCAATCAAAAAACCACCCATGGTCCATTTCACAAGCACAAGAAGCCTTACAGACATGGGCTGTGCTTCTGCTGCTGAATAAACTGGGAGGCAAAGCAGCTGATTTCAAATCACAAGCAAACTTCCTAGCTGTGTCCCCTGAGGTGGTTTGAAGATACATTTACTTTCTTCATGTAGTCCTGTACCCTCCAAGTATGTGAGGGTTGTTTCATCCCATGAGGTTAATGTTTCAGTACCATGAAACTAAGGGGAGGTGTTACAAGTTGTGGCATTGGCTTGAGGTTATGTTGGGAGCAGCCAAGGAGGCCAGAGCGTTGGGGAAGACAGAAGCCTTGGAAAACAATGTAGAAAGGCAGGAAACAAACCCAAGTTTGATCTTGACCATATAGCCCCCATAACCAATGTCCCCAAAGGACATTGTCCTTCATCTGTGTTTTTCCCCCAGCCGTGCTCAGGTTTTCTGTGGGCAGTGGGAGCTTGACATGGGATAAAACTGTGCCAGGGCATACACAATAGTTATGTAGAATGAAAAAAATCAGTGGTACAAGGCCCCAGCTCACACCTTGGCCTGAGTTTCTAAGCAGCATAGTTGTATGCACAGAGAAGAAAAAATATCTACATGAGTAGAGGAGTCATCATGTGAAAAATCCACTACCCAGAAGAAAACAAACTGGATAAGGGGTAGAGCAAGAAGCAGCTGAAGCAGTAAACCCAATCTGGGCAGGAAGACAAACACGTGGTTCTCTTAAGCCCCTGAAGGTAGGAATAAAGCATGCAAGAGAAAATAAGTTGTGTGAAACACAAGAAAAAAGCATTGGGTGAGATGGAGACAATGGGGTAATGGAAGCTGTCCCAGTTTTAGACAGAAAGTGCAGGTGACAGATGCTCTCTGCTATTCCCCCCCTGACTTCCCATGGGAAGAATGACAGTTGGAAACAAAAATGAGGATAATTTTAATGAAGTAGTAATAGTGAATAACAAATATAAAAAGATATGTAAATATGGAATTCACCCTCCTTTGCTGGCAAGTACTTCCCAAAAACAGAAAAGTGCCACATTGGCCTTGGCAGCAGAGGGAGATGCTGAAGTCCCCAACAGCCTTAGAGTAACCAAGGTGATACTACTTGAGAGGACAACCTGTCTTGGTGCCTGATGTTCTACTCCAAAGAAACAAGCAGGAGAAAGAAGTGCAACAAATAAAGAAAACCCCAACCAACCAACACACTAGTCAAACAAACCAGCAGAAAGCTCTCTTGGGATCCATTTTCTACTGAGCACCCTGGGAAGGAAAACTGTGATTGGTCCATTTGGGTCACCTCACCCATCCTCTCATCCCCATAGGCTCAGCTGCTCCCCATTATAACTCCCACATCAACAGCCTGGCAGGTGCTGGTGGTGTCCCAGGCAGGTTTTTTTCTATCCTGGTCCTCTCAAACCAGGACAGAAGCCAAGGAAAACAAAAAGGTTTGACATGGCGGAAAAAAAAAAAAAAAAAAAAAAAAAAAAAAAAAAAAAAAAAAAAAAAAAAAAAGTGAGCAAATGTAAAAAATAAATAAAACTAAAACGAAAACAAACATAAGAGACTAGGAACAGAAATCAGAATTTCCATCCCAAATCATCCACTAACCTGATTTTGCTTCAAAATGGCACTGTGTTTACTCTTCTCTTCATTCCCCCCACTCACCAATGCCATCAGTCACACTATCTTTCCTTCCACTCTCTTTGGCCAGGGAATTAAAAAGTCATTGCTGTGCAAACCTCTGTTTTTCTGTCATGAGCAGAGTGTTCAGCACCTCTCATTCAGCAAAGGTTTCTCTACGGACCCTGTGTTCAAAGAAAGGTTTAGTTAATGCATGGTGCAGTCATTAAAGGAAAAAACTACACATGAAGAATATTCCAGAGTTACAGATGCATCCTCCAAAAAGTATCTTTTTTTTTTTCCCCTAGTAACTGAAAAATCAAATTGTCAAAGCAGTATATCCTCCATTTTAGATCCCACACATCAATCCATTAAAAATTACAAGCTGAGGAGGTGGACACCATAGTGAGACATTTGTCAAATGATGCACCTGCTTCCTGGCAGATTGTCAGACCCAGAAGGTGCAAGAGTAAACAAACCTAAACAATAATTTCCTTCCCCCACATTACCTGTGTCATAGTGCCAAAAAAGATCCTCAATATTGTGTTTGCAGGAGCAAATTATTCTGATAAAAAAAGGTGCATAGAACAACTGAGGCCACAAAGGGTTTGGATACGGGGTTTGTGACTGTGAGTGATCAGGCTGTCCTTTTCTACAGATTAACCCTAACATAAGGGTGACGAAAAGTAAGATCATGGTGCATGTTTTCTTACAGATCTAGATTTATACTTTAAGAAGTTTCAATTCACAGTCTCACCTCAGCCACCTTTAAGCACCCCGAGTTGAAATTTGCTGCCCCCAGTGATCTTCAGTCTAAACTTTCCACGTGAGAGCATCCAAATCAGTTGCAGACAGTGTAAATTATTTAAGCCAAGGAACCTCTGTGAACCTGGCCCACAGGGACATTGATAGAACAGGAAGAAATTGCACAGTGCTCAGATTGTAGCAATATCTAGCAAACATGAGCAGGTGGGTCTGAAAGCAGAAGTCTTTTTTTGACCAACATAAGTGGAGCATCAGAGAATAGGACAGTGGCTAAAGAATAAGGAGGTTCAAGTGAAAATACCAGACTCTCTTGTTATTCCAAGAGAGCTCTAGAGGTAAAAGAAAATCACCAGAAACAGGATTTGTAAAGCTACCTAGAACACAGGGATTTGTTTTTAATATTGCTTCCAACCATCCAGCATCATTTCTCTTATTTCTGCCCTAGAACTTGTCAGAACCAAGACACTAGAAACCTTGAAGGTATGTCCCAGCTTAGACAGAGCAGAAACTTCAGACTAGCTAGGGTATCGAAGGGTGTAAAAGCATTTTCAGAAATGTCACCAAAAGAAGAAAGGAACAGCACAACCTTTAAGATGCCCTTGTGAAATACTGCCATTCAAGTACCTGTCTTCTAAGACAAGAATGAGGGTAATGGTAGCAGAAGGGTGTACAGTAATGAAACAGCCCAAAGAGTCCTGATTTGGACAAAACCAGTATTCTTTGGGGTTAAAAATTTTGGAAGGGGTGAGAGTTTGATTTGCATGGAGGTTGAAAGGCACTTATTGTGAGAAACTAGAATTTGAGCCATTGTAGGAGATCTTCACAGGTAAGGTTTGGACCTTAACTTGATATGCTGGAACCTTCCTATTTGCTCTGCTGATAGCTCCTTAGCCAAAAGCTCCAAGGAAGTGATTCTTCCCCTGTACTCAGCCCTGGTGAGGCCACACCTCAAGTCCTGTGTCCAGTTCTGGGCCCCTCAGTTCAGGAAGGAGATTGAGGTGCTGGAGCAGGTCCAAAGGAGGGCAACCAGACTGGTGAAGGGACTCGAGCACAGATCCTATGAGGAGAGGCTGAGGGAGCTGGGGCTGTTCAGCCTGGAGAAGAGGAGGCTCAGGGGAGACCTCATCACTCTCTACAACTCCCTGAAAGGAGGTTGGAGCCAGGGGGGGGTTGGTCTCTTTTCCCAGGCACCTCTCAGCAAGACAAGAGGACACGGTCTGAAGTTGTGCCAGGGGAGGTTTAGGTTGGATATTAGAAAGAATTTCTTTACGGAGAGGGTGATCAGACATTGGAATGGGCTGCCCAGGGAAGTAGTGGATTCTCCATCCCTGGAGATATTTAAAAAGAGACTGGATGTGGCACTCAGTGCCATGGGCTGGTAACCGCAGCAGTAGTGGATCAAGGGTTGGACTTGATGATCTCTGAGGTCCCTTCCAACCCAGCCAATTCTATGATTCTATGATTCCCATATCATACACAGGCCAAAGGCATGCATCCCTTGCTCCTTACCTACAGTGAAGAACCTGACTAATACTTGAAAGGGTACAAGTGGTGTTGGCATTGGTGGAAGGCTTTTTACAAAACTGATTCAAAGAAAGGTATTGTCATCAGAAGGTATGGATCTGCAAACAAATATTTTTCACTGAACTGAAGATCTGGTTCAAGGTCTAACAGAGCAATGAATGAATTTTCACACGGTTCTCTGGAGGACTTTGAGCACATGCTGGGTTTGTGATACTCCATTTTGGGAGGCTGTACATAGCAGAAATGTGTATTCCTGCTGAAATCTCTCAAACACAGTAGAAACCCAGTGGATGGATGGAACTGGAACAGAGTTATCTTTCATTCACAAAACCATCAGTACAGCTGACACTTTGGAATGGGCTGTGAGAGTCTGTGAAAATGTACTTGGCTATCCATGTGCAAACGTGAATGAGCACTCCCCATTCAGCTGTCACCTACACAAGAGTTTAGCAACCTATAATCTCCCATGCATGATACTTTTCAACAGCTCCAAGAAACAGACTAACAGGCAAACACAGGAAAAAAAGAACAGGGTTATGACTGGCTTTCCTGTATTTCAGTACCTAAGCAACCACATTAATGACAAGGCAACAGTTAACAATGCAAGATTTGTTCAAATAATCTTTGCACCAGAATTTCAATTTTTTTGCTTCTTGATGTGTATTGGTTGTGACAAAAGATAGATGTGAAATATGATAAAACAATTTCATTCACAAAAAATAAAATCTGGCTTTTTTCTTCTTCAGCTAGAATGTGCAGAAACTGTAAGTCCTGCCTAAGGCCACAATAAAGAATCACAGAACAGAATCATGTTTAGGTCTGGGCTGGAAGGCATGATAGAGATCATCTAGTTCAAAGCTCCCTACATGGGCAGGGATATCTCCCACCAGACCAGGTTGCTCCAAGCCCCATCCAACCTGGCCTTGAACACTTCCAGGGATGGGGCAGCCGCAGCTTCCCTGGGCAACCTGTGCCAATGTCTCACCACCCTCACACTGAAGAATTTCTTCTTCATATCCAACCTATATCTTCTCTCTTTCATTTTGAAACCATTCCCCCTCATCCTACCACTCCATGCTCTTTTAAAAAGTCCCTCCCCAGCTTTCTTGTAGCTCCCTTCAGGTACTGGAAGGTGCCCTAAGTTTTTCCTGGAGCCTTCTCTACTCCAGGTTGAACTACCCCAAATCTCTCAGCCTGTCTTCATAGAAGAGGTGCTCCAGTCCTCTGCTCATTTTCATCGCCCTCTTCTGGACTCACCTGGGAATTATAAGATCCAGATATAACCACTACCTGGGAGACTTTAGGTGATGGATTTAAATTGCCTTTGTCACCAGTCCCCGGCCACTGGCTAGGTGCTATTATCAATCACTAACCAAATAAGTATCTCCCTGGCTAAAAGTAGAACAGCTCCTGGCTAAACGTAGAAGAGCTCCACCCAGAGAAACTGCCTCCACAAGCAAGTGTCTGCCCTGGTTCCATTCTCTGCTGCAAATCAGAGCATCACTTCCTAACCAGGGAGCTCTTTCTTCATTGTCAGAAGCATTGCTGCTGCCATCTCTCAAACCAGACAGAGCAAAGGGTCTGCCTAACCCTCAACCTGCAATGCCATATGAGGGGCTCCATCCTCACCTCCCTATCCACACCCTGGAGAGTCCAGAGAGCTGTTCAGATCAGGAGACACTTTATGTGTAGGAATCAGGGTTTGTGTCTGCAGCAGCTGCTCCTGATGAGGATGCACATGGAGCAGATGGAAGCACGAGCAGTGCAGGGCAAAGCTGGAGCAAAGCAGCCAATAAACCCAATCTCTCCCCACTCAGGCTTGCTCTCAGCATGTGTAGATAACACCAGGGGCTGATCTGTCATTCAGCCCTGTCTGCTGGCATAAGCATTAGTTGTATTGTTTTTTATGAGATCAGACTTCTAAAAAAATTCACTATTAAAAAAAAAGTTAAAAATCACCAACAAACCATTTGAATAAACAAACAAATAGTTTGTCACAGCTTCTCCACTGCCCAAAACCTTCATCTAGTCTTTGACAACTACACAAAGCAGGTGTGAAGTGGAACCATCAGGGAGGCAGAGCATGGGGAGGATCATATTGAGACCCTAAGTCATGGAGCCTGGCACCTTACCACTGTCACCAAGATGCAGTGCCAATCACATAGGCTATGCCAGCTTCCATAAGTTGAGGGTCTACTCGCAGCCCTAATAACCAAATTGCTCAGCACATTTCTGAACATGTCCATGTCAAGAGCACTTGTCACCCTCAGTCCCTAGAAGCAAGGATCAGGCTCACGTGGCATCATCTTCCCACACAGATGTAGCTTCTGGTGATAGAACAAAGAGAAGCAAGGTAGATTTGTTCTCAGTAGATGGAAGGAAACTCCTGATCAGTGCTTTTTCATCTCCATCATTAGCAGTTCTGATCAAGGTTACTGCTCCTTAAGCTCTGGAGATGTTCCTCTCTGAATGTCATATTGCACGGCCATCTCAGGTGACATTAAATCTCAGGTGACAGCTGACCCTGCTCAAGCCACTGTGAATAATTAACACAGTGCAGATAGCACCTGGCAAAAAATGAAAGACATTATGAGTGTTTTATTGACTGCTCTTTACTTCTGCTCACTGTTAACAATTTCAAGGGCAGAGACTCCATCGATCCCTTCACAGACAGGCCAGCCACTGCTTTCCAGCAGCAAGGGGTCCTCAGTGGCTGGCACATCCCATCACATTAAGGCCACAAAGGACTGTGTCACACATTGAATCTCCCACCAAGAGATACACTTTGATTTATCCCCTTGAGCTGATGATGGTAGTTTTAGCAGGTAGAAGAAGTTTTAGCACTCCCCAGAGACTGTAACAGCAAGGTCTCCACAGAGATACAGTGTGAGCCTTGAGCTCCCTCCCAGCATCCTGGCTCACTCCAGTTTGGAGTTAAAGGAGTCAATAAAACAGCAATAGCCAAAAATCTGCTCAAAGCATCTATTGAGAGTGTAGATTCCCCAGCAGTTAACTGGTGTGTACTTGAACACGTTGCTGCTGTAGCACCATTTCTAGCTGTTAGTAACCTGGGGCTACAGGCCAGGATAAGTCTGGCTGCCTAGCAGGAGGGATGCTGCAAAGATAGCACTGGCCTCAACCCAGTATAATAGTCTGGCATCTGGGCTGTCATGCACTCATCCTGCTTTCATGCTTGAAAGCTGGTCCAGCACCCCTCTTTGTTGCTAAATACTTCATGAAACCCAAGGAAAACACAAACTTTGTAGCCACCACTCCACCACCAGTGGTTACCTCAGAGGGTTTCAAACACAGCAGCACCAAGGAGTAGTGGGGTGCACAGAGACAACTCCAGACTCTCATCTCAGGCTCATCTTCTCCACCTGGATTTAGGCTGATTCTTGATGGTGCAAGCAGGGAGTAGTTCTCTGTGACTTTGGGAGCTCACTGTATCATGTTAATAAAGGAAAGAAAAGGGAATATCTTTATAAGGAATTAAAATAGTCTGTGCAGGGAGAAGGTAAATGCCAACACTGAGGAATTTCAAACTGCAAACCCAGGTGTATTTTTTACAGTCAATGTCATTGAACAACTGAAACATTTAAGAGAGAATAATAGAATTTTCTGGCTGGGAAGGGACCTTTAAGATCATCTTGTTCCAACCCCTCTGCCGTGGAAGGGGGAGATGTGATCAGATCTCTCCTAGTTACAGCCACTAAGTTGGGTTCAATTCTGTGATCTCAGGTCACAGAAACCATGGCAGATCTTTGACTGGCAGTCATTTACACTGCTTAATCCTCCAGCCTTACATGTTCTACTAAAAGCTATGCTCTATTTCACCCATAACCTATTGGATTCAGCACAGGAACGCCTGAATGAAAGTCTATGGCCTGTGTTGTCAGACTAAATGAACATAATAAACTTTTTTAACCTTTAAATACCTGTGGAGCAGTGAGGGTAAGTCTACATGGTCTTACTAAAGTCACTGGAATTATATTGATTTACACTAGATAAAAATATGTCCCATATTTAATTTCTTCAGCAGTTCAAGCTAGTGTGATAAAACTGGTAAAGCAGAGTAAGCCAGCCAGTAAGTTTGCCTCCTGTGGGGCTACTAAGGGGAAACCCTTTCTGATCTGATGATATTTCAGACCATTTTAGAAGCAGAGGTGTTTTTTTTCTTTCCCACTTTGATTCATAATTTGTCAGTTAATGTGAGTATAGGACAAGGCTGGGAGGCAGAACCATATTAGATTATGCACAGCAATAAAACCTGAAAAGTGCAGAGAGACAGAGTCTTAATTTCCAGATTAACTATTTCATCAATTAAAGCTGCAATTGCAATCCTTTGTTATCAGTCTGCCAGTCTGCAACTACTGCAAATACAAAGCCATCACCATAATAGAAACCAAAATGGATATTTGATGCCATGTGCATATGGCAACCTACATTGTTTTTAAATCATAGTAGTTACAGCTAATTAGTTTTTTAATGTATTTGCAGTAATTTGTGGAATTCCATAGTTTCTATCAAGTAGAGACAAGTAATCAAATGAGAAAATCAAATGGCTCCTGCTGAGCACTGTATTTACAAACTCAAGAGGGCAAGGTTTATACTTAGGATAATGTGATAGCTATTTACACAAGAATAAAACATCTCCTGCTGATCCACCCAATTCTCAACACATTTTTCAAACAGGATTCAGGCCCCAAGCCCCCAGTGTGTGCAACTACCTCCTAAGTGGTATAAACTGGAGCATAGGCAGTTCCATATAAATACCAGGGAGAATTTTTTCACTGTGAGGAAACAGGCTGCCCAGGGAGGTTGTGGAGTCTCCTTCTCTAGAGACATTCCCAACCCACCTGGACACATTCCTGTGTGACCTGCTGTAGGTGACTCTGCTCTGGCAGGGCAGGGGTTGGACTCGATGACCTTTTGAGGTCCCTTCCAACCCCTCACTTTCTGTGATCCTATGAAGTGTGCCTCCCAGCTCCAGAAGATCCAATCTTAAGAATCACAGAATCATTTAGGCTGGACAGGACTTTTAAGATCATCAAGTCCAACCATTAACCCAGCACTGAAAAGTCCACCACTAACCCATATCCCTCAGCACCACATCTACACCTCTTTTAAACACCTCCAGGAGTGGTGACTCCACCATTTCCTGGGCAGCCTGTTCCACTGCCTGCCAACCCTTTCAGCTGAGATGTTTTTCCTAATATCCAATCTAAGGCTCCTCTGACACAACTTGAGGCCACTTCCTCTTCTCTTATCACTTGTTACTTGATACAAGAGACCAACAACTTCCCCATTACAACCTCCTCTCAGGGGGTTGTAGAGAGAAGTGAGGTCACCCCTCAGTCTCCTTTTCTCCAGACTTGGAGCTGCTGTTATAAACTGTGTTAGATTTTGCTTAAATCCAAGCCAATGTTCCCAGGATCTCAACCAAGCAGCTGTGAGCTGTGGCTGTCCCATGGTATCAGGCAAACTCCGAGCAAGGAGAAGATGTGTGATGGTGCCAATAGCAAAAAAAACAAAGAGGCTGCAAAGGCTGTGAGTGAGAAAAGCTGGGCTGAGAGTGGTGCCAACAATGCAAATCAGCAACCTTGGCAAACCCACTGAGCTTGACCTTGCTGTCTGCATCCAAACACAGTAACTTTGATACTTCAACATGCATTTAGAGTCCTGCCACTAAAATTGTATGCAGAATTGCATTCACCCCCTCAGGTGAGACACTGTCCAAGTGCAATCTGTGATTTTTCAGTGAAATTAATATTAATATAATTTCTGCAATCATGGTAATGCAATTGGTATGTATTTATTCCAAGAATGGTACCCTAAAGTATTGTTTGTGTGTTCAGTGACATACCTAGCAAATAATCTTTCCAGTCAGCTTTGGCTAGACCTTGCATGTGAAGAATTCAATTGATAAACTGTGAGATGACAATAAAGAGGGAACGTGTGGATTGGAATAAAACTGATACACATTGTGCATATGAGGATGAATGCTCAGGTGAATGTTTGGGACTGAGCATTTCTTCTCCTCACGCATACTAGAAGTTGTCTGAATGATGGACCCATGAGGTACATCTGCACTATTTCTTTCCCAGGACAACCCTTTGCTCAAGGAGGGGAGCAATGAAAACAGAATATAGTCAGGGTTAGGGAAGAGTTCCAGTATTCATTTGCAATAATTTTATGCTGATTTGTATCTTCCAGCAGGCAAAGAGATTTAAATTCCAGCTTGTGAAATCTTCCAGATGTCCCCCAAGCCAGGCACCACCCAGCAAAAAGCAGAGCCCTGACAGTAAACCCTGTGAGGCTCCACATGTGCCAGACCAGGGCTGTTCCCCATCATCCCTCTCTGGCAGCAGCTCCCAACCTCCCAGCCAGAAGAGGTGACAAGCAGCTCCCAGGGGACAAGATGCCATTGGCAAGCTGCAAACCAAACCTGAGAGTTTGGGAGGAGCAAGGGAGAGCTGCAGCTGGTTTCTGCTCCTGGAAAATGAGAGTAGCATCACCAGGACACTGAGACTCTGCTAACTTATCACTCGGTACCCAAGCCTGGCTCTCAGTTTCTTGTGAAGTTCACTTTCTGGTACTTCATTAAGGCATAAATTGTTAGCCCCACTTTAAGAAATTATTGTTTCATTCTAAAATCATATTTTCAATCTGTGTTTGTCTCTGTCTCCCTTACAATTGATTAACTTTTTGTTTAACTTTTGATTTTGATTAACTTCTTTTGAACCTTTTGCACATCCTGGACTCCATATGTAAAGACCCTATGCCTTCGAAATTAACATTACATAATCTAATGCTTTAAAAGATACATGATCTTTGGCTGACAATACTGAAACTCATAAAAAGCACACTGCCTAGGACAGTTATTTTAAGGCTATATATCTAAGAAATTGTTCGCAGCTCCAACACAGTGTGGTTTGTTAAGGTTTGGCAGGGGCAGGGGAAGAGTGGTGTTGAATTATTGTCATAACATCTGTGAGAATGGAGTCCAAAAAAACCCAGATCCTGTCATAAATCTAACCATTTTGTATGGTACATTTGGGAATTTTTATGGTTATTATTATGGTGGGCAGAGTATAGAGTACATGGTCCTTTAAAATTGTAGAAGAGAATCAGGTGAGCTGCCTCCTTACAGGTAACTAATTCACATACTGTATTATTTGAATTACTCAAAACTCCACAGGGTCCTGCTAAGATTAAGCCCTTATTGTACAGACAAGGAGCAAGAGATAATACCCATTCTTAAAAATTTATGATCTGCATGAGCAAAATCTTAAAAGCTCTCAGCAGTGAAACTGTTCCCATTTTTCATATAGAAAGTTATGGCAGAGAGAGCTGAGGGGTCTGATTTTCATTCCCTCTCTCTGAAGTTCATCCATCTCTTTAAAAGCATCCAGTTCTATATGAGCTCATCAGAAGCCATGCAAGGTGCTCTTAAGAAGTTTGGGGGATAATCCCCTCTCCTGGATATTATGGAAATGCACTTGTTGTACCCCCATGCCCCACCTGAGATGGGAGCCTTGGTAAAAACCAACTGCATCTAGGAGCTTCAGAAGCAAAGATGCTGACCTGCTGTAATCTCACTCCTTTATTTATTCATCCAGGCAGGCCTAGTTGACCATTCTCTTGCTCTGTTACTCCACACTTGCTTTAGAGACATTCCAAGGGCAGCCTCAGCTCAGCAAGGGCCTGATTTCTGAGGTTATTTCACTATTTAATATGGGATCCATAACTTTAGAAACCTACATTAGAAGTCTCTAAATGTCACCTAGCTCTCCTCATAGTCAGTAGCCAGAAATGGGTATCATTACTGGATGATTCATACTATCTGTTTCTCACCTCATCTAGTTTTCAATCACATGCATCTTTCTCTAAAAGCACCAATTGCTCTCCTGTCATCATTGACAGGGTCTAGGCATTTGGTCAGACAGATATCTATAATTATGTAAAAAAATTCCACTTGCAAAACCCGGACAGATTTTATTTTAGCCTGCTGAGAACAAGAGTAAATTAGCCTTACTGAGCTCTGGGATGCCAGCCCTCCTTGGGATGGTCCACCAAAAGCTGTGCTAGATTCTTCTTCACTACTGGCATAGGTGACTGCATACTGTCTGGTCTCTACTGCCTGATCCATGTACAGCAAGTAAATAAGAGCTGCTGCCACATGTCCCTGCTCCCAGAGGGTGAAGAGTTTTGGCATCCATAGGAGCTTTACTCTTCAGCATCTTATCTGGACTCAGCAAGGAGACATTGCCCTTTCCTTACACTGAAAGCAGTCAGCATGGTTGCTGTGTTGACAGCTGCAACTGACCTCATCTTAGAGATGGGCAACAAGAAGGCTGATGGTTTCTTCTTGATAGAGCCATGTCCCATCAGTATTCAGGAAAGACACCCCCCCCTCCAGAAAAACATTGGTCGTGTTCTTAACTTCCTAAACACTGTTTGGAGTACAGTTGTTTGCAGTGGTCACCCAGCTGTCCTTCCAAAATATGTTTTGACAGAAAGAAGTGTCAGTCCCTGGGCGGTTTTTCTTGGAACAGTCAAAGGGTCTTGAGAGGAGAAACAGAAAAATAATGGTGCCTTCTGAGAATTTAAGAGATCATTATATAATCCTAGTGTGCTACAGATATCATGTACCATGTGAATGTAATAATTTAAAGTAGAACTAAATATGATTTAATATACTCTAATGCAAGAGAAATACAAAATATATGTGATTATGTAAATGATTTTGACAGAGAATTGTGTTTTCTTCCTCACCATCATGTTTCAGGCTATTGGAATAACAGGGACAAGCAGAGAAACCATCTTGATACAAAGCCTATAAAGCCACAATCTCATACCTCCTTATGCAGGGCTAATCTGGCCCTCAGTACAAGCCCTGGAAGCTTCACACCCATAAGAGCAGCCATGTCCTGCTCACTCATTACCACAGGAGGTGACCCTCTGGGACCTCACCAGGGAAGGTTCTTCTTACCCATGTTCTTCTTACCACCTTCTTCTACACAGAGGAGAAGGAAATTTCATCCTAGTGGGATGAAACCTGGATCAAGAGGTCAGGAAAGAGTTCCCCTCTTCAATATTCCCTTGAGACATGTCAGGGGTTGGACTAGTTGATCTTTAAGGTCCCTTCCAACCCAACCTATTCCATGGTTCTGTGATTCTATAACAGCAGGGAGAAGACAGCCCTGAAGTGAATTGTGTGGTCTCTTTTGAATTATGCAGTCAAGTGCCAGGCAACCTGCTGCAGGTCTGGATGTTCAGGGTGAAGAGCCTGAAGTCTTTGTTTAAACCAAAGATAAAATATAATGTGTTTCAGACCTATGAGCCCAAGGAAGGAGAGCAAATGATGAAGCAAGCATGGGCTGATTTGGTGAAGCCTTGAAGGAGGCTGAATGTCCCAGGTCAGTAACTGGAAGTGATGGCAGCTGAGGGATGAACAATTAACACCCTGAGATGTGTCAGGCAGCATGGTCCTGAGATGGTTCACTGAAGTATTTTCTGTACCCAGAACCTGCAGCTCTGTGCTCTGGACAAACTCCTGCTCCCTGGTTCAGAGGACAGTCTCAGAGGGTCCCCAAATGCACTAGAACACAACTGGGGAGTTGTGTCTTCCTATCTCTCCAACATGAAGTGTGCCACCCATCTCCAATGTGCATCACTACCTGAGCCATAAGGCAAGGATCAGATTATTTTTTTCTCTCATTCTTTGTTTGCCTGGATGATTCAGATTAGATTTTCAGGGTGGTGTTTGCCTTACATTGTGTTCACACAGCATCGAGCAGCCCAGGGTTGTGGTCTCAATAGGCAGCTCCCAGTTAACAGCAATACAAAAGCACAGTAAACCAGAAAGAAGAAATAAGATCGATTTTAGGATGTATATCCACAGGTCTAATGTGGAAAAATCAGTCAAAAGAAAATTCAGTTTCTATATTGAACTGAAAAACACAATAAATGTCAGGCTTGGAAAAATTAAGGAAATATCTTTAAAGAAGCACTGTCGTCTTCTGATCCTTTTTTTAAGCACTGACAGAAAATATGCAACATTTTAAAAACAATTATATCCTCCCAAAAGAGTCGCTGTATTGTAAAAATTTTAAAACTTATTCTACAGCAGGAAAGAAATAAATAATACACGTATCTGTAATTATGATTTTAAAAATAAAGTATGAAAACCTGTATTAAAATATACCTAAGAAAATTTTATTTTTAGCAAATAGCCATGAAGAAAATCCTAAAAACCAGAGACATTCCTGACTTTTGCCAATTCCATTTGAAGTTGGACTCACAATATGATTTTCACTACAAAATAATAAAATATAAAGGGATAAAGCATAGGTCCTTGGTTTAATGTTTTGGCCAATATTGGAGGCAGGAGTCATAGCCATTAACTCAGGCAGCAACAACAACAATATTAACAGATAACTCATATTTATGTCAATTCACTCTGTGCCTCAAGAAAAGTCTAACATGATTTTCCTCTCTGCAACTCAGCACTGACATCAGCACCTCAATGGACAACATCCAAAGGGCACATAAACCACCTCACTTCAAGAAAAAAAAGCCAAGCCTCTCCATCACTTTTGCTTGAAATAAGTAAATGCAAGATTCTTTCCCAGTGTCCATTAGTGGATGTCTGCAGGGCTCAGGGGATGCCCTGGAGGTCTCCATCCAGGCTGCTAAAAGTAATAAAACTGGGACCAAGCTCTGTCCAGGTTGCAGTGGGTAAACTGCTCCCAACATTCATGTGGCAGCATGTATGGGAGGAGAGGGAGGAAGATGTTGGATCAAAGGATTCAGCCTGAAATAAATAAAAATTACAGAAGCTTCTTCTCCTCTTTAAAATGGAAATTCAAAGCTTGTCTGAATGAAAAGCACTTTTGATCTCTGTTATTTCACTGGATTTGAACGGGTAGGTTTTATGCAGAGTTTGCATTTAAGATCTGTAGTGCTGCTTTTGGAAGCAGGGAATATTTCTAGGCTAATGGGGGAACATACAATAAATACTTAGAACAGAAGTATCTATATATAGCAATTATAGGAACATTTTCTTTACTTCTATGGAATTTTGGAATGAAGAACTGTTAAGAGATAGCACAGCACAGAAAGATTATAATAAGGTGCTTTTAAGACAGGTGTTTTTAAGATGCTTTTTTTTTTTCTGGTGCATAACATGAAACCCATCACAAATATTTCTCTGCATTGATTTCACCTGTCTGCAGATTCTCTGTTAATTACATGGTATTATCCATATAAACCATGCCTTTTAAATTAACTGCCTTGTTTGTGAGTGCTGTGCACAGATTCATGGGAGGCATTACAAACAGGTATTAACTGGTGCCTGTGTGGTTCTGTGTAGCCACTGTTTAAAGTGCTGTTACTGAGCTATGAATTCTCCCATAACAGAAGTTGTAGGCTCTGAAAGGTTTCCTGTGGGACCCTTTTAGTGTTTGCCTAATAACGTGAATAAATAAGATCAGAAATATTTAAGGTAGGCAGCAGCCAAGAGCAGAACACATCCAAGGGGAAGTATTGCACTAATAGGCCCCTCATTCAACTCCAAAGACCCATTAGATGTTATGGGTTTCATTCATGCTTGCAGGTACCAGTGTAACCTTCTCCCAGCAGGCTCCAGTCTGGTCCCCACGTCCTGCTTCATCTGACAGATGAGGGTGGAGAGCAACTAAATAAGGAGAAAGAGAAGACATCTGGATTTCTCTGCAAGTTTGGCATTTACTTGATTGATATCTCACCATCCTGAGTGTTCCTGCAAGTGATTAAGACCAACTCTGAGTAAACACCAGACCTCTCAGTAGCCCAAGGAGGAGAGCAGATCCAATGCTCTAAACCAGCCCTGGCAATGTTGCATGCCAAGGCATTGCTTTAAATGCATTTGTAGGATCTTTTTATTTAAAAAGCATAAAAATTGCCTGCTGCCATAGATCAGGAAAATTCTCGTGCTGTCCCAATCCTCTTTTGGTCACATCCAACTGCCCACACCAAGGTGGGCTCAAGGGCTCCCGTTCTTCCTTGAGAGAGCCCAGAATACACCCTTCTGCCTCCCCTCTTTCTGCTGTGGCTTCCATGAAACTCCAGCCCCAGGACAGACTCCCTGCCCTGTGGTTTTACACTGCTGCCCAGACTTTACAGCCCGCCCCGTGAGCCACAAGAAGTGCCAGAGCCACTGGGATTCTCTGGTGTCTGATGAGGACTGAGCCCTCACTGGTTTCTCTGAATCACTTGGGGTACAAGGATGTTGTCTGAGAAGGTCAGACCATTTCGAGGTTTTTCTCACATGAAACACTTCTGTTTTATATTTATTTGAAATTTCTTTCAGCTGTTTCCAAAGCAATAAAATCCAAAGTCGTGCGAAGTGCAAAAAAAATGTGCAAAATTGCTGCAAATCAAACAAAAAAGTTCTCATCAAAACTCATAATTTTAACTTTTTTCAGTTTGTTGATTTTTTTCACATTAAAACTTCCATTCATTCCTTATATTTTTGTTCCAATTTCTTGTTAAAAGAACCTGAATATTACAGTTCCAATTTGCAGATCTGATCCAACGCCTGCAGGACAGGAAAAGAATTGTCACTTATACCCAGTAATGACAGATCAAAGCTATACTTTGGTAGAATAAATATTTTAATCTTTTAACCTTTAAGTCAACTCACTGATTTAATTTCCAAAGCATTAATTCTATGATAGAATGAGAGCTTGGAAATGTGGCTGAGATGTTACTTTTAAGACAGATCAACACATGACCTGGGCATTCGCCTTGTGATGTGCAATCAAAAAGAGGCTCCAGAAGGCAGATGATGAGACCAGTTACTGTGGAGCAAAGCTGAAAACTGAAATGAAGGATGTCCTGAGTGACTGGGGTTGCAGTCTCCCACTCACTTTAATTTGGGTTTTTTGATTGGCAGTTGCTGACAGGTTTGCTAGAACAGATTAGCAGAAATGGGAGATTTCTGAAGGAAGGTGAGAGACATGTTAAATTAAGAATAACACCTGTATGAGCAATGAAAATATTTCATCTCCCCTCACTGAATGTATTTTTTAAGATGTTAATGTATCGTCTCCAAAGAACTGTGAAATCAAGAAAAGTATGTATTATAGGATTTAGATTTAAAATAGTGTCTATATGTTAACATGATCATTGCTCAAACTGAAAACTGTGCAGTTGAATGACCTGATGAACAAAATCAAACACTTGTGTTAAAACATGAGCAGAAAGACTCAGGATGTATTTATTTTCACTTCCACTTTCCAAATCTATTACAGCTTTGCCAAGTTATTTGACCTGAGCAGAAACTATTACAAAGTGTGTATTCTGTCCTTAACCTCTGAGTTAGAGAAGTGCTCAAAGTCATGAGCAAAGACAGAGCTTGGGTGTTGGGGTGCAGATCTCAGAGTAAGAAACTGCCTGGACTTCAAAGAGCCTCGAGAATTACACAACCAAAGAGATGATACAAACCTTGTCTGACTTCAACACCTCCATAGCAATCATCTGCCTGACTGAGTTAAAGCCCCTAATTCAGGCAAATGAAATTTCCCTCTGGAGGCTTCAAAATAAACTTTCTGTGTTTACAGAAAAGTAAGTGCATGCATGTGCCTGACTGAGTGTTTGCTCTGCAAATTCTGCACATCCATCCTCCTCAGCTACAACCATAATGAAACCTTAATATATCTAAATTAATCTTGGTTAGGTGTTATTTGAGATAACAAGTAGACAATGCAATCCATTTCTGTGGCATCACAACAGATTGGTTTATTCAGAAGAATTTTGTATCCCTGTTATCTTCGTCAGTCGACAGGTCTAAGGACTTGCTTCAACAATGAAAGTGCTTCAGAGGGTGTTTAAGGGCCATGGGCAAGGTATGATGAAGGACACTTTTGCTACCACATAATTTAGTCCATAAGACCTTGAGCTCCACAGTAGATCACTATCTTCATATCTTCAATTTGGCCCTGCTCAACAACATTTTGTTTACTTCTAAATCCAAAGCAAGATCTGATTTATATGAAAAAAACACTACTATCCTCTTAACTCACGCTGGAGCATTTCATGGACCCCAGATTGCACCAAATTGCTGCAATTAGATATGGGATTAAAACAGCTGCCTTATTTGGGAGTTTTCTGGTCAGTGGTGTCTCTACTTACTATCTTAATATCCTAGTGTAAGTCTTAGCAGCACAGATTTCTTATTTGTGGTCTGGACTTGGCACACATCTATTTTATTGCAGAAATACAGGGAAGGAGATTTGACTTCCTAGGTCAGCAGATAAGGACCTGGATGTTCAGTGTGCTGGGTTCTGTATTTATTAGATAGCAATTCTGCACAGTCCTCTTAAGAAATGCAGAGAAATGCTTCTATCTTACTTGGCTTGATGCCTTGTTATTCTCAAAACTGGAATTCATGACCCTTTCATTTAAAGGTTTTTAGCTCCTGCCTAAATCTTAAATCAATCCTGTTGCCTCTGAGCACTACGCATTTCATCCTAATATCTCTTCTTGAGCTTGCCTTGAACTCCCTGAAGTCAACACTGCCACTACAAGCAGTCTCTATCTCAATTTCTGAAAATAGTAGAAACATCCTGTCCAGGATAGGTTGCTCTTGCATGTGTATAGAAATCACTTTGGAGTTTTCCAGCCTGCCCCACACTGCACAATGTCTCAGTTCACCACAAATCCCAAGGCTTTGAACATCCCCAGACAGAAGTAGGATCAGTAATGAATCCGATCAGGCTGGGAATTGTTGTAGCAAGAGGCTTTGAACAGGAACAACACTAATGCACACAGGTCAGGATTGATCTTATAGTGAGCAAAAAGGGTAAATTGAGGGTAAGTGAGAAGGAGAAGGAGACAACTTATGAGGTATGTTCAGAGGTTCTTGGGATATGCAACCTCCTGGAAATGCCCATCTGTCTCAGTTTTAAGCAGTTGAGCTTAGCTAGGATTATCCCACCCTTAATGGAGGGGAATGTTTCATGTTACAGAGACGTGGTAGCAGGAGGGATTCATTATGTGTTTGACTGCATTTAGTAACAGGCTAACCATACCACCTGAGGCACCATAACAGTTGACATGTGGTCATAAATACCACTTATCCTCTGGTATCTAGCAGTTTTCATCACCAGCAGTATTTGGTAGTGAATAGTCCTGCAGTTTATAAAAGAAAACAGGGCTTTCTTGATTGATCCACATACCCATCCACCAGTCTGCTCAAGGGAGTTTTATCAGCCCACAGGTTGCAGAAGCTGGAAGTGACTGGAATTCACCACTGTGATGTAAAAATTCAGGATAGAAAAGATGTACCTTGAGTACTTCAGCTCTAGCTATAAGGATTTAAGATTATTATAAACCATGAGCTATTATTACAAAACTTATTTACTTCAGAATTCATTATGAGAAATTCTGGAGACAAGTTTTTGGCTTTGGACACACCATGAACTACTCCCACTGTAAATGCTCCAAAAAAATAAATGCTGAGCTACACAGCAATATTTTTGATCTTGGAAGTGTTTAACATCACGGTCGAAATTTGCTCTACTTGAAATTAATGACAAAGGTCTTCTTGTGTTCTATTGGAGCAGACTGGGGACCATCATCTGATAGATGTCCAAATTACTCTGCAAAGTGAGCCAAAACTATTTTCCAGTTCTGAAGTAAAGGCTACTGAGCTTCAGGCTCTCATCACACCAGAACATTTAACTTACTCCCTTTATTGATAGATTTTACTGGTGACTTGTGCATTTGGGGCAGACTCCTGGAGAAGATACATAGGTGGTAAAGGAGAAGTTCTGCATTTTTGCTGGAAAAAAAAAATAAATAGAAAGATCAAGGGACTACAAGATGAAGTTAGAGAAGTTTCACCTTGAAACAGGATGCCATTTGCCAGCACTGGTAGTGATTAGATGTTGGATCACATTACCAGAAAGGATGATGGATTTACCAGTCTGGTTTCATCCTATCTCACTTTAGGCATCAAAGTGACACATCATAGAGAAACATTTGTCCTCAGCTCTGGTCAGTGAGGGCACAGAGAGCAACTCACACTTGAAGTAGCATGAGCCATACTCTAAAAGTGCCCTTCACTGACTGTAATGAGAGCCCAGGTAGCCACATTTGGAGGGCTCATTTAGGCTGGGACAAACCCAACCCACATCCAACACTGTTCACAAATAACTAAACAGTAATTCTATCAAAAACATTATTCAATGAGTTTCTGTTTAAAAAAAAAAAAAAAAAAAAAAAAAAAAAAAAAATATCCAAAACCAAAACCAAAAAAACCTGTTTGTGGGTAGAGAGAAGGCCAGATAATGGTAATGCTTCCTGGAGATATGTCTGTGGTCAGTCATCTGCTTTCTCAGCACATCCTGAGAAGGACAAAATTGCCCCTGATATTTCACTAATATTCATGCCTCTCCATTAATGTCCTGACCATACTAAAAGATACCACTTCTGGGCCTCAGTCTGCTGTCTGCAGGAGTAAGGAATGTTTTCCTTCACTGAATAGCTGAGTTGAGATACACAGTTATTTTTCTCCCTTTCTTTTATGCATCACAAATTTATCCCTGCAGGACAGAGAATACTTTTACTCTTCAGGCCAATGCTGAGGTTCAGGACAGAAATGTCCTTTGTACTACTTTTGGGAGATGCCTTGGGAAACTTTGGCTTTTTTCCATAGCTTGCATTGGATTAACAGAGCATCTTCTCCCATTGACATTGCAAGAGCTTTGAGCACAGTCTTTCCTTAGGGAAAGTTTTAATTTGAGTTTTAATGTGCTTCACCTTTTCCTTGAACTGAGGAGATTTCAAATGGCAACACAGCATTTCAAGGCAGAGGTGAACTTCATGAGGTCACCTGTAGAGAAAAAACTTTGCCTAGCTCACTGTACCAAAGAATGGAAAATTTGGGATTTGGCTTTATTTTCAGTCTTGTCCTCAAACCTCGGCCTCATTCATGTGGATAGGTAGTTATCTGTGTTAATAAGCAGTAATAACATATGAGGGGAGGCATATAGCCATTGCTTCTGTACTGAAAGATTGATTACCTCCATCAAAGCAAAGAACAGCTCCAAAAGGGACCAGTTATTAATGTGTCAGAAAAGCACACAAGAAAGATGCTATTAGTTCACATTCACAGTCAGTTTCTGCAAACTCAAGCTATATTCATGCAGATTGTAAAAACCCAGCTGTCCCATTTATAACCTCAGTCCCCCTCCTTCTGGTTATCTGGCTTCTTCTGAACTCTCTGCCTCATATTTCCCATTTGTAAGGAGACTTCCCAGCTCTCCTGGTAAATGACCACAGATCAGCTATGAAATAGTTGTTTTGCATCAGATTCTCATTTATTTTTCTTGTTTTAAAGTTAACTATCTAATCTCAGCCAGTAGCCGTCTCTGGTGAAAGTCCTAGGAAGACCAAGTATGCACCCCTATCTCAGCTGATGTTGATAATCCCTGTGCCAGTGCCTGTCTGTCTCCATCAGCTACAGAGGCAGTTTAACTTTGACCAGCTGATTTTCACATAGTTAAAGTTGGGTTACATTAATCCTAATATTTTCACACCCAAGGGTTTATAAATCTTCTTCACAGGCAGCCTATACCCAGGGCATTTTATGTTGGTTTTTTTCTCACTTTGCAAGCACAGTGTGATTAGTCACCTTTGAACCCCACCTGGTCATTGAAACCCACCAGAGGAATACCAAAAGTCCTCGTGGTCCTATCAGAATTGTTCCCAGGAAGCATCTTTAAAAAGCAAAGTAAAGGCCACTTGGATAGTGCCTGTGAAGATTAGGGAAAGTGACGTGGCACTGCAAACACTTCAATATAGCAGGAGCATTTTAATAATTTCAGTTAACAAAATCAAGATCTGGGTAACTTAAACTTTAGTGTTTAACCTCAGACATGGAAAAAGATTGTGAGTTGTTGGTAGTTCGTTTAAAAATTAAGAAGCAAAAGAAGATAGTTTTTCTATCAGAGAGGTAGAGTTGCAAAATCCTAAAGTCAGTTCAAAGAGGAATATGCCAAAAGAAAGGGAGAAGTATCAAGCAAGCAGCAAAGGAGACCTTGCTCATGCCTTTCACAGTGCTATCATTTTCACAGCAGAATTAATCCTTTGGAAACTATGTCTTTCTAATTTGCGTCAGCAGGGAAGTTAAAATGCAATTTTTTTCAGCAATATCTCTTAGTGGTGCACTCAAGGAACAGGTAAAAGCTCCTTTGAACAGTAAGAAGGAAAATTAAGTGCCAAGTACAAAAATGTTTCTCACAATACAAGGCTTTTTTACAAACTAGCCCAAAGCCAAGTTTTAATGTTCCCTCCTGTCAATTCACACACACACAGGATTAGGGGACCAGAAATCATCACTGTCTCTAGATCTTTTATTGAGGGATAAAAATTGTTGACTTCCCCACCCCATTGACTTTTATGAATACTCTTTGGAATAGGACCTGTACATTAGTTGAAGTATAGTGTCCAGTCTGGATATGAACAGGTTTCTATTCCCTAGACACTAAAGAAAATGAGGCAGATATGCTGAGATCTGTCTTCCCTTTGCTGCTGGTGAAGATGAAAATTCTAGTCCCAGTACAAGTAGAGGTATTTTTAACAATGATTTGAATGGAGATAGGATTTCGTGAACAATTTCTTCATGAAAAAGAATTGAGCTATCTTTCATTCATTCCCAAGGATGGGATTAACATCCCACTGGAAAACCCCCAGGGAGGCCTGAGTTGAGGTGCTGCACAGGAAAGCAAGACAAAAAGGAGATTTCATAACTAAGACTTTATCTCCCCAATCCAAAGAAAAAATATGAATTTCAGCTGTAGAAGCTTTACAGAGAAAAGCATCCATTCAAATACAATCTTCATTACATAGATATGATTCATTTGAAGGAAAAGTCTTAGGTTGGGACAAAAGACCCATAACTTCAGTTTCTGCACTAACAATCTATTCTTATCATGTTATGCACCTAACAACAGAGGAGATAATGAACAAATGTCATTACAAAAATTCCTCAGGGAAGTCAGATGCTTGCACTAGCTACTGCACCAGTTTAGGATATCTGTGGTGCTATTTCTCAAAGATCACCTCTTTACTGTGAGTTACATTTCTTCCATTTTCTGCAGCTCTGAAGGACTAAATAACCCAAAGAAACAGTGGAAGAGGTTTTGCATTCATCTGGTTTCTTCACATCATTCTTGTCCTCCTCTAATTCTTTCTGTTCTCTTTCATATGGAAAGACACACCAAGGATAAAACAAAAGCAAGCAAGTTAACTGCCAAGTTGTGTATTGGCATATGTATAAGCTTGATAAAAGAGTGTAGCTTTCTGAGTCTTGATTCCTCACGAAATGCAGCTGGCATCACATTTGTACACCTCACATCACTTGTGTCCATATTGACAGTATGTTTGATTGAAGTTTTCAAGGATTACTATTTCTATTCAATGGGCTGCCTTTTAGAAATAAAGAATATTGTTTCTCTTGAAAGCTACATGCATTGTAGAGGTAAAGAAATGCATTTTTAAGCAAATTATAAGTTAGTGTAAGTTTATTACAATACATTGTGTTCTTGTTTGTAAGACATTTATTTAATACTTTAATCCCTTGGTGCCTTAACATGCTTAAATATTGACAAGCTTTATGACCTACTTCCATTTACAGGATATAATGCTTTCATTCTAAAGCAGGAATAGGCATAGAAAATTTCATCTTGTTTCAAATGAGAAGTTGAAAATAGGTATTATAAGAAGCAGGACCAGATAAGCATAATAAGAGGCGGGTGATTGACAGAAGCACCTGAAATCAATGAGGGAAACATCAGCCCAGTAACTTGAAAGTTCCTCTGAAACACAGCCATGTAACTTCAGAGTTTCTAGTACCCAGAAAGGATGAGCAGGTAGGAACAAAACATAACTCCATCCAGTCCAAGCTTCCTAGAGACTTGCAGCAACTGAAAAACTGCTCCTAAATATCACAGGTGCTCTAAAGCAAATCACTGTTTTTGAGAGTTCCCTTCCGGAAATCCTGAATATGGATTAGCTGGTATGAGGATTGGGATACAGGGATATTGAAGCTCTCATCAAGATTTTGTGGAAATAATGCAACTAAGTCCAAGCACTCCTACTTTTGGTGGAAAGGCAGGTGGGTTTTTTTAGAGAACTTGCAATTGAAGGAAAAAGAACAGCACAGGGGAGGATGGGAACCAAGCCTGATACTTCTGGGGAAGCATCCATAGACAGGAGTCTGCTAGAGTGGGAAGTGTCTCAGCTCCTCTTATCAGCACAGAACTCAGCTCTGTTTCTCAAACATAGCTCTCTAGCACCACTTGAGGCATCCTGGACAGGTATCCACGACATCCTTACATGACTGCTGGGTATGAGGAGGTGATAAAGCTTGTCTGGAGGAGCCTCTGCTCTTGTCTGGTGTCTGGGCTGTTGAGAGAAGTCTCCTGCAGAGCTGCAGGCACTGCTATGTAGGTGCCTGTTCATCCATCCACCCTTTGGCAGTCAGAAGCTCAGGGACTCTTCAGAAGGCAAGTTAGGGGCTAAACTGAATGAACTCTTTTCACTGATTAGAGAAATGAAACGCCTGTTAAGGTATGAGAGGATCTCTGGCAGACCTGAGTCCTTCTGAACCAGGAGCTGGACTAGGGCATTTCGACCAGTTCTAGCTACTGGTAACCAATGTAACCAAGCTGTAACCAAGCTGTGTGTAGCCCTCAAACCATCAAGTTTAAATGAGTTGGATCTCTGTCCTGTAGTACAATGAAGATTAACTGTAGTCAACAGACCAGGTCTTCATTTCCTATCAGTCAGATTCCTTAGCACCCACTCAGCCCCTGATAACCCAAGCAGATCCTGTGCCCTATTCTCTTTATGATGACAATGGGAATACTTTCTCCATGTAATATTAGCCAGTGCTATTAAATACCATAGCACTATGGAATTATCTTACTTCCACAGTCATGTGGTCATCTCCAAGTTTCCTGCTTAGACTGAGAGATCCAAATCAGCCCAATTTCCAATCTGTACCTAGGATTAATTTTTGAGGGTGTTTTTTGGACCCAGGCTAAAAGTGTAACAGGGAACATTAGGACAATCCAGAGGCACAGACCACCACACAGCATTGCCAAGGATTGTGCCTTGAAGCCTTTCAATTTTCTGGTATATATATGCCCTGGAGTTCCATTTGTGATTTATAGCAGCCCCACATGCTCCAGGTTCTGCCCCTACTCAAGAGCACACACTTGCCTTGGAGTCTCTGGCATGTACTGGAGGACAATAAATTAATTTGCTCTCTTTCTATGTTGTGCTATGAAAGAAAATAAAGCTGTAAAACTGTCTTAGCTTGCTGAAGCAACATGCCAATAGATGCTTTATTTTCAGCAAAACTCACTTCCTGGTATTCAACTGAAAAAAGAAAAACACTGCATTTCAAATGCACTCTATTTTAGAATTTCATAAGCATTCATGAAATTTCCTTTCCTTGTTCAGATATTTCAGCACATTTCATTCCACAATAAATTCATTAGGTATTTTTTCCACATCCTGTCCAAGTGGCTTCCCCTGTGCAGTGAGCTTTATCCATCCATAATCTGCAAATGCTCTGCCATCCAAAACACTTAAACAGGCATAATATTTTAAACACTGAGAAATATTCATTGATTGCTGTAGGAGTGTTTATATGTTTAAAATTAAGTGTGTGCTGAGACATTCTGTGGAACATTAAGCATTATTTGTATTATACAGTCAGGAATGACTCAAAAGCTATATTCACATCCATAACTGCTGTCACAAGAAGTTAGCATTGGAATGCCATTTCTGCAATCCATATTTATCAATATCATAATATATAAAATTAGAGTTTATTTCTTTAGCAGACAAGCAAAATTTTGATCTAAATGGTGAGCTAATTTTTCTTATTTAACTTCACAAATTATTTACTTGAAGTAATATAACTGCCTCTGCTCTCCTGCTTACATGATGATTTTCTCTTTATCTTTCCCAAAAGTTTTGTAGCATAATTTTCCTTCACTGCCCCAGCACTCCTTTCTCCAGGGCTCAAAAGATCCAGCAGCAATTTGAATCAAAATCTTTATTCATTATTTTAAGCATTAAATGATACTTCTCAGCACTTAAACATCACTGCCATTCAAGAATCTCAAAGCCTTTAGAAATTGTATTCATCACACACCAACCAGTAGGTCTGTGGCAAAGTCAGAAATGCCACATTTATTCATACAGACACTGTCACTGAGCCTTTCACTTTTTTTTATTAATTCCCAGGGAATAGTGTGTGGCCCCTAAGGGCTTCAGCTGTGTTATGATGACACCCCTGCTTAGCTGTGTTGGTCTCAGGTGAGAAACTTTTGGGTTCTGTGCCCTTTCCTGCAGCTTGTACAAGGATTGTGGATAATTCAGAGGGACCATTTTTCAGAAACATTAAGTTAGGAATATTGAGGCTAAAAGTAGAACTGATTCAATAGTTCTACATTTCCTGGCATAGGCTGATATATATTTGAACCTGTCAAATCCATCAGCTGACTAGGACATGAAGTTCACTGCTGTGAGAGGCAGCTGACATCTGTACTGGTGAACTAATTAATAACATTGCCTTAACTGGCCCCGTATGACCACAGCTATCCTCTTAAATTCTCATTTAATCAGAAAATGGGTAAATGTACCCAAAGTTCTTATTAGGGATAGCCTATAGCACATGACAACTTCTGAGCATAAAAGGGATTCCCAAGGAAAAATAATGAGGGTCTCCATTAAAATTATTGGACAATCAAGTTCCAATGTGCAGCCCTTGGGCCTGTTCAACGCTCTATAAATAAATGTAAAATACCCCAAGACTTCCTAAAGGATTAGCCTTGCAACTATAGACAACCTCCCTGGTTTGTTAGGAAAAAAAAAAAAAAGGTAACAAGATCTGTGTCGCTTTCATTTTATCTGTGCCTTCAGGAAGGTTTTGGTGTTCCTTTTGAGATAAATCTTTCAGTAATAGCAACAAAACATTGAGTTGTACAGAGAGGAAGTCAGGGGCACAGAATGTCCATCAGGAATTTCATTTCCCCGGGATCTTCCAAAGAAAAATTCTTATCTACAAAATCATAAAATGCCTTTTCTGCAAGGAGTATAATTCCCATACAATATCTGTTACTGAAATAGTGTAAAAGTTGGGAGGTTTGGGGTATGCAGTCTAGTTCAAGTCATCATCCTGAACATTCAGTTTCTAAGCTGGCTGTCTTAAACAGTTTAATTGCAAAGGAAAGAACTAAATAAAAGATAAACTTTCAATTGCATTTCAGCTATGTGATGTTATTAGACTCACTGAAAGCAAATTCCAAAATGGCACAGTGTTTCTATTGTTAATTACACTTTGCTCAAGAATATGAGCTTAATTGTCCATATCAAATGACACTGTCACGTTTAATTATGTAAAATATAAAGCATCACTAATTCATGGTATGAACTGAGTTCTGATGAATATGAGAGATGCCATCTCTGGACCAACTACAAAGCATGCACATCTGCTACAGTCAACAGTCTTGTTTTGTAGACATTCATAATGTTCCTTCTCACTGAAGACTATTTGAGCATTTGATGGTCAGCTAGAAATAAACAGGACAAATCAAGAACTCCACTTGTGTACTAAGATGATACTTGAAGATCCAAAGACGCAGTGCTGACAGAGGTGTGTGTCACACTGTCTGTGCTCATGGTTCTGTATGAGCCAGGAGCTGGTTATGAGAAAGGGAAAGACCCTTAGGAATTCTTGTGTGATTAGGATGTGCACAGCCCATGATTTCTGTCTCCCCACATGGTGCTTTCTGTGGCAAGGTACAAGGTTTCTATGTGTGGATGGGAATGCAAGGAATATTCTGTCTCCAAGGGAAAACAGCACCTCAGAGGCTGCTGGATCCTCCCTGCTCAGGGGCAGCTGGAGCAAAGCCTTCGGATACCTGGATTAGGGCAGCTGGCTACATTCATTAAATGCTCAAAGAACCTGAGTCCCAGACCTTTGTGGTTCCCCTTACCTGGCAACAGCAGGAACACTCACAGGGTGTTTCTCACAGCAGTTTCTCACAGGGTTCCTATATATTCCCCAATGATCCTGGAAATTGTCCTCACAAGATCCAGAAGCTCACAAGGCAGAACTCAGAGACCACTGCAGAAGCCTCAGTTGGTTGTGATGAGGAACCTCAAGGAGGTTCATGCATTTTAGTCAGGACTTCTTTACTAAACCAGCATCCCTGGCATTCCCCAATCATGCCTCATTGCTTGCTTAAAGACTTCTTCTTGCTTGTTCTCCCACTGTCCCCTAAATTTTGGGAGCTTTTCTTCATGGCCTCAACTGGAACACAGCAGGGAGGATCCTGCATATGTATTTAATTAATAGATGGTTCAGGCACTTCTTTTGAATGAAAGGAGTTGCTGAGCCTGAAGAACTTCAGGCTGAAAAGTTTAAAAGTCATCCAGCCCTGCTGAATATTATAACCCATCACAGTTCTTACAGAAAAGGCAGTGTCCTGTCTGTCTCTGCTCTGTTCACACAGAAAATGAGCCAGCTGTCTGTACCCAAAAGCAGAATTCTGGCGCATGAATCTAACTTTTTTATAGGTACCTATATCTCAGAAAGAAAGGGGATTTTTAAAACACTGCTCTCATCAATATTTCTTGCTAAATATCTTTTGCTTCAGCATCCTAGTGTGAAGCATCTTACACTGTACTGGGAACTGGGGTTTCAGGAGACCTTTGGAGTCAGTAATTACACCTCCCTTTCTGTATTTGGATTTTACCTGTTTCCAAACTGATCTCAGACATTCCTTGTATTGTCACATCTGCATACTGTGTTACAGGGAAGGAAAGGTCTGAACTTAGAAGAACAACTCAGATAGAAATCAAGCTTTTTAACAGAAACAATAGTCCAGGAAAAAAATAAATATTTGCAGTAGCTCATTGAACAGAAAAGAATGGTGCAGCAGGACTTCTTGAAGAAGCACAGCACAGTAGTCTTAACAAGCTATGATGACAGTCTGGACAGCTGTTCTGCCAAAGAAAACACCTGGATCATATGAGACAGATGTGGACAGAGCTTATAGAAGGAAGAGTGGCAAAGCCATACTCAGCCAATAGGTCTCAATGAATACAAAAATATCAATATTTGAATTCTGACCAGAAACATTTGTGAGCAAAGGCTCAGCATTTAATTGTAGTATCTCCAGTGTCTACAGGTCTGTTTAGGACTCAAACACAAAGAAAATACAACATCCCTCTTCTTCCTTAAATCGCCAGACCAGAAATTACCAGATCTTGGGTGAGTTCATCAGGGGAAATACCATCCATATTTCTTCTATGTTTATTTGTCTTTCTTCAGCATTTAATATTTACCTCTATTAGAGATAAGATATGCAAGATATGCTTGCATTGAGCAGGTATTAGCACAGACCATGGACCCCTCTTAATGTTGCAAAGTTTGAACGTGGCCACTGCTTTTGGAAAGCATGGAGTTAGAAGCATGAACCATTTGAGTGCAGAATAGTTCCCACTTCAATTATTAGTTATAGCCATGGCTGATAGGGATTTGACTTGGCACAGAATGGTTATTACATTTTAAACATGTGCAAGTGTGTAGAATCATGAAAAACAAGGATTAAATGAACTCTTACACATTACAAACTTTAAACTTGTTCCAAGGCAAGATCAGCATCACCTAAAGCACTCCACAGATGACTATTGAACCTGCCACTACTACACAGCAGTATAATGTGGTGACATTTCTGCAATTCATTCCTCATAGATATTTTATGGAGGAAGAATTGCACTTGGGAAATGTTTTGCAGTGGTGTTCAACTGCCTTTTAATTGTTTCTTTCTGTATATTTACCTGTTGCTAATTTCTTCCAAGTTCTCTGCTCTGGAAAGTCAGTGAATGTCTGGATATTTATAATTTTTTTGTCACGTGACAAAAAGGGAGCAAGGATGAAGGTGATGCTGGCTGGATGGACTTGGATTCGAGATCAGGGTTAATGCAAACTGAAAGCAGAAAAGAATTAAGACACTTCCTAATAAAACATCTGTGGTTAAACATCCCTTGTGGTTATCTAATTGGAAAAACAAGGCCCTTCCAACTTTCCAGTGTTTGCTTGCAGTAAGAAGTGGTGCATGGTCACACTTTTGGAACTGCTGTGTTTCATTCTGCTGCTGTTGAGCTCAGGACACCAGAGGGATTTGCTCAGGCCATGAAATACCCATCCCATCTCCAGCAAACACTTTTCAACACAGCTTCAGTTTCAGAATGAAAACTGCCTTTAGAAACACAGATTTTGCTCTCCTGTGAATGAAAAAGATCTATTTCTCCCCTTTTTACTTGGGAATCAAACCTTTAAAAATTGTGTTTATTTTTCATTCCAGTCTACCTAGGAAGGCAAATAGAGGCATTAGTAAAAATTATAAATTAACCATTAAATAAAATCTGTTTAGAAATCAGCCATTTGGGAACAAAAAAATACACAAGGTTTATCATTGCCTGTAATAATTGGAATTGAGAAGACTGGCCTTGGGGTGCTTTTCTGAATATAACATCACTGAATCAATCTGTTGTTATGGAAAGTTTTGTATTGATGAAAAGTGCATTTTCTCATAAATAATAAATAAATCCCAGGTCTAGTCCTGAGCACATGGAGTTAAGTTTTTGCAGTGTCTCAAAAGAAACTGGTAGATACAATTATCTCTAAATCATTCTCCCACCCAGTAGACAGATGTCAAAGATCAGCACTATCTGCAGCATTAAAACTTTTACAACACCCTTTAGCAGCTTGTGCTTCAGTGGCTGTCTTTTCAGGTAACACAGGCAAGGCAGTAGGACCAAATTAGCCAAAAGAAAAATCCTTTGTGCTAACCACTATGTAACACAGGTCCAAAAAAAATCCTTCTGCCTGCAGTGTCAGGACTACAGGAGAATGAAACCGAAGCAAATGAGTGGAGGGTTGGGATGAGGGTATTCAGAATTCTCCTAATGTTTGACATATCTCTGGCTAGTAGGTGCTAGAAAAATCTGACTCTACACAGGCACCAGAACATTTCCCCTCAGCTCAGCAGCATTTCTGTGCTCTTCAGTACTTTCTTCCAGCCAGAACTGGAGTCCTGTGTCAATGGAGATGCTGTTCATTTCGGAATAGCAGCCCCCTTTCTTTTTCTAAAGTTCACCCTGGCTTTTCAAGAGAGAAATAAATACTCTGGGCTGCTGGATCAGAAGCAAATGCCCAGTGCCTGTGCTGCAACATACAGCCACCAACATCTGCTGAAGAGACATCCTGCCATCCTGTGGTGATACAGCCTCACCACAGCTGTGCAATTTTTCACCACCGTAGAGGTGTAAACGGAGGTGATTGTAGAATGACGGAGCATCCTCCAGATTACACCAGTTTCTCTGCTCCCTCTAACTTGCTGGAGGGTGTGTCGAGCTCTTTTCTGTGTCTCTAGTATTGCTTCACTTCCCCAGAGCTTTTGGAGGCCACCACTGACAAAAAGAGCATATTGAGGCTGAAAGCTGGGGTGTCACCAGGAAGACCTAACGTGGTCCCCTTTGATTCAGGGAAGTCCTCCAGAGCTTCTAGCAGTCTCTCTGCTCTTTACCAGCCTCCTCACCTTCCCATGATGGGGATGGTTTCTCCATGCCACAAGCCTGGCCAGCATGAGGGAGTCCAGGTCCATTCAAATGCAGGGCTCGATGGCTCTTTCATCTCCACATCAGTCATAACAGAGCTTATTAGAAAGGTGAAAAGGGGTTTCATACCCTGGAGATCCCAGATGGCAGGGAGAGGGCCACATGAGTGCCATCAGAGGAGAGAAGGGAAGGATTGCTGGAGGATATAATTTATTTGTTTAGTAAATTTTTGGAGGTGAAACAGCTGGGAAAAGAGACTTTCTATACTTTGGAGAAGTTAACACATCTTGGGAGAGGGAGGGTGTGTGTGTGTGACTTTTACAAACACTCTCTTGCCTGGGACATTTCTATCATTTCCAGATTTTTTTTTTTTTTTTAATATCTAATCCTTGAACCATTGCAGTATTGATGGCAGGCAGCAGCAGAGAAAACAATTGGATCTTATTCCTCTCATAATCTCTTCTCCCACATTTCTACCTCCAATGCCTCTCCTCTGATTTCTCCATGTCTATTCGACCCCTCCAGGTGTCAGCACTCCACACAGAAGGAAAAATCACGACCCAAAAGCTACACTATTTCCTTCCTCCCTCTAGATGGTGCCATGGGCTTTTCCCTGGGTCAATTGGCACTTCCTAAAATCGAAGCTCTGGTGGAGTGGAATTACCCATCGGCAGGTAGACCTTAGTGGCTTCTCTGGCAGAGGCTGTGTTGCCTTACGGTTATGGATTGGAAATATAATAGAAGATTTCAAATTTTTTTAAGTGTCTGCAGTATTGGGATAACTGGATGCCCTACTCCATTGTAAGATTTTTGATCTTTTCTTCCTTTTTTCATTGGATGTCACTTTATCATCATCCTTTCATTAATGCCCAGAGTGGCCCCACTTGGTGGAATATAAGAAAAATTATATGAAAGCATTAAGCTGACCTTTGAGACCCAGAGAGGAGGATTTATCTGTAGATAATGGTATTTGAACTGATCGAACATGTTTTATAGTCCAGCAAAGGAAACAGAGGTGGTTCTTCCTGACCTAAAGCAGGGATCTGGAATAGGCCAATGTTGCCACCACCAGAACAGCCCTGTTTCTCTCTAGGGACTGGAAAGGGATCCCTATTTAAGTAGTTCAGGTGTCTCTGCATGGTTGACTCCTAAATTTAGATGACATTAATAACATATGCAAGTTCTAAGGCAGCTTAGAACTTGCTGGGTCTTTGCAGGACTGAAGAGTGACTCCAATGAGACCAAGAGGCTCCACAATTGTTCCTGAGTAGACTTGGATCTGCTGTGGCACATCATTGCACTCAGAGGACGACAGAGAATCAGGCCTGAGGTTTACAGCTTTTTGGTTCTGAGTGTCACCAGGAGCAGGAAGGAGCAGAGCTGTGGGCAGAGCCCATTGGAAAACCCTCCCGAGCTCCCCGGGATGGTGATTGCAACAAGTCCTGCTTAGGAGGTAATCTTTGCCACGACATTTTTTTCCCTTCTTTTTCTTCTGTGTGAGTCATGGAGCAATAAAAATAAATATACCTTCCCAAGAAAGGATTTGTAAGCATAACAGTGCACTGGCAACCTGCAACTGCAGTTTTAATGGGGAGACACAGCCAACCCTGCTCTGGTTTTTGCCTTGGGAAATGCATGAATTGCTGCTTTCCTTGTCATTCTGAACCAATATCATCTGCACTGTTTGTCTTCTATGGGGAAGTGGAAGGAAATTGCTTGTCACATAGTGGCTCTCTGCAGCCTTTCTTTACATGGGAAAGCAATGAAATTGGTTGTTTCTGAACTAAGCAAAAGTCACTTGGCTGGAATGCCAAGCAACAGGGTATGTGCTCACCACTGCTTGGGAACCCCTACAGGGTGGGCACCCACCTGGTCTCTGCCTTGGGCAGGTCATTTACTCACCCACATTTCATTTTACCCACATGAAAACAAGGCTCTAAGCATGAACTGGTTTCATAGGAGTCTTGTGATATTTAATTAGATGGTCTCATAAAATGAGAGAGAGCTCTGAATGGCAGAGGGGAGGTATCTTCATCTGGTGGGAAAGTATTAAAGCAGAGACATCCAGAGACTGCTGATAGAGCAATGTATACAGGACTGACATAGATTGGTTTTAAAACCCTATTGAAGAAGCAATGGCATATAAAACCAGAAAAGAACCACACATTCGAGGGCTGTGAAAAAACTCCTTACACTAGGAAGTCTTTAAGATTTTATTCTCTGTAAAGTTTTGGAAAGCATTTGAGAGTACAAATACATTTATGAGAAAACAACAGAAAACACTGACAGGGTTTTTTGACATCTTAAGAAGGTCATCACAAGGACCTTCCCAGGATGTGGAAACTAAAGATGAAGAATTACAAGTAAGAAGCTGGCATGTCTGCTGACAGAAAACATGCCTAACCACTGTGCAAGCTAACAGAACCATAGTTCCTGTTTAGAACCTTCCCATTTAAGTTGGAAAACATCTTTAAACTCGTTAAGTCCAAGAGGAGGAGTGGTGAGCATCCCACACTGCTTGGGAGTGCTCTGCATCAGCCAAACACAAGCCACAGGTTCACTCACTGCTGGCCTTGAAGCCCAAAATGTAGAGGGGGGGATAGTAGAGACCAGATTAACTGAGCTCAAGATTGGTTCTGGCCTTATATAGCCTGCAGTCCTGAATCTAGGCTGCGCTAAAAAAATGCAGCTCAGAGGGAAAAAAAACATTCAGTTCTCCACCCCTGAGAAACACCTTCTGCTGTGGGACGTAGTGGGACAAAGAGAAACTCAGGTTACCCAATAACTGTCCTCAATAGCAAATAATTCTCATTTGACTGGCGCTGCACAGAGGGAACCTGATGGAAATCCTTAAATGTGCACAATGGGTTGCTCCAATAATCCACTGGAAACTCAGAGAATCAAGTTGAGCCATAGCAAGATGAAAGGATTTTCCTTCTTGTTGTGACCCAGTAAAGAGAGAGCAGGGCTGGTTTGGGAATGATGGGAATGTTAAGTGCTGAGATTTTTGAGTGAGACAAGGCTTGTGTGGAGAGTGAAGATTTTTTGTTTGATCCATAAGAATAGCATGAAAACTTAGTTGGATGTTCAGGCAGAGAGATACTTCTTCAAAGCTAAGCAGAGAACTTGTCTCTTTTTAGCAGCTGTAGCACCTGAGCAGCTTAAAAATGTTATCCCTGTCCACAGCTCTGTCCAGCTTGTGTCCCTAGATCATGATGGCTGAAACAGCACTAACCTGGGAGACTTCAAAGCCTATTTTCACTCAATTTGGTCTCTTTTTCTCCCAAGTTAGATGCTTAATTACACAAATGTCTCAAATAACAATTTTTTTCTCCTGTTGTGATATGAACCCCTCAGCATATTTAGACAGTTTAATTTTGCTCTGGTGAATGCCACCCCACTCCTTCTGGCTGTATCTACCATGTGGGGTTTCCTGGTCAAGCTGGAGAGTGAAGGCAGAAGTACCCCAGAGCCAGATGGGGAGCAGCCCACTGCTATCCCCAAAAAGATGCCTGAATAACTGTTTTGCAGGCAATTCACCTCCCTGTGAAGCAGGCAGACCCTACCTCGTAACCAGCAATAGGACAAGGGGCAATGAATTCAAGTTGTACCAGGGGACGTTTGCATTGGATATTAGGAGAAATTTCTTCACCCACAGGGCTGTCAGGCCCTGGAAGAGGCTGCCCAAGGAGGTGATTGAGTCAGCATCCCTGGAGGTGTTTAAAACATGTGTAGATATGGTGCTGAGGGACATGGTTCAGGGCTTGGTAGTGCTGAGTTAACAGCTGGACTTGATGACCATAAAGGGCTTTTCCAACTAAAATCATTATTTTGATTCTCAACAGCCTAGGAGTCAAAGTTCCTGGACACCACCTCATTTTTTCTGTGCATTCTGTTCTGCAGAAACATGGTGTTAAATACACACAGCCCTCAAGCATCCTCTCATAGAATTCATTAGACTTGTTATGCTGGTTGTCCTTCTCTTGCCCAAAATTTTGTCAGAAAATGTGACTTATTACAGCCGAGTTCCCCCTGTATTCGTAAGGAGAAGGTGTTGGCCTCTTCTCCCAAATAATGATAGGACAAGAGGAAAGGGCCTAAAGTTGTGCCAGAGGAGGTTTAGACAAGATGTGAGGAAGAATTTCTTTACTGAGAGAGTAGCCAGGCCCTGGACTGGGCTGCCCAGGGAGGTGATAGAGTCACCATCCCTGGAGGTATTTAAAAACTGTGTAGATGAGGCAGTTCAGGACATTCACTAGTGGCCGTGGTATTCATTTCTGGGTTGACAGCTGGCCTTGGTGATCTCCCAGATCTTTTCCATCTGTGACCATTCTGTGATTCCTTGAAGGGGAAAGATGCAACGAGCGCATCACATTATACCCAGAGCGTTCACATTTGTCAGTGGGTGCCAGAAGAATAGACAGATGAGAAAAGTACACACCCAAATGTAGCCACTATATATCCTGAGGGACCATTTCTTTCTGCAGAACCCATAAAATGTGTAGTGCAGCTGTAGCAGACCCCCTGAGAGAAGAATGGCATCTGAAAGTGTACCTCAATGCAGCAGCACTGCCAGGAAAGCAACTTCAAAGGTCTCCAGCTCTCTCTGGAGGAAACAGTTATGTTAGACCATGCTGGATAGATGACTAGGTACCTGTTTTAGCACCAAAGTACTACAAAGAGCTTTTTCTGCCTCAAGGCAGTAGTTTTCTGGAGCACATCAGACACATTTCCCATTGGCAGGATGAAAAGAAAACTTTCACCCCATTTTTTTGCCAAAACACTACATTATGTCATCTCTGAAAAGAGCTCTATTGTACATGTGGGGCATGGCAAATATGGACAGAGGAGGAATGAAATGACAGCTTGTGGTGCTTGTCTATACACACATTAACCCTGCATGGCCAGGGTTCCTGCTGAACCCCAAGGCTTGGCTTATACCAGGTGCCTTGAATTGCAGTCAGTAGGTGTTGGGTGGCTTTTTTGCTGGGCTTTCTTAGTGTGAAACCAGTGAAGTGACCTTTCTTTTTTTTTTTTTTTTTTTTTTTTTTTTTTTTTTTTTTTTTTGTCCTGGACAGATGGTGTGCTGTGTCAGTTTCCCTTTGTCTACATTTGGTGAATATTTTTAATCTAGATTGCAGCTTGGAAAGAGAGAGAGCAAAAGCAAATTAGATTTTACCCAAGCTAATTCTTCTCTCATTTCCTCCAATTTGACACCAGTGACATTAACACAGTTAGGTTTTGATTTACGCTGGTTTAAGTGAGAGAAAAATAGGCCCTTGAAGAGGTGGCTTTAATAAAAAACAACTGGACAGAAAAAAGGTGGAGCTGGAAAATCCTATTTTCCAGGAAGATGAGAGCTCACAAAACCATTAGCTGTCCCTAAAGATACCTGTTTTAATGCATTGCTTTACAAGTGTAGTTAGTAACTCCTGCTGAATCTAAAACCCACCATAAATGACTGACTTAAATCAGTAAATTAGTAAAAAGCCCACAGACAGGCTGGAAGATGCCCATTTTTAACTAGAGATCATACATTTTTAATCTTAGCCAGCTTAGATCACGAAATAGAGGAATTTATTTATCCTTAAACTATTGAATTAAACAAGCTAATGCAGCAGAAATAGTTCAAGAATTAAAATCATACTAATGATCATTATTCTATATAAGCCAGGGAATGGTTTCCTGCAAGTTCTGTCAAAGTTGCAGCCCTTGCAATCTGGTAACTTGCTGAAAATTGCTGTTAGCTCTTAATAAGGCCTGGGGGAACTGAGTAATTTGCTGTGTTGATTAACATGCATTAAGTAGAAAGACAATAATTCTCTTGTAATAGAAGCTGTGATTTAGAAGATAAGAGCACAATCAAGCAGGTATAGAGTCTGAATCTGCACATCAGTTTTAAATCATCTTTCGTGACCACTTTGGATGCTCAATACCTTTTATTGTGAAGCTACATTAATTTAGACTCTGCATATATGTCTCGGTGCCTGCCATTAAGTGCTGGATTTTGATAATTTCTAATATTTTCTAATCTGCTTGGCACCATTTCACTGCAGAGCTTTTTTCCATGCTTTGGGCCTCTGGGTGCCCCGGATGGCTTTCACAGGATGTTGTGACACACAGCACAGAGCAACAGCTTTTTATTCCCCCTGGGCTGTGGATAATCCATGTTTATGCATCTGGGAGCAGGCTTTTCCCTCCAGCAGCCCCTCTTCTGCAAGCTGGTCAGGAGCCATCTATCACACAGGGCATTTCCATGAGCTGCAGTGCTGGGGTATTTTTTGTCTGATGGAGGAGGATGGCAAAGGTGGCAGCTCAGAAGCAGTAAGTTACAGCAGGCACAAGAACACAAAATATTCTCACAAGCCCTGGTTGTGCCACCAGTGGGGACCAGCTGAGGTCAGCAGCAAGTGGAAGCAACCACCCTGGTGCACAGTCAAAGCCACTCAAACTGATGTGCTGCTTCCAGCAGCTGAGAAGTTAGAGACTTCATGCCTGTTTCCATTTTTTTCTTCATCTTCCAAAATGAAGGGGGCAAAAGACAGTCACTTCTGATCATCCTGACATGGCAAACAAGGAAAAAGAGAGATGGCTCTTTCCCATTTTTCTAGCCCTGGTAATCAAATGGGGAAGTAGAATTCCTAGGTGATATTTTGGTTCCTTGGCCATGAGCAAGACACGCCATGGGCTTTCTCTGTTGGTGGAAATAAGGAAGAGCTCCAGATATGTATTATGTTACCAAAAGACCTGAATGAATCTGGGCAGGGCCACACAACCCATACCTTCTCCAGGGCTTGCACAGCATATTGGTCCTTTCTGGTAGCCTGTCACACACTGATGGAGCACATTAAAGTCCTCCTTGTCTGGTGTGTCCCCAGAGCCACCAGCAGGCTGCCAGAGAAAACCAATTAGATACAGCTGCCTTGTGTGGTATACATGAGCACATAGGGTGTTGTGGACCTACCTAGAACTCCTGTGGCTCCTTAATATTGAATTTGGTGTGACATGAGGAAAAAAAAAAAAAAAAAAAAAAAAAGATGGAAAAAACCAGATGGTTTTGTTCATTGTGCAGTGTGTCTTCTGCAGCAGCCCCTTTAGCAAGCCAAGCAGAAACACTGAATCTTTCAGGCACCCAAGAGAGTTGTCAAACCCCAGATCCAGACCTTACCACTCACCCCACTCACTTCCCATGTGCTACAGCCCATTAACACCACCCCTCTCCAGAACTCAGCACTTCCAGCTCCATAGCAGCAAGGAGCTGCAGAGCCAGCTCCACCGCTCCCCCTCGCTGCACCCTCGTCTGCTAAACACTTCACCTGGAAGATTATGCAATTCCAAAGCCAAAAATAACTCACTTCCCTGTTCTTTAGGGTTTTATGCTTGGCTGATCCACAGCAAAGCCTGGGACCAAGAGACACAGTGGAGATTAAAATGAATTTAGGTAACAATTAGTCTTTTCCTCTGCAGAAGAGCCACACAGGGAGGGATTGTATTTTCTCACCTTTGTCTGGCTTGCTCTTGCATTCCAGGGGAGGACAAATCTGTGCCTCTGCAGACCTCAGGAAGCAAGTTGGGGTTTTATTTTGGGGGGGTTTGGGTTTGGGGTTTTTTTTATTTAAATCACAGTTCATACAGCCCTGGAGTGAATGAGCTTCTACCTGAGGGGTCCCAGTCTCCATGCAGCCATGTGTTTTCAGCTGCTTGGCCAAATGTCTTATTGCTCCTAAAATATTTGTGAGTGTTCTCAGAGTGAGGAAAGGGACTTTGTAAAAAAATCGTTGCAAGATGTGAACTTCCAGCTCAACAGGATCTACAGAACTGTCTTCTTTGCAGCTCTCAAGTGCTAGGAGAGATATGGGCAGCCTCTAAGGAAACCCTTGATTGGGGACATTCAATAGAAGAACTAAACTAAATCCTTAGCAGAGGGAAGAGCAGCTGACTAGAAATTTTTCCCTTGGAAAATCTCTCACAATTTCCTTTTATTTTTTTTCAGTCCCTTCTGGGCTTAAAACACAATGCTCTAAATATCAGCATTGACTAGAAGTTACCCAAGTTGTTTCCCTTTGAACAGCTTTGAAGCTAATGCTCTCTGAAACACTTCACATCAGTAACACAGGATTTCATAATGGATTTTGGTTTCTTTCTCCTCACTTCGCTGGCACCCAACCAATGAAAAATTATGTGGGAAAATGTGGGAAACACCAACAGGAAAATGGAAGAAAAACCCTCAAAAAATATATCATTAATAATTAAAAGGCAACAACAACAAAAAAAACAAAAACAAAACAAAAAAACTCCACATAATTGCATTTCAGGACACTGTTCCAAACATAACAGTAGTGTTTCTCAGTACTGCCAGTCCTTCAGACAGCTTCAAGAGGATTTAACAAGAAATTGCCTTCCTGAAGAGTACACATTCATATAACATGTAAAACAGTTGCTTGTAACCAGTAGCCCTCAGAACTCCTGGCACATTTAGCATATTTAAGGGCATCTGACTTCATAAAATCATGAAAGGGACCTTCAAAGGTCATTTAGCCCAACCCCTCTGCAATGAACATGGTCAAGAGGTGTGGCTACAATAGTATTTTACTAATTGTTTACTATGAGTTTGCTCAGGCTGCTTATACATAAACATCCACAGATGTCCTCAAACCCTGAAGCCAAGAGAGAAAAGGACCTTTAAACCAGCGAATTATTTGTGTTTCCCAAACTCTTCCATACATGTCTGCATGCAGTTAGTTGTTAGGTAAGAATCATTAGCTAGAAACTAGAATAACAGACAGAAAATGGAGCATAAATAAGCGCTGAAGGATTCTGCACATCACCAAAACACACGAAGCACAAGAGCCACCAGCTGTATTTAGAAACCAAAGCTTGGTGCTGCTCTGGACATCACACACAGGTGGTTCAGGGGCCTGCTATAAGATGCATCTTAAAAGACTCTAAATGTTGATTTTCACGGAATCATTCTGGGAGCTCTGAGATCATCAAGTCCAACCTTTGATCCACTACAGGTGTGGTTCCCAGACCATGGCACTGAGTGCCACATCAGTCTCTTCTTAAAAATCTCCAGGGATGCAGAATCCACCACCTCCCTGGGCAGCCCATTCCAATGCCTGATCACCCGCTCTGTAAAGAATTTTTTCCTAATATCCAACCTAAACCTCCCCTGACAGAGCTTAAGCCCATGCCCTCTTGTCTTACTGGCAGCTACTTGAGAGAAGAGCCTGACCCCCACCTGGCTCCAACCTCCTTTCAGGGAGTTGTAGAGAGTGATGAGGTCTCCCCTGAGCCTCCTCTTCTCCAGACTGAACACCCCCAACTCCCTCAGCACTTCCTGACAGGACTTGTGCTGGATCCCTTCACAGCCTCCTTGCTCTTCTCTGGACCTGCTCCAGCACCTCAATCTCCTTCCTGAACTGAGGGGCCCAGAACTGGACACGGGACTCAAGCTGTGGCCTCGCCAGGGCTGAGCACAGTGGTTGTGTGTACAGTTCAGACAACGCTTGGTAGCTTTGTACAATGGTGTCAGACCTGCAGAGCCCTAAAAGTGTGCAGTTCCACAGCTCTAGAGTCAGAGGACCCCAGACCCTCAACATCTACAACTTATTACCAAGTTGTTCTAAAACTGCAGCTTGAGGGTTATCAGTGACAGCGAGGTGACTGGAACCAGGATGTCACCAAGGTCAACAAGACAGCAAATAGATCACTATTGCTCCCTGACACATTGAGTTGTCTATATAAGAAATGCTCCAGCCTACCCTCAGTCCTTGACTTGTCCATTGGCCTCAAGGCTTATGGCTCATGTTTAGACTCAAGTCTGACACATGCTGACTCTGAAGAGAAACATGGGCACTGGAGGAGGCTACACAGACCATGAAAACAACCCCCCCCTGTTGGGACTGGTCTCTAAGAGACCATCTGGAGCTTCCGTGCTGGACTTCACCTCTTATTCTCTGCCCTGCTCCCAGACTTATGCACAGGTACTGCCACCACCACCACCACATTCTTCTCCAAAAAGAACAGAGCAGCAACATCCAGCAAATCAAGCACTCTCCCAGGTAACCCCCAATGATTCCCCAGCTTGCAGTAGGAATAACAAGTTTGGACAAAATACCTTCTTGCCCTTCACATATAGACTATTTTTGAAGGTCTAGGAGGGCCACTAGCAGGATGCTTTTGAAAGTATATTAAATAAAAAGGGGGACTAGATAGTTTCAGTGGAGGAGGATATCCCAAGTGCAATGGGCCCAGCTTGCCCTTTGCTTGAGACCACAAAAACCCTCGTTTGTTTTTATCCTGAACACTTGTCCTCAAAGACCAGAAGACACCAGCCCTTCCCCAGGGCTTTTGTGCATGCCAGAGCCTGGCAGCCCCCCTCCTCCTCCTCCACACCAGCAGCCCTACGACACAATGTCTTGAGAAACAGCTGTTGTTTCATGGGCCAGCTCATGTCATTTCCGTTCCCATGTGCATTTGTGCTCTTTGATAAAAATACTACAATCCCTTTCAACTCAGGTGCCCTAACAGAGGGAGGAGCACAGTGCATCAGCCTCCATGTGCTGGCCAAGCTGAGAAGACAGCCAGCAGCTCAGGGATGAAAGGGAGAGAGAAAGCTCAGAAAAGCTTATACAGACAACTTCTATAGTTCAACTTTAAGTGCAGTTGTCCCCTTGGTTCTTCTTCCCTTCCTTCACACTATTGCACTCTTCCTGGACCCATCTGCCATGTAGTCATGGGTCCTCTTCCTGGACCCATCTGTAGTCATGCTGCCAAGTCCTGGGGCTTTCTTCCTATTGTTTCAAAGGACATTGCTAGTCTCCAGAGAGCCCCAGAGGGTTGGAAATGGGTGATCTTAAAGGTCAATTCAAACCAGTCTATGATTATATAGGGTGACAAGCCCAGCTCCTGCAGCAGGGGCAGCTCTGTGATTTCCTTACATATTTTCAAACCTGCAATTACTTAAATACTTTCAGACAACCCCACAGCTGGGAAGGGGCAGGGATGCTATCTCCTCTCTCCTCATTAAGCCACTCCTCAGGCCTGGAGATCTCTTCAGGCTCTGTGAGACTTAGTGTAAGTGATGAGGTTGGGTGGAAGCTTTGAAAGAAGCTTCAAAGAGTTCACAAGTTGGACATGGAGCCCTGTGACCTAGTCAGGAGACATACTGAGCCTCTCTGGAGGGTTGCCTCAACACCAACCTCTGCTTGTGGGAAGGAGGAGCATCATCTACCTGGAACAGACTCAGAGTTATGCTGGTAGGGGCTGGCAACCCCCTCCAACCTCTCACCAGGCCTCTGCTCCCTTCAGTGCAGCTGGCATGTCCTTCCCCTCCAGTGTTCCCAGAGGCAGAAAAATTAATGGAGATAAAAACCACCTCCTTAACTGGAAAGCCTGACTCCAATAGTTGAGGCTGGTGTCTTTGCTGGGCCCAGAGGTGGATGTAACACACTGTGGGTATGACATGTTTGGTAAAGCACCATAGCAAACACCAAGAGCCTCGAATTTCTAGGCTTTTAGAGGACAGCTGGGGTTTCCTTGGGCTTCCTCAGTGGGTGCTGGTGTTTGGAAAGCAGCTGGATTCAGGAGCACCAACAGCCAGAACAGACACGGCACCCACACGTCTGCAAAAGTGTGGAGCATCAAAGGTGGTGCATGGAGAAGGTGGCTACTTGTCCACCACTTGGAGAAGGAAGGGCAGCCAAGTTAGCCTGGTCCAAGGTGGGTTAAGGAACAGATCAGCTCTTTACAGCAGAGAAAAGCAATAAACCTCAGTGAAGCAGGAGGAGTAGGGGGCCTTTTAAAGTGTAACTCAGTCAAAGTCTAGCAACCCTGGGTATGGCTCCATGCTATAAAGAGCTCCTAAGCAGAGGTGCTGAGTGATTGCTTTATTGTTTCTTACAAACCTTGCTGTGAAATCCCTGTAAATATGTTTATGAGCTTGTTGGGGCAGCTTCCCCACTGCTGCCTGTACTGTAAATAAACATGAGTGCCTTTGATTCAAGGAAGTTCATCTCCTGGACTCCATTATGGTCCCTGCCTCTGCTTCCAGTTCAGATGTGGGGCCTCTCTTGCTCACAAGGAGTACAACATTTCTTGTCTCCAGCAAATAAGTAGAGGAACCAGTGCACATATTTAGGATTACACAGCCCCATATGGCAGCCTCGTTTGCCCTCCCTCCCTTCTGCTTCCCTCAGAAGAACTCTGTGAACCTCACCAGCTCTGAGAAAGAAGCCTCTGGAAAGGTCACAAGGTCTGGAGACAGCTTGCCTGCTTCATCCTCCTTCCTCCCACATGGCAAAAACAATTGGACACTACATCCTGAGCTTGGGTGGGTACCACAAGATTTGGGGGATGCACACTGCCTGCATCCCCCAAATCCTCCCACCAAGGGAGGTGTTTGCAAGCATGCAGTGCATTTACATTTGAGGGCAGCCTCAAGAGATTGTATGCATTTTGGCTTCCACCCAGCAGTTTGGTTGGAGAAACCTCTGCTAAAGCAGTGTGACCAAGTGGTGAAGCCAGATGCCAAGACCCATGGTGCCCTCCCCTTCTGCACAGCCAAGCTGCCTCTGTACCATCACAGCCTGGTGTTCAAAGCAAGCCAAATTTACTGCCATTTTACCCTAAAAGCCAGGATTCTGTGATGCCAGGGGAGTTCAGACATTGGCAGATGAGTGGCTCAGATGTCTGTGGAAAGGGGGTTCACCACAGGGATGGACAAATCCTCTGCAGCCATCCCAGTGCAAACTGTACAGCTCTCAGGGAAGGATTCTCCAATCCCAACACAAACCTGAAGCCAGATAATTTTTACACATGCCTGTCAGTTCCCTGCCATTACAGTGGGTCTGTATAAATGAATGGTCTCAGCACACTGAACTTCAGTGCAACCTCCTGTTTCTAACCAAACCAGCCCCTGCCAGGGCTCCTTCAATATGAGATGGTGTGATACTAACCCTAGATTCTTTACCACAATAATAAAACAAACAAACAAACAAAGTCTAAAACTGAAGCAAACATCTCAGAAATGCAATAGCAGCAAAGGCAGATTTTATCAGTTTCACTGTTTCCACCCACTCTCCTATTATGGAGTTAAAATATGGGGTTGGACCAGGAAAAAATATACATTAAAATAAAAGAACCAGGATATTTGCCCATCAGTATAAACCAACTGAGAGGCACACCAAACATCACAAAGAATCCTGAAAGCAAAGAAACATCTCGTGCACTCAGTGTGAGAGAAAAAAAGTTCCTATGTTGTGTAATGCCCTGCTGCCCAACTGTGATCTGAAATGTTTAAAACATAACTTCATAAATTGTCATAGGCATAAACAGGAGACCAGGAAGATATATCTTAGAAAGCTTTTGAAATTAAACAGAATGAGTGCTGCATGACAGGAGCTCCCGAGGACAAAACACTGAACAGAAGTTTCTTGCAGAATAAAAAAAAATTTAAATTAAAAAAAAATAATAATAAAAAATAAAAAAATAAAAAAAAAATAAAAAATAAATAAATAAATAAATAAATAAAACAAAACCAAAAACAAAAAACAAATCACAGAATGGTTTGTATTGGAAGGGACGTTAAAGATCACCTAGTTCCAACCCCTCTGCCATGGGCAGGGACACCTCCCACAAGACCAGGTTTTTCCAAGCCCCATCCAACCTGCCCTTGAACACCCCCCACACCACAGGGCATCCACAGCTTCCCTGGACAATCTGTGCCAGCATCTCACCACCTCCACAGGAAATATTTTTTTCCTAATGTCCAACATAAATCTCTCCTCTTCAAGTTTTAAACCTTTGCCACTCCATAGCCATGCAAAAAGTCCCACCCCAGCTTTCTTCTAGGCCCCTTTCAGGTGAGGAGGTTTCTTTTTTATGAGGCTGAAGCCAAGCAGGGGTGAAAGATTTCAGCTGCTATGCACGTGTGGATCAGCTTACCTGTGTGAGCATCTGTGGCAATGAGTTTGTGCACACAGAGAAGAAGGACTGAAACCAAACTGTAACTACTGCCCCTGTCGTTAGGGAACTGGGCCAGGACTCTGTAAGCCAGCTCAGGTTAGGCACATTTTTTTCCAAGGCACCAAATTTCCACATGTGCCAGAGGGGAATCAGGTATTGGTTTTAAGTGGGAATGTGACTCTCCAGCTTTCCAAGTCCTCCCATTCACTTGAATCCTCTTTATTCACCTTGCAGCTATTCCTTGCCTAGGATGGGAATAACAGTGCCTCAGTTCTCCTGCCTGTCTTGGCTATTTGGGTTGCTGGTGTCATTGGATGGAGATGATATCCCACTATCGGGTCCTAGTCAGACCTTGCAGTAGGTAGGCTAAGCTAAGGACACAGGAGTATTGTACCAGAGCCCCTCATAGCTGCCAGACCCTTTCCTTGCCCAGGCAGGGAGAAAGTTCATCAGGATACCAGTCTGGCACCAGGAGCAGCTGGATCTCATTTGGACCACCTACACATTGTGAAGATAAGGAAACTGTCTCTAATTATTTAAAAAAAAAAAAAACAACAAAAAAAAAAACAGTCAGAAGAAACCCATCAACAGATCTCCCTAATTTCTGCCTCTGCCAAAAATGTCTGCTTCCTGCCTTTTCCCTCCCTTCCCCCCCCCCAATCTCCATTTTTCATTTGTGGTTTTCAACTAATGCTCAACCATAACTGAGTCAGATGACTGATGAAGAGGAGAAGTCTGCTTCTTGATGAGTTCATTTCATTGTTTGACCTTGGGATCTCAGACTGGTATCTACAACAGAAAAAAATTCCCATCCATTCCCAGCTGTTTGTGAAGACCTCCAGGGAAGAACATAGCAGGAGGAAAACTCCCAAGAAAAAGGAAAAGCTGATAGGGCATTTCTGAGATATGTTTGCAGGAAGATCCTGAGAAACCAGCAGGATTTGCCCAGTCTGGCACTTTGCACTGCCAATGACCAAAGCTGGCATCCAGAATGCTTCTCCTGATATGTTCATTTCTTACATCTCTGGCTCAGCCTGTTTCCAAACACTCCTATTTTTTGTAGAAAACTCCTTAGATCCTACTCCAAAATCTGTGCTGTAATCCCATCCTTAATTTTAACTTTTAATTATCTGGATTATACAACTTCAGTGAAAGGGAAATTAAAAGCAAATCCCTCTTCTGATGTGCAGTTGTCAATTGATCCCAGAAACAATTCAGATTTACTGCTCCCATCAGAAGGATTATGGGAAAGGAATTGGCTCTGTAGCAGTAAGTCAAAGATGGGAGGAGGCAGTTGTCTGGCCAATGTGACTGATAGCCACAGCCAAAACCACTTTCCTTGCTTTTTTGCAGGTCAATTACTGCACCTTAATCACACATGTGACTGACCCTCAGATGCTGATCTGGAGCCTTGCCTTTCATCTCTCTCCACTGTTCAAGTTTTCCTCTCTCTTTGCTCATCCAAGCCATTGCAAGTATTCCTCTTTTCTTTTTCTCCTCCCCTTTCTCTAGCTTAGCCAGGGCCTGAAGGTTCAAGACAGAAACCATTCAACATAATTCTACACCCTGTGTTATGCAGATAGCCAAGAAAATGATCTAGTGGTCCCTTCTGGCTTGAAAATAACTTCAGGTTAAATCCACAGCAGTAATACTGAGGTAGATATTTTGCAGATGCTTATTTCAGGATATGCATGTTTGCAATGTGCTTTGTTTGGTGTCTAGGAATAATTCAGTTCCCAAACCAGCACTGACAGCCACGTTCATTAATTTATTGGCAATCACTTAAATAGGTTTAAAACCAACTTAGAAATTCTTGTCCATTTTTTAAATATGTATTACATATTCATGCAGGCCCCAGAAACGGGAGCAGCACATTGCATTACTTTGCCTGTCTGAACACTGACTTTTAAATAATTTAGTGAAAGCATGAGCTAGAGAGGAAATTTTCAGCCTTTCTCTCTTAGTCTACAGGGCATGAGTGTCAAGAGGAGTCAGACCAGTACTTCTAGCCAATAAGAAATTAAAAACAAAATAAATAAATAAAAATCAGTCAGGTATCTCGTCACTATGTATGTTTTATCATGATGTTAGTCTTGAAAATATTATCTGTTACAGAAGAGGGTTATCCAGAATTGGATCGAAAATAGTCAGGATGAGAATGGGCACTCAGTCCCAAAGAGGATTACATGCCTTGCAGCACTTGCTCTCATTGTAAAAATGAAGCTTGAAGTAGATACTGATTTATGTGATTCACACCTCCTTTAACTGGAGGTGATTCATTGCCCTGCAAAAAACATCTCCAGAAGATCCTGTGCCACTCCATCTTCATAGCTGGACAGAAAATCAACCCTAAAAAAGAGGAATCAGGGAAGGAAAGAAAAAAAAAATGTCCAGTTAATCTAAACACTGCTTTATCCAGCAATCCACATGCTTAAAAGATTTAACAAGGGGAGAGCTGCCATGTAGCCTGCACATATGTGCTAGAGGATGGTTCATGTGCCCTGAAGTTTGATAGTCTGAATAGCAGCGGATTTGAGCAATTGGTTTGGATTAACTTGATCTGCTTTTTAGCAAAAAGATTTGGGATCTTACAGTGGCAGTTTAGCCACAAATAACTCACTTGAACACTTTCACAGCTAACTGTATTCCCTGTGTCCCAAAATGTAGGAGCTTTACCATTTGGGGATTAAGCCAAACCTCACCAGGGGGTTCTTTTGCCCTTCTCCTCCATGTCTGCTCATTCTGCAGACAGTTCATCATATCACTTCCTTCCTTCCTTTTACTATAATGGGATGGAGAAATCAAGATGTGGGAATAGATGGGGAAAAATTCCCACATGGTTGGGATTTCCACTCCCTATTGTCCGCTGGGAAAAAACAAAATATGATCTGAGTCACACTATGATCTGAGTCACACTAAATTTTCCAGGTCACCGAAGAAGCCCACGGATGGAGAGTGAGCCATGCAGCTACTGCATAGACTCATTGTCTGTGCCTACATTTATAAGCCAAATGAAATGGGAACATGGGCCCAAGAAGTGTCCATGCAGCAATCCACCACATCCTCACATTACTTTCTTCCCCCTTGGCACTCACAGGACACAGGCAGGACTCACAGGTTAGCACAAGGCACAGTAGGCAGTTTGGATAGAGCCACCCTGGTTTGGGAATTACAGGGATTAATATAAGCAGAAATTGCACAAACTGGCACTGATTTGCCAAAAGCAGCTCACCCATTCTATTAATCCCTGTTGTTCTGGGATAACGAACAAGACTATTTGCTCACAGGTAACCCAGAAGGTGCTAACACTGAGAGCCAAATCCTCCAAAGGCAAAATATTTTCTGTTCATTAGATAAAATGAGCTATGAATCTCCAGTGCCAGAGCACATCAGAAATATTAAGTTTTTCCCATAACTTTTTTTTTTCTTCATAAAAGACCAATTCTTTTAATCTCCACAGGAATGTTCTAGGGTTTTGTTTTGTCTTGTTTTGGTTTTTTCCCAACTGAGAGGGAGGATCTGTTTTCAGGACTAAAAGCACCTGGAAATAAAATGCATGATTTATACCAAGCCTTAAAAAATTTATGCTTTGGCCCTTTGCATTTCTTGATGCTTACTGGTGGAAACTGGCATTCTGTATCCAGACACAGCCTATTGCTAGGCAGAGATGTCTTGCCTTAAACTGCTTCTCAGTACAGACATAAGCTGGGCTCTCTCATCCACACACTTTTGCATTAATTCTTTTTGGCTTTGCTGTTGTTTTGTTTGGGTTTGGTTTTTGCAGTATTTCATCATTATTATTATTTAGTTAATAAAAAACTATGGAAAATCAAATGCATGAAATATGAAATAATCCAAAGACTCATGAAGAGATCATGGGCTGAGCCTCTCCAGCAGGATTAAGCTGCCCTCAGCAGTAAATTACCATCTTGCTACAAAAAAACACCAAAACCAAAACACCACAACAAACCCAAGCAAGACAAAGTATAGAGAAAACTAAATTTAATGAGAAATGTAGCTTCATTTACTCAAAACTTATGTCACTTATGTAAAAACTCCATGTTGTTACATCAGTCTGATTCAGGGCAACAGCTATTGCTAAAATATTAATGTAAATGCAGCATTTGTCAAAGGATTCACCATTCTCTGGGGTAACAGGTTACAAAATGTGATGTAAAATGGGTCTAGAGCTGCACAAAGAACTAGGTTCTTATCCCAACCATTCAACTCTGCTGCAGTCTTCAAAATTCACCAGTGTTGTCTCTGTACCACCTAAATCCAAAATTCTCCAGAGCCTCAAATTTCCCCTGACTGGCTCCAAGTAAAACCATTGAGACATTACGTTGCCTTCCAGTACCTGGATCAAGGGCAAACCAGACCCTGAAGTGTCTAAAGCACCTAAGTCAGTCCAGGAGAGACTTTCCTCCAGTTATCCATGGTGCCACCATGAAACACACTGCTCCAGATCCCACGGGCCTCAGCACTGGGTTACAAGGATGGGAAAAGTCAGGAGTGTCCCCTGATGGCTGGTACCACCCACATTCCTGTGTCAGCTGCTTTGTGCCACTGTTTCTGCTACATTGGATGCTCAGTGTATGAACATAGGTGAATAAGAGAATATCACATCCCACTAGTTTAGGATACAGACCTGGGATGTGGGGTAGGGGTGTCTGATTAGTAAAGCTGTGAGAGAATGAGCATGGATATGGGGACAGCCTCACATGGAGAGGACAGAGGCACCCTCCAGCAAATAGGAATCTCCTCTCTGTGTGGATAGACTCACCACAAAGCCAAGTAAGAACTGGGAAAACATTCTTATCAAGGGGGAATGCTTGTCTTATGGGCTTGAGCCAAAGCTGCACATGTCCCTTCACAGAGCCTGGCTAGAAAATCAGCCCTGTTGGCAAACAGCCTTGTTGCCGCAAGCCTCAGGATGAAGCAGTGGGCAGCACCAAGGTTTAGGTGCCTTGCCTCCTGGATGCCTCTGTGATACTGTAGGGCAAGAAAGCAATCTTGATGGTGCCCAGAAAAGCCTTCAGAGAACAGTTAAGCTCTTCTGCCTTAGATACTTAACTCAGGATGAGCTCAACCTTCCAGAGGTTCTGACACCAATCTGTCGATGGATTCAAAAAATACTAACTCACACTTCAAGTTTTTTATTCTTGACCTAACTTAGGGCAGATGGGTACCACCCATAAGTGCACAATGTCTTTTCCCAAGTAAAAAGTGACAGGACAAGAGGAAAGAACTTCTAGCACAGGAGAGGAGATTCTTCCTGTGGAGATTAAAAGAACTGGTCTTTTATGAAATAAATAAATAAATAAATAAATAAAGTTATGGGAAAAACTTAATATTTCTGGTGTGCTCTGGCACTGGAAATTCACAGCTCATTTTATGTAATGAGCAGAAAATATTTTGCCTTTGGAGGATTTGGCTCTCAGTGTTAGCACCTTCTGGGTTGACCATGAGCAAAAACAGCACTAGGGGAGGTTTATATTAGATATTAGGAAAAATATCCTCACTGGAAGGGTTGTCAGGCACTGGACAGGATGCTCAGGGAAGTGGTGGAGTCACCATCCATGGAGGGATTTAAAACACATGCAGATGTGGTACTTGGGCATGGTGACTGCTTAGTACTGTTTTTACACTTCTGCCTTTAAAAGATATTTTTTACCCCCAGAACTCAAAACGAATGTTATAGATCACTTGCTGCCCACAAGAAAATGAGCACTAAGCTGTGTACATGGCTTTGCCTTTTAAAAAGCTAGAAGAGGGTATGAGAAAACTCTCAGGAAGCCAAGCCTACTCCTTACTGATGGCCATGCCGTGTTTTTCTGGTTGTGATTAGCACAGGAGAGCTGCCATTGCTCAGCTCAAATGGTGTTTTCAGCGCAGATCTGGGAAGGATCTAAAGCTTCTTTTTTGTTAATTTGTCAGAGTGGATTAATTTTTCAGCAGCCCATTATTGGAAAGAAGCCTGCCCAGCTTCACTGTGAGAAGCTGGGGGTACTGAGCTGACAGGAATGCTGAGCAGACAGAGCCCAGATGCAGTACAGAGCTGCAGGAACATACCCATGACATTTGGAGATCAGCTCATGAGTAAAACTTGGAGGACATGGCCAAAGTCTCTGTAACCAAGCAAACAGTTCCCCGCTGAATCAGTCCCAGAATCACAACTCCAAGTCTTGGATAATCCCTGTCCTCAACTTGCAGGATTAGTGGGACAACAGGAAACAGAAAACTCTGCATTACTGTTATTTCAGACACTAAATAGTGACTCTCAATTATTCCACTGAAGTCTCCTGTTCAGCCCTGACTCTCTCACTCAGCACCAGTAAGATCTGATCAGGGTCAAGTTCCAGGAACTACAGGTGACCAAGGAGAAGCTCATCGGGAATCCAGACTTGGCATCACTGAGACAGTGGAATACAAAGGTATCAAGATAAACAGTTGTTGTCTCCAGCTACACAAAAGCTGCTACAGTCAGAGATCACTGTCCTCCACTTTGTGTGCACACTGGTGGGGTTCCTGTCACATCTCTGTCCCCTGTTTGCAAAGCCCCAGATGAGCCTCACAGACCCATGTGGTTGTTCTGTGCATAAGTGTCACAGTTTTACCCAACAGCCAGGTGACAGATGCTCTCTGCTATTGCCCCACTGCCCTCCCAGGGGAAGATGGGGAAGGGAATAAGGGAGAGAGACATAAAGATTGGAAGGAAAAAAAAAAAAAAAAAAAAAAAAAAAAAAAAAAAAAAAAAAAAAAAAAAAAAGTTTAATAAAGTAGTAATAGTGAATTACAAATATATACATATATATAAAACACACAAATATGGAACTCACCTTCTTCATGGGGTAGTTACTTCCCAACCAGAACAGCCCCACACTGCACTGGGCAGCAGATGGGGGTGCCCAAGCCCAAGGTCCCAGTGACAGTCCCCAACAGCCTTACAGCAACCAAACTGGTGCTGTTTGCAAGGCGGAAGGTGACACGTGGATGAATAGTGTTCTTCTCCAGGAGGAAAACAGCAGTAATAACAAGCAAACCCCAACAAGCACAGCAGCCAAAAAAACCTCCAAAGGGTCATCTTGGAGCCTTTTTATACTGACCACCATAGGAAGGAAGACTGTGATTGGTCCATTTGGGTCTCCTCACCCATCCTCTCCTCCCCATAGGCTTAGCTGCTCCCCATTGTCACTGCCCCACCAATAGGCTGACAGCTGCTGGTGATGTCCCAGGCAGGTTTTTGGGGGTTTTCTGGGGGTTTTTGGGGGGTTTTTGGGGGGTTTTTGGGTTTGGTTTTTTGGGTTTGGTTTTTTGGGTTGTTGTGGGTTTTTTTTCCCTTCCTGTCCTGGTCCTCTCAAACCAGGACAATGAGGAACATGAGAAAACCAGAACTGCTCCAGAAACAGAAGGGGGTTTCCCCCTTAACAAAACCAGAACATTATACTTTGAACTCCTGCAGATTTGGTGATTGCACCAGGGTTTTATCTGATTTCATGAGTGCATTTATTTTCTGCCTTCTCTCCCTTCTCTCTCCTACGACCTTAATCAGAGTAACTCTGCTGAAGCCACTGCTTTTTCTTCTTATAATAGACCAATGTAAAAGCCTCTCTGTAGTTCATTTATTTTTAATTAACAAATCTATTGCAAGGACCTTCTTCACCACTTATGTACACATTCACAAAGCCGATGAAACGTTAACAACTCAAAATAATTTAATGTGAAAAGCAGCATGAGGTGAAAACCAAGCTCTTCACCATCTGTTCTCCTGTTGGCCTTTAATCAAAAGGAAGACCTACTGCATTTGCATCTGCTTTACCTGAATGAAGAAGCATTTGCATACATCAGCACACATGTTGGGAGGGCTAAGCCTGAAATTCATGAGCGAATGACAGTGACAATTGAATGAACAGTGACAAAAGAGTCATTAGCAAGACCAGGGGCAGATGGCTAAAAGAGCACTCGAGCCCTGATTTGGATATATTTACCCTTGTTTCTAGAAATGTGGGATCACATTCTCACAAACTGCAGCTTTATGGGGCGAAAAATTGCCTTGTAGTCTCACACACCCTTTCCCCATAATTGAGCCTTGTAATGCTCAGGGACAAAAATCTCACCCCATGGGTAGGACCACCAGCTAGAAGAGGCTGTTGAACATCTCTGTGCTGGGTTGCTCTGCTACCCCCTGAATTTACCTGAAGGTAAGAATATTGTCTGGGGGAGAGGAGCTCAGTGCCACACAGGGTAAGGTTGGCAGGAGCTGCTGACACCAGCTAACGTCACTTCTGTACCACATATGTCCTGGTTTTCTCTGAATTTCCACCTGACCCAGCAGGAAGTCTGTCATTCGGAAAACCCTTCCTCTGAATAAAAAATTCCCCAGCAACACAGAAACCATCACATGCTAATTTCTTTTAATCACAAATTATTGCTGCTATTGAAAAGCTCTGATTTACGTCCAGTTTGACTTTACCTTCAGCTTCATTGGCTCTTGACTAGTAGAATCAGCTGAGATGTTTTCAACAAAACATTTATTTGGGTTCTGTTTTTGGTTTTTTGGTTTTGGTTTTTGTGTTCGGTTGGCAATTTTTGATTGAAGCCTTTCAGATTAACAAACATTATGGTGTGGGGTTTTTCTCTGGCACTCTAGTAACTGGTTCAATAACTAATAATGGTCCAAATCTTCCCATCAGTGAACCAAACTGGCCATGCAACACCATCCACCCTAAGGCATTTACAAGAAGAAATGAGATATTTCTTTTGTGGAAGATAGAGAGAACTTATTTCACACCAGAAAAAGTTTTACTCGTTAGTAGATTGTGTTCTGTAAATAAAACTTGTAAGGCTTGAGCTGTCATTTGAAAGGACCATGTAGCCTACTGGAGACTGTGTCACGACCTACATCCTCCAGGCAAACCAGCCTCCAGCTGGCTGCATCTAGGAGAGATTTTCGGAAGGCTTTGAGGTTGAGGAGAGGGACCTGAGTAGTGGAATGCCTGGAGACAAGGGACTCTCTGTTTCCCAAAACTCTCACTCCTGACGCGTTCTCCTCTCCTCACCACCAGGAGCCCCAGATGATAACCACATCTATATCCCCCCAACCTTCCCATGCTGCTCCTTGTCCCATCATTGCAGTCAGCCCTTTTCCTGCTCTGCAAATCCCCCCCCATGCAGGGGAAGTCATGATCCTACCACCAGGGAGGAGGCAGGGGTGGAGGTAGGATGGAAATCTCAAAAGGAGCAGGAGGTTTTCTGTCCTGGCTATCACCCACACAGTGTGGGTCAGTGATGGACATCAGGTGTGCAGACAGATGTGTTTGTGTCAGGACGGAGTCATCAAGGAGCAGGAGCCCATTCCCTGGTGGGTCACAGCCCTTCACAAGTGGCCTGAGAAGTGGCTCAGCTTCAGAGCCTCATCCCTTCTTGTTCTGGCAGTGTTTGTCTTCCCCTGGTCCACAAGGCAATCAGCCATGGGCTCCAGCATCACTGCTACTGTAAACCCTGACATAGATAGAAGTTTGCTAAGATGCTGGTATAGTTAGAGGAGGCATCAGGGGAGTCCCAGAAGAACACCAAATTTGGGGGTGGCACCTTTCAGGGTCTTGTCAGACAGCATTGAACCTTCCTTCCCAGGAAAAGCATCCTCTGGGAGTGCTGTCTTGTGAGCTCCTTAGTCTTCAGGATGCATCAGTGGCAATCACTTTTTTGTTGGCTTTTAATCCCTTCCCAAAGGTATTGCCAGATCACTCCCATTTCCAGGAGAAAAACCCTGCACTGGTTTTGGGTTCTGATTCATGTTGGTTTGCTTGAGCCCCCTTGAACTTCTCTTAAAAAACCTTTTAAAAGATGCCAGAAACACAGAGATGCTTTACTGGTGCTGAAATCCCATTGGAACTGGGATACCTAGGACATCTGTGGGCTGAAAGAGCAACACCCACAGATACTGCTGAGGCCATTTCCAGAAAGGAAAGTAATTCATATAAAGAATAGTTCAGAAAAAGCATCGGATGCCTCTGAGCTCTGCTGTTCATGGGTGGTCTAGAGGCTCCAAAAATGCAGGGGCTGGAGAAAGGAGAAATGAGTCTTTTCTAAACAATTCATTACTGCCTTTTTAAAAGCCAAAGAATGTTTTACCAGCATGGCATTGCATCCCCAGGAAAGTGCTGCAGGGAGCTGTGCTTCAGTCATGGTGTAGAATTGCATTGGACTCCAAACATAACCAGAAAATAAACAAGCCAAGTCAGTGCCCTGCCAGAAACTGTAAAGAAAAATGCCTTTTCTTTATTTATATGCTTCATTTCAGCATTTTTTTTCATTGTCACTTTCCATCACATCACAACAGCTTATATTTCTTCATAAAGACGTAATAGAAAGGGAAAGGTGTTTTCTCATAGCTCAATGAAATTTGACTTGGTTCCCATCGGCTGTCACTGTTTGTCCTCAGAAAGTGTTTGCTCTGAAAACATAAGCTCATTATGCAGGAGAAAGTACTGAAGTTCTCAGGAGGAGCCAAAGTGGCAATGTTTGCATTTGGCAAAGGAGGCAGAGCCCTGGCAGAAATCAGTCCCCCTCAAGACTCCATCTGCCCTGTTCAAGCTCAGCGTCAACACAAGAACTTGGTTTCCTTCACAGTCCCCCAGCTTTGCTCAGAACAATGTCCCTTCAATAGGAAAAAAATTCTTAAACCAGATTTTGATTTGTTTTTTCTTTCTATCCCCAAATCCATGTGTTGTTCAATAGGAAAATGGCAGATGAAATGAAAGCCAAGATCTGTTCCAGTGCCATGAAAAATTCAGGCAGCCCAGAGAAATGAAAAAGGAGACATCAGCCATAGGAATGTAGTCTGCCACAAGTCACAGTCCTGGACATAACTGAGCAGTCCAGGAGGGGAAGCAGAAGAAGAACCCTAGGAGATCACTCAGCAATAAAAGGATAGATATAGGAGAGACTGGGACATCTCAAAGAAAAATGCTTCCAAAAAATGATGGATTGGGCATTGCTACAATGTCATAGCCCTCCCTTCATTCATCAAAAGTTCCTCTGCAAAGATAGCTGATAAGAAAACATGACACACTCTTTAGAGAACTCACTGTTTAAATGGATTTCTTTAACTGGATAAAAAAAAAAACCCAAACTGAATGATTTCGCAAAGCATTTTATTTAGACTCTTATCGTGTAATGGAAAAAAAGTAAAATGTGATTGAGTTGGGGGGATGCTGAGGCTTTAATTTTATCAATTTTTTTTGTCATTGGTATGGAAGGGAAAAAGAAAAAGCAGGTGAAATAAAACATACAATCAGGTAGTGATTTTCTTGAACTAAAAATATATGTATATTTTTAAATTAAATATATCTATATTTTGAAGTGTTTTCTGGTGATTCTGACAATGCTTTGCCAAGCATTCAAGTGTCCTGTAAAGCCATCACCTACACATGCACCTAGATGGGTGACTTACTACTGCTTTATTCCTACAACCCAAACCAGTGACTTCTCCAGCACTGAAAAATCTGACTGTCTCTCAGGAACTGGTCCCAGAGGAGGAGGCCACCAAATCTTGTTGTTATTTACAGGCTGTAGAAATGGCAGTGGAGATCAGAAACTCCTGGCCATGCTCATGGTGTTGACCACAGCACCCCAGTGCTATGTCAACAACCTTTTGCCAGCAATGGGTGGCTCCATTCCCTTGATTCTTGTTGAAGATTCAGCAGTGGGAAACCTTGTTTGGTGAGGACAGGCCTGGCAGCAGGAGTCCCTTGTCCCCCATCCTCATCTTTGGTATGGATCTTCCTGTCCTTTAGCACTTCATCTCCTTCTGGGCGCCTTTCTGAGCTCCCCACTTGTGTGCAGAAAAAGAGAATTAGTGTTGGCATCCACCAAACCTGCCTCTGGAGCAGTGCTGGCCATATCTCCATGTATTTGACTGAAAAATATAAATTGTATCTCACAGAATCCCCACAGCAAGTAGACAGCTTCAGAGTTTTTGGGAGAAATCATGGGCCAGCTGCACTCTTCTAACCTTGAGGACAAAGCCAAGCCCACCTATCCTTCTGGAGAGACAAGAACTGGCAGGCTTTCATGACATGAGCAAGTGCCCACCAGAATCCACTCATTGCACACACATCTCTGAGCAGCTTTCAGGTGGCCCTGGTTCAGCCACCATGTAACCCTCAGGGACATTGCAGCAGTGACCCAGGGCTCCCTGGTGACAATTGCACCACTGGTGCTGGAAGAGGTCCGTTCAGTGGTGGGTAATTGAAAAGCCTCAAAGCAACAGATTTGCTTAAACACTACTAAACCACCACAGCAACAGGGAGAATGTGAGCACTTTGAGACCAGAGGAGCAGCAAATGCACACTGACTCCAACATAAAAGTGAGCTGTGGTGTAATGAGCCAAAACCATTGCAGCCTTTGTGATGAATTCTGCTTAACTGGGACAGCCCTGAGAAAACCACTGAAACAGACTAATAAAGAGAAAAGGAGAGACCAAGTGAAGGGGCAACCTGCACTAATTCTAATGAGGGGAGGAGGAAAGGCAAGAAACACTGGGAATTTTTGGGGGGGTATCTGGGGACACTAGAAAATCAGATCAGATTATTAAAACTTCAGTATTGATGGAGGCCTCGGTAATGATTGTGAACAGAAGTATTTCTGGGCCAGTGTAAGATGATTAATTGTCTGTGATGCCTCCAGAAACTCAATAGAGCTCATGCAGCAGAAGAGGAAACACAGATTCCCCACAGCATCACAAACATATGCTTCATGTCCTGGCAGCACAGGGGCTAAGCAAGTTTGCTTTGTTTCTGTAGTGCTTGAAGTGCTGGGAAAGGTGGCAGGCAAGGGGTTAAGTAGTGGCACTGCAATTTCTGGAAGGGAAAAACATGCCTCATTAACTGGCTGGAATTCATCAAGGATATGAACACCAGGGTGGACATGGGAAAGGCAGTAAACTCCATATTACAGAGATTTTCAGGGTACATTGAACACAGGTCCACTAAAGAGGTCAGTGCCAAGGGACTGTAGGATAGAGGGAAACAAAAATGTCCCTGAGAAGTCAAGGGTGATGGGGAATGAGGACAACAGAGCAGGTATCTTACTGGAACAGTTTACCTCCCTACAGCTGCTCCATACAGGACTTGTGGATCCATCCCCATCTCTCCCACCAGATAAGAAGATAATGAATGTGCAGTTGGCTCTTCCAAAGTCTGACCCATCGTGCCCACACGTTCAGCTGCTTCTTCCCAGAGAACAACCCTTAATTTTCCAACCCATCACATTCATTTACAAACCCAACAAGGTACAAGTTTTCAAACCATAATGTAATGACTCTGTGGTTACTACTCCAAGTATCCTGTAATTTGTAGATGTGTGAAAGTGCCTTTCACACATAGTGCAGGCACTTGACTCCCAAGGCTTACTGGCCACTAGCCTGCAGCCCAGCAGACAGGACACACCAACAGCAATGCTGTCTCCTTTAGATACAATATCAGGTGGTTCCCTTTATTACCAACTGGCCGAGCAGCTCAGAGTCCAGGATTGCTCTCTTGTCCTCTGTAGGAAAATTACAAAACCAAACTGAGGCACAAAAAATAGATTCACATGAAAACTGATTTCAGCATGTTTATCCAAAAGGTCACTGCATAGGAAATTCATTCATAACATGGGAAAAGTTGATTTCAGCTCCTTTATCTGTCTTGGGAAATTTATTCTGGAATAACCAGAATAATTGATATTATTCTGGAATTATATTAATATATATTTCCAGTATTATTCTGGAAACAATGCCTCACTTTAATGAAAAATAATTAAATGAGGATGGCAGTAAGACAGCAGAGTCGTGTAAACCCTTACAACAGGGATTCCCATTAGCTTGGTAGAAAAGTCTGTATTCTCTGCTCTCTGGCTCTCTGAGTGTTTAAATGTATCCTATGATACTGTGAGTACAACACAAAAGACTGAAACTAGACAAGGCCAAATCTCTGTGTGCTTAAATATTCTTTTTGGGGTGAGAAACATGGGTCTGGCCCCTCCTGCCCTGGTTGCAGCTATTATATCCTCCAGGTGAGTGGTTTTGTTCCCTTGGTTTACAGAGTTAAAGGCAAAACACCAACTCCTGTCCCAACAGTTGTGGAGGGTTTTTTTCCCCAGACAAACTTCAGCATTTTTGGGAGAAATCCAGAAATAGTTACGAAATGACTTAAAGACTTTTACTTACAGTAGCTCGAAGGGTTGTGTTTTCTTTCTTTAGTCAAAGCCTTTTTAGAAATGCATGGCCCTGAGACAAAAGGAGCTAGAAGGTATGTAAAAGTCTTGCACATGTTGTGAAGGCAGTGAGCCTGCTTTTGTTCCACCTTGTTACCCAGGGCAAAGCTGAGCTGGGCTTGTCTGCTCAGCTCTGAAATCCCTGTGCACAGACCACTCCTTTCTCTCCTAAGCTTCAGATGACAGATTTACAGCAGCACCAGCAATGCCAAGGGAGGACTGTTCATCCATTTGTAACTGGGGTTCAGATGTGATTTACATTTGAAACAGATATTTTAATCCCTCAGTTGCATACAAGGTACACTCAGACTTACCACGCTTGTTTTTTCCTCTGGTCAAAAAAATAAATTTGGGGAAATTGTGTACATAAATTCATTCATATATAGCATTTTTATAATCAGTTTTGCAGTTTATCTCCCAGGACCCAGGCCTCTAAATCTGAAAAATTGCTGTCCCTTAATCACCAAGGTTAAGGAGCTGTATCTTGCTACAGAGGAAAACACACCCTAAACAGCACTGACCCTGCTGACCTCATCCTCTCCTTTTGCTCCTCAGCATCCTCAGCTGAGCACACTCAACATTCCAGCTAAAGCACAGCACCTGGCAACACATCCAGGGTTCAGGACCTGCCTCCTGCTTTATTTCTAAATATCAGCTGCAAAATTACACCCCAGGTTAATGGTGATCCTCTGTTTGAACCTTCATGGGCCCAGGAGCAGGAACCTCTCTGCAATTCTAGTATTGCCTTCCAGATGAAGTCACCTCTCCCTCACAGCCTCCTCGCTGAGGTCACCAGCACCACCGGTTGCAGTTACTCAGCTTTGCTCTCACCCTGCAAGAGCCAGGAGAAGCAGTTATGGGTGCTTAAAAACAGCTTTTCTCATTTAGAGAGAGTCCCACAGTGCCTTTACCATCAGGGGGCTGTCTCACCAACCAAACTGATGGCCCAGCACAGGAATAACCCCATCCTAACATTCTTGGTCATCTTGTGGACACAGGCACCCATCTTCATCACTCCTTGAGGCTAGGAGAAAGCTCTCAGCATTCAAAGCTTTTGGTTGTTATTTGCTTTGACAACATTTTGTGAATTCTTAAAACAAAAGCTTGCTGAAGTGACTGAGGAGCACACCCCAAAGCCGTGAAGGCTGAAGCAGCACCATGCAGACTTGAGAAACACCAAATGTTATGAATGAAATGATGTGAGCTGGTGCTTGGGAGTGACTAACAAGTATGTAAAGGAGTGAGCAGAGTGCTGATATCCCAATGAATGTTCCATGGGACAATTTATGAAGCTCTAAAATATATTTCACTTTTTTTTTTCTTTTTTTAAAATTTATTTATTTAACATTTGCTTCTGACCCAGGTATGATTTGGGTCTGGGGAACAGACTCAAAGCATTATGAAATCTCTGTGAGTCTTTCCCATGGTGCAAGTAGGTTTTGTGATGACCCCTTGAGAACCACCCCAATGTTAGCTGCTCCTGCCCATGTGCACCAGACAAGCAGACTGAGGAGCTGTAGTCAAAGGAAAAAGTGCCTCCAGGTTCCTGCATGCAGAAGACATCAGCCTGGATTGCCTGCAGAGGTGTGCTGCTCTTCCAAAGGATCTCCCTCAAGCAACACCTATGCCAAATGTGAGGATGCAAATTCGAATGTGTTGAAGCAAACCAGAGTTTATTTAGCATTTATTACCCATTGTGTTGTCATACGTGGCTCCTTCTGTCTCCATTTTGCTCTGGTAAACATAGAACTTTTTTATTTATTTTTTTTAATAAAATATATAAAACATTGTGCATTGCTATCCATAGGAAAACTGTAGTTTAACAACAAACAAAAAAGAATAAGGCACATTCCTGTGCAGCATCTTCAAATATATATATATATTTAAAACAAAACAAAAGAAAACCCTTTTCAACCTCTTTGAGGTTGTTAACTTCTCACCAGTCACTGACACATCTCTTATATTACCATAATTTCACTGTTGGAAGTGGGTTGGGTTGTGTTTGACAAGGGCCAACAAGGAGAACAGACTCAAAAAAACCATAGGATTTTATCCCTGAGGTGTCAGTAAAAAAAATAAAAATGTTCCCATTGAAAAGGAAGATGAAAAGACAGCCATAAATAACTGAATACACTATGGCGAACATCCAAGCACCGAGATGATTTCACAATGGAAGAATCTCCCTCCCCCCCAACCCCCAGTTCTTAACAAGTCATATTTGCTGTTGGGTTTTAATTAGGTTAATCTCATGGCTTCTCAAGTCACAAGACAATTGGTCCGGATGCACTTCCCCTTCCCAAATCATCTTTCCAGATTTGTAATTTTGTTTGCAACTCTCCCGCAGTCCTCAGGAAAGGGAAACCAAAAAATCCCAAATTAACATTGAGACCTGGATGACTTCTCTCCCCAGCCAAGACAGGAGCATTGGCACTGCAGCATGACAAACTCCATGTCCTACGTGGAAGGACACTAATTGTCACTTTCTTGCCTGCTACCCAGAAATGAAGCTGACAACCACCTCTGCTGTAACCAGAAAGCATCCACCAGGAAGGCTGATAGCAGTATGTCAGGGAGAAGGAGACTGGGAAGGCTTTACTGCTGTCCATCCAGGTAGTGTGCCCGAAAGGAAAAGAGGAGAGACCCACTGATACCCCTTCCCTTCTTCTCCTCTGTCAGGTTTGGGTGATGGAGGGGCAGGATGGTCGGGCTCCTCAGGGCTCAGTAGTAGCGGTTGAGGCTCCTGGTGCCGGGGATGTCGGGTTGGCCATTCATCCAGATCTCCCGGATGATTCGTTCCCGCTCTTCCAGCCTCTGAGCTCTCTCCAGCTCCTCTGCTGAGGTGAAGACGTTCATGTTCAGAGTCCTCTCAAACCTGCGGTGCCTGCGGGCAGAGAGGTCTGAGGTGGTGTCTGAATCGGCGTCACTGTCGCTGCTGTCGCTGTCGCTCTCCCGCTCCCGGGGAGGTTTTTTCGCCGGGGAGCGTTTGCAGTCAGTTCTGCAGGACACCTTTAGCACCAAGGCCACCAGGGTCAAGACGAGTCCAATGCACACTCCAGAGACAAAATACAGAGCAGCCCGCTCAGGGTTTTCTGAAAGGGGAAAGAAAATGATTCTTGAAAACAAACCTGGAAAGAACAATGCACAGACGCACGCAGCCCCCCCCCTCCTCTGTGCACACCCCAGCCACCATCTCCAGAAGGCTTCTAGTGGCTGCTTCTTGTGGCTGGAGAGCAGCCAGACAGAGAGGGACCTCGGAGTTTGGATTGACAGGAAGCTGAACACGAGCCAGCAGTGTGCCCAGGTGGCCAAGAAGGCCAATGGCATCCTGGGCTGTGTCAGGAACAGCGTGGCCAGCAGGTCCAAGGAAGTGATCCTTCCCCTGTGCTCAGCCCTGGTGAGGCCACACCTCGAGTCCTGTGTCCAGTTCTGGGCTCCTCAGGTCAGGAAGGAGATTGAGGTGCTGGAGCAGGTCCAAAGGAGGGCAACCAGGCTGGTGAAGGGACTCGAGCACAGATCCTATGAGGAGAGGCTGAGGGAGCTGGGGGTGTTCAGTCTGGAGAAGAGGAGGCTCAGGGGAGACCTCATCACTCTCTACAACTCCCTGAAAGGAGGTTGGAGCCAGGGGGAGGTTGGTCTCTTTTCCCAGGCAACTATCAGCAAGACAAGAGGACACGGTCTTAAGTTGTGCCGGGGGAGGTTTAGGTTAGATATTAGAAAGAATTTCTTTACAGAGAGGGTGATCAGACATTGGAATGGGCTGCCCAGGGAAGTAGTGGATTCTCTGTCCCTGGAGATATTTAAAAAGAGACTGGATGTGGCACTCAGTGCCATGGCCTGGTAACTGCAGCAGTAGTGGATCAAGGGTTGGACTTGATGATCTCTGAGGTCCCTTCCAACCCAGCCAATTCTATGATTCTATAATTCTACTGCCAAGCCCTCCTTTACCTCCTCTCCACAGGGAAGTCAGGAAGGGGAATTCAAACTTGCATTTGCCCCCATGCAGAATGTGGGTTGGCTGTACCTTGGAGGTGTCTGGAAGAGGAAGGAGCAGCACACAGAATTAAATGCTAATTCCCATGGCTGCACCGTGAGGTTGTCACCAGGGTGCTGCACACCCAGCTAAGGACACCTCTGGTGCATCCTTTATTGTTGTATGAGGAATAAAGATGACTGTAAAGCTCTCTATGCTCTCCGTCCTGTGGGCCAGCTGAAACAGGAAGCCGGGCTATGGAAAAATGTGTATTATTCATTCATAGGTTTTATTTGCTTATCTAAGGCAAGTGTGCTGGCTTCCTGCCCAGACCACCAAAATGTGTATCTGTGCTACATGAGCATAGCTGGAGTCAGCACACTAAAACACACACACATGAATCCTGCACAGCCACATTTCAGTGGTGATATAACAAGGATCCACAGTGACTTTTATCTCATCTTCTTTATTTACTTGTTTTTGTTCATTCGTTTTTTTGGTTCATGGGCCTACTTATGATAAACATTGTTACTGTATTTCCTCTGAGCTTATTAATTTCAGTTTATAGGGACACCAAATGGGTGAAGAAGAACCAAGAAGTGTCAAGGCCAGCTCTACTCCACTGTGTTTTCTGGGAGTCCTGAGTTCAAGGATGGAGACAGCTCCTCAGATGAGTCCTATGCCCTTGAACTCACTGGTGGAGCTGTAGCATTTCCCACCAGCAGAGAGCCTGACATTCAGCCCTGAAAGATCTCTCTAACTACTAAGTTCCACTCCACTTTCACTTCCCCCCACTGTGCTTTTAAAGCCTGCCCTCTCCAGCTGATTTCTTTAAAGCCAAGTTTGCAAAAGGTGCACTGGAAACTCTTTGGAGATCTTCAAAACTCTAACAGGACCAGACCCTGTTCTGACTCAAAGCTGGCTCTAGATCTGAAGGTACCCATGTTCTGAGAGGGGATTTGGACCAAGTGACCCCTGGAGGCCCCTTCCAGCCTATGTTATTCTCTGACTCTGTGGTCAGAGCCCAAACACTGCCCTGTCCATAGCTCAAGGCAATGCATCATTCAATTCCTGGAGTCTTGTGAAACAGTTAGAGAGATGAAACACCTTTGGGATCTTCACTTCTCTTTCAAATGAGCCCCAGAGGTGACTGACAAGCCAAGGTGGGGGAATAAGACATTAGTCTGAAAATTGGCTAATAAAACATGCTAGACTGGCTGTGGTGTGGATGGCACGGGTTTAAAACAGGGCTGAAAAGAGATTACAAAAAAAAAGAGAGAGAGAGAGAAAACAGAAAGAAAAAAAAAGTAAAAAATTAAAAAAACATCACCAGAAAGAGGAGAGAAAATGCAGTGATAGTTATTGGAAAGTGAGACCAAAGCCGGAGGTTTTAAGCTAGGAAGTTTTGTTAAAAATGAGACAGAAAAATCCAGAGGTAAAAGAGAAGATATCAGAGCGGGCATGAAGGATGTGACAGCAGCTCTTGTAACAGTGTGGCTCAGTGAAATCCTGGCTGTGATTAAGGTAGTGGCAAATCTGAACTGGGGGAGCAGAACTCAAATGAAGACTGCAGCCTTCTTTGTGCAGTAGCAAAGCTGCTGCTCACCTGGCACAGTGTGAATAAGTAAAGAAGTGCCCTAAATTTCAGAGATTTGGGAACCTTGAGAAAAGTAGAATCACCACCAGCCAGCCCTTTGACTTTCCTGTGCACTATAACTGAGGACAGTAATTGCAAAGCTGCCTCTGCAAACAGGCCTGAGGAGAGCTCTGAGGACACCAGAGTGTGGGAGAGTGGGAAGAAGACACGAGCAGGACTGATCTGTTTGTCCTGGAAGGTGCTTGGCCCATTCTGCCTTCACCCTGCCCGGCTGACAGGATGCCAGGCACACTTTTCTGTGCAATGGTCCTGCATACACACATGGGCTTGATTTGGTTGCATTAGTCCCACTACTCACTCTCTTAAAGCAACCCATAAAAAACCCAAATAGATTGGAGGCTGGGATGCTGGGACATGAGGTTCCTCTACCCCTGTTTTCGTCCATGTCCTGATTTTCCTTTCTCCTCCACACTCCTTTTTCCATGCTACTGTGTTCAGCTCAAGAGCAAGCTGCACCTCAATTGCTACTTCAGCAACGATTTTTCATCCCCTGCTTATGCTTGTATGTATAGCCCTTCGTGCAGTGTGATGGCTGTAATTGAATCTCTGGGCTCCAGTGGCATTTATGAGCTCCTACAGCTACTCTGTCAACATCTGAGACACTGTCTGGACTTCCTCACTGAGCTGTAACCCTACATTCAACTGCAGTCTTGGCATTTATCAGATGTGCAATCCTCTCTCACACAGCAGCATCTTTTTTGCACAGCAGAAAGAGCAAGTTCAGCTAAAAACCAGAAGCTCTGTTTTTTCTCAGTTGAAGCAGCCAAGTCAGCAATAGCCTAGATTTTGGGGCTAGACAGTTTACTAGTGATTTTGAGAGTTTCCCCCATTGAATTTTCTACTTGAAAAGACCAAAAAGGGGCATCATCTTCAGCAAATGGATGCTCTGCTTCTTCCAAAAACTCAAAAGCACCTCAGATTCATCATTCCAACACTGAAGCTCCTCAAAAGCCTCATTATAGCTGGGAAAAGCTCTTAAAGAGTAAGGACATCAGTAGCAGGAATTAAGATAATTTTGATACATATTGCTGTGTGCAAATACCCCCTTTAACACAGGGATTTTGACCAGTGTAGCTTTTTCTTCCATTGCTGTGGATAAGAGCTCAGAGCTATGTTTTTCTCCTAAACTGCTAGCAGGATCAAGTTGCTGTCAATCCCTTTAGCTGGAATTACCTTTCCCCTTTCTGGTATTTCTCATCTGGACTGAAATCATTGATGAAAATGTCATTGATTCAAGACTGAATTTAATCCATGCAGACAAAAGATATATGTTCTTTATAACCCTCTATAGAAAAGCCACCATTTTCTAGGCACTCAAACTGGCCAAAAATTAGAAACACATTTTATTTTGTTTTCCCAACCAAACCAGAAGCAATTACAAAGCCTGCTTCCTGAGGGCTAACAATCTGCTGGGAGCATCAGCCCAGACTGCCATTAATTCCCCAGGAAATGCCCCAGGCCAAGGTTGTTATTGTTATTATAATAAATTGTTTCAATAAATAAAAAACAATCTAGGCATTAATGCTGCTGGCTGCCTGTGATGGCTTCATGCATTCATAAACCTCAGTGAGGGGGAAAATTTCAGAGGGCCCCAGTAAAAACTTCAGCATCAAGCTTGGCCAGACAAACAGTAGGAGCAATATCTTCTAGGGAATTTACAGTTAACCCCACAGGCTGCCAAAATCCCCTGGTAGAGCAGAGGAAGCTCTCCAGGAGTCCCTTATTAATAAGGCTCAGGCCAAGCAGTCTAGAAGTTGGAATGATCTCCCCTGGGTTGTTTTTTTGGAAGACCCTTGTTAATAACTTGGCAGCAAAGTTTTGCCTGTGGAAGAAGAATAAAACAGGGATTTGTGGAGGTTTCCATCCATCTACTTCAGCCTGAACACAATGACAAAATGGGAATAAATCCTCTCTCTAAAGGGAAGCACTGGAAGTGCTCTGATACAGTTTGAATGTTTAATATTTATATGATCCCAAGGGATGATTCTGGTCTTGTTGGTAGACTATGACTGCAAAGACAGCCCCAGCTGTCATGAGACTGGTTAAGTCTTCCCAAACTTAAGTTACCTGACTGGTTAAGTTAGGTTTTGGAACAGGTCCATGACAAATAACAGATCTGAAGTTTGTAGGCATAGATTGTGTATAATTAAACCCCTAATTCTATAAAGAAAATGAGCTTTAAAATTAAGGATATTCCTGAGCCTTTTGCTGGACTGAACTCTAAATAATATGTTTGATCAGCTGATAAATTCACTCCTCATTGACATTGCTCACCCTTTCTTTTGTTTTCAGGGTTCTGTGAGCTGGGATAAGACTAACCCCTAACTGGCTTTGGTACTCCTAACCATGATGATAGCTGCAAACAAATTTGATGATGGAAACCAGCACTCCTGCAAAGAGACTTTGAGTTCTGCTGTGCTGTGATTTTTCACTCCTCAATAGGAACATTCCCAACTTTTATATGGGAACATCAGTCAAAAAGATGGTGGAAATGAGCACAGAAGCTTTTGCTAACGTTGCCACTTTTCACCCCCATGCTCTGCAAGTCTCCACATGTGGCAGTGACTAAGCCTGGAGACTCTTCATCTGCAGCCCACCAAACCCATCATTTTGTGAAGATAATGTGAGCAGCTTTCAAGCATGTATTTTACCCATTGAATACCTAGTGCCCATAGCTTCTTTTTTCTGGAGTGGGCCTGAGGGTGTAAAACATGTTCTGTCCCAAAAATAAAACATCCATACATGTTTCCTCTGCCTTCTGGCAACTTTTTCTTACAAAGTCCTGTTTTAAGCCAACTCATCAGCACGGGGAAGCCCTGAATACTGAATTTTCAGACTGCAGAGTTTACCTTAGGCATGTTTTTCATGTTATGAAACAGAGAAGTTCTTGCACTACTGTTTCCCTTTGGCACCCCAGGTTGTGGTCAGGAGCAGTGGAAAAATGTTGTGAGCCAGAACCAGCCCTCCCTGGCCACCTGAAGCCCTGTCTCTCCTGAGCTCCTATAATGGCTTCCCTGCAGATATCAACAGCTGCTGTGGCTTAAGACATTTTCAGAGTTCCAAACTCATGTGAGTTCAAAAATGTCCAACTGTCCCGCTGTCCCAAACCTGCAAAATGAAGGGGGGTGGCTTTGCAGTGCTCTGGTTCTTTGCAGATATTTGTGCCCTGTTACACAGCCTGTCTTTGAACTCATAATCTAAAACCTCTCCATATTCACATGTAAGAAAATAAATCATGTCAAATCCATCCTCTCTGCTAAAAGCAGAGAGCTAAATTCCATGTAGCAGATAAAGATGGTTTAGAGCATCTGCTGTTTCAATCCATGGGGCAGCCATCCATTATTTCTTAAAAATAATAAACTGAACATATCTGTCATTGAGACTAAAAGTCATCTAGAAACCCTGGTTATGTTCAGTGAAAAATACGAGCAACAAGTTCCTGAGCTCATCACTGGAAACTAAAACTGTGAGGTCTGTTTTACCTATTTGACATCCAGTGGGTGTGAACACATAGCAAGGAGACCACATCATGAGAGTGCAAGCAAATTCCACAGCAAAAAGAGAGTTAAAGCCCTCCTTCTTTATTATTTGTGCTATAGTAAAATCTAGAGGCTCCTGCCAAGACTGACACCTCATGAAGGGGATGAATTGAGGCCTTGTGCCCTACAAAACAAATGCAGGGTCAAAGAGTTCTGCTGTGGTAAATGGCAGCAAAGTCCATGAGGCATAGTCAGCAGCCCCGAATCCTAGCCCCAGCTGCCCCTGCAACCTTCTGCCCCCTATTACTGTTCAGATGGGGAAAATAATATTATCAGCACTTTGTTTTATAATAAGGGTGGGAATGCAGGCATTTTCATGTCAAAAAATGGCAGCTGTAGGTAAGAGAGGGGAAAAGACTCCTTTGAAGTTTGCTTTTTGTTATCTTTCCTTAGAGAAGCCCATGCAAGAAAAAGTATGAGCTACTCAGCTATCTTTTGTGAAGAGCACTTACTAAATCCACTTAAGCAGCCTGCTTCTTAAAAGAGTCATGAAAAGATGCATCCTGATGCCACCATTGGATATGTAGAAGGGGCAGAAACTGGATTCACTATTCATGGATCTTTAAGAAGGACCCTCCACTGAATGTGCAGAACCACTCCTACTTTTGTACCCAGTGATGCCAAAATGCAAAGCCCAAGTTAGTTGTTTCAGATCCAAAGGCTTACCTGTAGCATCATGGTGGTATCCCAGCAGGAGCAAGTGCATGGCACCAAGAATACATAAATATGTATGTTCATAGTTAATAATTCATAGTTAATGAATTAGAAAGACTGAATGGCACACAGACATGAAAAACTAGCTCACAGATATTGGACTTGTGGTTATATAGACCTGAGTGGTACAGAATGGCATAACTGCATCACCGTGGTGTTAGCAGACTGGCCACAGTACACAGGATTATTAACAGCACATAAAGAGCAGCACATTAATATTACTTAACAAGGTCATATTGCTTGGCTGTAAGCCTTGCAAGGCAATAAGCTTAAATACATTCATTTAAAAAATGGAGAACATTCTGCTATCCCATAAGAAAAAGTGACCACAAATATCATGTCCTGCCCCAGAGGGGGTGGTTACACAGAAATCAGGGGCCCTCTTGGGGAAAGCAGCCAAGACTGACCTAAAATATGCCAAATTAGTGTATCTGATGCTATTCAGCCAATGCTCCTCCTTTATTTTGGGTTATTTCCTTACAGGTGACAAGGTACCTCATGCAGTTGTGGGATGGGAAACATTTGCACTAGATCACCTGTCTCTGTTGTAATTTTTGCTGTGAGTGGTATTGAACCCAAGGTATCATCAGAGCACACAATCTTTATTTCAGCTTTTAAAGTGAATCTTATTAAAAGACTGCTCCCGTGCTACTTGAAAGATACACGTGGGTGAAAGATAAACTGTGATCCAAGGAAGTCTTACTCTAAACTGGATTTAAATATGCAATTAAGCAGTCTCTCAATTTACTTCATCTTCACACTTCTACTGAAGATAAGCCAAATTCTGCTAAGCAGGGCAATGATCTGAGTCCTGTTTGTTTTCCAAATTACAGGACAACAAACTTGCCTCCCTAATAAGCCAGGCTTTGATCTCCAGGAAAATGGAGCATTAGGAATAATACCACATGTAAGATTAGATTGTATTTAACTTCAGATGAGAGTAAATCCCGGGGAAAGCAGAGCACAATAAACCCTGTTATATACTGTCTGCTAGAGCTGCCCTGGTCAGGTCTTCCAAGGGAGAATTTGCTGAGAGATGAATGACAAATATAAACAGTTCAAAGAGGCAGATTTAGGCCTAGGTGTCTGTGAAATGTAGGCTCAATTGAGGGTCTACAAAGAGCTTGTAAGAGCCCAGAGAGATGGCAGCCATAAGACCTACCTGTGACAAAGGCATACGCTGCTAGGATGTTGCTGAGCAGAGCCATCTCAGTGCTAACACCCACAGGCTCCATGCTGCTGTTGAGCACTGGTGGTTGTGTCTCATCCACAGGGAGCAGGAAGGGGGTGTTGTCCAGAGGGTAGAAGGTGGCTGATCTCCCTTTCTTCTTCTCTGCTTTGAAACAAAAAGAAAATTAAGAACAAGGCACAGTGTCCCAGCCCTATCTTGCCCTATCCCTACCAGGTCAACATCTGCATTCAGAACACTGGAGCTGCTCAACAGAAAGTCATTTCCACCTTTTCTGGGGCCACTAAACCTTCTGAGGTAGCTCCAGCTGAGAATATACCTTGTGTGCATCCAGGCAGCATCTTCTCTCCCCCGTCTCCTGCTCTTTCATGTCACCACTTAGACACACCCACCCAGGCTACAGCAAATATATAATCAGGTTTCTTGTCTCTTATGTAAATCAAAGGAGCCTTTATCAACAGTAGGCTCAGCTAAGCTTGTAATAAGGAATGGAAAACACAGGCAGAGCCAACAACCCCTCTGCTGGTGTCTCACTGTAGTGATCCATCCACACCTGGCAAACAGACCTGCTTGCTCTCCAGCCTTCTTGGGGAAGGGCAGACCTGAGTTTATTACTTCCTTCAGAAGCCTGCTCGTATTGTGTTTCACCCAGACACCATATCCCCTTTGGAGAGGTGAGTGAGCATGGGTTAATGATTTGATTTTATTTGTTGAAGACTGGAGCTAAGGACTCAGCTAATTCCAGGAGACTCAAAGAGCCCCTTTCAGACCTTATCAGCTTGCAGCTGAGTGCTCCTTGCACCTTGATCTGCCAGCAGACATCCCCACCAGGCACAGGACACTAATTGTTCTCAACACTCCAAAAAGTCACTGCCCAGGAACCAGCTCCATCATCCATGTGATTGTTTAACTGTAGATATTACAGTTTCTCAGGCTCCTATCCCTGGGTGTCTGGTTCAGTCCAGAAGCAAGAAGCACACCAGAAAATTCAGTCTTGCAGCTGGCTTCCACTGATCCACAGGAACAAAATTCAGGAAGCTGCCAGGTCCATCTCCAGCAATGCCACCAGGGCATTGCAAGCAGAGGCACTCTGACAGCAGCCACAATGTGAGCTGATCCATGTTCCCAGGCTGCCTGATCTCTCTCCTTTCCCTGCAAACCCAGCAGCCTGAGATGTCGTGTTCAGCTTCCCCCTGTGCGTGCCAAGAGGCGGCTCAGCCCTGGGAAGCAGTAACAGAAATTGAGGGTTGTCAAAGAGAACAGGTAATACTGGATGGAGAGGGACTGAATGCATGAACGTGCATGCAGTGATGCCAAATCCTCTTCTGCCTTGGAGGAGAAGCACTGGGGATGGATGTCCTGGCCTTGCTGGAAAGGATGAGCCCCAAGGTTGTATCTCTGCCACTGAATAGCTACACGGTGTTGGGAAAGCCACATGTTACAAGCTACTAAGGTGTTAATGACTGGCCCTGAAGCCAAGGTTTCACATATGGGTGCCTGAGTGGCAGATCCAAAAGGGAAAAATATCCCCAGAACCTCTTGCTTGAGGAGAATGGAGATCACTAGAGATCTGCTGTGCAGATGGAAGCACCAGGGCACAGAGGGTCCAGGGCACATTCAGCAGAAATTAATATCAAAGCTTTGGAAAATCTTCCATTTTAAATGTAGGTACCAACGTACCCTCTAATCTTTCCTTTATTCTCCCTGTTTGGTAAATCTGTCTGTACAAGTGGCTGGATTTTTCTCTGCCACTGTCACTGCAAAGGAGCCAGTGGAAGCAGGGAGAGTTATTAATTTTTAAAAACTGAACTTAAATGCTGGATACTTCAGAGCATCCCAAGTAGCACTATGCATCTAAACTGAGCCAACTGAATCCTGCTATTAGCTGACAGATCCTAGAGAGTCATTCAGCTCTCCCCACAGCAGACACTTAAAGCTTGATGTATCTGCTCATACACAGAGATCGAAGCCTGGAGTCAGGAGGACATCCACAGAGAGATGGCAGGTCTGAGAATGGATGCAGGGGAAACTCTCACCCTTCTAGGGCAGCATCGAGAAGCCAGGTGAACATCTCAAATGACACATTTATACAGGGGCAACTGAGTCCTGCCTGAGATACCTACAGTACTGAGTCTGGCTCTGAACTAGTTAATCTAAAATCTCTTTGCAGTCAATAATAACATAATCTCACCTATTTCATTGCTATATATCTCATTAAAAATAGGATTGCTGAGTTAGGTGGCTCCAGGTTGCTGCTATGTCTTTGAGCCTTTTCTGCAACTCCTCATTCAAGTCCAGTGAATGTGGTTGGACTCAGCTGCCCAGAGCTGGCAGGATGTCAACCCAGGGCCTCTGTGTCTTGCTCTCTGACATGTCCAGTTCTCGATTAGTGACAACCCACCTACCCCTCACTGTCAATACATTCATGGCATCTCAAAAGGATTGAGGTTTAAATTATATTGTAGTGGGGTCTTCCCAGTGCACATGCCAGATCAAGGAGGACTGGCTCAGGAGGACAACACTGCTGTTGAATATCAGGTATCTCTTGTAAACCATGAGGTGCAATGATGTGTGTTTAGGAGAGAGAGCAAGGCAAAACTCCTCTCCTGTGAGATGTAAAAGTAATCTTTTTTTTTTTTTTTTTTTTTAACTTCTGACTTGTCCAAAGAACAGATGCTATCAAACAAGTTTTTAAATGAATACTCTTCTGTATACACTATACTTCAGCAAAGAGCACCACAAAACCACAGAACTGGTTTTGTCATCTGCAGGATTGTACAAGCACAGACAGGAAAAACAGAAAATGACGGGAGTTATGCAGGAGGGAAAAAACAAACACAATTTCACAAGGGCCATGTGTTGCTACCCTCTGCGGTTCCTGGGTCTGTCATTCATTCCAGCATCATACTAAAAGACATCCCCTTTCCTCCTTGCTAGCTTTGAGGACCTTGTCTATGTCAAATCAGCTCATCTGCTGCTGGTTTTCACTTCATCACACTTTCTTAGCTGTTCCCAGTCTCTTGAGTGTTTTCTCTGTGACTTTACACCATGATCAAGGAAAATTGAGCTGGCAATAAATTTGGCCAACAATGCAGCTGAAGCATAGGAGAGGTTACTCATGATGCCAGGCTGGCTTTAGCAATTTAGCAATAAAAGAAATGAAAGAGGAGATTATATAAAGGTCCAAAATTTTCCTTTTTCTATTTTTGAAATATTCTTTTTAACTTCAAAATTACAGCTGTGTTTGAAGCGTAGTGTGTGTTTTAAAAATTAAGGAATAAACAATGTGAAAACTAAACAAAAAGTGTCATTTGTAGAAGCAAAATGTTTACATGACTGAAAATGAGTGGGGTTTTTCTCACTTAAAAGAATCATCAGGATCACCAAATTTACTTTGAGTTGACTCAAAATTATTTTCCTTGCCATTTTTTCAGTAAGGCCTCCAAACTGACAAATCTGTTATTGCTGGCTCTTTAATTATCTGTGGATTAATTATCCAAGGTGTGGATTAGCTTGCCAAGACTGTAGACAGAGACAAGGTAGATCTGCCCATACCCACCCCAGAGCTGAATCTCTAGGAGCAGATTAGGAATTTCAGAACTAATGTCACACACCATCTCCTCTGTCTGATGCAAAGCCACCCACTAACCCAATACATGATCAGCTGTGTTTTTCCTTTATCCAGGTACCATCCCTTCCTCCTCCTCACCTATCCCTACAAATAGCTCAGATTTTACTTCATTCATGTCTCTTCATTTTGCATTTTGTGCAAATAGCATCAGAGTCCAAAGCTCAGTTGGGAACTCCTCTGTCTCCTGCAAGGCAGATCTACTGTCTCAGTCCTGATTTTTAATTTGCCACTGTAGTAGAAAGGTCTACAAAGTATTTCTGTGATGAGCTTTGACACTCATGGCCATGCAGCTGTTTCAGGAGAGCCAGTGTGAGTCTCACTGTCTACTTTAGTCCATCCCTGGTCACAGTTTGAAGTTTCTCCTTCTGACTGTGACATGGATGGAGTTTGGGAGTAACATAGAAAGCCAGATAAGGGGAGATAGCAGGGAACAGTTACCACAATACAGTTAGACCAAGACTGCAAAAGTCACAGCTACCTGGGAGAGCACGGCCTATGTTGGAAGGAAAGACATCAGAATGGAACACGCCGTCCCCTATAACATTGGGATCAAACACTCTTGGCTGCAGAGGAAAATGTGGCTTCTGAAATCCTTGGTAACTGGTTGGTCTTGGCTGTGTTTCATGCAGAAGTTTCCTGGGAACTGAAAGAGAAGAGCAGAGTTGTCAGAGTGAACTGTTTCAGCTGGTCAGAACGAGAATTACCACATTACACTCTGGGCTCAGCTGATACTGAATCACAGCATCTGCAGAGCAAAGAGACACCCAGTTAATTGCTGGGATGGACACTCTCCAAATGCCAGCAGAGAGACAGCCAGTGAGTGAGAGAACACTGGAAACCATAAAAAGATTAAGATATTGTTTATTTACAGTTAAGCTTTGACACTACATCAAGGGTCAGATTCAGGCAGTTTATGTAGACACCAGATTAAAAATTGAAATGCCCTGTAAATCAGGCTTTAGCCTCAGCCCAAAGCTTCAGAGTCCTCCAACTAGACACTTCTGCTCTTACCAGGACAGTGGGTGGGACAGGATGCCCCATATCAGGTATCTCTGAATCACTGCCTCTCTCAAGCCAACGAGTTGCTGGCTCAAGACTGCTCATCAGAAGTTTCTGCCCATTATGATATTATAAAATGAGCTTCTGGAGGATGCTGTTTATGTGAAACCACAAAGCTTGAAATAAAAAAACCCACCTGTAAGAAACCCTCCTCCCCCAGTGAGATCTAAAATACAGATTCTCAGTTGGGCTGGGAAAGACCCATTTTCCATTCCCACCATCCTGAGAAAGACAGTGAAGACTCAGCTAATCCCCACTGCTCTCCACTGCATTAGCAATGAATAGGAGAGGTAGGTTAACAAGTGACAGTTCTGCCAGGACATCTCTGGGCTCTTCTTTGGACCAAAGCATGCCTGAATTTTTCCTCCTTGATGTTGCAAGGCCAGCTCTTCAGCCATACATCCAGGTAAAGGAATCAAAGTCAATATAGCTACTTCACTGTACACCCACTGAAAGTCAATCCCCACAGTAATTCTCTAATTAACTTTGTAGGGACCAAGCAGACTGACATTTATGGAGACAAACCAGTTCACAGCCTCAGCCTTAGGTAATTTTGGAGGAAACTGCTTTTCCATGCAAAAAGAAAAAAACACATAAACAGGTTGTCCATCTCAGAAACGAGAGGAACAGAGTGATGAAAGACAAAAGAAAGAAATCAGAATTTCCAGAGGAGAAATATGTAACATAGCTAACATACATGAAAGCACCATTTTGTCCATTCAGACAACCAAGATTTTCATGTGTTAAAGACACTGACTGCCAAGAATTAGACACAAGTTCATGAGACCCAGAGAAACCTCAGGAGAACCTCTCTGGATGCTCAGGTCTCCTTTCTCCAGTCTTTGCTTCTCTTCTCCCAAGCAAGTTGCCCCCTCCTCCTGCCTCAGTTTCCCCACTGCTCCATTGCTGATCCTGCTATCTCCCATCTCCAGTCTTCACAGGGGCACAAAGAAGCATAATTAAAAATGCAAAGCACTTTGAAATCCTTGGCACAAGCATGAAGAACTTGGAAAAAGTGCAGCCCTGGAACAGAAAGGAAATTCCTGCCTGCCCCCTGCAGCTAACCAGCTGCCAAGCTGGAGCATGAGATTTAATCACGCCCATTAAATTTGCCTGCATAACTACAAATATTACTGCTGGGGGAAGTGATCCAACCACCTTGTTTACCTTGTCTTCCACTCACTGTCTTTGCTGAAGCAAAGAAAATTGTAACTATATTTACCAACTGACCTCCTATATTAGGCTGCCAAGGTATCAGCACTGAAGTTCTGGCATTATTAGTAGAGTCATGCTAGGTCAGGAAACAGACATAAAAACCCCACAGCTTCTGAATATCAAAGAGCTGGCACAGCAGTTTCAAGTGAAACCTGAATTGGCAACTGTCCTCTGATGGGAAAGCAGCAAAAGAAACACATCCCCTATCAGGAACTAGATAGAAATGAGGGGGGACACCTCTGCCAAAGAAATGCCAGAAAGTCTGGGGAGGAGATGGGCAGAACAGAGATTATCCAGCAAACCACACAGTCAGGGAGAATTGCAAAGGGACCCCATATTCAGTAGGCACAGGGCTCAGCACCCTCCAAAAATAAAAACCATTTCTGCTGCATCTCAGGCCGAGATATTTAAGGCTGAAAGATATTTAAAAAGACATGAGTCAATTTTCCCTTATACACTTTTTATCTGCATCCTATATTTGGGCTTGTCTTTCCTATTTCAGACTGGCTCTTTTTCATAAGCATATCCTTTTACCTCCAAGCATTCATGGCCATCTCTGGAGCAGAACACTGACTGGGTGGACCTGCATTTTTCATTGAAAAGGTGACACCACCAGCTGCCTAAACATTTGAGCCAAATGAGGGGAAAAACCATCATATTTTCCTAAGCACACACAAGGAATAGAGCTATGGCTTTCCAACCTCAGCATCTGTGCCACCACCACCATGAATGCTACCTACAGAACCAGGAGAGGAGTCAGGGTAAAGCAAAACATCACTAAATCAATCAACAGCATCCCAAGGAAGAGTGGGGATGGAGAATTCTTCAGAGGGAAGCATTCACCGAGCTTGTCACAGCCCCTTTATGAGGAGGGTAGTGCCATTATCCTTTGGGGATAGCTGAGGAAGTAAGCTGACTACCAAGTAGGCATTTGGTGCCTAAAAATGCAGGTGGTTATGAAGAGAGAGTCCCAAAAGCAGGCATGTGCTCCACATCTCCAATTAGAGTGCACTTTAGTACTTTCAAAAATCCTAAGAGGTGCTTGTCTTTATTTCAGCAATTAAACCCCTTCAAAGCTCTGGAAGGAACTTAGAGCAACACAGGATGTCTAGAGCACACAAACCTCTAGTGCTTTTCCATTTCAAGGGACCATTATTTTCTCTGGACTCCATAAACATCTTGAGGATATTTTGCCAGGAAGAGCTTATCTTCACAAAGAGTAAAGAGAGTGATAGCATGCAGCAGTTCTGTTCTTTTTCTAGTTTATACGATGCTAAACCAATACACAGCTTAGATAGTTTGATTTAGAAAGACAGTAAAATGGAAAGGTTTTCTCAGATTCAAAACACCTTACAACTTCCAGTTAGCTCCTGTGGAGCAGCCAACTCCACAAGATTAAACATATGATTCCTTTGAAATACCTTCCTTAAATTCTCTGGAGAGGAGTGCATCTGCCACAAAGCATGGCATGAACTGAAGCAAGATTTCAAGAAAAGTTATTTATGATTAAAACCATCAGAAAAAATGTACCTGGGATTTTAGTCTTATCTCAGCATTGAGAACAGAAATCCTGGCAGGGAAGGGCTGGCACTTGGCCTGCTCCATTCAATCAAGAGGAGAATTTAAAGCAACTCAGTCAGCAGATGAAGTGATGTATTTGCCCAGGGAAGTTGTGGCTGCCTCATCCCTGAAAGTGTTCAAGGCCTGGTTGGATAGGGCTTTGAGTAACCTGGTCTCTGGGAGGTATCTCTGCCTATTGCAGGGGACTGGAACTAGATGATCTTTAAGATTCCTGTCAAACCAAACCATTCTGTGATTCTATGACATATGTGATCAAGGAGGGAAGAAATAGGGCCTTCAATAAAAGCCTTCACATAGCTTATAGTCAGGAGCCCTGCACGCTAAAATGCATATGTTGAAGGGGCTGGGATCATCTGAAAGAGAGAAGATGAGATGCTCTGAGACTTCTGGGGGTCTTTGGCCTCTCAAAGGGTAGCACAATCAGCATTGAGATGTGGGTAATTATTCCACTGATTAAATTCTCTGGTAACTTGGACTGGGCAGCTAAGCAGAGCAAACTGAGGTGTAACTTTCAGGATGCTCAACCATGCTCATCCACCCACCCCAGGGTTCAGCTTGGGCATCACCCCCAGCACTCCATGTGAGCCAAGACTCAATCTGGAGAGCAAAGTATCACCATGCTGTGACATGGTAGAGGTGCCTGCGGGAGGCAGTTCTAGGTTATAAACCCACAAGGGAGCTCTTGGATCAGCAGGTTCTCTCTTCCATCACAAGCTTTCAAGTCTTTAGGTAACCCCTCTGTGTCTACAAGCAGTCCCAGCTGCCAGCTCCCACTGCTCATCTGAATCAACAACACGCTGGCAATAATTTATACCAGTTCCCAACACAAGACCCTCATTACCCATTTGCAAGGAATTAATGGTATCCCTCCCCTGGCACTGCCTGCCAGCTTCCCCCCTGTGAGAACAGGAGCAAAGGAAAATCAAAGCTGGAGTGTGTTCTCACTGGCAGAACAGACCCCTCAGATTCTGGTACAAGCCATCGGCAGGACAGTGTGAAAAGGCACATGCTGGTGCTGCTGACAGTGTCCTTGTTTGTACTTGGTGGAGACTCCTTCTGCTGGGATTTTCACACAAGCACCCTCTTGTGTGGCCAGAAGACTGAGGGCTGATGAAAAGAAAAAGTTACTGTGCCCACAAGCAGCAAAATTCTGAATTACAGTGCTAGGAGACAGAAAAGGCCAGCCAATACCTCACCTCTGTTCATCAAAATCATTTGCTGTGTTTTCTACTATTTTGATCTATCTAGTTTTAAGCACTAGTTTAAGTACTACTAGTCCTGTAGGTTCAGCCAATTGCCAGAAGAGATTATTTTGCAGAGGAATATCACCCTTCCTGAGGAAATCTTTTCCAATATGCTGCTGAGGGTTTCAATCTAAGCACATATATTATTCCTCTAATCAAAACATTTGACTGCTATAGCCCCCAAATTCTACAGATGGGGAATTGGCTCAGGGACAGGGCTTTGAAAGTGTTTAAATATCCAAACAGCTTGTCCAGTCTCACAGAGGGAGTTTGTGCCAAAGCAAGGAAACAAACTCAGGCTCTCTAGATTTCCACCTTGCACTCAAACCATCCCTTCTCTTTGCAAATTTGATCATTTGGTGCTTCCTGGTGCTTGCTCAGTCCTAAACACCCTTGAAGATTTCCACTCCCAGGACCCAATCATCCTCTGACCTCCTTCTTCACTGTATAGACAAATCAGTCAACTGGAGGGGAGATCAATGAAAGCTCAGTTTTAAAAACACAGAGCCAGGGGATCTGTCGTTCTCCAGCTGCCTATCCCCCTGTGCAATTCCAGCCCATAAGGTTTACTCTGAAAGCTCAGTGTGATTAAAGCAGACTTGCAGACCTTCAGCAAAACCTCCTGTGAACGCTTGAAGCAGAGTACAATTTGAACAAAACATGACTCCCTTACTGTTGAAAATTACAACCCAGCCTTTTATCTGGGCAGGTTGGGGCCAGGAACTGCTGATGCTCCACATGCTTTTTAAACAAACAAAAAAATCCTCCTGTCATTAAATACCCAATATAAACTACTGCAGGTTTTAGAGGTAGCAGCTCTGAGGGATCTTTGTTTGAGCCTCGAAAATTCACAGCATCCATCCAGAAATGGGACCATTCCTGTTTCTGAATGATTACAAGAAAGCAAATCCTTAGCACATATGTACTGTATATGCTTCTTGGATTGCAGAATTAAAGTGGTTTATGTGGTGTAAAACCCATATTTACTTAGCAGTCATCAATATCTATTAAAATAATGAATTTTGGCTGTGTCAGATGACACAATACCATAAAATAAACACAGAGCAAGAAGAAAAAGTCACACATGCAAGAAGACTTTACACCTAGTGGCAACAGTAACACCACTGTGTGGCTAGAAAGATGGGGGTGGAAGCTGCTAATTTTATTTTTAAAAGTAAATAGAAGCACAGCCTACCTGTTTGGCTGTTTCCCAAGGGTCTCATACATGGCTGAGGAGCAAGCTGAAGCCTTTTTCATCTGTTTGTACCCCCATCTAGCTCAATGCTGGATGTGCCCCTTTCAAATGACTAAAACCCTCTTTGCATCACATAGCAAGAGGTTTTGCCTCTTCTCATGACCAGATATCCAAAGCCTACCCTCAGTTCCTGCCCTGCCACCAGGAATTCCTCCCTCATTTGAGCTTCTCAGTCAGATATAGGTGTAACCACTTGATAGGTGACCATCAGATACTGCAGCTCTCAAATGTCTCCATGACCAGCTACATTTTACATTCCCATGTAAAAGTCACTGGACACCAATCCCATGTCTTGGTTGCAAAGCAGTATCACACCTCTGGGCATCCTGTAGCATATTTAGAGTAAAAGCACATTGCAGTTTACATCAAAAGCATAAAGTGGCCCAGAAATCAGCAGGAGATGTGAAGGGACCTTGTGGAAGAGAAAAGCAGTCTGCAAGCTGAGATTTAATCAACAGGCTACCATGCAAAATCTTTACTCTCACAAATCCTGGAGGTATTTTGAAGACATGTAGATACAGTACTTCAGGATATGTTTTACTGGTGGACTTGGTAGTGCTGGGTTAAAAGTTGGGCTTGATGATCTTAAAGATCTTTTCCAACCAAAAGGATTCTCTGTTTCTAAAAAAAAAAACAGCAGAAGCTTAACGAACACAAGTAGTCAAGACCTCTGCTTGTCATTTCCTTCAGTCATTTAAAAAAGGGAATTTTTTCACCACCAATCCTGAAACTGAATGCAAAACCCAAGAGGGAGTTACTCAGCCTGCTGCAGGCATGTTTTCTGTGCACAGTGGTTCCAAGCCACCGATAACAAGGAAGTGACTCATGCCAGTTGCAGTAGCTCCACTTCCAAGCACCACACAGAATTCAAGTAAGATTGTCTGGGAAAATAGCTCATTCATTACCAAAGCCACCTACACTTCCCCAAGCCCACAGCCTGCACCAAGGCCCTCCTTCCCTGCCCCTCCCTTCAGAAGCTGCCTGAAGGAGAAATCTGTTTTTTCTGCTGGTGATTTTTGGGCTGGTGGGAAAGCTGGGATGCCAGACACAACTCATACAAACTTTAGGAGGACTCTGCCAAGACTGCTCCTGAGGCAGCCCGGGTGCTTTGCCTTTACTGCATCTTCTGACAGCAGCTAACCCCAGCAAGGCTGTGCAATAAAATTGTAAACATAACACAGACAACCTTTTATCTTGTTTGGTCTCCACAGAAAAGGAGATGTTCATCCTTTTCTCATGGAGCTGCCATCAGAGAAGTGATTTCAGAAGTGGAAGCTTTTCGAGTTCAGAAGTAAAGCCCATGCAATAAAAATCAGCTCTTTCTCACTGGTCCCCCCAGTGAAATCTCTGGCAGGGAGATGGCTCTGTGATGTGAAGTGCTTGAGGAGATGAAGGTACCATGGTGCAGCTCCTAATGAGACCCTCCAGAGCACAGAGACAGACACAAGCATTGCTCCCTTCCAACCTCAGGCCCTCAGGCAACCTCTGCACAGGCCTGCAGAACACCTTGCCGCTTTCTCCTGCCCTGTCTCCTCCTCGCTCCTACTTCTGCCTGTCCAAAAATGGAATAATATTATCATTGCACCACATTATATCACCTAATCTGGGCACTCAACCCATGCATGCCCTGTAGGTACCTAATGAAGAAGTCCTCCTTAAATAAGCTACGTTCCTAAGCTCCCTGTATCATCAACAGTGGAAGGTGGGTGCCTTCAAAAGCCTCCAGGGGAGATTCTGTCTACTTAAATTTAAGAGCCTAATTAGGGATAGTTAATGAATCATAATGTTACCTTTGGATTTATTCTCCTGAGTGTATCTGAGTTGAAATCTTACAAACTGCTTCACATCTTTTCCTCAGATATTTTTCTTCTATCTTGAACTTTTCAAATCAGGATTTGAAGCTACAAACACCTTAATTTCTATCTAATGATGCATGTGCTTGATCTCTCCACAGGCAGTTTTCCTCCTGCTTTTATAGCCATGGAAGTCAGTTGTTCTTCTTTCATCACCTTAAATGTAATAACAGAATATGAAGCATCTATTGCCAGCAACTCATAAATCTTCTGCTTGATGTGGCTTTTGGTCTCCAAGGGCACAGTGGAAAGCATCACGTGCACCGATTTGCTCCCTACATGTTCTATTTGGAAAGAAAAATGGATCAAAAGAAAGCAAGCCTTGTAGGAGATACTGGCAAATACGAAGAGTTACTTTCATCTGGTAGATTTCTGCCTGCTCCCAAAGTCAATAGAGTTCTGCATTTTTACAAGATTATGCATCTTTAGGAGGATGAAGCTCGAGCTGAGGCTTGTCCAAATTCCAGCATGTTCAGCTACACCCCCCATGGGACCTTCTGCCAGCAGGAGCTGCAGGAGCTGCAGAACCTCTCTCTAGCAGTTCAGCTGGATCTTACCTTCACCAGGTCCAGAGACCAGGACAGTGGCTTTATGCACTTGAGCAGCAGCAGTGCAGTTGAGGGAACTGAGATGGGTCTGATTCAAACCATTAATATCTCCTCCAGGTGCTACTCCTAGAAGCTTGGCCAACTACTATCAGCAAGTTTGTTGCAGGAATAGAAAACTGACTCAGCACTCACATGTGGAGTGAGTTAAACCCTGCTGAATTTAGCAGCCTTCCCATTATTTACATGCTGAGCATGGTCAGAATTTGACCATTCAACAGTGTAGCCTCAATTCCAGGAAAAGCAGCAGGCAGAGGAGAAGAAAAAAAAAAAAGAACTACCAGAGACTGACAGCACTTGGGAGAACCTGCCAGTGTCCCAGACTAGGAATGTTGCAGAAGGAGAGTCCAAGAGTCAATTTTGGGTTTCCTTTTTTCTGCACCACACAAGGGTGTCTGAATCTGAGGCTTTGGCCATTGATCAATGAAAAGGAAGACCCAATGCAGAGGATGACACAAAAAGGAGAATTAGTTTACTAAGGAAGTGTCCTGGCTTGGGCCAGGATAAAGGTGATTTTCTGTCTTGTACTTTTGCTTTCAGCTAAGTCTCTTGTAAGTAGCACTTGCTGAAATTAACAGCAAGTTTCTCAGTCAGTGTCTGCTTCTAGGACTGATAACACTCGATTTTTACAGTTACTGCCAGAGACTGGTGTGCGGAGCCAAGGACACTGCTCAGCTCTGAGGAACATTTTACCCTCCAGAAGGAGTAAAGAGGTCCCACCTGAACCCCTCCTTTGGGGAGGACCGGACAAGATGGATGCCAGAACTGACCAAACAGAGTATTCCATCCCATACACATCATACTCAGTATAAATTTGAGGGATCACGAGGGTCAAACCCCTTCCTGCTTCCCCTTCCTCCCCTGTCCCTGTTTGCTTCAGCATCCTGGGAGGATTCCATCCATTCCTCTGCCTGTGGTCCTGATCCATGCCAGCCTGAATCTGTGTGTTCCTGCCTCCAGCTCCTGACTGCTGCTGACTCCCGGATTCCAGCCTGGACTTCCCCAGGGCTGCCCTGCAGCCTCAGTGGTGATGTGAGAGTTATTGGCAGAAAGGGGGGAGGAACGTGGTATCAACTTTTCCTGTATATTTGTATATATTTAGTAATTTTTCCTATTTATCGTTACTGTTTCATTAAAGTTGTGTAGTTTAGTTTCCAACCCATAAGTCTCTCTCCCTTTTTCTCTCTCCTTTCCTTATCAGGGAGGAGAGGGGGATTAATAAAGAGCATCTATTATTTGGTTTAATTGCCGGGCCGGTGTTAAACCGTGACAGGAAGTCAGACTCATTCTTCCAGCCTTTCCCATTCCTCCTCTTTGGACTCCATCTATCACATACTTGCACTGGCACTTTGCAAACCAGCCCACTCACATATGGATTTCTTGGACATTATAGAGGGTATTAGTTCGTTGGTCTTTTCAGAGGAGATTTTTATTACAAACTGTAACTATGTGCAATGCTCTAGGTATAACCACGACACTGAATCAAAGCAGAGTAATGCTGAATTTCAGATTTTGGCAAAATTCCTTTTTTTCTCATCATATTCATTCACTTTAATCAAACATTTAACACTATTTTAAATTACTTTTAGAGTACAGGACTGCTGTCCTTGCCTTTTTTTATTCTACACAGCTTGGCAAAAAGTCTTTAGAGCACCTTATCTATATTTCAGGAAAATATGTAACACAACACATGGGTCTCAGGAGGATGCTGATGAAGAAGTAAGCATTGTGTGTTCAAGTGTGGCTGATCAGGAGGCCAGGGCACTGCTCATGCAAAGAAATGCTCACACTCCCACAGGGGAAGAGAGTCTGTGCTCAGGATGCCAACACATACCCAAGTGCTTGCAGCCCTCCTAGTTACCAGGAATCAGCTGAGTCACAGTGACTGATTCTGTAAAACTTGGGGCAAAAGCTACCTTCTTAATTTCAGTGAAAGGTACACAAGCACAGTCAGGGAAAGAAGTGCTTGGGAGTCTTTCCTATTACATACCTGAAGGTAGTGGCTAGGTGAGTATTATGCATGACTGTGAGACACCAGGGCAAGGATATCCAAGATAAAGGAAGGAGAAAGGTATGGAGTAAAGGGACAGAGGCCCTGAAACAGTCTGGAGCTGATGGGAAGCCATGACAACCTGCACCAGGGACAGAAGAGGGATGGCAGGGAAGCAGAAACTGGAAAGGAAGGTGCCAGGGAATGTAAGAACATCCACAGCTACACTACACTGCCCAAATGTTTGAATAAAAAGGAACAAGTCTTACGCCTCAGCATCTGAGCCAACAACTAGCTTGATACAAACCAACCATTATATTCCAAGAGTTAGGAATATTACTCTGACATTACTGACCAAAGCAGAGATTTAAGGGATTTTCTGTGACCATCTCTGAAGCAATGTCACCCTTCCTATAGTCCACACACCACTGGTGACCTGTAAGGCATCAGAAAAGTGATTCAGAAAAAAAAATATTCAAAGAAAAAACAAAACCAGCATATCTCTGACTGGTCCCTCATATTTTGCCTCAGTGCTGGCAGGCACAACCAGAAGATACTTCTCATCTTCTCTCCTTGCTTAATTAAAAATGTTTGTAATTACAATGGTAAAACTTTTATCTGTCAAAAAATATTTTCCTTTTATATAAGTGCTACCTATCCAAGAGTGCATGCTGGCTCTTTATCAGTTCATCAGCTTTTTCTCTTGGCAATCAAACAGCAGAGAACTAGACAAGGGGATAGAATTTTTTTTTCAAAAAGATAGCAGTGCCTTGATAGCACTGTCTGAGGAATGCCATCAGAAAGTAGCTGATAACTTCTGCCGTGAGAGGCAGTGACTTGGTCTGGTGATTGTTGACCTCGTGTGGCAATTCCCAGGATCCCATGAGATGACCAAAGTGGAAACCCTCCACAAGGTAATGTTATCAATAGCATTGGAACAAAGACTAGGAGTGAACAAAACCATGTAAGGCAGCTACAGTGCTAAATACCCATCAGTTACGTACAGACAGGTGCAGATTGATGGCTACTGAACAAAAATACAATAGTTTGAGATCCATATCTTGATGTGGGGTTCATGGGCTCCTGTTGTTCAGCACTTGGCTTATACAAGAAGCTAGGCTAAACTAATAAACTTGAAAGCCAAAGATCTATTTTCAACCATTTTCAACATAAATCCTTCACTTCACTTAGTCAAAACCTATGAGACATCCTCCTTTGGGGCTGAGACTTCCTGAGCACAGTGGAAAGTTTGAGGAAAAGCCCTATAGATGTTTTTGAATTATGAGTGAATTAAACCTCCCCTGTTTTTTTTAAGTACATTTAACTGGCAGAACCTCTCTAACACAGCATCAGCCTTAAGTTGTTTGGCTTGCAAATTTCTTTGCATGGTTTATGTATTATTTTTTTTTTCTGCTAGAAAAACACCCAGCATGCATCATCTTGCTTCCATGCATATCCTGAGGGAGCAGTAAAGGCTGTGAGCTCCCCAGTGTTACTGCAATTGCTACTCTGAGTAACTGCCAGGTCTGTGGAACAGCAAATTATAGTCGCTTTCCTGATGCCACATAAAAGCAGATACACACCATGGAAAACAATGCCAGGGCATTGCTTGAACCCAGCCAGGATGTTGCTGAGCACCTCCTCTGCACTCTTACAAAATTTGCCCCGCAGCTACTTCCACCAGCAGACTGGGAGCACTGGAAAAAACTGTGGGAAAAGGCAGTGTTGGATGCTTGTGGCAGCTTCACAGTACCTAATAATGATGGGGGTTTTTTTAAGAGAAGACAATGTCTTTGAAACTAAATGTTTGTTTCTATTCGGCTTCACAAAGCATTCAGCAAGGCCATTATTAGTGCATTAGCCTGCTTTTTTCCACCCTTTGCAGGGTTTAATTTCAGATTTATTTATATGAATGTCCCGATCTCAGTGATACCTGGATTCACACCACTAATTGAAGGCACTTCACTGGGATGGGAGGTGTAGCCATCTCTCTATTCCTCCCTCTATTGATCATACAGGTAAAATGACTAATCTTTAAGCTTAAGCATTTCAGTTAAATACCTGCATTAGTGCCAGGAAGGCTCTGCAAGACTTAGCTGCAAGCATGCAAGTTATATATTTAAACATAAATATATGTGCGTGTGGAGAACATTGCTGAGCAGAAGATTAATTTCATTTCTTGCAGTGGTAATGGGGCTAAAAAATGGGTCTGAACCCAGTCCTACCCACCATTTAGTGCAGAAATTATTCCAGGACTAACTGGAACTCTGTTGAAACCTCTCCAACAGACTAGCAGGTCTCTGACACATCCCAGTTACTCATAATACTTGATCCACTGGAAAATCTCAGCCACGTTTCCACCTCAGCCAAGTACCAGGGGAGTCATTCTGGGAAGGTCAGCAACACTCCCTTTCTAGTGGCCTTTGCCAAGCATGCCCCAGTTTCTGCCCCTTTGGGTAGCAGGGTCTGTCAACTGCCATCTCTCCTCCTCCTTGTCAAAATGACTGATTTCAATCCATTAAAAAGTGTAATAGAGACACATCTTAATCTGCCATGTGGAACTCACTTCATGCTGTAGCACCTCTAGTTTTAGGCTACCTTTCTGGGATTTTAAAAAAAAAAAAAGATAAAATTAAGACTTGAACACATGCCTTTGCTGCTAGTAACTTGAACTCAGGGTAAATCCTTTACCTGGCATGCATTTAATTTCAGTTGCCACTTCTTTCAAGTGGAATATAATGCTCTATATTGCTGTGTTTGTTCCTTCTACTGGATACCTTGAGCCCACCAGTCCTGGTATCTTACAATCAGGTGAAAGGATTAACCCAACACAAAGAGGCTGCACTGGATCTTTCAAGTAAATGTTGGACAAACCAAATATCAGGAGGTGGTATAGAGAGGGATGGTTTACAGGACCCTGTAAACAGCAAAGAAACCAGTACAGTCCTTCAAAGTATTTCTGTCCCATGCCGGGATGACTGCCACCTCTGTAAAGACACATACTGAAGAATTTTACTCAGCTCACAAATAAGAGTGCAAAGGAAAATGAATCCTCATCAAGGCAACTGCACAGGATAAAATCTACCTCACAACCTCATTGGATTATGGCGACACGATGTTATTAATTGCACTTTCAATAACCATCCACGTTACTTAAAATCTGAAGTAATCCCCCTTAATTACCTTAACTCCAATAACCACAAGGGATCAGAACAGTTAGAGGAGAAAAATAGTTGTTAACTTGTTGACTGCCAGATGCAAACTGCTGATAGGAGATATACCAGATATTAAAGTATTAAAACTGACCTCAGCCTGGCAGGAGAGGGCTGTGATTCATGCCCATGACTCCTAGGCATAGTGGGTGTACAAACAAATAATTCAACAAAGATCAAAGCATTGGAGCTGCAGTGAAATAAGGCAGGAGATTAATCTTTTGTTTATTCACAGGTAAACCTCCTTACTAACTTTCTCCCAGTTCAGCAGGACCTTCACCAAGTCCACTGTAAAAACCTGTTAGATCTCTACCTTGTTTACACCTCTACCATCCCGTTAAATTTATTGTGAGAGGGTGAGAACTGGCCCACTGTCCTGCTTAGTCAGTGCTTTCCATCTCTGAGCTGCTGCAGGCTTGTCCCTGTGAAAAATAAAAAACCTATTTGAAAAATCTGTGTTAAAAAAAAAATATCATGCATGAAAACTATTTTCTTCACTCTTGAAGCAAACAATTCACTTCCAATTATGTCCCAGGTAGTGGAAAGTCAAAGCCAAATTAAATTCAAAGTGGGCTCATTGTGAAAGAGAACACTAATGAAAAAAAAACCAGTATGTAGAAGAAACACCATCTTTGTGCTTAACAACAGTCAGTGCAAAGAGGTACATGCCCAATTTCCCACGAGTAATACAGGCTTTGTAGGCACAGATTTGCAGCCAAGTTTCACAGAGCTGGAATTCAAAACCTATCATCAGTTCAGTCTCCACATAGCTGGCTTATAAAAGGAATTAAATGGCTACAACATTATTCAAGCTCAGGCATCTAATGAAACATATGAGTGGTAACTCACTAAATGCCACCTGTAAACAGCTTGCCAGCCTCTTTTGAGGGGAATCACAGCAGTTTGCAGAGCAGGGTCTTGTGCCAGTCCTCACACAGCTTGTATCCTGTCCTGTAAATCTGTCACCAGACTGAAAGGACAGAGGTGAGACAAATGATCAGACTCTCTTCTCCTGGTCTTGGAGCCTGAGCCCCAGCCTGCCCACTGCCCTGCAGGCCAGGCAGGTGGTGAAGGGGTTGGTGCTGCTTGCTGTGCACAATGTCTGCCCTCAGAGTTTGTATTTCCACTGATCATCTGCAAGAGGCAGAAAGGACTCTTCTTCCTGAGAAGGGGTCTGATGTCATCTGAGGATGTTTTGTTTTGTTTGCCTTCTTCTGAAAGGTCAGAGTCTAAATATACAATATCCACAGCTCTCATCTGCAGGCAACAGGCACCTGGCCATAGAGGAAGAGAGAGGCTGTGAACTGGAAAGGAACAAACACGTAAGAGGGATGACTGTACCCTCTTCAGCAGACCCTGACCTGCATTCAAAAGGCACCTGAAGTGATGAGGAAACCCAGGAAGGGAAACATGTGTGGTCCTTATGGTGTTCTGTTTAGACCTGCAAAGATTTTGTGATAGATAAAACAAAGATCACATGATCTTTGGAACCATTACGAAGACAAAATTAGCCTCAGCTCTTACATGTCCTGGAAGAAGTAAACTGTGGTTGCTGTGATGCAAGGAAATTAAATACACCATTCACCTGGTACAGCCTAACAACCTCGGTGCCACTGAACTCTCTTAGCACTCATAACAGAGTCGTCCCATCCAAAACACCTGCTGAGAACAGCATGTGGTCCATGCTAACTTCTAAGCCATGTCAGGACCATGCAACACCAAACATGGTTTCTGGAACTTAGCAAGAGTTCCATTGAGTTTCCGTGTCAGGAGCTCCAGGTCTTTAGAGCTATTTTTTTCACCAGCACAGACATACTCAGTGAAGTCCAGAGGTCAAATGCAGAAGACTAAACAGCTGTAAAACCTGGGAGGTCATCACTGCTCCTCGGGGCTCTAAGCATCTAGGACATGAAACCACAGGTCTGTAGTGGCAAAACAACCGTGGGACCCCAGGATCTGGGGATGTGTCAGGCCAAGAAAATGCTGGCTCTGCTGCCTGTCCAGATCAAAGGAAGCTGGGATCACCCTGTGGGATGTCACCCAGACAGAGGGTCATGACACAAATTCGTCTCAGGGTTGTTCTCATGGATGTTATCAGCCATGTGTTATATGAAGGGACAGCCCTTCAGAAACACTGAATGCTGAAATGCTCCACAAGAAGACAGTTGAAAAAACCCACCTGCCCTCCCCTGAACTGTTCTGAACTGCATGTTCCAGCCATGCCTGTAACACAACCCCCCTGATTTATACAGAGGGACCTGCCTCCAAGGGACCATCTGTGCTGCACCATCCAGAGCAGTGAAGGTATCCTGTCCCTTTGACTTCTCAGAGCTACACAGAAAATAGCATTCAGCCTGCACCAAGAACTGACAGAGACTGAACTCAGCCAGCCCAAGCCAAACACTTATCAATCTACTTTGCTAGCACAGAGTAGAGCTGCTGCTGCCCAGATCATGAAGGAAACACATTACCAAGTCTTTCCTTAATGCTCCTCCTTTCCCTTTAAACTCGAAGAACAAAAAGGTTGTGTTGGAAAGTCCAACAGGCTCATATGATTGCAAGAGAATGTTAGGCTGGGCACCTCATCCATCAGAGACCAGGGAGGTTTAATGGAGAGATGGTGAGATAAAATGGTCTCCTGGGTCAAATTCGAGCCATAAACGTTGCTCTTTTTTATGTGAAAAGGAAGTCTTTGACTTTTAATCTTTCCACATTTTAATTAAATAATGCAAATGACAGAAAGCTAAAAGTAGATGATAGATGCAAAGCTAACCTCCCCCATGTTCTTGAGTTCCTAAGATTTCTCTCTTAAATACCATTAAAACCACTGTAAAATTACAGTGGAACTTACTCATAAGCCTTGCTTGTATCAATCATTTTATTTAATGAGCTTTACAGTGACTGTTTCCCATCGGTGCTTTTCTCCAGTCCCCTGCTAGAACCAACTGCAGAGATAAAAGATAACTTCTGATGTGGAAACTCTCACCCCCATCCATTCCCATCTAGGCAAGGCTTTAGAGCCACATTTGTACACAATCAATCATTATAGAATTTTTGTAAAAATGTGGTGGTATAGTCTGATATCAACAATCCTTTTCCCTCTCAACTTCACTGAAAAAAAAAAAAAAAAAGCTGAGCTTGTGATGGAGCTCCATCAGACCAATACCTCCAGCTGTTTAAAGAAGAGCATCTCTTACAGATGTTTTGAATTTATTTTCTTGTTCTTCTATTGGTATTTCTCAGGATTTTTCAGGCAAGGAAGCCCCTGATTGCACCATCAGAAGAAACAGTCCTAGAGAATCAAGTCCACATCAGCATTGAGTATGTGGAGCCAGAGATAGAGCCCTGGCAAGCCAGTCACTCACAGAAGGGATGAGCTGTACCTCCTCACTCCCACTAAAAAGACCAACAGCCAGAGATTTACAGGCACTCCAGCTCTCTTGAGCTCTCTCCAGAAAATTTCCACCCAATCTAAACACCCTTCCCTGGGTGACAAGCTTGCCAGGGCTTTGCTCTCAGGTCTGGCTCCAATTCTGGAGAGCACAAACTTCTCCTAGAAATAACTATTACTGGAAGTCTTGCCTTGAGACACCTTGAGACAGGACTCAATAGGAGGTCTTACACTGACTTCTGCTAGTGCTGACACGTACACACAGATGGACTCAAGACACCACAAAAGATGAACTGCCAAAAGGGGGATTAAGAGCTGCCTGTGCCATTAGTCCTGAACCCAGGACTTCCACCTCCTTTGTTCTGTGCTCCAGCTGTAACACCAACAGCAGCAAAGAGCTTCAAAAATGCTGCCAATAAATGTGGGGCTTAATCAAACAAAGCACCCATCATTATTTTATTAAGAATCATTTTCTTTTTATAAATATTGAGAAAATGCAAACCAGTTGTGCCCTTCTGCATTCCTGGGGTGGAACTAACCACTGGGGGATTTGAACACCAATACCTGAGGTTTCTGACTACCAGGCCAGCACAATCCAGATCATGTCCTGGCTTCTTGGGAGGAATGGTTGGACACAGGAATTGCTTTTTTCCCCTCAATGGATACAACCAGTCAGCTGGCCATAGGACAGACATCCATAGATAGTTTGGGATCAAAGCACTGCACACGTGTCAGCCAAATAGAAAAGACAGAAGATGACATCTGAGTGATGACTTCTGTGAAATGACTGTGATAGCCTTGGTCAGTACTCAGCAGGAAAAGCCTTAATAACAAACAGCACTAAGGGGAAGACTTGTTGGCTGCCACAGTTTGCATCCCAGAGACATAACAAAGGACACCTCTAACCTGGGACAGCCTGACTCGTGTCAGAGGTGCTCCTTCCAGAACAAGCTCATGACAGCAGGTGATGTGTGCAGAATGCTTACATGGCCAAGCCCACATAGTTTCTGCAGACAGCCATAGTACATCCACTCCAGGTTATAGGGCTGACAACCCCACCACCCTCATTGGTCCCCACCTGTAAACCAAATGCTGAAGGTAATAAACAGTTCAGAGAGAAGTCCTGTGTGTCTGTCTGCAACAGAACTGAAGAGCATGGCAGAGGATATAACCCAGTGACCACAATAAACAAGATGAATTTGATTTGTGTATTAAATGCAAATATTTCAGTGTCATACAAGCATTCCCATCCAATCTGATTGAATGAAAGCAATCCTTTCACAAGGAGAAAACATTTCCTTGTAAAGTCTTCAAACAACTTTGGTCCACAGCTGATAATTCCCATCTGTAACTCCACAAAAACAAACCAAACCAAAATGTTTCCCAAGCAGCATGGTGCATTAAGGACATGGGCAAGCCCAGCCCAGCCATCAGGCCCATCAGGCTTTTGGGGTGCACTGCTCTCACACCACACAAGCACTGCCAGCTCCCAGAGCAAACACAATACAAGGGGAGGTGGGGTTAGAGCTGGCACCAGCCTGTCTGGGTGCTTTAAAATAAGTAGCTATGTATCTGGTCAAAGCTGCAGGAGCACTTCAAGGAGCTTTTATCATGAGTTTAGAAGCAGGTTTGCACATCTATAGATTTCTAGTGCACTAATTGCTGCAACAGTGCAGCCTTCTGTACTCCAGCACTGTAGTCGAGGGTGGGAAGGCAGTGGAACAGGTTGCCCAGAGAAAATGTGGATATCCCATCCCTAGAAGTGTTCAAGGCCAGGTTGGATGTGGCCTGGAGCAAAGTGGTCCAGTAGGAAGTGTCTCTGCTCGTGCAGTGTGGTTGAAACTAGATGGTCATTAAGGTCTCTTCCAAACCAAACCATTAAATGATACTCTAGAGCATCCTACAAGGCTCAGCTGCATGGTCCTCACAGCACTGAGGTGAGCACTAACTACACTTCACCTTGCAAACTAAAAAGGCCTGGGTCCAAGAACTAGAAAATGATAGTTTACACTCTTTAAATGTTCTCACAGTCCTCAACAGAAACCTGGTCCATGCCAACTAGCACTCCCCTCAAGTCATGGCTGGCCATAGCCTAGATCACTGCCCTCGGGCACCTGTGATACACTTGATGGTCCTGGACTGAAGGGGAAATACCTGGCTAGATGTAAGTCCTGCTGTGCCACTCTCCCCAAAGACCAGAGAGGCTTTGGAATGTTTTATTCCCCAGCACAGGTGCAGCCTCTCTGCTCAGAGCAGTGCCTTTCATCACCATTCATTAATACTTAACTCAGTAAGTTTTGGTAAGGAGTAAGATCCCCAGTGTGCATGGTGATACCTTCTCATTTGCACAAGAGAGCAAGCCACAGGCTGAGCTGATTTTAATCATTTTGAGAAGTCTGTCTGGGAGTCCTGTGCCATAGAGTGAAGCCAGCTGGAAAGTAAGGCTCTCCACTCCATGCTCTGAATACTCAGCCAAAAAAAAGTATGTGGGTAGCATTGCCAAAAAAGAAACACCTTCTCCTGTCCTGCCTCGAGTTCAATGTGAAAACAAACTACTGCCTTCACAGCTGGAAAACTCATATTCAAGGAAAAAATATCCCAAAGTGAAGGAGCAGCATTAACTCCTGGCACTGCTGAAGCGAAGCCCAGGGAGGTATCTACTGGCAAATAGTCAGAGGAGAATCACAGCAAATCCTGGCCCTGTGAACAACACACTACGTGGTTTTAGTCAAGTTCCTAGATCAACCCAAGTCAACTGCAAAATAAAGTTAAGTGTCATAGGCTGAAAATTGCTTTGCAGGGTCATCTAAATTACCCTTCTGGTCCTGTAGCAGGATCCCATCTAATTTGCTTTTAAAGACTCCCAGTGATGTAGAATCCATGATTACCATTCAGGCTCTTCCAGATCTTCCCACTTTTCAACACTAAATTTTTTTTTATTTTTTTTTTGCTATATAACTAAAATTTCTTCTGCTACAATGGATGTTTTTGTCTCTCCAGCAAGGTGGTTAAGAATAGGGAGTCCTCTTTGCCTATGCCTCAGACTTGTATGTATCTGGAAACTACTAACCTGCTCTCTTCCCCAAGTTTTCTTTTTTGTCTAAATGGCTTCAAATTAGGATTCATATTACAATTTTATCCAAAGGCAAAACCAAGGCTGAGGTCCTCCCTGGAACCACACAAATGTAGTTTATGTTTCCCTGCTTCAGAATGCTTACAGTTGACATAGAAAGGAAATAAAAAATGAAAGTAAAATGGTCAAAGAAAGAAATTATTCCTATTTTAAAAGTTGGAACTTGGTACAGATAAGACACATGTTTAGTCTTTTCAAGAACTCCCATAGCTGCAAAGAAGCTTACAGTGGGCTTAGGACCTAACAATGTGGTTATTTCTGCTTCTACTGAGCTGTTAGATATACTATTTTGAAATACGACCTGAAGATGTATGAAAGTTTGTGACAGAGCTGGGAAACACAAACCAGATCCTCCAAGTCAGCCTCCAAAGCCCTGATCTCAAAACCATTCCTCCTTGTAAAGGAAGCAGTGATGATTGATGATATTTTCAAAGCTCTCCAAAGATCATATTTTTTTCCACTGGAGTTTGAGACAAAATGATCATAACTTACCTGAAACATTTACATGCACCCTCCCTTGCTGGGCAAACCATAATAATGAACACAGGTTGAAAAGTTGTGTGTTCCTGATGAATCAAAGGCTTCACTGAACTATCACTCACCATTTTAGTGCATTCTTTTTCCCATGAGCACACACACAAACTCCCTGCTTCTTGCCATCTTATAATTTAGGAACATTTTGCATGCCCTGCACTGCAAGCACAGTACCAACATATCCACTGAATACCAGACAGATTAAGCCAGCCTAGAGGACTGCATTATGAGAAAATGAATGGAACATAACTATATTGTATTAAAGGCAAAGGCTTGTAACTGTTGTATTAAAGGTTAATGACCTTAAAAAACCATAAGGAACAGAAAGCCTCTAAATAAATGCAAACATGCCACAGTTTGATTTTGTGTCAGGAAGCTGCATGTAAGGATGGAGTTAGAAAAACAATTTGGTGAAAAAGTTTGGTCCTAAAAGAACCTCAACGGAAGCAATAAATCTTGAATAGTTCAGATATAAAACATGTCCTCCTACTGGGAAATCTTTTTTGGGAGTAGTTAGCTACAGAGAATGATTGGGATGATGTTCACACCCACAAATCTATGGCAGAAAGACATCACTCAGCACACTAGCAGGGCAGGAGTCAAGTGAAACTGTACCTAAAGGATGGAGAAGCTGTAGTATGTTGGGAACAGCATCACTGGAAGAACAGGCAGAGGTCACAGTGGATAAAGAATACCAACGCAATGTTCTGACAGTGTAACATGTAGGCATAAAAGGGAGCAATATTTTAGGGGCAGGGCGTGTCACCTCTCCCCTGTGGCACAGGTGAGACTGAAAGTGGAACACCCCATGTAATTCAGACAGTCCATTGGCACTGCCAGAAGTGATTTGTCCTTTTTAGGTTTTCCAAATCAGGCATGGATCCCCAGGATGAATTTGTTTATTGAGCTTAGTATAACATGGATAAGATGTAATAACACAGGCCATGTTGGATGATCCCATGTTCTCTTCTGGTTTTTAAACTCTATGAATGAACCTATGACCTTTATAAAACACTGAGTGCAGAAGAGAAGATATTTAAATATATGCATAATGAGTTCCCCATTATGCTAAAGCATGCATATTGAGCTCTGTTTCTAAGAACACAGACTCATGGTTTTCCAAGCATGGCCAATACCCCTATTCTATCAGTTCCTGCATTAATATTACTATTTATTTGCATACTAAGGTAATATTTCCTGTGCTCTCAGTACCACCAGACACCCTTCTGCCAAAACTGTCTATTTCTCCTCCCAGTTCTTCTCCATGTATTCATGTATTCATTCTTCCCCTCTTTCCCCTAGCTCGTGTGTCTCTTTTTGTCCCACCCTCCTGTTTCCAAGGAATCTTCCAAATTTGATTTCTTAAATTCCCTGTCTTGCTTCCCAGTCCTCCAGGAGCCAGCTTTCTCCCAGTACACAAAGACCCTTTCTCTAGTTTTTCCCTCTTCCCATCCAAGACCCCTCATAAACACCAGAGACAGCTTAAACCCCTTTGCACCATTTGTGCTGCATCCCTGTCTGTGTGCATGGTACCCTAAGGATGACTGTAAGGTAAGGGGACTTAGATCAAAACTCTTTAATTGTAGCTCAAACAGAAACACTTAATTTAAAACTGGATTGGACCAAAGTTAAAGACTCTTTGATGACATCTCTTGGGTACACTTGCACTGCATTCCCCTTAAGAATGGCCCAAAACTGCCCCTATATAAGGGATAACTCAGAGTAAAAATGTAGTTGCCTTTATAATCTGAAAGCAGCAGGAGGCACCTGAGGTATATACTTCAGCTCAATATTTAGCCCATTTTCTAACATCCTATACTGTACCTATTGGAAAGCTCTAAGGAGCCCAGTCTTATACTCATAGCTGACCCAAGTAGGACTAGAACCCTCCAGAGCTTCCTCCCAACCTTAATTACCCTGTGCCCTTTTTCATTGACTATCTGTGATGAAGTTCCATTCCTTGCAAGAATCGTGGTTTATTTTACCTGTTTTGGCTCTGAATATGTCACTCTTCTCAAGGCTGTAAATCACTCACATGGGGGGGGGAAAACTGACCATAAATAGTATATTATAGTCACCTGACCATAAATAGCATATTGAGCAGGCAATGAGGCTTTTACACATAATCCTCTCTCTAAGGCTGACTAGTAAAACCCTTTAACCTAAATAAAAGTATTTTGTATGTGTTTATTTCACGTCGATATTTTTTTCTCCTGGTCCCTGACTCCTGAAGCCTCGTTACGACCTTCCTGTGCTTGGATTTGTCCCATGGAGGCAATTCCATTTGCCCCATGGAGGCACCATGTGAGTTTGTGTGCCTTACCCCCAGTGGCTTTGAGCAGCAGCCCGCAGCCCCGCAGACGCCAGCCCCTCTTTGTTTACTGCTCTGTTATTTCCCTTCACTCTCGCTTGCACTTGCAAAGCAAATCACTAATGGCAATCACATGTGCAGAGGGGGGTCACACCCCAGCACATGCCTCTCTGTGATTTATCACCCTCCCCTTCCTGGCACACAAGGCAGCCCAACATCTGGTTGTGACTAGTGCCTCATTTTGGTCTGAGGTTCCTTTTCTCCCATCGCGTCTGCAAGTGCTGAGAACCAAAAATGACACAGGGAGCAAACCAGCCCACGCTGCACTGGAGCAGGGCTTGAGTCTCACCATAAAATCAAGTGGGGAGCAGCTTTCAGCAGTGTGCATCTACAAAACACAGTCTAATTCCTGTTTACAGTGTTACATCACCACACACACCCCTGTGCCCCGCTGACATTCAAGATGTGGTTTGAAAACCACTCAGAACTGGCTTGTTAAAGAAAACTAATTTTTATCTCCTTCATCTTCAACAATCTGAGGAGCTTCCCAGTCTCCTTTCACAGCACATAGATGGCTTGAAAGATAATAACAACTTACGTGATGGAGGCTTAGATCAGATTGCCCACTCTTACTGTCCAACTTACTGTCCAGACATCCTAATTATCGTGAAATCTAAATTCAAGATGATGATGATGAGCAATTCAAAGAACTGCCAAAGGCTCAGAACTTGGCTCATAACACCATCAACTGAGAAAAATAATCACTGATTGTATGCTGGAAATCTCTGACAGACAGACCCCATAACTGCCAGTCCATCAGAAGTGTGAAAAAAATCAAACCCTTAATAAACATCACAGAGCTGGTAAACCTGGAGGGGGGACCAATTCCTCGTGGAGCAACTAAGGACATTTCAGAAGTTTTTTTCTATAGGCAATGACCAAAGTGTCTGGGAATTTTTATCCTGTGGAAAGAAAAAAACAAGGATCCCAGCACACACCTACTCTGTTCCATTGTGTGATTACCATGGGAGTTCACATACCTCATTAAAGGTGGTACCTCAGTCCTACACAACATACACCATGTCAGAAGAAAAGCAATATCACCATGAGTATGAAGATCTGAAATGGCATCTCCAGGCAAGACCTGGCAGATAATGCTGAGAGATCCAGTACAACAAACAATATTCTGGGAGCAGCAGGCCTGTGGCTATGGTTACCATTAATGCACCTGAACTCCAACCAGAAATCACTCTTCCAGTGAAATGTCTCCCACTGGGGTACCCTTTATAGTTTTTTCTTTATTTCACATTTTAGCTTTGCATGGCTTCCCAGGCTGTCTTCATGACCTGAAAGAGTCACAATGGTTTGGGTTGGAAAAAAACCTTCAAAGATCATCTAGTCCAAATCCCCTGCCATTTGCAGGGACATCTTTCACTCGATCAGGTCAAAGCCCCATTCAAGCTGATCTTGAATGATGGGGATTCACAACTTCTCTGGGCAATGTGCTCCAGGATGTCACCACCCTCATCATTGAAAATTCCTTCCTTACCTCCAATTTAAACCTACCATCTTTCACCTTAAAGCCATTGCCCCCATACTGTCACTACAGGCCTTAGGAAAGTGTGTTTGTTTTTTGTATAGGTCCCCTCTTCCCCTTTTTAAGGTTTTCCAAGAGCCTTCTCTCCTCCAGGCTGAAGAGCCTCACCTCTTTCAGCCTTTCCTCATCAGAGAGGTGTTTCAGCCCTCTGACCATTTTTGTGGCCCTCCTCTGGACCTGATCTAACAGGGAGGTGTCTTTCTTCCACTGAGCACCCCAGAGCTGGGCTTGATACTTCAAATGGAGTCTCACCAGTGGCATAGAGGGACAAAATCGCTTCCCTCAGCCTACTGGCCGTGCTTCTTTTGATGCAGCCCAAGATACAAATGGTTTTTTAGGCTGCAAGTGCACAATGCCAGCTCACATTCAATCTTCATCCACCAGTACCCCAAGTCCTTCTCCTCAGGATTTCTCTCAATCTATTCACCCTGTACTTTCTGTTAATACTGGGGATTATCATAGAATCATAGAATCATCTGGGTTGGAAGGGACCTCAGAGATCATCAAGTCCAACCCTTGATCCAATACCGCTGCAGTTACCAGACCATGGCACTGAGTGCCACATCCAGTCTCTTTTTAAATATCTCCAGGGATGGAGAATCCACTACTTCCCGGGGCAGCCCATTCCATTGCCTGGTCACCCTCTCCGTAAAGAAATTCTTTCTAATATCTAACCTAAACTTCCCCTGGCACAACTTAAGACTGTGTCCTCTTGTCTTGCTGAGAGGTGCCTGGGAAAAGAGACCAACCCCTCCCTGGCTCCAACCTCCTTTCAGGGAGTTGTAGAGAGTGATGAGGTCTCCCCTGAGCCTCCTCTTCTCCAGGCTGAACAGCCCCAGCTCCCTCAGCCTCTCCTCATAGGATCTGTGCTCCAGTCCCTTCACCAGCTTGGTTGCCTTATTTTACTGTGTGTGGACTAAGCTGTTCATTCCATTTCTTAACAAAGCTNCTGAAAAAAAAAATTTCTTTCATTTTTTTTAGTCATTGCCTTCACAGTTTTATGTGATGCCCACTGAAGTCACTCTCAAACAGCCTAAAGTCCAGACTACTGTGTCTGTTTTAAAATGTATTCTTCCTTGCAAGTGTCATTGGATTTTTCATATCCAGCAGTTAGAATCATAGAATCATAGAATTGGCTGGGTTGGAAGGGACCTCTGAGATCATCAAGTCCAACCCTTGATCCACTACTGCTGCGGTTACTAGACCATGGCACTGAGTGCCACATCCAGTCTCTTTTTAAATATCTCCAGGGACAGAGAATCCACTACTTCCCTGGGCAGCCCATTCCATTGCCTGATCACCCTCTCCATAAAGAAATTCTTTCTAATATCCAACCTAAATCTCCCCTGGCACAACTTAAGACTGTGTCCTCTTGTCTTGTTGAAGGTCGTCTGGGAAAAGAGACCAACTCCCACCTCGCTACAGCCTCCTTTCAGGGAGTTGTAGAGAGTGATGAGGTCTCCCCTGAGCCTCCTCTTCTCCAGGCTGAACAGCCCCAGCTCCCTCAGAGCCTCTCCTCATAGGGTCTGTGCTCGAGTCCCTTCACCAGCCTGGTTGCCCTCCTTTGGACCTGCTCCAGCACCTCAATCTCCTTCCTGAACTGAGGGGCCCAGAACTGGACACAGTACTCGAGGTGTGGCCTCACCAGGGCTGAGTACAGGGGCAGAATCCCTTCCCTGGACCTGCTGGCCACGCTGTTCCAGATCCAGGCCAGGATGCCATTGGCCTTCTTGGCCACCTGGGCACACTGCTGGCTCATGTTCAGCTTCCTGTCAATCCAAACCCCCAGGTCCCTCTCTGTCTGGCTGCTCTCAGCCACTCTGTGCCCAGCCTGGAGCTCCCCATGGGGTTGTTGTGGCCAAAGTGCAGGACCCGGCACTTGGCCGTGTTGAACCTCATCCCGTTGGAATCAGCCCAACTCTCCAGTCTGTCCAGGTCCCTCTGCAGAGCCCTCCTGCCTTCCAGCTGATCCACACTTCCTCCCAGCTTAGTGTCATCTGCAAATTTGCTGATGATGGACTCAATCCCCTCTTCTAAATCATCAATAAAGATATTAAACAGAACTGGGCCCAACACTGATCCCTGGGGGACACCACTACTGACCGGCCGCCAACTGGATGCAGCACCGTTCAGCACCACTCTCTGGGCCCGGCCCTCCAGCCAGATTGCCCAGGTGCAGGACCTTGCACTTAGCCTTGCTGAACTTCATGTGTTTCACACAGCCCCTCTCCTCAAGGCTGCCAAGGTCCCTCTGGATGGCATCCCTTCTCTCAAGCTAATCAACTGCAGCATCTGTCAACTGATCATCTAATCAAGTCTGTCATCTGCAAACTGGCTGAGGCACAACATCAAACATGTTTGGTGTGGGAGTATGTGGTGAACAATGGATTTTGGTATCAAGAAATACCTCTGCTAATCAGTTCTTAGATCATTTAAGATGCCAGGCATTAGTTCCACTAACAGAAGGAAGAATAAACTTGGTTGAGACAAAGCATGTAGGAATGTGTCATTTCATCTCTATCTTGACTTTCTAATGTTGAAGTGTCAGTCCTGCCCACATCTTGAGGATGTTAAATGTAATGGTCCAAACAACATCACCTAATGTCAGCCCTAGTCTAAAATTTAAGAGCTTAGTGTAAAAAATTAAACGACAAACTTTCCTTCATCCACCTCCATACCATAAATTAGATATTAATAACACTCATGAAAAAAACTGTTTTGAAGGCAAACCCCCAGGGTCACAAAGTGCTAAGCCTCAAGCACAAAAGAACCTTTGTCCAAACAAATTCAGTCACATGTGGATGGCAATAAAACCCACCTATGTGCAAGTATTCACATCTGGACTTAAAAACAACACTGGTGGATGCACAAGGGGAAGGAGATCTATCAAATAATTGAACACTGTAGGGTTTTTTCTAATTGCAAGGCTGCTATGGTGGCTGTGTCTCACTTATAAGACAGGTCAAGGCTCATTCTCTGACCCTCAGGGTAATGTGCACAGCACATCTTGAGTCCATATGGCTGAATTTTCCCCCTTGCACCCTCCCACACAGCATGGCTTCATTCATGCTGCTTACTGGGAAGAGCCACTGGCCCATGCTAGTCCTCAGGCCATGTCTGGCCAGGGGCTAGTTAGCAGGGAGCAAAGCCAGGGCAAAAAGCACAGGAGTTACCATCCCTGGAGGTATATAAAAGCCAAGTAGATGTGGTGCTGAGGGACACAGTTTAGTGGTGGACTTGGCAGTGCTGGGTTAGCAGTTGGACTTGATGATCTTAAAGGTCTTTTCCAACCAAAAGGATTCTATGATTCTAACAATTGAACAGTTTTGACAATGCCAGGCAGAACTGGACCCATGGAGTTTGCTACTGTGGCTGCAGCTGGTGAGAGAGTAGTCTGAGAAGCAGACAAGAAGTGACATGTCTGTACATTTAATATAAATAGAGTTAGATCAGAGGTGAGCTAAAGTTAGAATCCAGGCTGCAAACACTGTAGAAAAAATAATAATTTTTGCCTTCCAGTTGTACTATAAAACTACTCTAACAGCATATTCCTGCTTAACACCTATTTATATCCAGTATCATATTCATCCTGGATGGACCTCACTTCTTATTGTTGATAAGTAATCTGACTCCTGTGTTGTAATCTGAAAAAAAGTCATCACAAAACAGGATATGCAAATTCCACGAAATAAAATTATTTTCCAGGCAAGGCTGGCTTCCCCCTGCATAGTTATTTAGAAAGGTGTAGGAACACCAACACTCATTCTACACAGTATTCTCCTGTCCTGGGAAAGGTGTTTAGGAGAGAGGAGACTTCATGTTCAATTAGCATGAAAGTCAAAATGAAATATTCTGAAGGATGCACTGTTTGCCCTGCAGCTTTAGAGTCAAATGCTGTGTGATCTTGAGATGCAGACCTGTGATGCCTCTCAGAAAATAAAGAAAAATGAGCAGTAGCCTTCAAGCATGACAACTGTGTGTTGCCACATTATGTTTCTGGTTTGCCTTTACCAGAGGATTCATTTGCTGTTCATCTAAACCCTCCCTATTCAGAGGCTCCATGTCAGCAGGGTCTTGGAAAGAACAGTGCCTCTCAGCAAAGAACAGTGTCTCTCAGGACCTTCTCATAATGCAACTATATAAACATGGTGTGCTATTAGGGCAGCAACTGAACTATCTGTAAAAGTGTTTAGACTGTAGTTATTGGTGATTCATTTTTCACACTGAAAGCATACATCAAGTAGGGTTTTGCAGAGGTCAGTCCTAGATCTGGTTCTAATGAAAATATTTTTATTTTCCTAGACACAGAGTACCTGGATGATATCCAGGATATGCTGGAATATAGATAATGTTCATTACATCTGCAGGTGATACCAAGCTAGAAAGAACCACGATAAAGGAAGAGACAATTCAGCATGATCTGGAGAGTCTAGAGTGACAGACAAGACAAAGATACAAAAGCCAGTCTGGAACAATCCACTAGGCAAATAGAGGAGGAAAATCAGCTTTCCACATAGCAGTCCTGCAGATCACAAGGGTGAACATCAACCAGAGATGCCAAGTGGCTGATGGACCTCCAACCAGAAGATCTAAACCCTTTCCTTTTGTGCAGCAGTAGCACGATCTCAGCTAATGCCCTGTACCTGCTTGGGGGCTTTTGGCTGCAAGTGAAAAACAGACTTCCAGGAGAGAGTCCAGGGGAAAGAAAAAGGACAGTCAGTACTGAGACTACACTGATAGTGTCACCATAAACAGCAGATGACAGAGGGAATGTGGGACACATGAAAACGGGCCTCAAAAATATAAAGTTTGCTAGACCACAGAAAGGAAACATCTATTTTTTGTGCCCATTTGGACACATGAGAAGTGTGTCCAGTGGGCTAAGAGAAAACACAATTTTGGTTTGTCACTAGGAAAATATTTGTAATGGAAATGAAAGCATGAAGGTGCATTGCCAGAAGAGTCTCCCTGGCTGAGTATCTGTCAGGAGTGGCCAGTGTCCATCCTGCTTGGTGACAAGGGGTTGGGCTACTGAGCTCTTGAATGGAGCTTATAGTTGCATGACTCAGGAGTGAAGCAGTGACCTCTCCATGTGTACAAGAAGATCCTGACAAAGCCAACCTGTGTCACCAACTTTAACTTGCCTTCCAGCCACAGACAACACACTACAACAAATTATTCTTTTTTTCCCAGTTGCGGTTCCCAAATTTCCAGAGCCCTGATCCAGTCTAATTCAGTCCCCGTTGTCTGTTCACTCATAAGATCTCTTTACTGGACTACAAAAACTCAGCTTTGATCATATTTGTTCTCCAGAGCAGCAGTGATAAGGTTTACATGAAGTCTCCAAGGCCAGGTGACCACAGTTTCCTACCAAAACACTTTTTAACTTGGATGGCACAAAAGCACATAGGTTAGGGAGGCAGAAAAACTTCCTAGGACTAGAAAACTCAAATATGTTCAGAGGGAGATAATTAAAAAGGTAAACCTGTATCTCATCTATGCCATTTAGATACACAAGTCAAAGATCCAGGGAGAGAAAGACTGGAAGAGGCAATCTGGGTTTTCAAGTCCTTACAGACATGACAACCTGTACCCAAAATTTAGTCCAAATTAGTGTCCTTCACACTCCCTCTTGCACACAAGCATTACCAGCAAATAGATGTTTCAAACCTACAGCATGACAGAAAAAAAGTAACGACCAGAATCATTCTCCAAGTAGTACTGGAGATTTCTGGGGGGGGGGTACATGTGCAGAGGATTATAGGAAATGCCTCCCATGAAGTAGTCAAAGCACCCAAGAGTCACCTCTGCTTTTTCACAAGTCCTGTCCCCTCTCTCCTATAAATTAGCTAGGACTATGATTTGAAACAGAAAACTTCTCATTAGCATCTCTTATCTGTGCGGCAGTTCAGTGTCTGATTACTATTTTCCAGCAGAATAAAAGCCACCCATCACAGGTTTCATCCTTGAAGGAAGAAGGCATTTCTGTTTACCCTCTGCCTTTCTGCCTTGGAACAATGAACTGTCATCTTTTTGTAGCAGGATTAAATGACCCCATCACCCACCTCCACATCTTCATTCTGTGTCTTTGGAGCTGCTTGATCTGTAGTTCCTTATCCCTTCCCTTCCCTTCCCTTTTTCTTTCCTTCCTTCCCTTCCCTTTTTCTTTCCTTCCCTCCCTTCCCTTTTTCTTTCCTTCCCTTTTTCTTTCCTTCCCTTTCTTCTTGCTTTTCATTTTCATCTACATTTTTACTGAAGATGTATCCTGCCTTCACTTATCCCACCCAAAGCAGTCATTAAAGTGGAGCATGATTTGTTCATGAGCTTCCACAACTGGATCTTTGTAAATCATCATCTATGTGTTGCAGACTGCCAGAGCCTGAAATAACCAAGCATGCAGCCAGTGACCAGCAGTGACCTGATTCTGGCAGTCAGTGATGTTCTGGCAGTGGGTGTTGCTTGACACCCAACCCAAACCAAAGCATCATCCTTCTTCTCAAAGAGAAAAATATCACAGAGACAACGTAGCCTTTCTCTGCATTCACTACAACAGGTTGAGGAGAGCATCAGAGCTGTGACCACTGGCCTGAAGGATTTTGCTGAATTTACCACATCAGCCATAGCAAAGGGTTGGTCCTAGCTGTACAGGAAAAGGAAAACCTTGAAGCAGAGTTTGGGCTCTACTTGCTTTTTCTTTGCACTCATTTTATTTCTCACCCTGGGCATACCACTTAAGGTAGGATTCATGAAAGCAATCAGGAACACTAATTTCACTTCAGGGAGAAGGTAAGTGCTTAACACTAACAAAATGAGTCATAAAATAAAAAAATTAAAAAATTAAATTAAAAAACCAACTGATTCCCTGCCCAGGCACCTCACTGAATTTTTTTCACACCTAGACTTGCTTTGACATCCAGGGTTGGCACCCACTGCAGATGCCCAGGAACACCATCAGCTCAGCTAAGAGCCCCTGAAGGACATATCTGCTCCAGCAGTCTCTCACCACACCGACAGCACCAGTTCTGGCACAAAGCCCAGCACTCACAGCCACTCTCCATCAAAACAATGCACGCAATGGCCACCTTCTGCAACCTTGTCAGTGGAGCTCAGGAAACAAGAGATGCACTTCCAAACCTCAGCTCAGCCTCAGCAGGGGTTCATTTCCACATCCTGAAGGGACCTGCTGAAGGAGTTGCCTTCTCCTCCTGGGGAGCAGCTGCATGGTCATGAGCCCAAAAGCTACAAGGCAGAACCTTGCTGTGAAGCTTCACCACCACATGGGCATATTTGAGTTTTGCAACTCAGTCAGGAACATCCATGTCCCTTTGAGCAGCCCTGATGGTCCATACTGCCACTCTTCTCTCAGGAGCAACAATAATGAAAGCCTGGCCAGCCCAGCCATCCAGGTAAATTAGACCACAAACATCAGCCACAGAAGGCAAACACCTACTGGGTGCTTCAAGTGGGCCCTGGTCACCAAGGCATAAAAAATTGCTGTCAACATAGCATTTGGCTCTCACAGCCTTCCAGCTGGGACTGGGTTGACTGGTGCCTGCTCCCAGTTCGTGGCTGATGCTCACAAATGCTCATGAGGATCATGTTTTACATCTCTCCTGGCCTCAGTTCTCCATACAACATCTTCTAGCACCCTGTGGGGGACTGAAGATTAACACAAACCTTTAGGGTAATAGCGAATCAGACCAGCAAGTTGCTCTCTTAGGTACAGACTTTCCCATTGCTGGCACAAGAGAAATGAGTAAAAACAAATCCACGTTCCCTTGGACTTCAAAAAAAACCCAAATCCAGATCCAGCCTCTTTAGTGAAGATTACAATCTGGGAGACTCTTCATAGCGAGAGACAAAACCCATCCTCAGAGAAGATGCCCTGCCATGCTGTCATGCTCTCAGGACTGTGTCATTCTTTCTCTGTCTTCACTACACTGTTTTCATGGTTTTCTTGCTTTCCTTTCTGCCCTTTTTCATGGCTCCCCAGAGTTTCAGTCAAAGTCGCATTTCCCTGCTTCTCATTCTCCCCAGCCCCTTGCATTCCTGGAGGGAAAACAAGGACAGATGGAGCTGGCTGGCTGTAAAGAACTGTTCCCACAAGGAAAGCAGCACTTTCCAATAAAACTTAAGCAGTCTGGCTGCATGGCCTGTGCTTTGCTTCCCTGCTTTAGGGCACATTTGCAGAGACCCAGCAGCCTCAGATGGGTGACATAAATAATAAGGAATCACTCCTTAATCAAGCAGCTTGAGCCTTGCCAGAACAAGTAGCCAATACTCCCATTCCAGCTACTGCACACTTACAAATGTGTTCATCTCTGTGGATCCTTCCCCACAGAGCTGGTGACCAAACCCATCCCAGGTTTGATTTTTCTTGTTGTGACTCGTTTATTGCCAACAAACAAACAAACAAAAATAATGCTCTTCCCAAATGGGATTTATGAAATGCCTCTAAGTAAGTGTATGCATGCACATGTGAAAAAATCCACAGGGCTGGGGGGTTCCATCTCCACAGGCAAAGTGACAACAGGAACTGCCACTGCATAATAGACACTACCTGAGCAATCACTTTTCTTTGCCTGCCAAGGCCTGGAGCCAGATCTACAGGGGAAGGCATAACTGCAGCACTGCATTAGCTTCCTTCAGGTTGTCATAGGATGCCTTTTCTGGTTTAATTGGAAAAACTCTTAAACACTGACACACACAGACAAAAGGCAACTATCAACCCCAGCTCAGTTCAAACTAGGCTGCCCCTGCATGATCAAATAATTTAACAGCCCTGGCTTTAAGACTTTACAAGCATCTTTTCCAGTCATGAAAGAGAAAGTTTGTTTAATTTTCATTTTAAAGAGCAGAAGAAATGCACAGTAATCTTCAACCCATCTTTGGTTAAGGATGACTCCCAAAGCAGAGGTCATCATCCAAGATGTTCCGACAGCTATTTGCAGAGCAGGGATTCTTGCATCACTCTTGTAAACTCACTGTGTAAGTCACTGAAAAGCAGAACAGGGTTTTCAGCAAGAACAAAGGTCATTTGTTGTAAACTTGCATGCTCTGAGTGGCTAAATGTGATCAAAACATTTTAATCTGTTGTAAACAAGTCTAACAAAGCTGGTGTGCACCGGGTGAGGGGGACCTGCAGCCCCTGCTTGGCTCCATATAGCAGCTCAAAATCACATCTCCAGAGATCCATGCTCTGAGCTTTACCCTGACCCCTGCTCTCCTCCCCTGGCCTGTGGAAGTTCAGATATTTTTAGCTGTTTGCCATGAGTAAAGGAATGTCTTTTCCTAAATTACCTCATCTGTAAGGGCAGCTCTGCCAAGACAAACAGGTTCTAAGTGTGATTACACTGACTCCAGCCAGGGGAGAGAGCTCACACCACATCCATGTGCATGCTCAAATCATAAGTACCTGGAATTATTAGTATTTATGGTGCATGGAATTACGTTCCTGACTTCCTCGCTTGGCCACAAAGATAGGAAGAGGAGGGAATTTCACATCCTTCCTGCTCTTATGTGGCTGAGCACCTCTGAAGTGGAATGAACAGCCCTGAAAGCCCCAAGATGAGCATGGGGTCATCATGAGGCAGTCCCTGAACTGAGACTTTTTCAGGAATGCACACCAAAAGGAAAGCCAGGGCCAACAGCAACTCCATTTCTTGCCTGGGGAAAGCTGTTCTAACCCAGGCTTGCTTTGTTAATCACACACTCACCTCCACATGCGTTTTTCTGGCATCTCATCAGAGCTATCCCATTAGTAGACAGCACTTAACACCTTCCTGAGCAAAGGGACCAAGGACTTAATGAATAACCCCCAAATAAAACTATTGTTCCTCAAACACAAACTAATTAACTCTCAAAAACACTATCTTGTAAAGCTAGCATGGCATTTACCTTTCAAAAGTGAGAAAGGTAAAACCATGGATGCTAATTGACTTGCCCAAGGCCACCAAGGCAAATCAGTGTCAGAGCAAAGCCAGCAAAGCTCCCATTTTGCTCTGCCCCACAACTGCCTCTGTGACCCCAGGCCTGAAGGACCTGTATGCTGAGGGGACCAAGCCCCTCTGTGTCACAGGGCTTTCAACAAAGTCATTTAAGGCTTTCAAATACAATTTTACAAGATAGCCCTGATGGAGCCTACAAGAACATCTGTGCTTAGACACTTCAGCTGTGCCAGACAGGGAAACTCCACTTATCTAACACTTCATGTATCTAACCATCTAAAAAAAAATAGTAGACCCCAGAGACATAAGAAAAGCTGGTTCAGGGCATGGATAGAACTTTCCTCATGTTGTCCATGTAACAGTAGCAGATATATATGGATGGAGGTGCCTGAGCCGTAGGGAACTGGTATACAAACAGACTAAAGATGGGAAAATACTGGTATGTAGCCCCACAAAATCCTACTTTATCCATTCTGGACACTGTCTCAGAACTTCCAAGCAGCTCCCTGCCACAACCCCAGAGCTGCTCTGCACTGCATGGGCTGCTGCTCTACGAGCCCTTGCTGGCTTTTCATCCACATAAATTGTAATATCAGTGATGACAGGTAAAGAGACAACATCATCCATCCCCTCAAAGGGACATGCAGTTGTCGTGATGTGTCTTGTGCACAGGATTTGTCATCCTCTCAACAGCAAAAAACTCAGGACAAACAACAACAACAACAAAAAAGACTTAATCCCTTTCCAGGGCGTTCTTGTTTGGAAAATCCTCTTTATGAAAAACAGATGTGAACCTGCCAGTCCAGTCAGACTCAGAAAGCCCTGGTAAATGCAGAAATGAAGGCTCTCACACACAGATTTGGCAAGAAATAATGGGGAAATTCAAACAATGAAAGAAGTAAATCATTTCAATATGACAGGCAGGATTTGAGAACGATTTCAGGCCACGGACATAGAAATCAAAGACCATCATCTCTGCCAATCCCAAAGGAAAACAAACCTTTCTTTTCCCCAGAAAGTAAAGTTTTAAGCCAAGGTGAAGTGAATTGAGGCTGAGCAATGATTCCTATTCAGGGGCACATTGCAATAATCAGAGCGCACAGAGTAATCTAAAGCAGAGATCAAATTCTACAAAGCAAGACAAAAAATAAAAGTAATAGCAAAGGAATGCTATGAGCAGTAGGAAACCCCAGCACTGACAGGGCCTTGCTGAACATGACACAAACCACAGAGCACAAAACTGCACCTGAGAGGACCCTTCATATTGCAAAAGTATTCAATCCCCCTACCAGACTGTGTGCATGATTTTTCTTTCCTTGTCATTAGCAAAGATCAAAATCCAGCATCTAGTGAAAGCTCTAAGTCCCTCTAAGCAGCAGGAATAAGAAAAATTCCTGCCTAATTCCCTGGATTAAGATGAAACAACAGGATAGTCTGGGAGGTCTGAGTCTTACCTTAGACTCCTGGCAGCAAAGTGTGCAGGCACCACATCTGCATCTCTCCTCAAGGAAAATGCCCAAGCCCACTTTTAGAGTGATGTGGACATCAGCTTCCCAAATTAAAAAAAAAAAAAATCACCCTTGCTCAGAAATCCAGAGCATCTGGCTAAAATCAGCAAGGCAACAAAACAGCAGCTCAGCAAAGCTCAGCCCACTGCTGGATGCCACAGCGTCACACAGATTCACCAACCCCCAGATCACTCACTGATGGACAGGAAACTTCCCTCTCTCAAAATTGGATGTGCAGGTGGTGACAAGCCAGGAAAATGAAGGAGGATGGAGAACTCCAGTCCCAAAGCAATGCTCTCTTCATCCTGCCCACACAATGTCACATCCCTGCTCACCAGCTCTGCACAGACAGGAGATGCTGTTGTATTAATTCTCAGTCTCCATGTCTTGCCAGGGCTTTATTTATTTATTTATTACCAGTTTGAAATCATATCTCAGTTCTCCCCTCAAACAGATTTTTACTTCAATTTAATTTCTTGTAAGCTTCTTTCATTTAGTGTTGAAGTGTTCCCAAACTTTCTATTCAAAATAAAAGCAGTTTATTTATAAAGCTTGATTCATAGGTGAGTTAGGTCCACTCACCTCTCTGACCTGCAAATGAACCAGCTTTGACTCTTACAACCCTCTGGGAAATCAGGACGCTATTTTAGGGAGGGGTACTGCAATTACGATAATACAAAAAATACATAGCATTGTTTGTTATCCATCTACCACCTCAACCCTGTTTTGGGGTAATGTGGCATTTCTACACTTGCATCCTTTGCATCAGCTTTCACACCTGGGGGCACATAATTTCATCAGTCTTCCAGTTGCTTTTCTCCCCCAAAAGATGCCAAATCCCTTGTTGCAAGCTAGAGGAACAATCTCACAAGTTTCTAATCACAAGTGTTTCTGCTGTGGGTGATTATAAGTGATGATTCAAACTATGCGAGTCCTGTTCCAATACAAGAGTGTAAAAAATGCAGAGGCTGCTGCTTGGAACGTGGCCACTGTTTAGCAGAACAGAAACATACCACGTATTCCTGAGAAAGCAAGAGGGAATCATTTGTGTAGCTAGTGAAAAGTTAGGTAAAGCAGGGGGATTTGCAAGATGTAGGAGAGATGATGATTCCAGCACCATCAGCTTGGGCATCAGTACAATACTGCCTCATGCAGTGACCCCCTGCAGCCCTTCCCTAATTCTCTCTTCCTCCTTTAACCACTATGTACCCCACTGCTGAGGCACAAAATCCAGGAGCTGACTCGAGGCTCTAGGAATAATGAAAAGTTGTCTTTCTCCAGCCCAGACCATATATAAAAACAATACCTGTCCTCCCTGTTCTCATGTATGGGAAGTCCCACACACACCTGATGGTTGCCATTGGCTAAGGGAGAAATTCACACAGGCACTTTCACATTGCTTCTGTAGCTCATGTTCACCTGCTACCAGCCTCCCATATTTACCACAGTGAAATCAAGTTATATAATTGAAAAGATGTATCAGCTGACATTTGAAAAAATCTATTCACAGTGCTTGTCTTCTCATTACCCTGTTTACTTTACAACCTCGACATTACTGAAATGCCATTTTAGAACATTGTTATCAATCAGATTGCAGATTAAAATGGACTTTATTGAAGACAATTAAATATATAGTTCATAGCCAACAGACAGGAGTACCTCTCTGAGTCGCTCTTGCATAGAGAAATAATTGGCCTATTTGAGACAGTTGTGTAACATTGTGTAACTCAGAAGACCACGGGCTAAGTGCTGGTGTTCTGGGGATATCTGAGAGTTCAAAACCTTCTCACAATCTTGCAGCATCAGACCCATTTATTCATCCTGTCTTCCCACTTTTCTGGTTGTGATGGCAAAAAGCTCTGCAGCAAAACTTGGCATTTAACTCTTTTTGTTCTCTATCACCGTGCCACCAGCTCTGCAGGTCTCTCCACTGAGCTTTTTGGGAAAAGTAGGAGTGTGAGACTGAACTTTCTCCAGTGGATGGAGAAGGTAAATGACAGCTGGCACATTTTGTACACAACCATTTTACTAGTAACACTTTGTCAGTGAGACGTGAAAAATCACACAGCAAACATGGCTTTGCAGAGTATCTCCTGCTAAGGCCAGGGACTTGGATCTGCTGCTTAGTTTTTCCTTCCAAGCAACAGAATTAAACCATGAGTAAACTTTTTGGCAGAGACTAGTTATGTTTTACCTGGGAAATTTATTAAGAGTTTGACTGGTAGAGTTGTAAGTCCAGGTAACTGAAGCAACCCTTTGCTTAAAGAGGAAGAAATAGGGTATTATTACAAAGGATATATATATAAATATATATATATATAATGTTTGTTGCAGGGCTATGAATAGTCAATAGAGGTAAAGCCACCTTTCTACCAGAAAGAAGTCCTGAAAACCTCTGTGTGATTTGGCCCAAGTGCTGTTCCACTGGGGATTCACTCAGGGGGTGAATCTTCATACCAATTAAAAGAACTGAGGACATGTTGAACCAAGATATAAAACCAAAATAATTTCAAGTGAAGTGAAGATCTAGTGAGCTGGGAACACCCCCTGCAAAGCTTATCCCTGAAGGAGATACTTATCAGAGGCACTGAGCTGCCTCTGATAAGGGCTCTTTCTGCAGCATCAGCAGCCACTCACTGCTCCCTGGTTATTACTGTTCATGAGCTGGCCACTCAACCAGACAGATTTGGGTTTTCTCATGGGGGAATTACTAATTATTCAGTGGAAGCAGTCAGAACCTATAGTGGGAAAATACTGACCCATTAGAAATACTTCAGATGGGTGCAAAGAGACTGTTCCTCTACCAGGGATGACAAGATCCCTCTCCAACTCTGCCTTGATTAAGCAAGCAACCAAATTGCTTTACAGACCTTCAGGCCTGCAAACATGCCTCTCATACATTCTAACCAACCATCTTCAGTTCAGTTACAAAACACTGCTCTTCACCACCTCCCAGTGAAGCAGGACACTGCTCTGAGTCTCATTTCACAAAACTCTGTTTGATACGCTCACCCACAGTGCCAGAAACCTGGGCATGCATCACCAACAGGGCTGACACCACCAAGGAGGTACAATTGAAAGGCACATTGCCAAGAAGATTTTTGCTTAGAAAAATAAATAAACAAACAAAAAATAATCTGTCAGAACTTTCGCAGAATGAAACAGCCTTTGGAAACCTTAAGGGCAGGCTTTCAGGCTCAGGGGAGTGTTCTCCATCTGAGAAAATGGGACAACTGAAAAGCTGGAGGCAACTGAAACTTGTCATGAAGGGGTTTCTGCAACTTGCTGCAAAGCTGACAGACATCTCTATTTCTTCGTGTTACTCCTGTGATTAATAAAATAAATAAAAAGCTTCAGTTTGCTGTGTGCTGAAGAAACAGTCACATTGTGTGGCAAGTCCCCCACGGTGTCAGGATTCAAACTTGGTCTGGTAGAGCCTGAAAGTATCAAAACTTGATCACTTGGGCTGAAGAACAAGCAGTGCTTTTCAGGAACACAGGCCTAGAGTGACAGAACAGCTTCAGGAGAGTAGCCCTGGGCCTAGCTCAGCACAGCAGAAAATACAATTTTGGGGTCAACTCCCAGGGGATGTGCTAAGGTAGTAGAGTCATGTGAGACCATATGGAATTACATCTGGCCCTCAGAGCATGTGGGCTAGGGCTAGTGACTCCAGGCAAACCTCTAGCTCCATGTCTAATTAAAGTAAATCCCTGCACAACACTACTGACTCATTATGGTAGATCCATAATGTTACCTTGCTGCTTACAAGAGAGGCAAAGGAAGCTTCTGGGTAGGATGAACCTCTGGATGCAAAAATTGGTGCAAAGAGTGGTGGCCCACTGTTTTGAGAGCACATTACCCAATGGACCAAACACAAGGAGATTTCTGAACTTTTTAAACAGTACTTATGTCACCACTGAACAACAACAGCCACCAGAGAGATATTTAAGATAGTTTCCCTCTTAAATTAACTGAAGAAAACAATACCTATTGGTCTTTGGATCTACAGTTAGGGCATATATGTGAGTACAATAGGGGGCTCAGGAAACAGGTAGTCTATACTGTAGGTATTTGCCTTAAAAATGCTGACATTGCAATGTTCACATTTGCTCCTAGTCCATCTGCAGGAAACCTTCAAATAGGAAAAGTTGTTGAAGCCAGAAACAATAAATTATCTACAAGGAAAAGGGAGAAGAGGCATCTCCTTTAATCTCCCAATAAAGAAGCAAAGGAAGTTGCATCATACCCAGATGGGAGACTGATGTGGCTGGCCAGAGAGTGGGATTGGTGTGCTGGCACTGATGGCATCACTTCCACACATCCAGACAGACACTGGCTATAGAGAAGAGGGCCAAAGAGAATTCCTAGATCCAACTCCCTTCTTGGCTGTCCAAGAGTCTTGATGCAATTTTTATATCTGTTATTATTTATCATATAAAGCACATCAACCCCCTGGTCCTAACACATGGAGAGGAGTGAACTTTGCTGCTCAGACACACTTCCCATGCTGTTCTCAAACAAAGTGGGAAAGTTGTTATTCTCTTTTGCCAGGTGTAAAACCCACCAACTCTACCAAGTGAGGCGGAGCTGAAAACATACATTTGTCTTAATTTTCAGGGCAACATAAAAAGAAATGAGAAACAGCTTTCTGACTTGATTTTCTTTCTGTTTTTATCACCGCAATCTTTTCTTTTATCTGATCCGTGATCTCACCAGTAGCAACACAGTGTATTTTCTGGCCTCCTTCCACAAGCTCTCTGGGTCAGATAGTGGTATTTGTTTGAATGTAACAAATATGGCTGTTAACTGAAAAGAGGCAGATGTTTATCCCCAGAACATTCCCTACATCTTCTCAACTCCCTCTTTCACCAAGATTACTTCTGTCTGAATTAAGTGTGTTTTAAAACCTGTCTGAAGTAACTACTCCAAAGAAATACAGTAACAAATAACTGTTGCTAGTGGAGGATGATACCCCCTGGCCTTTTTCCCTCTTCATCACTTTTTTACACTTCCCTGAAGCAGAGTATTGCCAGCTCAGGGGAGCACTGTTTCAGATATGCTCTCCCCCTCTTATTGCCAGGCCAAGGGTCTTTCTATGCATCAGCACCCCTGAAGAATTAATGTATGGAGCTCCAGTACAATGTTAGTTTTGAACCAACTGTAGTGACTCTTAAAAACAAAACAAACAAAAAAAAAAACAAAACCCAAACAAAACAAACAAAAAAGCCACTTTCACAGCAGATTAAATGAAGGCAGATGATCTGCCACTGCCCAAGACCAAGCTCACAGCCAGTCAGCACAGAGCCACCAAGAAGCAGTAACTATGGCTCACCTGAGTCATGCAAAGCCCTGATAAAACATCTGCTTTTGCTCCATGGTACATCCTAACTGCAGCTTCATGCTTGCTGGGAAGCATCCTGCAGCACAGAGGCATTGCTGCCCACCCTGTTGATACAAGACCCAGTTTAAGGGAGCAGTTCCTCACCTTGCCTAAAGAGGCCATTCCTAAAGATCTGCTAGAAATCTGGGTGTGAGACCAGAGCTAAATGCAGGTCTAAACTTGGGAGACACACAACAAACATTAACAGCAGTGACAGAGAGCTCCAAATTTCTGTGGAGACCTCAGCACCTCCGTATCAGCCGGAATGACTTGGCATGGCAGAGGTTAACTCAAAGGGACACAGAAGGGGGGAAAACTATTTTAAATTAGAGGCAGGAATATTTATCAGCTAGAAAAACCTCCCTCTCCACTGGGATCTGCCTCGGTAAACAAAGAAGACACAAATCAACCTAATCACCCAGCCAACCCCCCACCCCACATCCAGCCAGCCTGCAGAGCTGGTCCTTTTTGCTCTCTCCTGCAGGACCCTCTGCAGCTTTCCCTCTGGAAAGTTTGCTTACATTACTGGCTCCCTTTGCTGACATTGGCAGCTTGCTCAAGCCTTTGCAAAACTATTTTTTTTTTCTTGGATATACCTAATCTATCTTATTTTTACCCCATCTGTGAGAAAAAATGGCCAAAGTGCAAACTGATCTGCTGAGCACCGCTGCCAGCCCCGCCGATCCCATGACCTCCCAGCTGGGTTGCCACAAGGTTTTCTGTTTATCTGGGGCTGCTCTTGTGCACTCACCCATGTCCTCTCCCTAACACAGCATGCAGTTGTGATTTCTCCTAAAGGCCTCTTTCAAGGTGAATTAAATGAGTCTCATGCTATACTGCTGAGTGTGGACTTCCAAACCTTTCTTTTTCCGTATAAAGTTTTAAATAGATTCAGACTGAAAATCTTCCCGAGGGATCTCACGGGTTCTCCAAACACGGGTCCTGTAGATGAAGTTGGATGCACACCCTGAGAGAGTGCACCCTACAACTCAGAGCATCCCAGAGAAGGATACATGAACCACCAATATCACATCTGCTCCTCCAAAAGGGTACAGGCCAAGGAGACAATAACATCTGTATCCACCTCAGCTGCTGGCAATGTTGGAAATACAACTGCCAAGGATGGTACCACTTGAAAATAAGCTGGGCTGCCTGCTGTAATTGCCATGGGAGTTGATTCAGGGAAAGTCTCCAGCTGCCATTATCCAGGAAGAAGGACAGAACAGTGTCACCTATCCTTTTCACCTTTTCTTTAGGTACCTATGACAACAGCTGGGACAGCCTACTCTGTGAGATGGTGGTCAGAAGGATGTGAGATGGTGACAGCTGTTCCATGAAGAGCCATGACAGCTTGCCAAGAGCTGGAAAAATCTTCAGGATGCAGAGGAGACAAGACTTTGCTCTCCTTCTGACATCCAAGGTGTCTCTGAGTTAGCATTAAGCCTATGGACTGGAGACAAGAACAGTGTGTAATTAGCACAAGGAGATCTGCAAAACCACTTCAAGCAACTGTTTGTAAATCTGTGTGTGTTTTTAAGTCCAAATATTTGTAAATCCCCATCCACTGGAAATACATGAGCCAGTGACTCTGAAAGGCACTAGCCTGCTGCTTTTACAGAAAGGCAGAAAGACATAATCTTTTTTTTTTTAAAATCAATATTTGTAATTATTTATTTTTTAAAGAAAACTACCTACTTAAAACTCCCACCCTCTCAATTTCTGAATGAAGGAGCAGGACACAAGATGCTCATTCTATTAGCAAGGCCTGACAGGGCACACTGTACTCTTATACCACTTCACCTTTTTTAAAAAAAAATATCCATGGCCGAGGTTGCACAGCATTAGAAGATTATTTTAATTTACACATAATTAAAAATTGGATACACTTTTAGCATTTAAATCTTATTTTTTATTTTCCCCACTTTCTTCTCTGACTCACTGGTCAGCATGAAAATGTACAGGTATAGGTCATCATCTTTGCTCTCAGAGTGCCTCAGACCCACAGATAAGGGAGTGCTGCTCCACAGGATGACAGCAGGGTGGGGGGGACCCTCCTTAGCATGTCAAAGTGATGAGAGTCTTCTCAAGATGCCATGAATCTTCTGCTTCCTCCACCTCTGGAGACACAGGGAACACCAGTACAGCACAGTTGTTAATGCTGAATTAATTCAAAAGAACAGGAGTACATGGTGTTCTTGGGGAGAGGGATATAATTACTACAATTTAAGCTGTCCTGGAAAAATGTAAAATTGGTATTTTTCTGGAGTTAATGTCTTTTCCTGCTGCTCATTCTGGCTGGAGGCATCATCCCATCCTTCCTGACCAGCATTTCTCTGTTCCTTTCTGAAATGCAGGAGATAAAGAAGATGCCTCCTGTGAGACTGGCTGGAGAAGGAATCGTGGTCCACAGGTGAAGCAGCAAAACATGAAAGACCTGGAATGTTCATTTTCCTAAGGATTTCACTTAATCAAATTATCACCAAACTGCAAGAAGCCATTTCTAACCACTAATCACCTACTGCCTGGAAAGTATTCTGAACAAATGTAAATGTTCAAAGTCTGGTTTGGTGAAAGCCTTGAAATGTAGATCCTGGGAAGTTTGTGAACTCAAACAACTGAGGAGAAACAAAACCACAGTTTCTTTTTGTGACTTTTGATCCTATTCTAGAGGCAATACACAGGCACATGTAACAGATCTTTCCTTCCTCTCTGTTTTCTTGCCAAGGATTCAATTTAAACTCTTTGGAAACAGAACTATAGCTACTCCATGCTATCTACCTTCCAGAATATATCAGATGTTATTTAAATAAACGATGCTAGAATTTTTGTACAATACCTCCTGGTAAACAGCAGCTATAATGAGCAGCCTGCCTTCAGACTGAAAGGGCCAAAAAAGCTGAAGTCACACAGAACAATTTGGTATCATCCTACACTACACTACACTACCTCTGCAGATAAAACAGACGAAATATTTAAAAGAAGGAATGAGGGGTCACTAATTCCTGCAGTCTACTTTAGCATTGACTTCTTTTTTTTCCTTTGAAACTCAGTAGAAAGGTTTGTCAATATATAGTGCATCACAGCAGCTCCTCAGCCATGGACAGGGAGGGCATAACCCCACAGATGCCCTCAAGCAGTCCACGTCTCCTCCTGAGGAGTTCTGAGCAAGTTTACTTCATACTTCTTTAAGCTGCATGCTTCAATGGAAACAAGGTAGAACTAATTCCTTTAAAAGCATCAAGATTTTATGTAAAGTGTTCATATGCTGTAAGTTTTAATGTGTAAGTCCTTATGGCCCAATGGAATTTTTCAGATGGAAATATCAGGTTGTTTTCCATAGACCAAAGTTCAAATCCTGATGGAGGTTCACAATTTCCTTGCAGTAATCTAGTCCCTAAAGTCCCCATCAAAAAATTCCTACTCAAAAGCAAGACCTCAAGCTCAGAAATTCAATGAAAGAGAGGACGGAAGAGATGATGTGGCTCTTCAGCTGCCTCTTGAAACTATAATTGCCCATAAATAAAATGTATGCAAATTCAGAAGATAAACAAAGGGCAAAAACACAACACAGGTGAGCTGCATCAATTCATCAATAAAGCAAGAGAAAATATTGATGGAACAGGAGATATTTTTTTTTTCTGAGCCCCATTTTTTTTTTCCCCAGGGTCAACAAAATTTCTGGTTTCAAACTTTTGCATATGTACTTTGAGAATTTGAGGTCTCACCAGAGACAGAATGTCTTTTCTCAAGCAACATGTACAACAGAAAATCATGGGGAATTTTTCCAGGCTTCCCTCATTAGTAACACACAGAAGTTACTTTGAGCTTTTAATTTTTCCAGCATGCTGCAAGCAAGAAGGAATGACACCTCTGACAGGTGGCTTTGAAGTAGCACTCACACTTTGCAAATTGGGTAGGATGATGTTCCTACCATCATGAATGGTGGACTGGTGGAAGACACAGACTTCTTAGCTCATCCACCTTAGTCTCTCCCTCAGTTCTACAATGGTACTTAGGGCTGCAAGGCCACATTAGGCCCCAAAGAGCCACTGCAATAGGGCTATAATTTTAGATGCCTCTTTCAAAATGTGCTATTGTGAAATGACTCCAGGCTGTCCAGGAGACATGGAAAGGCAAGTTAGGGAGTTTTCCGTGCATCTCTTAAGGTTGCTCCTCTTGAGCAAGTGGTTTTCTTCATATCTCTGCCTGTATTCCTCTATTTCTCAGAAAATGCCTTTATTCCTTCCTTCCTTCCCAGTTCAGGCTGTCTACTGCTCTTTTCTGTACACAGTCACTTTTTCTCTGAGCTGATTCACACTACGAGACCTCAGCTACGAGAGGGAAGAATCAAACATCAAGGAAGCTCTTGTGTTATTTCTATAGTAGTGGATTAAACCATCCAGGGCACAACCATGAGAGCTGGAACTTGCCTGCCTACACTATTACACACCTATCTCACAGATTTTTAGTCCAAGCCAACTGGTACCCTCCCAGATAATTCCCAGACAAGGCTCTGGCACGAGCATGCATCAAGTGTACAAGATGAACCACTGGAACACTCAGTGCCCACAGACACAGGTGCCTCAACCTTCCTAAAATCTCCCTCCATCATCCACTGTGACCATCAGATATGGGCACTTGGATTTCAGCATCTGTCTCAGGGGGCCAGGTAACAATTCACAGCTTGGTATCCATCTCCCTACAAATGTTTGTAACTCACTTCAGAGTAGGGAACCTATTTGATTCTGAAATCCACTTGTACTACATGACTACAGCATTTACATTTGCTTTAAGGATATTTTACTACTCAAGTGGAGGTAAAAGCTTAGTGTACATGAGAATTGGTCCCTCTGAACTTCCACCTTTCCTTTAACTGCTATTATCACACACAATAGGAACAGCAAGTGCTCCAGAACAGAAACAGGTTCAGGGCAAATGGGTGCAGAGTCTTTAACGTTGTTGCAATGCCAGGGAAATGAACAAATTTGCCCCCTGGGTTGAAACTAAAGGAATGAAATTCTTAAGCCTTGCCTAAAATCACATGGGTCTGCTTGGCTCTGTCTGATGTTGTTCCATGGTGATTCACAAGCAATTCTCTGCCTTGCTTTCTGCTCTGCTGTGTGATGCTTGGCAGCAAGCTGCACAGTGAAAGCTCTGCAGAGAGCCAGCCAGGGTCCTGGGTGGACTTTTGAGTTGGGGTTTTTTGGGTTTGTTTTTTTTTTTTTTTGCAAGCAAGCAAGCTCCTGCCTCACAGAGACAACCTTAAAAGATTACAGAACAGGTACAGTCTGGACAGAATCAGCCAGTATTTAGTGTTGTTGGAAAACAGACAGATTTCATGGCATGATAGCCACGTGATTCCCTTCCTAACATGCATCATTTCTCCTAGTAACAACCACAGGGTGTACCTTGCACACTGCTTTACAAATACTGACTCAGGCCAAAAATACTTTTCTGGATTACAGCACCTGCAAAATCTGAGCTATGGAAATTTGACTTCAGGCCATGTTTAGTAAAAGTCTTACCTTGGTGTCACAATAACAAACCTGTAGACAACCCACCCAGAGCACCTATCTTAAGTGTTCAGGCATTCAATACAGTCAAAAGGGGAGCACTGAATTTCTGAGTGACTCAGAACCTGTAAGACTGTATGTATGGTCCAGGGAGACAGGGTGTCTGTGCAAGGCAATTAGCTGTTCCCTCATGTGGGGTGAGGAACTGCTGAGAGCCAGCCAGCAGAAAACACCAAGCTTAGAGATATAGCTGAATAAGCACCTACCTCCTGGCTTGGGCTTCTCAGAATCTGGTTAACATGACAGAGAAGACTTTCCTAAATACCAACTGGAAGTTCTTGGTAGAGGTGTATGAGATGTTCACTGCTTGACCCAGCATCCACCTGAAGGAGAGGTGATGATGCAGATCCATGCAGGAAAGAGCAGGCAGAAGAGGGAGGTTGACTTGAGTACTGTCAGGGTGCCTGTGGTGTACTCCTTGCTCTCTGGGAAGGGTTTCTGCTCCCACTGTTGCTGTCACTGTGTGCAACCCCTGTTTTAAGGCAGTTGGACAGGAAGAGCCAACACACCTGGCAGGTTGGTCTAGTCAGGGCTTCTTGAAGCACAAAAACAAAAAGGAGGGAATTCCCAGTTTTGCATTTGTTTGCTTTTTAAATAATAAGACTGCAGAAGAAAATCTATTTAGAATCTGGCTGACCAAACCTCATACCCAGAGCTTCCAAACAAGCCAAACAGTTGCAGGTTTTGTACAGAGAAGAATGGCAACAATCTCTGGGACAGAAAACTCCAGAGGAGACAGGAACCCTCCTTTCACACTTGGTGTTGTTCAAGCCTCCTTAGCTGGCTGAAGAGCATCCTTCTCACTTCTGAATTGCAGCAAAAAGAAAACACTTACAGAGTTCCTCAAGAACAAAAAAAGGAAGAAAGGAGGACTGTCAGCAGCACCTGATCACTCCATGATTCCAGCTTCTACTTGTGGAAAAGGAATGAGGAAGCTTCCCTGAATTTGGGCAGACCTTGGCACCTCGAGAGAGATGATTCTTCCCCTCTACTTTGCTCTTGTAAGATCCCACCTGGAGTACTGTATCCAATTCTGGAGTCCCCAACAAAAGGACACGGAGCTCCTTGAGTGTGTCCAGAGGAGAGACACAAAAATTATCAGAGGACTGGAGCACCTCCCCTGGGAAGATGGGCTGAGGAAGTTGTTCCACCTGCAGAAGAGGAGGCTCTGAGGTGGCTTTATAGGAGATTTCCAATACCCAAAGGTATTGGAAAGAAAGCGGGGGTTGGGCATGTCCTGAGAGGACAAGGAAAAATGTTTTAAAACTTGAAGAGGAGAGATTTAGATTAGATATTATGAGGAAAGTCTTCACTATGAGGGTGATAAAATACTGTAACAGGTTGTCCAGGGAAGCTGTGGATGCCCCCTCCCTGAAAGTGTTCAAGGACAGGTTGGATGAGGTTTGAGCAACCTGGTCTGGTGGGAGGTGTCTCTGCTCATGCAGGGGAGTTGGAATTAGATGAACTTTAAGGTCCCTTCCAACTCAAACCATTCTATGATCTTTACCCCCTCGCTCCTCTGCACACCTGGTACCTGGCACCACAGCCTGCTGTGACATTTTTGCCATAATTACCCTCAGGGGAGCTTTTTGTACTTGCTCTGGAATCAGCTCCAAATCTGCTAAATATATTAACCTGATTGCAACCATTGTATCAAGTGGAGTAAAAGCAATAAGATGTTTCAGCTTATAACCTGCCAACTATTCCAGAAACCAGAGCATTGTGGATAGTAAATACAGAGAAGCAACAAAACAGGAGTCAGAGGAATTTGAGTCTTTCGTGGTCACTGATGTAGTAAATCAGCACTGTGGTTTAACACAGCCAAATGTAGTGTAAAGTAATATGTCTGAGGGAAAGGACTGAACTCGAAAGCACATATTTAAATGTGACATTCATGCACTACACGGGCCAGGAAAAGAAGGCTGATTTAATTAAAGAGAAATAAATCTCTGAAGACTATACAGTCCATGTATGCATTAATAAAGGAGGGGGGAGGAAGGAATCCAAGCATAATTTGCATAATTTTAGGCTACGTCACAGAGGAATCACAGTGAGTAGTAAATAAAAGGAGCACAGGATGTTTATTACTAAGCTAGTGACACTGAGTCCAGCTGGGATACTCCAGAAGAGCCTCTGATAGGCAGTATATAAGGTACCATGAAGGATGAGATCCCAGTTTCACTTGTTCCTTCTGTCCTTAGTACAGTGCCTGATGTCCAAGAAGTAAGCTCAGATTTAATTAGAAAGCTCTGTGTGGATATTTTAGTTAAAGTAGTGCCTGCATGTTTAAGGTATGGTAACTTCAGATATTCTCAGCTTTCCACTGCACCAATGCCTGTAGAAAAAATCCCCACTTCCAAGTAAGATGGTCAAAGAGGAGAGAGCAAGGAGTGATGTTCTTTCTAGTGCCAGTGGTCATCTGGGGAGGAAAACACTGAAATCTTGTGGTCACAGAGAAAACCAGAGGGCTAAATCTGTTGGGTTTTTTGCATAACCAGAGAAAGCCTCCGAGAACACTCACCAAAGTATGAAAAATGTGATTGCTCCAGTGAAAACCAGCTGGTGCTGGTGTGAAAGGAAACAGACTCATCTGTGCTCCTCAGGGTAAGAACAAACTATGGCCAAGGACAGTGGAGGAAAACTCCTAGAGTTTGTAGCAACACTGCAGTTCTGCAATGCTGAAAATGGCCCAGGGTGCATTCAGAGAGATTCCAAAAGTGCTGGGAACTTGCAACAAGAAGATGAGGTTCAAGGAACTTGAGCTGAGATTCTCATGAGTATCTCTGCAGAAATCAGGTATCTCAGGGTGAACACCCCAACACTGGCCCTCCTGAAGGGCCGAGTTTATTCTCAGCAGGGAAGGAAAACCTTTCATGGTCACCACATCAAGCTGATCAAGAACTGGAGAAGCAACAGGAGTGGCCTCCTCCACTCTGCCTCCAGAGAAAAATCTGGCTTTTATTACAAAATTCCAGCCTCAAGCTTCCTCCCACAGGATAGACCAAGGAGGCCCAGACTTGTATTAACCAAACTTGAATTAACCAAAAATAACACTTCCAGGCAGGGAGAGGGAGACTGAGGGGATTTCTGATGGGATACAGAGGCCTCTCACCTCCTTCTTGCCACCTCAGCTCCAGAAGAGCTCAGGAGTCAGGGGGAAAAGCCTCTCTTAGAGCTGTTTGGTGCTGATTTATTGGGAAGCCACAACAACCAGTATGTCAGGCAACCCCAAGCAGTGGACAGAAGGACAAAAATTGTCCTTCCAGCCTCAACATGGATCCATTTGGAACAGCTGTGAGTCGCAGAGTGGCAAGGCTCAGGCTGACAGTGAGCTTCAGTCTCCAGCAGCAAATATGTTTAAAAATAGCCAAAGCAAACAGGATACTCTTTGGAGAGGGAAGGAGCATGCACTTTTTGGCCATGTTTGGCCAGCAGTGGGGATATCATCTGGTTGATCCTGCCCATCTTCACTACACATCCTCACTGCTATGTCCATGTCCCACAAACACAGCAGGGATCAGCTGCTCCTGGAGCAAGGCAGCAAGGACTGTCCTCAGGTAATAGCACTGCATTAGAAGAAGGAAAATGAGATTTGTGCAGGCAAGCTGAAGATTCACTAGAGCATGTAAATGTTCCCTTAATTTGTGCATCGGCACTTAAATACCACAAGGACTGGAGCGAGGCAAGAGCAAAACAGATGAACATATTGTGTCTGGTTCAGCCTGGGGAGACAGCCAGGACAGAGATGGGAAGCACCCACAAGCCTTAGTGTTCTGAGAGGCCAAGGCTACCCCAAATGCTGTTGCTGATCCCTGGGTGAAGCCATCAGAAACTGAAGCAGATGGCAGGCAACACACTGCAGGGCAGCAACAGAGCATCCTTGGAGCAACCCTAAGCAGGACAGGGAGTACCACACCAAGCTCAAGCACTGACACAGGGAAAAGCAGCTCAAAGAAAAAGATCAGAGCCACGAGAAGCCACCAGTGATGAGAGATGTCTCCTGAAGACCTCAGCAGCCACCATGGGTTTGTGGAGCAGCAAAGGGTCTGGCTCAGGCAGTAGAAGTAGCACAGACCCCACTCCTCTAAGCTGTTAAAAAGTGAGGCTTGTTCTTTCTGCCTTTTTGCAAGGCAGAGAAAGAGGGGAAGGAGGCACATGCTCAGTCCACCTTCTCAGAGTCTCCACAACCTGAGGCCTCTTACAATACTGGTTCCCCCACTGCAGTGAAGTGGCCATGAAAAGAGGCTTTACTCCAGGTAGTACTTTGGTGAGGTAACTTAAGACAACAGAATTAAACTGAAACAGACAATTTATGTTGTGCAACAGGAAACATTTCCAGACAGTAGTCTGTTGGGCTCCAGAGTGCATTCCCAAGGTAAGCAGCAGAACTGGAATCTCCATCCCTTGACTCATCTGTCAAGGTTACATAAGCACTGAAAGTGTGGTGCGGAGAACACGCTCACACAAGGAGAGAGATGTAACAAGGACCATGGTCTTCAGTGTTTGCTTTTACATAGAAGAAGGTTCCACTAACAGAACAGAAAGCTGAGACTTGGGGCAAGCCAAAAAAAGCCAGAAAGGTCTTGGTGGTACTTAAGACCCTTCAGTGTCCATTGTGATCTCACTATGAGTGAGTTTCTCTGGTCTTACTTTCTTCTTTACAAGTCATAGAAAAAGAAAAAAAATAGCCATGAAGGGAATGATTCTTATCTTCCCTCAACTGCTGCAAAGCAGGAAAAACTTCACTGAAATCTGTCGAGTGATGTCAGCTTAAAAAGAAAGTGGCTTCACTTTTAGACCTGAAATAATTAAGGATTAAATTATGTTCATCTCCCACTATAGCACCCATAGGTAAAGATTTAGGATAGTTTAGAAACAGACTATCTAAAATTTCATTTGAGACAGAATCTCAGGTCTCAACACCTACATACAAGGATGTTTTCCTAAAGGACTTCAGGCTCCATCTACCCTTCAAGCACCCAAAAGTAGCTCCTGAAGCACAGCAGTTCCCCCCAGTCACCTTCCACAGGCAACAATTCAATTCACCTCAGAGCTGAGTGGTCTGTTGGGCCCCTACAAAACTGTCAGCCTGTCACTTCATTTTCTCACATATGAAGAAATGCAGAGCACAGTTCCAGGTAAATACTGTTTCCTCTGCTCCTTAGAGGTGCTGGGAGTGACTCCTGCTAAAGCTTCTCTCCTCCCTCTGTTACATGAGCTCATTAGCCTCTTGGCTACATCTCTGCTAATAAACTCAACCGTGCCAGAGCCCATTCTTGAGCCCTGAAGCCAACTGGCACAGCTCATGCCTACATGTTATTAAACTCTCTTAGGCTCTGAAACAAGCTGGCTGCCTCCAAACTGCCTAGAAAGTCAGAAGGGAGTGTCCTGGCCCACCCTAACCCCCCAGGAGTTGTCCCAGACCGACCCACATGTATTGCCAGAGTGGCTGCACAGACCATCAAGACCAGCTCACTAGCACAGGTGTAAGTTATCCGTGGGACATCCTGAGAGTGAATACTACTTTTGGAAAAAGCAGTAAGGAGCAGCACAATATTCAGAAAGTCTGGAAGATGGGGACATGGGGAAAAAAAAAAAACAAAAAAAAAAACACCACACCTTTCATATAGGAACTGTGAAACAAACTGAGCTTTTACCTAGAAACCAACTCTAGGCAAAGCTGTCAGCATTGTCTCCTGGCTCCCCTGTTGCTGATGGCAGCAAGACAAGGGATGCCAAGGCTGGAGCTTGAACTTTGCCCAGCTACAGGAGATGATGTGCCTTGGCTGGAGACCAGGGCAAAGGACTGATGGGCTCAGGGTGTGCCCAAAGACCCCTTCCTACATTTCCCACCTTTTAATTTCTTCTACTTCATTCCAGCCCTAGGGATGGGGGTCCAGGGAGGACTGTACTGCAAAACTAACATACAGTGAGAGGGAGCTGAGGGATCAACATGAATCAAGTAATGACTTGGATGTAAGCACAATGTACAGAAAGCCTTAGGATCATTTTTCCCAGAACCAGCTCCAAGGTTGGTTTTTTTTTCCCCTATTTCTAATTGGCTGGTAAATACTGTACATATAATTTATGTAGCTGAGTAGCTGGAGGTGTTGGGAACTACTCCTGCCTGTGAAGACCCTGGGGTTGTGCAGCACTGACTCTATCTGCTGGTGTACAGTGCTCTGCAAGTGCTTTTTTTTTCCCCACACTTACTGACACATTGAAATTTACTGCCCTGTGTCAGTGAGTTCAAGAAAGCCTTTTAACTCCGAAAGCCCTGGGAACCAGCTCCAGCACACGCTTTGGGATTTCTCCCTTAGTTTGTTATGCCTTGCTTGTCCAAGAAACAGTCAAGACTGAAGGAGTCAAGAATGACAGAAATAGTACACAAAGTCACAGTTGCTCCACTTTAAAGAACAAACATCTGTGTAATTCTCCCCCCAGATAAATAAATAGAGATGTGTTTTCAGCAAGCAAAGCAAATAAGGAAATGTCAGAGGACAGGCATTACAGGCAGATTTTACAGATGCCAGCTGATTTGTGCCCGCTCCTCCAAGCGTGTGTAATGCAGCTTCCTGCGAGCATTGGTCCTTTCTGCTCGGAAAAGAAATCACCGGGACCATACACACCCACAAAGCCCTCTAGGCTACTGCAAGCAAACCCTAGGAAAAACCTGTACACACTAGATCGTAGCCGAAAGACAAACACGGAGTTGCAAACGCCGAGCACCCCCTGCTCTTCCCCTCCCCTCGCTTCACTGCCTTCCCGGCTTCTCTCCATTCCCACGCCGGTTTCTCCTTCCCTTAAATAGCTCTCTTTTTCCGTCACCCACATCAAGCTATCAGCTATCCACAAAACAGCATCAATCCCAGCCCTGGCAGATGTTGACCTCTCCTATGGAGCGAGATCCACGCCGGGCTCCCCACTCGCGGTCCCTTCCCTGTCCCCCCCCGCAAGCCGCAGGACGGCTCTGCAGCCCCTCTCCCACCCATCACCCAAACCCACAGCACCAGCATCCCACGGCCACCTGCATGGAGGGGACCGTGGCCATCTTCGGGAGAAGTTTGCAAGAGAGAAGGAGGGTTTTTTGGGGTTGGGTTTGTTTTTTTTTTCTTTTTGCTGGCACCACCTGAGGTTCGCAGCAGCCCGGCAAGTCGAGCCGAGCTGCTGGGAGAGAAGAAAAGTTATTTTACCGTTCAGTTCTCCAGCGATGCCGGCAGCAGGGTTGGGAGCTGAGCCCGTGGGGACAGCGAGAGAAGGAATGCGGTGTGACAGGAGGGAGCCTGAGGTGTGCTCCTGCCTCTCACATCCTCCCCAAAAGCCACCCCACCGGGAGGGCGGACGGGGGTGCGGCTGCGGGAGGAGAGGAGAGCGGAGCGCGGGAGCGAGTGTCGAGGAGGGCAGCAACAGGAAATGACACAGAAACTTCACCAGACTCCAATCCAAACTTGGCCTCTGACATGAAAGAAAAGGGAGGTAATTTTTTTTTTTTTTTTTTTTTTTTTTTTTGGGGGGGTGGTGGGGGTGGCGTTGAAGGGAAGAGAAAAATTTTCCCCCTCATTAACCAGCCTAAAAATCTGCTGACTGGGGGGGAAAAAAAAAAAAAAAAAAAGCAGCACCTTTCATATAGGAACTGTGAAACAAACTGAGCTTTTACCTAGAAACCAACTCTAGGCAAAGCTGTCAGCATTGTCTCCTGGCTCCCCTGTTGCNGGGGGGGGGATTCCCGTCACAGTTTATTTATTTGAGCAGGAGTGCTGTGATGATGTTAGACACTGAGAGCAAAATGCCATTTTCAGCAGCTTTCTTGCTTTTCTAAACTCCTTGAACGCTCCAGCTCGTGCCCAAGGGCAGCAGGCAGGAACAAACATCCCCCTTGCACTGCTGCTGGAGAGACCCTGGTTAATTCTGCCTGGGGTTCAAGGTGGCACTTGGCCCTAGGTCCTAGCATATGGGGACAGTGGAGGTGACAGACCAGGGCTGCCAAGGTTTCTGCACCCAGCCTGGTGAGGAGCAAAGGGCTCCATATACCTCGGGGAGAAAGCCCAAGCACCAATGAGACATGGCAATGGCATGACCCCCAGAAGGAGAAAAATCACACTGGGTGTGTGGTGAAAATTTTGCCTTGATGGATGCAAGACACTGCTTTAATTAAAGAAAGCTGGGTGGATATCTTCCAGCAAGACAAATGTGTACATGCTGGGTCCAAGGGGACACTGTTTATTGAACTGGGTGGCAGCTTTTACAGAGTTTCTTAGACCTAGCACCCTGTACACATTTGTCATTGTAAGCAGCCCAGACCTAGCTTGACTTTTGGCTTTCTGCTAACCATGCCATAACCCCTTTGATAAGAGGCAATGGGATTTTCTAAGTTGTCCTCTTGTCTTCCTGATCTGGGACACACAACACCACCCTCAGGTGGATGAGGTGGGCACCACCCACATTCACACAACATGTCACAATATACTGAGGAGCAGGTGAAATGGAAACTTTCCTCTTGGAAACAGGTGCATCACCCCTCAGCCTGCTCCAAGATGTCCACCAGATAGACAAGCTACAGGTTGGAGCCCAGGGTTAAGCTCAGATTGAACTCTTTCCTGGAAAGAAAAGATAAACAGCCATTCTGGCCACAAATACAAAAGTGGTGGAAGGTATTTTTCCTTCAAATTGAACTTTCTCAGGTTGAAGTCGGTCTCACTGAGTCCCCTCCACTCCTCGATGAGTTTAATAGCAACACAATATTCCTAATAAAACAAGAATTTTAAAATATTCCTATTACATAGGGATACCTTAAGGCCAGGTGAGATCACTCCTTTGATCACCACAATCCCTTGATCTCCTGCACAGCTGAAGCCACAGAGTGGTCTCCCAAACCACCACCAGAACCACTACTAGTTATGGTGGATGTTCCAGTGAGACATCTCACCCTGAAGCAGAGGCACTCAGTCCAGGACAACCCACCCCAAATAAATAATTTCTGTTGCTATCACTCTGTGAAGAATAAAAGATGCCTTTTGAAACTTCATATTCATCTGGCCTCACTCCCTAAGCCCTCAACCCTGACCATCACTCATCACTCCACACCAGGAATCTACAGACAAGGCAGGGACAGAGAAGGGCTGCAGCCCACCAAGGCAGAGCCCAGCTTCAGTTTACCCTCAGCACAGCAGGAATATTTCAAGCCCAGGAATAGCAGGGGTTCTTCCAGTCTTTTGGATGAAAGCACCCAAGGGCATGCAGCTCCAAGTGGAAACTGAAGCTTGATACTCCTTTGCCACATAGGCTCAACCTTACAAAACCACAGACAAGTTATCTCATAACCTTGCCCTGAATGAACAAATAAAATTAGCTGAGCTTTTTTAGTCTCTCCCAGTAAGGCAGATTTTACAGACAGACCACAAATTGTGCCTGTCACTCTTTTCAGATCCATTTCCACTGCATTGAAGTCCTTCTTGAACTGTGCCTACCAGAACTGGCTGTGGTGTTACAGCAATGATCTCACCTATGCTGCAGATCTGTAAGACACTCAGGCTGGTACCCAGTCACTCCATCAGGAGCATCCCCCTCTCTGCTGTGCCTTCATGAACGTGGCAGCGTGTTAAAAAGCTGAATCAGGGATTTATTGTTATAGTATCATTTTACTGCCAACTTCAACCTTAAATGCAAAACACTTTTAAGATTTGGCATTTATACGTGTTCGACATGTGCTTTGATCCAAACAAGGGCTTTGACCTGCCTAACCTTTGGTGTATTTTTTTCACTCTTGTGAATGACTTCAGCACAATCTTAAGGTATCAGTTGTCACTCCATTAACAAGAGGTTATTTTCAATTAATCAAAGAAATATAAACAGAGCCTTATATTGAGTTCAAATAAGCTCAGAGTAGAAGTGCCCTTAAAACAGATGTCTAAGGCTGTGTCTCCTTTCAGATCAGAGCTGGTGTACTGTCAAGAAGCCTTGCAGACCTATTTGTTCACCAGCTCAAAAAACCCTTATCAGCTCCAAACCTTGACATACTCCAGCAGGTCCCATTGAAACCAGTGAACAGAGCAGCCCATGATGCAGCTTAGGATATCCAGGCCAAAATCAGATTTGCAAGGTTTTTATAGATTAGAGAGAACAGCAGAAGGGAATTAGATAGCAACTATTATTTCAAAGGATAGCCCTGTAACAAGCCCAGTGTACTCTACCTGTTTCCTCTTGTTTCTGATCCTCACAAGGCAAAATAATAAAAACAGAGGGTGAAGAGACTGTAAGAGACTATTGTCACACCTTGTAATGAACTGAACTGCATCAGGGCTGGTCTTTGGCCTTGGGGCCAGCAGGCACAGTCCAGCCACATGCACACTGGAAGCTAAAAGCCCTTAAGCCCCAAAAGGAGAATGGTCCTAACCAGACAGTTCTTGGGAATGAGCTCTGGCCAATGCTAATGTTCAAGCCATACCAGAGACCTGCTGCTGGGCTGGGATAAAAAAGGACCACAATAAAATTTAACACCCTGAATGACAGTTTTCCAGTGGCAGGGCCCTGGTGCTATTTAACTAATTAAACCAATTAACTAAAATATAGCTAGTCTAAGAATGACAAGCTATCCAAAAGCCCCACAAAATTTTTTCTTCATCCTGAGGCCTTGGATAAGCTTGCCCCCCTGTGTCTCAGACTCGTCTACACCAGCTTTAATAACCTTACTGTTTGCACTTTGGATGCTGATTTTTGTCTGTAAGCTGCTTGAGCTAAGGGGCATTTCTAACCCCTGCAGTTCAAAGCACCAGTGCAGCTCTTTAAATCCATAGGATGGGATCTATCTCCACTCAGCTTGGCCACCTCAAGGGCAGCTCTGAGCTCAGTACTTGTGCTGTGTCTCTGAAGAGACATTAGCTTTCACAGAGAATAATATGTCCTATTCAAATATCATTTAAGACAGGTGGGATGAACCACATCCAGAGTGATTCTGCCTACCCCTCCCTTCTGCAGGGACTTATGGAAGGAACCTAGGTAATTCTTTTAGTCTTGACACCTAGTTTTTCAGTGGCTATCATGGGAGCCAAAAGCAAGATCTGCATTTGCCTGGCATAACAGAGAACAGATTTCAGATCTATAAAATAAATATGACAATATTCATCCCTTTTTATGCCAGAAAAAATAATCCTGTGTAGCCTGGGAACGAGGTACTCTGATTAGGCCATTAAGTTTCATGTAGTAACCACTGGAGACCAATAAGCTATGTGGCACTAAAGAGTATCCTCTCAGCAGGGCATCCACTCTGGATTGCAAGGTGTCAAGAGAAGTGAGAGGCCACTGCATCTTTCATTAGTTCACTATCCTGACTGAAATAAATGAGTTTTCAATGTGACTCGGGTAGCTTCTTGTGCTTGGTTTTGTACATTTACGTTTACATTTACAAGTAAATATGTCTTTGCTAAGTGCCATTTTGTCTCTCTAAAAATACAAACTCAGTGTAATCTGTCAGCTTCCAAACTTCTGACCACTAATCTCATTCACAAAGAGCACCTGCAGCAACACCTGGAAAAGATATGGGCAACACATTTGAGAGTAGTCTCTTCGCAATGAGCTTCCTTGAAAATGAACCTAACGTTTACATTTTTACCAAAAAATAAGACAAGCAGCAGGGAAAGGTGTGTCTGAAAAGGACAGGTTTTGCCTGTTTACTGTTGAAGATGTGCACCCCCTTTCCAATAGTCATTTACCTGTGAGGTTTTTAGTTCTACAAGGCTTAGCTGTCCCATCCAGACACGCAACTAAAAAGATTGTAGAGAGAAATAAACAAACACACCTTTGCATCTGGCTGCTACATGAAGACAATGAATAAGGATGAATGGATGAATAAGGGCTTTGTTTTATTGTTTGTCTGGGTTGGGTTTTGGGGGCGTTTTTTTGGCCAGACCTCAGTTTGAAATCCCATGGCATCCTGGTCCACAGTAGAAACTGGTGGGACCTGTGAATGAACAGCCCACACTACTCCAAGTAGGGTCTTTTTTCTTTCTGTTTCCAGACAACAGCATATGATGTTTAAAAATAATTTTCTACAATTATATTCCTACAAGACCAGAAGAGTGGAACCAATCCTTTTTATCCTGTTGGTAGATCTATAACTTAAACCACAACACAATGTGCCAAAGCATTGTTTTTATTATCTATACTATCACCTTGTTTTATCATTCAGGGGAAAATGCTCCTATTTGAAACACTATCTTAAACCACTAACAGAAGCAGCATTAAGGTCTGGTGATTTTGAGTAGAAGGAACAGTCTTACATACCATTATTTTCTTCAGTACCTTTTATTTCATGCTACAATGTCTGAATCCCACGAGCTTTCACAGAGTTTTCATGCATTAAATTTTAGATTAAAGTTAACATTAGATTACCTGCAATTTTACAAAACATATTCCTATACTTTTCCAGGCATGCCTGCTCCTTCCCATATTATTTCTGGTATTTATGAGGCCAGCTACACAGACTTTACAAGCAAGTGACCTTTAAAAATGAATTAACATCTGTAACATTTATGTCCTACATATTCACAGCAGGAGAAAAGCTGTTTTCAGCTTCACACCTCTCCCTGCCCCCACTCCCAAGCAAATAAGAATTGTTTCTCTCAAGTCCGTCCCTCTCCAGAAAAATCCAGCCTACAAAGGGATTTCTCACAACTCAGCAGACTAGTTTAGTCCTTGGATTCATTAACCACATAATCATTAACCACATGAGCACATGTTGTCCATTCTGTCCAACCTAATGAGTGTGCTATAAATAAAATATCTCTAAAAGCAGGTTTCACCATACTTATCCAAGCTGTTACTGCAAGTCCTTGTAAATCCCATACCCACTTATGTTAGAAACATTCATTACTTGATTATAATCCAAAGCATCAGCTTTCTACAGCTGAAACTCCCTAGCACTTGACTTTGGGTAGACCTCTAACCTCACCTTATCACTTGCAGGCGTACTCCACATTTTCTTCTTCAATCTGTCACTAATGTAGAAAAGACATGGCAAGTCACTTTTGAGAGGTATTTTTAGCCTAGGAGTGTCTCATTAAAAGAAGAACTTACTACAGAAACTGAAAAAAAAAAAAATCTTTCCCATTTCATTTGGCATAGCACTCTGAGAATACCAGAGGTGCTTTTCACCACAACTCATGTCATTTAAAACCCAAGCAATGTAAAGAAAAAGGAAATTCTTTATGAAAATACACTGTGAGTGTAATTCCTATCTATGCCACAAACTTCCTATATGACCTTAGGATTATCTGTACAGCTTTGTGTTCTCCATCTGGAAGGAAGATGAATCAAGCCATCTATTCATTCTGACCTGCCTGCTCACTCATTAAGAGTGTACATGGACACATTAAGTTGTTGTCAACTGACAAAATTGAGATCATATTTTGTCTTGGCCAAAGTTTTTAAAAGACCAGAGAATGAAAAAAAAAAAAAAAAAAAAAAAAAAAAAAAAAAAAAAAAAAAAAAGATTAATTGTAGGAAATTTTTAAACATCATATGCTTTGGTCTGGAAATAGAAAGACAATGATAAAACTCCCAAGAGAAAAGCTGCAGCTAATGAGAGCCTGAGAGGAAATGATCACACATTCTCAATTCTTCTGATGGATGTTCTTCTAGCCTTATTAATCAGAAGTTGGTGATGTCAATAAATCACAGCAGTATGATAACAGATGAAGGTGAGTTTAGCCGTAAAGTGATCCTTGGTGAAGGATTACAATAAAGGAGGAAAAGGAGGGGGAGACAAATACAGTCTTATAAACTGCATCCTTAGCTTGTGAGGACTTGTAGCTAATAAATGTCATTCCTTTTCTCCATTATCTAGGAGATTAAGAATGTTTCTCAATGAATAACTGCTGGGAAGCCTCTGTAGCACCTTCTCCAGTTACTCCAGGAGGTTTACATTACATCAATTCCTTTATTTTCCCATCAATTATGATTTCATTTACAAAGAGGAACTTAAAAGTACCTTACTTCTCTTAACCTCATCTGGAGGAAGCAGTCTCCAGCAGCAGGAAAGAAGAATCCAGGAAAAACAATTACATTTTTGACCTTCCAAGATTTGCCAGATTCTGCTCCGAGATTCCATCAAGTTTTCCAGTATGACCCAATCCTGCCTGAATGATCCTGTGTCAGAGAGGTAGCAACAAGGTCTCTACGCCTCCAGTTAATCTAAACACAGAGCTTTTGGTTTCTATAAACCACCCAGCAATCAATCTACATGTAACACAGTCTGCAGTTTTCAAGGAAAGCTTTTGTCAGAAGTAAATAAATGCATTTGAGATGCTATTGCTGACAGAAGGCTATCTGCCCTCTAAAAGTTTTTTTATGCTACAGAAGACAGCCCTGGTCATCCAAAGCAAAATAAAGCCTGCTTATATAATGCAAATTCAAAATGTGACGTTATTAAAATGAGGCATTTTGCCAATAAGACAAAATTTGCCTTGAGCAATGAAAGCCAGAGGTGTACCAGACATCTAGGAGAGGACAGAGGTACACTGGATGCCTTCGTATTTCAGTTGAAAGCATCCTCAAATTTGGTTTCTTCTACAAATTTGGATTCTTCTTAATCAATTTTGCCATAACATGGACAGATCATAGACCCATAGAATGGGTTGGGTTGGAAAGGATCTCAAAGATCATCTCATTCCAACCACCCTGCATGGGCAGGGACACCTCTCCCACTAGACCAGGTTGCTCAGAGCACCATCCAGCCTGGCCTTGAACACTTCCAGAGAGACCAAGCAGCCACAGCTTCCCTGATCAACCTGTTTCAGTGTCTCACCAAGTTCATTTTTGTCAATGCTGCAGCACAGCATTTCATAGGCAAATACATCAGCTTGGTCCAGGTGCAGTGAAGTTATGCAAGGGTCATTGCTTCTTGTACTGATAACCACACTCTGGGTACTGCCTTACTTCATGTGGAGTAACCCCAAACACCTGCATATAGTACTGTATTCTACAGTAATATAATTTGGGGGTTACAGCTGAGATTCACTGTAGTCCTCAGAGCTTCCCCTGGTTGAGCTGAGGTGTCTCTGGTATCACTGACCTAAACACTTCCAGTGCTGGGTTGCAGCAGCCACCATGGAGATTGATCTTGGCAGTCAAAGAGTCATTCTTTGAAGCTATGAGCTATTTCTCTAGAAAATAAGGACAAGTTATCCTTGTGATGTTGCAGTGGTGCTGCATGGTATAATGGAGATGGCATTTCTGTTATTTTTGTACTTGCCAAGGTATCTACATGTAGCTGTTTAAAGGAAAGTACTGAACACACACATGAATGGACATTAAATTACAGCATTTTCCTCCAGGCTTTCTAAGCCATCACAAGCAAGAAGAAGAGACAAGTACACATAAATTCTAAACTGAGATGTGTAACTTTACCCATAGAGAAACTGAAAGAGTGAAGAGGGAAAATTAAGAACAAAAGAGAGCAAGGAGGAAAAAAAAAAAAAAAAGGGAAAAAAGGAAAGCCCTGTAAATAAACTCAAATGTCTGAGAAAAAGAAAACAGAATACCTGGTGCCAATGTTGCAGTCTGAGGTCTGCTGTGAATGGATGCACAAATCTGTGGTGTGGAAATGAGCCAGGATTACTGTCCCAGGGAACACACTCCCCTGGAACAGCCCAACACATCTCAGGGAGATATGTCAGACTTACAGATCTAATTCTTACCATATGATTCTTGCCAGATGTCTGATCACTAGCAGACTGTCTTAAGAGAGTCTTCACCTCACTTCCACACTGGGAGCACTTAATTTTTATAATGCAAAGAAATGACTGCTTGCAATCAGCATAAGAATAACCTTAAATTACACCTTCATGCTAGAAAGCCTCTGCTCTAGAAATATGGAGGCAGCTCAAAGTAATAAAAGAGTGTCCAGGCCCCTCTTTCCATTGCTCTTGAATGAAGGATGGTATAGATTTCTAGCTCTGGATTCAGGCCTGGAAGCACATCTGGAAGTGTCTAACCTTGCATACATTAGATTTGTGCTACAGTCAAGAAATCGTGACTTTCACAAATATCATAGATGAATAAGATTCCTGGCCTGAAACTAAATATTATTGTTTATTACACTACATTGAGACTGACCCCTTAAAAGCTGCTGATACTACAGCCATGAAGAGTCCAGCTGCAGAGCCTTAGACTGCCATGGAAATGTTCCTGTGAAGTCAACTGTTTGAAAATCCACCCCTGAGCTAAGACATCAAAATCTTCCCACACCTTGTGGTTGCTCTGCATTTGACACAGCAGTAAAAAATTACAGGTATCAACCAGGAGTCATCTCACTGCAATACTCAACCAGTATCCCTTACCTGCAAGAGGGAAGGAATTGCAACACCACAGGGGTGGGAGTCTTTGGCAACACACTAAGAGACAAAATAAAATTTAAAAAAAAAAAAAACAAAAAAAAACCAGCCTTTCTCAGCTAGCTCACCTGGCACAAAAGACATGGATAAAAAACACTGCTGACTTCCAGTGCCAGTGTTGTGATGACTGTGAAGACCTCCCCTCCCTTCCTGATATGTCACTGTTGGATTGAATAGCTCGGAAGAGCTTTATAATTGGAGGTGAAGCTACCTCTGGCCACAGGAACAGCTGCATCTCCAGCAGCAGCACTGCTGGGAGGCATTACATAAATGAGTTCATGTTGGGTCACAGTCAGAAGATGGTGAAAGGCAGAAACACTGCAGCAGACATTGTTTTTCTACAGTGAGGGCAAAAGCAGGCAATTTTTTAAAACCAGTAAAAGACCACTGCAAACACCATTTATTAACAGCAGAATGGCTTCACAGCCAGATTGTACCACTGGCACCAACATCACCTTTGCTACACTGAGCTGATGAAAAGGATATATATTTTCAGTGAACCACCATTTAAACTGAGGCACACAACCCACTGAGAGACCTTCTGTGGAAACTTCCATGTTTTTCAAGACGGAAGAACTGTTCCCAGATCCCAAACCACTCAGTAGCTACTTATCCATGAGCATGCCCCTTGTGCTAGAGAAGAAAATAAAAGATCAAGATCCTATTCTTAAAGAGATCAAGAGCAAGAGATAAAAGATCAAGATCCTATTCTTAAAAATTAAAAAGGCAATAATATACAGAGCAATGAAAGTCTTCACTTATGCTTTCTTTTTTCTAGCAGTGATTCCAGAGGAAAAATAAACAGAGTCCCATCAAAGTGCAGACTTTGTAACAAGGGGCTCAGAAAGGACAGAATTTGGGGATTCCTACACTGGGCTGCATCTCAAGCCCAGAAATGCAAAATGTTCATGGTGACAGGAGAACACTAGCAGTAGAAGAAAAGCGCACAAGTAGGAAATTTTGGAAACTGCTGCTCTTAAGGGTTTTGGTCAGGTGCTTCTAGTCATGTCTTGTTAAGGGTTAATGGTATTCAATATATCAGAGTTGCATTTGCACCCTTAGGAAGGTGGTGAATTTGAGTAAGAGCCTTACAGTATAAGCAAGCTGTCAGGAAAAACAAACAAACAACAAACAAACAAAAAAGCCCTTTAAAAAAAAAATAATAAAATAAAATAAAACCAGGACAAATAAAACTTATCTGACCTCCCTGAAGCTTATAAACTCTACCCTGACTTGTTACCAGATGGCAAATCTTTCTCAGTACCTACAGTGTGCATCAGAACTGGCCATTCCAAAGAAGCATGGTCATGCTCTCTTGAGAAATGTCTCTCACTTAATAACACAGCTTTTGGGGGGTTTTAGCCATTAATCATTGGCCCACCTGTACACCCAGAACTCACTCTTGCTGACATGTTCTGGACTGTAATCTAAGATTCCTGAATCAAATATCCCTTCTTCCTCACTTATGCCTTAGTAACACTTCAGCTTGAAATCCTTAGTGCCTCAGAGAAGGAATCTTTCCAACATGCAGCAGTACAGCTGACAGCAAATGCAGATGCTGAGCTCCCATGTGCTGCTGTTTCTAAATAATTCCTTTCAGGCTGGGCTGGCCAGATGAATACAACTAGGGGACAGATATGGACATGGAGGTATCATAATACAAGAAAACCCAGAGAACATCACTGCACACCAAACCTTTCCTCCACCCTTTGGTCCAGATTCCCAAAGAATTCTGAAATTACTTCTGTGCCCTGATTTTCACTTTTGCTGCCTGGACCCAGGACATATCTAAAACATATTAAAGGTCCAGAAGAAGACAACAGTAAGCAACTCTGATCCTCTGGTTGCTGGAAAGAGAAATAAGGTTCTCATTTAAAAAGTGGAATGCATTTGTTTAGGAACTGCAGACTATTTCAGATCTCATGCCCTTTCACTAGAAGGACATTGTGCAATTCTTCAGTGTCTCCTTTGTGCAATAAAATACGTATTCACATTTCACAGAAATTAAACTGCCTCAAAATCCTATCAAAATAGTCTGCTGCACTTCAAACACTCCTCCCCAGAGGGGAGGCTGCGAAAACAATAGTTGAAAGATGTATAACCCTTTTTCTTAATGGAATACTGGAAGATGTTCAAATACTCATCTGATGAGTGCAGGAATAGAACAGAAAAATAAAAGAGTTCTCTTCAGGCCAGGTCAGGGATCTTCCCAGAGATTCCTCCTCTCCCTTTTCTGAAGAAGCCCAAAATCCAAGAGATTGTGTATGCAATCTGCTACTCAGTATGATACAATGATAGAAACCAACAGATGCATTTAGAAGAATATTAAAAATTAAAATCCCTTAGAGAAATCCAGTAGCTGGTCATATCTGTGCCCCCAGGTGGCTGCAATACAACGATTCTCTGGAACTCCTGGAAGATTTTAGAAGGTGGTCAATATGTTGATGCTCTCTGCACACCACATACATTGAAAAGGGGTAAACAGGTTTATCATCATAAGCTTGTCTGATTCACATCAGTGCCAGGCAAAACCACAGAACAGCTGTTATGGGACTAAACAAATAGATAATTAATGTTGACCAAAAATGGTTCACTGAAGAGGGGAAACAATCCAGACTTACCTTTTGATGAGCTTACAAATGAGGCTGATAAAAGTAGTAGCAGACATCTGAAAAGCATGAGACTTTATTGAAGAATAAACTTGACTGGTTTTAAAATCAACATTGTACAGTGCAGATGAATTGGAGACCATTTGACTGATATCTTTCCAAATGTAATAATAAATAACACTTTGTCTCAGAGAGTGAAGCCATATAGGGTCCTGTCTTACCAGTTGCTATTTCGTATTTTACTGCTGACATGGAAGAAAAAGTTAAATTATTACTTAGTATATGAAAGTTTGGGGAATTTGTATGGAGTGAAAGGAAGCCAGAAGCAAACTGGAAAAAGCTTCACAAGTTAGAGTCTGAGTGCTTTAATATCATTACCACTCTGACATCTTCAGCAGGGCAATACTTGTTCAAGAGATGTGCTATCAAATAGAAGAAATGAAATTATGTATCATTTCTATTTGGTATTGGTACAAACACTATTATTCAGACCCCTTCAGAGGTGGCAGATAAAAGAGATGGGAAACAATTCAGGGGAAAGCCACAAGAATGAACAAAGAATTGGGAAATTTTATTTTGAAGAAAGCCATAAGATGGTTTACCTCTTTAACTTTACAAAGGAAAAGCTGAGAGATTTCTTAATCGCTGACTATAAATAGATAAAGAGAGAGTAAAAACTAGCTAATAATGTTTCTTTGGCCTTAAAGTGAAAGATCAATCAATGGTCAATAGCTAGAAGTTAAATCTAGATGTTCAGAACAGAAATAAATTCAGTTTCTTTCACAATTTTGCAAGGGTATGAAACCATTACAGTCACTGCATATTTAGAAATCAATTTTAAGTTTCACTCCAGTTCAAAAAGCAATTAATTGAGGGAGGTTTTATGGCCTCCTTTTTACATGGTGTGTAGTGAGAGGACAAGGGGAAATGGTTTAAAACTTGAAGAGGGGAGATTTAGGTTAGACAGTAGGAAAAAATTCTCTAATTTGAGGGTGGTGAGACACTGGCACAGGTTGCCCAAGGAATTTGTGGTTGTCCCCTCCCTGCAAGTATTGAAGGCCACGTTGGATGGGGCCTTGAGCAACCTGATCTAGTGGGAGGTGTCCCTGCCCATGCAGGGAGGTTGGAACCAGGTGACCTTTAGGGTCCCTTCCAACCCAAACCATTTTATGATTCTATAAAGTGACAGGGTTTCAAATGGGAAACTGTTATAACTTATTAAATGTCCTCTTTGAGAAAAACTTGATTCTGCTTTTTACTTTAAAACCCTACTAATGGACCACACTGAGGAACAAATTATCTTGTTTTCTGTTCTCATCAAAGAACAGTTAAAATGATGATCTTTCAGCAGCAACATATAATAACAGCTTTTCTAAAACTTGTAAAGAATTATCAGAGAATGAATCAAGCAATTAATCCGTGGTTCTTAATCATTCCTCCTACTCAAGTCCCAAACGCATGCTCACTTCAGCACAGGAATATGTGATGTGTGTTTCATCCAGCCAGGCACTGGAGAAGAAGAAGAAAATAGGCATTTGTGCCCCTCAGAATTCCGTATTTCATGGTATCTGTACCTTAACTAGAAGACCCCACATATATAACTGAGATTTTTGCAGGGGCTGAAATAAACATGCTCTGGTGGTTGAACACTCTTGCTCTCCACCCCCACCTGCCTTTGGCTGTGGCTTGTTCCTTTTGTCACTCATTTATTATTTATTAATTTGCCTCCCAACCCCAGCCCTGCCATACTGTGTCTAAGCACTGTTTCCTTAAGGCCACAAAGAAGCAAATCCGTTGTGCAAATGAAATTCATTAAGACATTCCCTTCCCCCTGGGAGTTAACACCACAGAATATAAACCAGCCTTGTTGAACTGGTGGCCTGCAAACTCAATCCTGCACCAACTGTCCTGCTGGATTTCATCCCAAGCCTTGGAGGAGTCATGCACAGGAGTGGAGCATCTCCTGGGGCACACAGCAGTGTCTTGGGAGTCAATAACTTCTCCTGAGCCTCACAACTGCTGATGGGCAGTGCCAACAAATGCATTGCAAAACGACAACAAAATTGCTCTGCATTTCTTGTAACTCTTTCCAGACATGGGGTGGGATTATCCATCCAGCTCCTTTTGCCCAGGAGCGTGCAGTGAGGCAACTGCATTCCTGCATCCCATTTCCCAGCCAGCACCATCCCCTTCTCCCCTTGGCAGCCCTGCTGAACACCCACCTTCCAAGTCAAGAGGTGACAGATGACCCAGGGGACTGAATCTCTATTCTCCTAGCAATGATCATCACCCTCAAAGAACAGTCTTGAAAGGCAGATTTCCCTCAGTAAATCCCAGGTTTCTGGAACCAGTCTGGAGAGAAGTAAATTCCTGAAGGAAACAGAGACCCTACAATTCCCTATCACTTCACCAGCCCCCTGTTTGGAAGTTGAATAATATCAAGATATTTGTTAGAATCACAATACATATTCAAATACATTGAAAGAGCAAGTTTATGGGGTCATCCAGAAGGTTCCAGAATGGAGACTCCAGTGTAGATGAAGCTGGACAAACACCAAATATACAAGTGGGAGAGTCTGAACCGTACCCGAAATTAAGACAACTTGAGAGTCTTCTAAACAGGGGACTTCACTGACCTAGATTTCAAACTGAAGTATCTACAGACAGGTGCAGTCACTAGGATTCTTGGTCGGCTCCTTAGACTGAGCTTTTTTCACCATTTTCTGTGACTCTGATTTATCCAAAGTTTTCCAGATCTAAAGTTGTCAGTGTTAGTGCTTTGGAAAGTGTGATCTCTCCTAAGATGAGTACCATCCCAAAACTGAGCTTACATCATAACGAATGCTCCTTCCAAATCCCTAATAAGTCAAGTAAAAACAGCTTAACATTGTTCCCTACTGCTCCCCTGAGGTATCTCCCACCAAGTGCTGGCATTTATTTATCACTATTTGTTTCTGGTCCCTCCAGCCTGTTTTCAGTCTGTTTTACAGTCTTCATCTCCAGCCAATCTAAATTAATTTTTCATGAAACAATATACTAATTGCCTCAGTACATGAACAAACATCTTATTTATGCAGATTAATTGACCACATTCTTTTCATCTATTTGGTCTGCACTTGGATCAAACTAAGTGATTATGTCTGGATTTGCTTCTTACAAATCTTTGCATCTGTCATTCATGTTCCTTTTCGATGGTAAATCTAACTTGTGTGGAGGGTCTGCATGATTCCTACATGTCACTAAAGGAACTGAATTAATAACTAAATGTGCTCTGAGTCACACAGAGAACTCAAACTCTTCTTCACCAGGGATGAGGTTTGCTTTAACTGCTTGCAGTTTTACTTTGTTTAGTATTTTCTCCATTATTCTGTTATGACAAAAATTCCTTTCTTTTTCCATCTTTTTTCACTCTATTTTGGCAGCTATCTTGAGGGCTAGCTCATATACACATGGCTCCAAGGGAATACATGGCACAGCAAAGTCTTCTGCTTTCCCTACTTAGGTTTTATTAGAGATGGAAGCAAAAGTTATAGGATAATTGCTAGCTCTTTTGACTGCTGTTTATTCATAAAGATCAATACAACATATTTTCCTCTGTCCTCTGGTTCTTGTTTAATTAATTTAATTAAATTAATTTAATCTTGTTTAATTTAATTCTTCTGTTTTTCGGGGATAACTGTTTGTGAGACAGGTCCTGGACTAATTGCAACAAAAAAACAGAAGGCAGACCCGTTTTCCCAAGTTTTAGTTCTAAAATTTTCCTGTTTCCCTTATCCTTGCAACTCCTCTCTCAAGGTTGTATTCTGCCCCAGCCTCAGTGTATTCAGTTAATGTTAGTCTCAGGAGATAGCACAGAGATTCAGTAAATCCAGCACTACTGACTTCCAGTTTTCATTCTGTGGGGCTTCCTAATACTGTTAGACAGCTTAAGGTCTAAAAAGGGATGAAAGGAAACAAGGCGAGGTAAATGTGTCACTTCCACTCACAGCTCTGCTTATGGATGTTTCCCAACTTGGGGAAAGTCAGGTAACCCACAGGAAAAGCAGTAAGGTACCTTGCCCATGAAAAAGTCAGTGACCTACAGCCACCTTTTGCAGAGATAAGGACTCTTTTTTCCACCATATATAGTTGGGGTCACCCCATAGGATTCTGGATCAGTTTAATGACTGAAACATCAACTTCTTGTGATTAAAGGGAGAAAGGAGAGTCATGAAGAGCTCATTCCACTAAACATAAATGTGAATTTCCACAAGCAGAAAGGAAATGGTGTTTCAACAGTGTTCTTAAAGTTGAGAGACACACATACACACCCAAAAACTCCAAACATATGAGCAGGGAAATCATGTAAGTTGAAGAAAATTAAGTAGCTTCCACAAGAGTCCCTGCCCTTTGAAAGCAGACAGACTTCTCCAAAGAGTGGTGAAGAGAATGACTTGTTCCAGCTGCCTGTGACTCAGCCTGGCATAAAAGTAAGAACTGGCCAGGGCAGTTGTGGGACAGCAAAATGAGGGGAAAATTAAAGGCCAACTACTGCCTTGGTTCAGAAGATGCAAAAACTCACAAGCAGCTGAACACCAAGCTATTTAACATTTCTGGCTCCCTACTATGTCCCATCAGTCAACACCCATATATAGATTGACAGACTGCATACACACACAAGTGAAGCAGAAGCACAGAGATGAGGGTAAGAGCCATTGGAGTCCAATGGTCACAGTTGTATCTGAAATACTTAAATCTGAAAACCTCAACACTTACTTGGGTTATGAAATGAGAACTGAGTACATCTGAAAATGTGGTGAAAATCTTCAAAATTACCAGTCCTTTAGGGACCAGCAGGCTTGGGCTGTGTATCCTGAGAGGACCTCAAAGATACCCATATGTGGAGTTCAGTTAAGATTGTTTTATGGGATAAAAAAAGCAAGAAAAAAAAGATCAAAATGGACTAGATAAGTCTCTTGATATCAACATCTGTGACTCTTTTGCTATCAGCACTGTGACACTGAATTATTTGCCTCTGTTGTCTTGACTAAGCCCTATAGAAATGAGAAACAGCATCTCTCAGGCAATTTGTTAAAATCACTTCAGGACTCTGAGTGATGTTAATGATCACCAGCTGAGGGTGGAGTGCAGCAAGGTGAATGGTATGATGAATGGTAGATGACATTCACCTTCCAGATGAATTTCTAACATCCGTGGAATCCCTCACTACACCTCATTACAACCAACCCTTTACCTTACTTACCTTCATCACTATCCAGGAAAGTACCCTCTTTTTTTTTTTTTTTTTTTTTTTTTTTTTAAGGTCACCCAGGTCTCCAGCACTGGTGCAAGCAGAGATCTCCATCACTTGCACTTTTGGAGCTGCAGACAAATCCTGTGGCTGGCTGCTCCTTAAGGATGTGCTCAGAGCTCTGCAACTCCCTCCCTCCCAACAGCCTCTACATCACCAGACTTTGCAAAACCTGTCCTGAGGAGGCAGAAGAGTTAAGGGCATAAGTACCAGTGTCAGTACCTTGTGAAGGTACTTCAGGTTTGGTGTGTGCGCTCCAAGAGCTGCCAAACTTACAGACACTCAAGATTTTCACAGAAGTATTCACAGAGACAGCCTGTCTCCACGTGTATATCAATAATGCTCAAGTGTCAACACTTCCAGGCTAGGATGTTAAGATGCCCTCACCTGCTATAGGGTTGCTAATGGCCATTATCCCTGTTTCACAAATGGAGAAAGTCAGTCAGACAACAATAAAACAATTCTTCTACAGTAACGCACAGATTAGAGCTGGAATTAAAAAATAGTAAAAAAATAAATAAATCTTGGCTCAAGCATCCTGTATTATCTACATAGTGATCAAACACTCCTCTCAGAGTGTTCATTTCTCTTACCTTCCCATCAGCCCCACCTTCCTCCAGTTGCCACTCCTCTCCCTGTTTCCTATTGTCAGTTCCCTTTCTACAGCCTTTCCCACTGTCCTTCTCCCAACAACAATCCCTTCCTCCCAGTTTTACAGCTTTGCCTGAGGTCTTTGCCTGAATTCCACTGCACCAGGCCATCTCCCCAGGACCAGAGATGTACTCAGGAGAACATGCAGCTGCTGGTGGCTGGAAAGTGGCCAGCAGACTCCCTGTTCCCACCAGCTCTGCGGCAGGAGGATGCTGAGTGATGGTGTCAGCAGAGCCTTGGCTGCCTGTTCAACACCCTGGAAGCAGCCCTACTCACTGGAAAAGGGATCTGAAGGAGAAAGTTTGCTCCCCTTGGCCTCACCCAAATGATATTTCATCCGGCATGAAGGAGATGTTGACAGAAGGGTCTGTGTGTCACAGATGAGAGATTTTTAGGCAGTGGGAATGTGTCTCTACCACTCACCTCTGCTCCAGCAAGAGGGGAGACAACTATCCAAGGCTCCTGCACACCCACAGCCAGAGGATCAATGTACAGTATTTCCCTCTGCTCATAAAAAGTGCTGTCAGGTGGAGCAGAGGGAGGGCACAGGCAGGACAGGCAGCTGCCTTGTGTCCTGCAGAAGGAACCAGGGTGAGGACCAGTATTATCTATGGCACTGCTGCTCTCAGTTGGGCACACAGGTGTTTGAAAGTATAGTTTTCATGTTAATTTTGTTGTTGTTGTTGTTGAACTTATTACTTGTGAGCATATCACTGACCTGCTCCTTGGGCCTATTAATCTATGACATCCTGCTCCAGTGCATCTCTCCCAGGATCTACTTCATTACTTAAACCTGACAGACAATTTGTTCTCAGGATCCACACTGGTCCAATAATGGGACTAGGATGGTATTCAGCCACAGGGAAATGGGATAAAGCAGAGCACAGGTACTCTCCCAGCATGTCTGCCCAAGCAGTGTCTCTGAGTGATGAAATGTGATGCTATCATATAGCACAACAGAAAGTACAAATAAATAAAACAGGAGGGTGGGTCTTAAAAATAAATATTGCTCCATTATCTTTTTTTCCCAGGAGAATGAATTTTCCAGTATGCTGGTTCTCTCCACGTGTGGTATCACACACTGCATGGTCTGTTCCCTATAACTTCTCAACATATGCTACAAATATGCTCTGCAGTACAAGGATTCTAAATCAGATGCTTATGCTTCCTCTGATCTTTTGCAGTCACACGTACACGGATCAGATTTTGCCACAGGCTATCTATCATTTCTCCCCTTCCAGCATCTGAAACACATGACCCACTATTCAGATTTATGTATGTTTTACTGCAGTTTCCACACAATCACACAGAAAACCTTAATTCTCACCTTATGAGGCCAAGCACAAACACGTAACACTGGACACAGGCTGCAGTTCTACCCCTTCCCCTTCCAAAGTGTCATGACTGTATCTCTGGTCACCACCAGGATGTATTTTTCACAAGGGATAGAAAAATATCTGAATCAAATCCCATTGCAAGCAAAGCCTTACTCTTCATGTTTGGTTGTTTACCTGCATCATTTCACACCTCCAACCCCAAAGAAACACCTGAAGTCATTAGAGAACTGATGCCCTCTGCCTCTGAGCTCTTCTCATTTGACCTGGGGATGAAGCACAGTGGTTGTGCATGAAGTAGACATTTTCCACCACCGTAGGACAGACAGCTCTGCAAAGGCACACATCCCCCCACCGTGACCCCACAGCACACTGGGAGCTTGTGCTGCCTGGGGCCAGCTTTGGAGATGAATAGACAGGTTCTCTGTGTAGTATTTTAGGTAAAATGACCAACCTCTAATGGAGGTCAGGATTACAGTGATGAAGTGTGGTTCAGACCTCCTGCAGGCATGAAGTAACCCCATCCACTGCAGACTCATCACACCTCAAGGCTGAAATTTGCTCATCTCATTCCTCCTTCTCATCTTTTTCTACTCATCTGCCAGGAATTCACCCTGCCTGGCCTCTTCTCCATCCCAGACCACAAGCAGGAGACACAGCTGGTCAGCATCACCCACCTTCCATCTGTTTCCATTTAAGAGCTCAAAAAAAAGGAAAAGAGGCTGTGGGTGACACCCCAGCCCTGGCTTACTGGTTCTATGATACTATTCTGTTACTGCAGCCACCTACCAGCTGTACAAACCCTCCTGCTTCAAGGACTGACATAGTTTGGCACAGCACTCACCAAAATGGTGCTGTGTGTTGACATGCATGTGTAATACCTCACCAAGTGATCCTGATTCCAGTGGAGCTCATCCACTGCCATGTGACATCACATTACATCTGCCTCACCCTCTCTGACAGAACATTTTTGTTTATGATCGGGAAATATCATTCTTCCAGGAGGGCATATCCCAGCTGCAGGGAAGATTTCTGGTGGGGATTTGGCCTCATTGGTTGGATGGAAGAAGATAGATGAACTCTTTCTTAGCTCTCTGGAATGGGACTAGCTGGGAAGTGGTCACAAGAAAATTGTCATGGAAAGTACCCTCCCTCTTCATGGAGCAGATGGCACAGAGGCTTCCAGGGAGCCCTGTAAAATAACCAGTTAAGCTTTAGCCAAAAGCTGTTTCAGCTGTTTCAAATATAGGCTCTATCACCTTCCAGCTGGGGCTGGAAAACATCAGCTCTGCTCTGTCTGGGGGTCTTTGTGAATTTGTATACTCTGAACTATTGCCAAGAGTAACTTTGGTGCTGGAGGGATCAGATGCTGCCCTGTGCAGCACATCAGTAGGGCAGGGACTTGTCCATGGAGGAGGGAAGCTGGGGAAATTCCCTCCCACTCTAAACTATTTCTTGGCTCTTTATATTAGTTATCAGCCCTTGAGAATATATTTTCCTCTCTCTCCATGCTTTTCTGTGGTCTGCGTTATCATTTACTAAATATTAGCACGTGCTATTTATCATGAGGTCTGCAACCCTTGTCCACTCCAGGGAGTTTACAACTAAGTCACAGCAATAAATTTTCTGATATTCTATGGCCTTCATAGCACCAAGAGGCACACAGCTGCAATTGTTATCTGAGAGCCTTCAGCCCCTAATCTCACTGTGAAACCTTAGTCACCAAAGGCAGAGAAGATGCACACACACACACACACAGGTTGTTTATGCTCACACTGGGTTCAGGCTCAGGCTCCAAGTCTGCTCACTAATAATGATGATTACTTTGGCTCCACTGGTTTTAGAACACGTTTGAAAGGCTCAGGGAAACCACATTATCTGCAGCTCCCTTTCAACGGCATGTTTGGTTCCTAAGAGCTGCTGGGCAAGCAAAGGAAACAGGGTGTGTTTGTGGATTGGGAATCAGTTATAATAACAGCATAGTGACCAAAATGAACACCATGGTCTACAATTACTGCTGGTTCCTCTGCATTTATTGCAGAACAGAAACATCTGAGACCTGGCCCAAAACCTGTTGATTCCACTGACATTTTGCAGCAGGTCCCAGGACCCGTTTGGACAAGACATCAACCCTTACTCACAAATTTGCCCAGCATGTTCAGGGAGTTTTGCCTTTCTCCCTGCAACAGCTGTTGTCTAAAAAGACATTTGAACCTTGACTGGAAAGGTAATTCCAACTCTTCCTCATTTTGGAGCTCCAAACCCCCTTTCAGAGTCATTCTTAGTTAATGACTAAAAATGCTTCGGCTTCTCTTGGCTACAGATTATGAGCCCAAGCACCTCCAAAGTAAAGCAGAGCTCAGACTGAGCTGGGAATATTTAATAAAGAGTATTAGGGTGGTTTTTTTATTATTATTAAAGAAATAAATTAAATGCTACTTGAATGTACATGTCCAAAAGAAACACTCATCTGAGCAGTCTGTATTTTTCAAAGTTATCAAATTAGCCCAGTTTTTTTTCCTCTGCCAATCTAAATAATGGTGGATATTGTCCAACAACTTCTTTTTCCTTCCAATCAGGCTGAGAAATCAGGCATGAAGCCATTATCATCAGAGAGGGGACATCCTTCTGCCCTGAAGGCACCAGGTAGTGGTTGATGGAGCAGGTGCTGCTCTCTGAGAAGGGGAGGCCAAAAAAGGAGGAGACACATTGAGTGGCTGAGTGGCCACGTCCTGTGTGCATAGGGAACAATTGGCATTAGCAGTTTTTTCTTTGAAACCTTAAGGCAACAAAAACAAGAAAAAGAACCAGACAAAACTATCTGAGAACAGTCTGAGAGCAAAAACTGGGGCAGTTTCCCCAGCAGCAGGAGGACACAGCTCTCTTCTCTGACCTTCTCTTGCCCTGTTGCTATCACAGGAGTCAAAGCAGAAAAGGTCTCCAAGTTCTGGGCTCTCGGGCCACTTTCTGGCTAATGCAAGACTCAATCCCCATCATACAAGGACCAGATTGTCTCCACACTTCCCCTGCAAGAGATTGTTTTGCAGCCCCATGGCTCTTTCTGGCAGGGAAGCTGTCCTGATCTGGAGCAGGGATGTTTCCCATTCTGCCAGGTTCCTGAATGCAGGAGCCTGTTATCCCAGAAAGACTGAAGAATAAACAAAGAGGGGCTGGAAGAATAATGATCAATAAACTTCCTTGATCTGGAGGTCAAATTTAGGGCAAATCTATATTAATAAACTAAAGGGCTCAAGAACTGGCTTGCAATTGTATGCATGTTTTATGTAACAAAATTCCCAGAGATAATTTGGCCTCTGGCCACCCAGACAGCACCCTGGCATGGTCCAGGGGACAGCATGGCCAGGGAATTTTTCACTGCAGATCATCTGGGTATAGAGAGTTTGTGTCTCCAAATGCAAACTATGCCATGCCACTTGCCCTTAGGGATGGAGAACATTTTTACTGCACAAGTGTAGCCCAGAGAGACTCTCTCCTAAATACAATTAAATGCAGAAACTGGCACAGAGCAGTGGCTGCTGCAGTGTGAAGGGGATGCCTGACAGGCTGAAGATGCCTCCTGGGTGTATTCAGACTCATCTCCTCCCCTTTCTGCTGCCTGGGAGACACAAAGGGAGCAGAAGATGCTGGGGGCTGCAAGTCTGGGGGGATTCCCTGGGGATTTCCTACTGGTGGGCACTGAACAAACACCAGTAGCTCCCGGGATGCCCCCGTGGCCTGGGGACAGTGAAGTGGCCAAGCCATGGCACACTGCAACACAGCAGCTGGCAGATGGTGCCAACAGGCTCAGAGCCAGCTGGAAGGGCCTCTAACTAGGCTATGTTGGCTTCTGCCAAGATGAGGGCTGGGTAGTCCCTGGAGAACCTCCCAGGTTGTGGGGACTAGCTGGAAGCTGCATGCACTCAGTGTTTTGTTTCACTGGAGAGTTTCCCTGTGAGAGTTTCCAGTGGTCCTTCCTCCACTGGTTGTCAAAACAAGGAACTTCTTTTTCCAGCTAGAATGTGTCCTCCAAATCAGGCAGGACCTCCCATGTTAGAATCAGGATGAAGGATGCACACAGAACAGCTGTCAGAAGGCAGGAGGGTTATGGAGGTACTCACAGCTCTGCTTTCATGGAATCATAGAATCATAGAATTAGCCGGGTTGGAAGGGACCTCAGAGATCATCAAGTCCAACCCTTGACCCACCGGAGCAGTTGCTAGACCATGGCACTGAGTGCCACATCCAGTCTTTTTTTAAATGTCTCCAGTGACGGAGAATCTACCACCTCACCGGGCAGCCCATTCCAATGCCTGATCACCCTCTCCGTAAAGAAATTCTTTCTAATATCTAACCTAAATCTCCCCTGGCACAACTTAAGACTGTGTCCTCTTGTCTTGCTAATAGTTGCCTGGGAAAAGAGACCAACTCCCACCTCGCTACAGCCTCCTTTCAGGGAGTTGTAGAGAGTGATGAGGTCTCCCCTGAGCCTCCTCTTCTCCAGGGTGAACAGCCCCAGCTCTCTCCGCCTCTCTTCATAGGGCCTGTGCTCGAGTCCCTTCACCAGCCTGGTTGCCCTCCTTTGGACCTGCTCCAGGACCTCGACATCCTTCCTAAACTGAGGGGCCCAGAACGGGACACAGGACTAGAGGTGTGGCCTCACCAGGGCTGAGTACAGGGGCAGAATCACCTCCTTGGACCTGCTGGCCACACTGTTCCTGATACAGGCCAGGATGCCATTGGCCTTCTTGGCCACCTGGGCACACTGCTGGCTCATGTTCAGCTTCCTGTCAATCCAAACCCCCAGGTCCCTCTCTGCCTGGCTGCTCACCAGCCACTCTGTGCCCAGCCTGGAGCTCCCCATGGGGTTGTTGTGGCCAAAGTGCAGGACCCGGCACTTGGCCGTGTTGAACTTTCTTGTGGACAAACACCCCAAAGAGCTGGTGTGCAAAATAAGGACCTGACAGAGTGCCTTGCATTACTCCAGTGCATAAATATCACCAGGAGCTTTTGACTGAGAAAAGTTGTTATACTTGGGTAGGTACAAAACATTTTTGGATGCAAATTATCCTGTTTTTCATGTTACACGCTCTAGCCCTAACCCCTTGTGTTTGAGATGAGTAGGTTTCCACTGAAATAAAAAGAATGGGAAAGTTTTTCTTTTATCTCTAACTGGGAAAAGGAAGTGCACTTCAGAAGGACGTGGATACCTTTGATGTCACAAAATAGTGAAGAGGCTTTTTGCTCTTCTATGCCATAAGAAGGCTGACACTGCCATGTCCATTTTTGGGATGCATTGTTTTCAAAGATGGCTGAAACCAAGAAATAAATAGCAACACTAACCTCTCTCTTGTGCTCTTTCTGTCCTCCACAGGGACAGCTGCCAGAGAAAGAAAACTATATTAGGAGCACTGCATTCCTTGGAAAAAGACAAACCCTTCCCAGGGTTTCATCCTTGCTCAGTGACACAAAGTGGTTGACTCAGCACTGGATTCAGACACAAGTGCTTCACAGTCTGCAATGTAAATGTCCACCTGGATATTAGGTGTGTGAGTTCCCATTATTATCAGCATTGAGCTGGTCTTTAACAGTCTGAGAATAATTCAGCTGGTCAAATACCCATGATCCAGTTAAACATGAGTGTCCAGTGTTTTTAAAAAGGCTCTAGGCTGAAACATCAAAGACAGGGTATGCAAATATTAGGCAGAACCTATAAATAAAACAAATTGTCTACAAAATCATTATGTGCCTGTACAAGGGTAATTCTGTTCTAGGTATGTAGCTGGTGCAAACCCAAGTTCCCGTGGCTCATTGGCTACAGCAGATTTGAGATCTCATTGTCAAGCTGCAGACCTGGGGGAGTGTGGTTAGAGAGCTGTAAGTTGGAAATGTACCTGGGGATATTTTTTGATAGTCGACTGAATATGAGTCAGCAGTGTGCTCAGGTGGCCAAGAAGGCCAATGGCATCCTGGCCTGTATTGGGAACTCAGTGGCCAGCAGGAATAGGGAGGTGATCATCCCTCTGTACTCAGCTCTGGTGAGGCCACATCTTGAGCACTGTGTTCAGTTCTGGGCACCTCACTACAAGAAGGACACAGAAGTGCTGGAGAGTGTCCAGAGAAGGGCAACAAAGCTCCTGAAGGGCCTGGAGCACAAGTCCTGTGAGGAGCAGCTGAGGGAGCTGGGGGTGTTCAGTCTGGAGAAGAGGAGGCTCAGGGGAGACCTTATGGCTCTCTTCAGCCACCTCAAGGGAGGTTGGAGCAAGGAGGGAAACAGCCTCTTCTGCTTAGTGACTGTGATAGGACCAGAGGAGATGGATGGAAGCTGTGCCAGGGGAGGTTTAAGCTGGATGTTAGGAAATATTTTTTCACTGAGAGGGTTGTCAGGCATTGGAATGGCCCAGGACAGTGGTCACCATCCCTGGAGGCATTTAAAAGGCATTTGGGCCTGGTCCTTAAGGACATGGTTTAGTAGTTAGATTATAGTGTTGGTCAAAGGTTGGACTTGGAGTTCTCTTCCAACCCAAACATTCTGTGATTCTGTGATTGACCCTCCAGGACCCTCCAACTTTGAGATATTCTATGATTCCAGACAGCTACATTCAGTACCAGAACAAAAATGTGAATCCCATCCTGCATAACCAAGTACAAACCCACTGCAGAATAAGAAGCCTCTGGAAGGGAGAGCATTTCCTGAAAGCAAATATTATTAAACAACATATATATTTTTCTCCTTTCCTGATAAGATACAAAATAGTTGACTAGTACATTTAAAAAGAAAAATCATTGAAGAAATTTAGTAAACTTTTAATCAACAAGCTGCTAAAAACTTTATTTAAACACCATGAGGTTTGAAGGCTCAGGAAAGTAATGACAAATAGTCATTGAAAATATGTAATTTTGTAGAAAACACTTTCAAAGGAATAATTTCCTGACCTAACTTTAGATGTCAGCAGTGCAGATATTCACACTTTGTTTAGTCACCATAGGTTCCTTTAAAAACAGAAGAAGGAAAACAGAGAGAAGTAAGCACTTGTAAGGTACCTGAGATATCTACTTGAAAATGAGACGAATTGCAACCTAGAAATGCCTGCTTCTTTTTGTATACTGACTACAAAGGGAGGCCAGTGAATCCCGTCCATATGTAGCTGATTATACTGTAGATGGCTACATCTGGTTAGCATTAGAGCCTGTTTAATAACATACCTATTTGCAACTGCATTCCTATTCAGATCAATAAGTCTACACACTCAGTACTCCACCCCTCTACTTACACTCAAAATTACATCCACTGCTGCTCCAAACCTTTTGTCTTCAACTTCAAAAGCATTTGTAAGCTGGACTCAGCTACACTGGTATCTACGACTTGCTTGGTAAGGTCTCTCAGGAAAACACAACTTGCCAAGCCAGGACAAGACACCTGAGATGCAGAGAAGACGTGGCAGTCCCTCTAGGTCTGCAGAGGAGCACTTACAGAGAAACGGAGAGGAATCATTATATGTCTTTTCACTCAGGGAAATATTTTCATCCTAACCAAACTGCCAGTGCTAATGATTAAATACATTTCCTTGAATAAAACCTATCTGCTCAAGACTTCAGGAAACACCTTTACAAAAAGCCATCATGCCAAAAAGTAAAGCAGTTCATATGATCCTGAACTGAAGACCAAGCCAGTCTCACATATGTAAAGAGTTGGTGGACCTTGTTGCAGTCTGGGACAGGTAAATCATTTCTTGCACCAGCCTAGCTTGAAAGTCAAAAATCCTGGCTCAGCCACAAGTGTGTTGGCATCCCAGGGTATGGGGTGCTGTTTCTTGGCCAGCTGCAAAAGGGAGGTAAGTCAGTCACCCAGATCTATAAAGCAATAACTTGCACTGTTATTAGAAGCCTGCCTCCCCATCTGGAAATTAAATGCAAACATATGCCTGTGCCTGAGTGTTGCTTAAGAGAAAATCACCACCTTGACAATGCTAGATGGGGAAAAAAAGGAAGGAAAGAAAAATAAAAAATACAAAATGAGAACTGTGCCTTCCCAGCTTCTATTTTTTTACTGTCAAAGCACCCTCATTTTTAAGTAAGCACAAATTAGGGGACAAAGAAAGATGAGGTGAAGAAAGAAAAAAAATCCACTTGTTTGTTAATACTGTAATAGGTTAAGAAACATCTCAAAGAAGATGTATGTATCACATGTTCCAGCTCCAGTTTACTAGGTGGCTCAATCCTCTCAAAAGAAAGTCACAGCCCAGCACAGACATCCTATACTTCATTCTTCACCAATACCCCAGGCATCTGCAGAAAGTTTGTATAATCTCTAATAGCACAGAGGATAAAATTTGCCTTTCTTACTTGTAGAGTCAGGTACAGCTTTCAAACAACATAAGACAGATCCTTTGATCAATACACAGCATGTTAAAAAATGTCTGTTAGCACGTAATCCTGGGATAAATCCTGGATGGTTTGGGTTTTTGGGGGAGGAGAAGAGAATTTCATATTCGTTATTTTTAATAGTAATAAGAATTCTAAAAATACTTCAGAAGAAACAAAAAAAAAAATAGAGAAATATGAGACAGTCACTGAATTCATGACTGAATGAATTATTTTGACAATGGATATGGGCAGCCAAAGCTTTCCAAACCTTCCTGTCAATGAAGCTGAGCAGCCACTGTAGGGTCTGAAAGCAGAGACTCATCAGCTCTGTGTGATCGTGGCTACACGAGATGCATAAACTGAAAGCCCATGGGAGGTGGTTGAAGCTGCTCCTCTCCTGCCAGATGCTGAGCAAACAGCCCTAGGACCTGCAGCCAAACCACAGGAGGCAGCCAAGTGACTGCTCAGTACCAAGGAGCTGGTGACAAACCCAGGTTGAGAAGAAAGACTCTTGGCCTTGGGCCAGTGCTCATCCACTGGGCCATACGAACTACCAAAAATAAAGAGGCAACACTTGTTGATAAGGAGGAGGGGGAAGAAGTGTGGTAGGGTTTTGCACTCTTATGAGCTGATCTATTTTCTTTTTAATTTTTCATGTATCCTTGTAAAAAAAAAAAAAAAAAGACTTTTGTTGTCTGTTTCAGGAGGTATTTTTCTATTTTTAGTTCTAGAGGAAACACTACAAGAATTTCATCAAAGCTTGAAGCAAATAAATATGATCTGGGGACTAGATAGTGCAAGTCACACCTACAAACTCACCCCTGACACATACTCCGCAGGACCCTGCGCGTTATGAGCATCCAGACTGGGGAAACTTTTGGCCAGCTAGGGAACAGGTCTGTTGGACTCCAGATGGAGCTGTGCTCCAGGTATCTTTCTCTCCCTGAGGCTTTGGCTTGCACTGTAATGGAGTGACACCCATTCAAAAAAAAAAAAAAAAAAAAAAAAAAAAAGAGACCTCCAAGTCTCTGCCTTCACTCCTCTCCTTTCCCCCAAGGCACCAACACCAAGGGTCCATCTCCTTGGATTAAGCAGCCTCCAAAGTCTTTTCAGGCAGCTGTGACATGGCTTTGAAAGATAAGAGGGAGCCGGGGGTGGCCTCATGAGTTAGGAATTTAGTTAAATATCTTCTAAAGGGATTTAGTAGGATTTGCTTCATTGTTTGTATTATGCAGTATCAGTCATCCTTAAGGCCTCAGGCGTTCATATTATCCAAGCTAGGAACACAGCTATCCAGCAAGGGATGCTGATACTGTCCCCCATGATCCTGTTTTCCCCATGCAGAAATGCTTCTCTGTTCTGGCATTCTGAAGTTGCTACTTTCCTTGGCTCAGTTCACCTAAATGAGGGAAAATAAGTGAAATACTAAGCAGTGGGATACTTGGGACTAAAACTCCTGAGAGAGAGTCAGTTTTAATTCCAAAGTAGTGGTGCTGGTACTGCACAATGCTGAAACAACAGCTGTTGTTAATATACAGCAAAGAAATTGTAAGTTTCTGCTGGTCCCCAGGGGAAAAATAATCATAAGCCTGCTCAGTGTTTGCTAGAAGATACAGGTAATTGTGGAAAAGAGCAACAAAAAGACAATTGAGGGACTGGACAGGTTGATTTATGAGGAAAGATTAAAGGAGCTGAACATGAATGGCTTAGCTAAAGAATAACTAAAACAGGACACAGAAAGTAGCCACTGTCAACAGTATTTGAAGTGTCTGTCTGAAGGGGCATTAACTGTTTGGGTGCATACACTTTGAATAAATGGAGGTCATGGAATGGAGGTCGGAAAAGTAGATGTCATACAAATGTTTAGGAAAGTTTCCTGAAGAACAAGACTGATGGGTTGGAACTCCTCTAGCAATCCCCTCCCCACTGCAATGGAAGGTGGGGTTCATTTGCTCTGAGATGACTTCACAGAGGGAGCTTTTGGGGTGGTCTCTACTCTTAAATGCCTCACAGACATCCCCATCTCTAAGCACCAGTGCAGGGATGACCAAGACACCAAGACTGCAAAAGTCTATTCCAAAAGTTCCATGCAGTCAGAAGATAAAATGTCCATGCCTTTGACCTCAGAGATCAAACAGGAATGCAAGATGTTCCAAGTGGGGAAAAAGAGTGGTTCTCTGCTCTTCTCCTGTACCACTGAAAGATGAAATGGGGCTGGACATGTTCCTGGGTAGTGAGATGGCACAGAAATGCCAGGCTCTATACCATCACTTTGCCTCTCCCAGCTGAGAACTTGGACTGAAACGAGAGAAATGCTCTTTAGTGACACATGGCTGCAGAGACCCAGCTTGACCATCTTTCAGCCTTTATAATAATAATACATAAGCCATGTAAATCATATAAGGAAATGCACACTCCTCCCTGTCAAGTTCATGCAGGGCAGGGGTTGTTAGTGGCTGCCTGTTACAGAGCTCCCTCCCCAGTTATTTGGGCCACGTAGAGCCACAGCTCACAATCAGAACAGGGAAAAAAGATAAATTATCTTGTCCCGTCCTGCTGTTTTGTTTTCATCTCATGTAAGAAAGGATCAGGTAGGAAATACTGCATGGTGAAAAGTTCACCTGGAGAACAAAGCATGGATCAATTCATCTAACAAAGTCCTCATGGAACAATCATCAATAAGCTGCTGGGTAGGGAGGAGACATGCACAGGTAAGGCCTTATGTTCACAGATCTTTGGTTCAGCTCCTATGGCATGAACCATAGAATTAGCGGGGTTGGAAGGGACCTCAGAGATCATCTAGTCCAACCCTTGTGTAAATGTTGTCTTCATGCTTAAAATAAGGTTAATACTTTCTCCCAGTCTGCCTGGCCCTGCCTCTATAACCACTAAATTACTCACCTTAGTAACAGAGTGCACTGCACAACAGGACAGTGCTTGCTGAGGTCTGTAGGCATGGCAACATTGTGTAAATCATTAGTGCACTTCCCAGCAATTAAATACACATCTGATGCCCATGTACCTTTCACCAATGGGCTACAGACACCTCTGAGTGGCTCAATTTCAAGCCCAGCTCACATGATGTAAGAGACCTCATCACTCGAGGTCCCAAATATTCACCTCTTTGTTGGCTTTCCCAAAATTCCTACTTATTAGCTCTCTCTGACCCGCTCTTCCAGTTCTCTTTTTTATGGTGAGGAACAAGGTTTTTCCATATCCCAGAGAATTTCCTATTTGCTTCATGGAAAAGTGGAGAAAGAGGAGAGAGGGCAGTTAGGACACAGCAGGGCAGTGTTACATGGCCAGCAGAGAAGCTGCTTGTGCTGGCAGAGGGACATCAGCTTTGAATCCTTCCTCAAATGATGCAAGAGAATAGCTTTGTCTTGATATATTTTCCAAAAAAACAAAGGCAAACACATATGTGATCCATGCAAATATATCTTAATTGGCCATGGTGTCAAATGCTCCCTTTAAATTTTAATTTAATGAGTGTTTCACTGAGCTGTCAGCAATCTCCAGTAGCCTCCAGGCACTAATGAGTTAGCATCAAGGTGCCAATGCTTTTGGCATTAACCTCAATTAGGAGGAGTTAGGGTGATCAGTGGCTGGAGGGTCAGCCATTCATTGCTGAGAGATTCCTCTGGCTATAGCCTGCAGTCTGCTGCAGGAAAGGGGCTGGCAGCCTGGCTGCCTCCTGTCTCAGTGAAGACGACTCATATGTGGCAACATGACTCTTAATTGCTGTATTTGAAACCTGTGCAGGTCCTGACAGGCATGGAGAATCAACAGTAACCCTATATAGTGAGGTTATTGTATGAGGTTCTGGGGTAAAAAAGTACCCTGTGACAATAAAATCTACCACTTATTCGTGGCCAGAATTTTTAAAAGAACACCATTGAGGGAGTCAGTATGTCAGAGAAAAAAAGTTTGGACAGCCAGGTTATGCTTACAGAAAAAAAAAATCACCATAGTGATAACCCATGTAACTTTAATTCTGCTCTACTTATCTTTCCCCAGACTTCCTGAGAGATTTCCTTTAGATAAATTTCATTCAGATGTCATCTTGCACAAACATTCTCAGGTAGATCTGCATTCTGGGGTGAATTCATGGATAGACCACAACTGCTTCCAAGGCTACGTCCTTCTATTTCAAGCAGGAAGGTCTCAGGACAGCCAGGCAGACCCCTAAATCCATCCCCAGCCTGAAATCAGCTCTCCAGATTGCTGTTCTGGCAGATTGCTTTTCAATCCCAAGCATATGTGCTTATTTTTGCCCAAGGAAATTATTCAGTGAGCAAATCTGTTATAAAAAAAGTGAAAGGTTTGTCATCCAACATAAAATCTGGGTTGTAACAATATAGCAGTACAATTATTACAATGGAGACTCTGGGTCTGCTATAAAATATTTTTTAAAATTTCTAAAACATATGGGTAATACCAGAGTGAAGCAAAGTCCCACCTGCCTCCTTCCCACCCCTTCCATCACCTACTTCACCAGGAAAATCCAACCACCTTTCCCTACATCCAGCCATTACTGCAACTCCAGCAGCCCCTACCCAGGAGCAGCACAGAGCCTCAGCAGGAGTGGCAGCAGCCCCTTACACACAACAGGAACCTCACAGTGAGCCCCTGGTGCACAGCCCTGAGACTTTTTTACTATCCTCATCAGCTAAAACAAAGCAAAATATAGAGATAAAAAAAAAAAGGCCTCAGGTGCACACACCTTGTGAATACTGGAGATCAGGGGTTCAGACTACTTTAGCTGGGACTCGTTTTTTTCCATAGTTGAAGCTCTGTGTGTTTCCCAGCAGCAGCAGAGATGGAGGACTGTAGCAGCAGTTTGGCAAGGCTTGCCTAATTGTAAGGCAGCACTTGTCTCACAGCTCATTCTGCTTAGGATCATCATAAAAATTGTCCTTTGAACTCACTCTCTGCTTCCTCCAGTCCATTCTTTCTTCCTCCCCATCCCCAAGGCAATGATTTTTATCTCCAGTCTCCAATTCTTCTCTGCAAGAATCAAAGGGCTTTCCCTTGAGGTGACAGCATTACCTGCTGCTCCTCCTCCACCTGAGGTGCAGACCTCTGCTTCCTCAGAATATTTATTTACCCCCATCTGTGTCAGACACAGGCTCATTCTGCCCAGGCAAAGAAGAGATTCTCTGTCTGGGCCAGCCAAGCCAGACATGTTTGGACTCTTCTGGATGTGTGATTCCAACCAAGCTGCAGTGATTTGTACAGACAGTAAAGACAAACAGAGCAGCTCAAAGACTGTTTCCGATTACCAAACTCTGCCTTAAAAATAATCAGGCTGTTTGTGCCTTTTCTAATTACCTGCTAAAGTTGTTCTTGGCCATGTCACCCACATGTCACACCCCTGTGAACACCACTATAACATTAAAGCTAACCCTTTGCCTCTGTAGCATATTCCTCCTTGGTGTAAAATGACAGAGTTACTGTAGTCTCTGTGATTAGCAGGTACCTCTAAGCCCAGAAGTAAAGCATGTGCAGCACCTCACTTTAGTATGGGTCAGCAACAGAGATGGCATCTTGCCTTTGCCCTCAGGTTATCCATGATCTCTAACAGACCTGTGCCATGAATCTGAATTACATGAGCTTTCCTGACTCAGGCCTTTCCTTCCTTGCTTCCCTCTAAGACCTAGGAAACTGCATCTACAAAATCTGAAGACAATATAACCAAAGGTGACAAAGTCACAGGCTCAGGAATTGGCAAATGTCAGCCTAAAGTTTTGTTCTTACCCAACATGGTGCAGCCTGCAGTTACACTGCTTTGTGTTTTCTTAGCAGGTCCTGTGAAGGATGAGTACTTCTGAAAGTGAAATCTAAGATTCTGAAGGCAGAAACAAGGTCCTTGCTCTTCCTTCCCCTGGGTGGAAATGTGTTAAAGGCTGGAAGGAGGTTCAACAAGTCCAGTAGCCCTTGCTTGCAGGAATAAGCAGCATATGCTACATCACCAAGGTAAATCTGCTCTGCCTGCTCTCCCATACCAGCCCCTGACAGCCAACAGCAAATCCAGCCTTGAGAACAAAAGGCCAAAAGAATAAAAACCTGAAAGCCAGTCAAAGAAGACAGCAAAACTATAGACCCTACCCTGGCTCCTAGAAACATCAAGGGAAAAAGTAAATGAAATGTAGGAAGTGGACCTCAGTGGGCATCAGTCCCAGGTAAATCCAATTAACAGGAAAATCCTTCTCCAGAACAAAGTCTGGAGATTGATACAACCCTGAGCTGGAGTGCAAGACACCAAGCTGATGTTTGAGAACTCTTTCAGCATCAACACTGCTGTCTGGCTATAGGTAATTTCTCAAGCTTAAGAGGAACAAATCCCCCTTAAGTACTGAAATAAGCATCATTTTCACCTGTTACCTGGATAAATCTATGACAATTTAAAATCCAGTCAAACAGTGGGAATGGTAACCACTAAAAGGAAGGAGAAAACGCTGGTATTACCATGATGTAGCAGGGATAATTTTGACAAAAAAAAGCATTTGTGCAAGAACAAGGTTGTTGAAAGCCATCTAACCAGATGTAGCTCTCTGCACTGTACAGGTCCTACATGGAGACAACAAAGCTTCAGCTAAGCACTTGGAAGCTGCCCTTATAGTCAGTACAGGAGAACTGTCACTTTGAATATGTAATTCATCTCTTTTGGGCACCTGCTTTAGGTTGAGATGATTTGTGCCCCAAAAGTAGCTGTTTCTCTCCCTTACCTGTAACAAGAATTTTTCTCTTGACACTGAAAACAGCCACATAATGAATTATATTACATCATTATTCTGTTCTTTCTCTATTTAGTAGGTCAAACTATGTGGCCATGAGTTTTAAATCTACATGTTTATGAGATCTGAGAACCACAGTTAAACAAGCATTATCAAACATTACATATTCAGTTGAACATCCCTAGAGCCAGGTTGCCTAAAATGTCTACTTTTTTGTAACCATCAATTTTATTTCAACTTTTGAAGAAAGAAAGTCTGCATTACATATTCAGTGTCTCTCTTTCTCTAACAAGATCCTTTCTGCGTTGCCCTGTTTCAAAAGGGTCTAAAAGACTTTCTTCTCTGACCTCTGGAATTTCTCCTTTTCTATATTTTTTCAGAATTTGGACATCACTTTTTATGGCAGCACTTTTGCAGTGATAAAAATACATTTCCTACATTCATGAATTCATAAATTTTAAGAGCAAAAGAGACCATTACATTCATACAGCCTGAGGCAGTGACAGATCTACTGCACAGGAGCTAATGGGCTAGAGAAGTGTTCCTTTGAGAAGACAGGGAAGAATTTGTGTAGCTCTTCATCCTCTCTCCTTATCACCATCGTGAAGGCAACCACCTCAGATCTCTCTGGCCTAACACAGCCCCTGCTTGTAGTCCAACTTGATAGAATATTTATTTCAACACAACATTTTGGAAAAAGCCAGGCAGCTTTCTAAAGTACCTAGAGAAAGCAAAGGTCAGCAGCCCCCCAGCACCCCAGAGCATCTCTACCACATCTCAGCAGCAGCTGTCCCTGTGCTCATTCTTTATCCTTTTCCTGCCTGGTTCTCTCACTGGGACATGAAGCACTTGGCCTCTGGGACCCATCTTATTGCCTCATAAAGCAGGATGGCAAGATTATTAATGTGACAGAATTGCAGGGTTTTCCAAGCAATTTAGGAGTCACCATGGCAGTTCATTAGCTCTCAGCCCAGTGACTCCTCAAGCATGAATCAAGCAGGAGGCACACACACATCGAAACACACAATTGATGTTCACATCAAAAATACATCCAAGGTCCTCTCTTTTGTTTAATATATGTCTAATGAAGGCACTAAGAAGTCACCAGTTATCAGGACTGATAGCCAACCCATGGAAATACACCTTGACGCAAAGAAATTCACAATCCTTGTCTTTTTTCTTTTTTCCCCTCATTGGGCCTTTTCTGCCCAATGCCTGTGCTTAAAGAACAGAATGTGCTCAGCAGAGGGTTCACATCTACAGTCTCCATTGACTGCAGAGGGAGGTAGGTTGGGACAGCAGGCACTCTGGAGTGTTCCCTTCTCTTGACTTTCAGTGCTAAGAATAAAGTTTCTCTTTATACAGAGGCAAGACCCTCAACCCCACTCAAGGAAGTATTTGAGAAAATATTTAACTTTCATGGTATTTATGCTTGGGTCTTAGAATAAAGCACACACTTAAAAACTTCCTTGAATCAAAGTGGCATTATGAGCGTGAAAAAAATCCAGCACAATGTTTTAATAAACTGCTGAGTTAAGACTTCAGTAGTGGCCAAAAAAACAGGTTTAGCACACTAGAGATGAAGAAGATGAGGAGAATTGAAGGGAGTCTTTGAAGCTAAGCGGACAATAAAGAAAATAGGAAAGGTCAGAAATACAGTAGCTTTTATCAGTAAGTACAAAACCACGAGCAGAAACTAATACCAGCATTATTTTTTGCTTATTTGCTGTTATCCTCTTAGAGTTTCAGGGTACTTAAAAGAATAGACAGAGCTAAAATTTTTATCTCTCCCTCTAGTCACAGCTGCTACACTCAGAGAACAACCCCACCACATATTCATATTATTTGATTTCCCAGAATTAACTTGCCTTTTCCTTTAAAAAAAAAATTACTAATGGATTTATCAATGCAGTAATGGGACCCGGCATACTGGAAAATCCCCCCTTCCTCACTAACCCCTGAGCTAAAACTGGCTTTGGGCCAAAATTTAGTATTTCAGCTCCTGCCAAGCTTTGGGTTCAGAATGATTTTACATTGGAGGATTTTGCATCTGTTTCTTTGGCTGAGCTAATGGGACCCTAATGCACATGAGAGATCACTATCACATCAAGCTGCCAGTTTGTTGCTTGTTTCAATCATCTTGTACATACATGGCAGCTTGTAGCATTTCCCTCTCAGCTAAGTGAGGCCAAGAGGCATTTAACACAAGATGCAAAGGGATATAATGTGATACAGAGGGCTGCTGACTAGAGACACAACCAGTGGCTGGAATAATAACAACAAATTATTCAAAAAAACCACAGCAAAAAGCTAGATGACACCTTTACTTAAAACCAGATTCATCAATAAAGTTGTGTGTTCTGGCAGGAATTCTCATGCTCAATAAAACATGAAGGCTGGAGAAATTAACCTCCAAGAAAATTGTTCATAGCTTAAAGCAAGCAAAGCTCTTGCCTCATCCACTGACCTCTTAGGGACCCAGCACAGTGCTCAGCTTCTGCTTTCAAGCCAGAGAATAGTCTGTACCTACTGACCAGAGAGTCTCTTCCAAATGTTCTCCTGGCAAGGCTGGAAATATGTCACCACCCTAGCTGGTCACTAGCACTGCTCTACACAGCCAACACCAGCACTGATGCCTGTCACAAAGTCCATCTCAGCAAAAGGTCCATGATTTCTGGAAGCAACACATGAGTTTTCAATTCATATTACCTTTTGTCTCCTCATAAATTATTCAATCAAGAGATTTTTTTCATTCATTGCTGTCAGCTGAAGATGTACTTTTGTCTTTCCAGCCCTCCCCATGATTTAGCACCAAAAGCAGCAATCAGCTGCTCCATCCCCAGAAATTATTGCAGTTTCTCACATGGAAAATGTCTGGGAAGGAATGAGGAAGGAATGTGGGCTCTCCTACCCACTCTGACAACTCCACTATTATTTTTGCTCTCACCACCTCTTCTGAAGCAGCATAATGGGTGGATAATGCTGGCCAGGGATCTCAGAGAGTTATGAAGTTACTCACTTGAAGGAGCAACACAGAAAGCTGAAGTGATGCTCAGAGAAATCTATTTTGAACACTCATCATGTTTCCCAAGCAATGCCAGGGTCACCCTCCATCTTTCACTGCTCTCCAGGGAATACCAGCTGCATCCTGCACTCCACGGATCAAGTGCTTCCAACAGCAAGAGGTGGGGAACAGGGATATGCATCTAGGTACAGGTCACAGGAAAGTGACCCAAACCTGAAGGGGTGACATTCACTTCTACCAGGCTGCCTGTCCCCTTTCATTCCCATGGGTTTTGTGAAAGCAGAACACCATACCAGGAACAATAATAACTCATGCAAGATATATAGAAACCCAAAATATCCAATAGGAAGTTTTCTACACTGAAATTGTTCTCTAAACCAGCAGAACATCAAAATACTTGGTTTTATTTCCTTTAAAAGAATGCCAGGGTTTACGTCTGCCCATCACAAGCACATGAGACTGGAATTTGATTTCTTGTTTATTTGGCTTTCATATTTTGAAGGATTTTGCTGTTTGAGGGGAGAGGTATGTGTCTGATGATTGCAAAATCCATCTCAGAGACATGTCTGAGATCATGGGTTTGAAAAGGAGCCATGGGCACATTCAAAGGACGAGGCAAACTTCACTCACTGAAGAGCAAAACATGTCATTTTGTGCTCTCAAGCCTGACTCATTTCCTGATGCAGTTAGGCTGTGACTAGGAAAGTTAAGGTCAGATTAAGGGATCATTTATGCCTTTTATAGTGGACTTTGAGACCAGGACCCCAATGCCAGAATAAGGCTCTGGAGGCCTTTGGAGGAGATATCCTCTTGGAAATGGATCATGGGGCTCTGTTTGGCTTGTGGCTGGATTTTTAAGTGATGGAGCTCTTGATTCACTGCATTGCCCTCATTTCTGTCAAATCCCAATGAAGGGGATCTCCAGTCTCTTCATGAGAAAAATCATAAAATATAATCACCTCCCTGGCTAGAAAAATCATAGGACTTTAAATGGATAGCCTTGCTACTTCTTACTACATCATTTCAAACAAAAAAACTAAGAAGCCAAATGAAAAAGGAAAAAAATAAAATAAAATTCAACCCTCCTGCTACTCCTGCCAAATGGATCAACAACCAGGCAGGAGCCCAGAGCCTGACACTCCTGCATCAATTTCTCTGCTTTTCAAGGTGCTGTACATGTGCCATGCTACAGCAACTGTACAAAATGCTATAGGTGACTTCATCTCAAATACCACCTATCAGATTCTGCATGCTGTATTTATAGACAGAGGTTGACCCACAGACTTCTTGTTGTCTGAGGACACAGCCAGCACTTCTACTGCATGCTTTGCCATCTGCTCAGCAGATTCAAAATAGCACCAGAATTTCCACTTCCAGGTGGATGGAGCAAGAAACAGAGGGAGACTGAATGGATCCTAGCAACAACTATATAAGCAAAACCCTTAAGCAAATATTTTCAAATACAGCAGCTACAAATCACCAAGAGAGAAGACAGACCTGACATTGTTTTCACACCACAGAGCTCATAGAGGAACAATTTTTTTCTGTTGCAAAATAAGATGACTAATCAAGGAGTAGTGTCTCTTCAACACTATGACTTAAGCTCCAAACTGTTTGGGTTTGTGTTTTTTCAAATAACAGTATTTTGCTAGGAAAATATTCCAATGTTTACCAGAAGATTTTGGGAGTAATTTTCTATTGATGATGTGGATTTGCAGGGATTGATGGTTGTCTTATTCTACTATACTAAATGAAATACAGAACAAAGTAATTAGGATCCTACTGGTAACCACAACTTTGCTGCAGTCAAATGAGGCAGCAGGATGCTAAAAATCAGGATGTAAGCATCCACTGAAGCCTTTCACTCCACCACCAGATTTTCTTGTCTTGTAGAAGCAGTATTGAATGGGCTAACAGAACATCATTTCCATATTTTCTCCTCACTCAGGTGATACATAGAGCTTTCCCTTGCTTACCAAGTAAGCACATCAAATAAGAATCATCGTGGAACAACGGGAAGCTCATCAACATTTGAGGCACCATTACACATCTCAAACCCCACTGTTCAAACATACCCCACTGAGAGTTACATTACGAAAATGTTGCAGCTCACCACAGGTGTAGATGACATTAAGATGCTTTCGGATTCCTGGGTAACAAGGATCTCCAAACTCATGGGTGCTGGCATAAATGCTGCAACTTCTTTTCCCGTGACAGCGCTTGATCAGGAGCTGAAGAGCAGTAGCTGACTGACACTCTAAAAAGGAAAAAGGATACCTAGTTGTGAATATTTGTCTGTTCTCATCAGAAATTGCCAAAAAAAAAAAAGTACCAGATGCAGACTGTGAGAGAGCATACGTATGAGCTTCCCAAGAGACTTTCAAAATCTTTGTGTGGGAAGGTGTATGTGACTCTCCAAAACGTCCAATGGATTGTGAATTGGTGAAAGAAAATTAGCAAAAAGAAAGGTGAAGAATCAGAAATCCTCTTAAATCTATAGAAAGGAGGCTGCAAATAAAAGGAGGTTTGTTTCCAAAGAAAAAAGGCTATCTGTAATAAAAATAATTCCTTTCCACTGCAAAGGTCTGAAGACTCAGTATCCTGAATCTCAGTATCCTCATTTTAATAGATGGGGAAATGGAATCACAGTAGAATCTAGAGACTAACAGACCATTGCAGAGTGGGGAAAAAGACTTGGATGTTAGGTGTCTCACTCCAATGTGTTTATCCAGAAACACTACAAGCTTCCCAAAAAATAAGACACTGTTATTAGAACAGAAAATACATTAATACTACAGTTATAATATTCTTATGGAATTCCTGTATCTTTATTTAACTGTCTGATAATGCAACTGATCACAGTAACATGCAGTTATTAGCAAATGCCCACTTCACAGCTTTATAGGAGATGGACATTGTGACCTTGTTCAGGGAAGGACAAAATTCTGATTTCATTTGGGTGTGTTGATTTTTTTCCAGGTTTCTCTTCTTTCATTTTGTGGGGAAGAAATAGGGAGAGTTTGGATAGAGTTTTTTGATCTTTGATATGTCCAACAGAGTTGTATTAAATCACCATGTCTGGCCCACTTCTGCAGCCAGAAGTGATAAGGGTCCCTGTTTTCTCTTGGAGATATGTTTCTGAGTCTAGTGAGGGTTATTATGAGGCCAAATAATTATAACATTATCACTTACCACCTAAGTAGAAATATTCTGATAATTGTGGAAAGTAGAATGTCATATTCATAACTTTAAAATATGCAAAGCTCCAAAAGCAAATATTTACAGCTTCCCAAGGAGGGGAAGTGAAGAGGGAGGTGCTGAGCTTTTCTTCTGGGATCCAGTGACAGGATGTGTGGGAATGGTTCAAAGCTGTGTCAGGGTGGTCCAGACTGGACATTAGGAAGTATTTCTTTACTGAAAGGGTGGTCAACCACCAGAACAGGCTTTCTAGAGAAGTGGTTGATGCCTCAAGCCTGACAACGTTTCAGAGGTGTTTGAGCAATTCTGTATCATCCCTGAAAAAATAATTGTCTCAAAACAGCCACCCTGGCAAAATGGACATTGCAATCTGGTGGGGTCCTCATTCCATAAGGCACCTGGAGTCTGTTCTCTCAAGGAGAGACCCTCATTTGGGGTCTGATACACAGGGCCCTGTTCTCACAAGAGCAGCCCCTCCTTTAGTGGCTGTCCCAAAAAGCTGAACACTGTCCTTGCAAGGGGTTGCTCTGTTTGATGGCCACCCTGACAGGCAGGACACTGTCCTTGTTCAGTAAGGGACAGGGGCAGACAAGCTGCACCCTGCAGAGTGACACCTTGTGTGTGCCCCATGTAAAGCCACTGGAGAGGGAGCATGTGCAGAAATAAGGGTTATTGCTGTGTCATCCCATCTGGAGGGGTCCAAGTGAACACCTGGCTTTGCAAGATATGCCAAAGCCTCCCCAAAAAATGTGGGGTGAGGTGGCATAAAAGATGCACACTTGAAATGTTGGATGCACACCTGCCATCCAAGGATCTGAACTTCCTACCAAGATCATCACTGGATCCAAGGGTGATGATGCTTTTCCTGTCTCTTCTTTATCTTTGTCTCTCTCTAACTTTATCTTGGCACATAAGGGTAATATAGTTTCTAACTTTGTTAACTTTTACAGCCCATTGCTTTAAGTTCAGTCAGTTGTAACCTGTTGCTTTGACAATTTCCTTAAGTTTTGCTAAATTGTAAAAGTACCATCATTCTTAATTCTGCTAGTTGTAATCTCATGTTTTATAATCTTAATCACTTGTAAGTAAAGTTGTGGTTTTGTACAAACCTCCTGGGTAACAACCTTACTCCTGAGTACCACATAGAGAATTCCTGAATTTAATCTCCCCAAATGCGTTGTTAAAAGAGATTCATTAATAGAGAAGGATTGGGCCCAGCCACACCCAGGCTCTCTTTGAAGAAATTTAGAAAACAGGGGGGTCCAGTCCAAATCTCCCTGGCTCGAACCCCACTCTGGTGAACACTACCCATGTCCACTCTGTGGGACGTAACGTGGTACCCACTCTGTGGGATGTGATCTTTGGTTTGGCCCCCACATCTAGGGAGCTGTGCTCACTTTGTGAGATGTGACAGTGCTGCACCCACCTTGTGGGTCATGACAAATGCCCTTAACCACATGCTTTAATTGTTGGTGAGCCCTGAGGTGGCCAGGTGCTTGGACAAGATGTCCACTGTAGGTCCCTTCTAACTGAAATAATATTTTTGCTTTGCTTTGCTTTCCTTTGCTATTGTAGTCTAGTCCAGTCTTCTCTTCTCTTCTCTTCTCTTCTCTTCTCTTCTCTTCTCTTCTCTTCTCTTCTCTTCTCTTCTCTTCTCTTCTCTTCTCTTCTCTTCAGCCCTGCTGTGCTCTGCAGAGGAGCAGCTCTCCTCCCACCCCAGGATTTTTGACTTCACTTCTCTTCTCTTCTCTTCTCTTCTCTTCTCTTCTCTTCTCTTCTCTTCTCTTCTCTTCCCTTCTCTTCCCTTCCCTTCCCTTCCCTTCCCTTCCCTTCCCTTCTCTTCCCTTCTCTTCTCTCCTCTCCTCTCCTCTCCTCTCCTCTCTTCTCTTCTCTTCTCTTCTCTTCTCTTCTCTTCTCTTCTCTTCTCTTCTCTTCTCTTCTCTTCTCTTCTCTTCTCTTCCCTTCCCTTCCCTTCCCTTCTCTTCTCTTCTCTTCTCTTNCCCTTCCCTTCTCTCCTCTCCTCTCCTCTCCTCTCCTCTCCTCTCCTCTCCTCTCCTCTCCTCTCCTCTCCTCTCCTCTCCTCTCCTCTCCTCTCCTCTTCCCCTCTTCTCATGTGATCATTTTCATACTGAACCACCCAAACTTCCTTAGGGGATTTTCGATCCAATGCCTGATAGAGGTTCCAGTGGAAACATCTGGCATGCAGCAATCCTGCTTTATTGTCTTTTTGTCAAATGTCCATTTAGAGAAACTCATCAAATCTAAGGACTGCACAGGATTTCATGGCGGGTGCCTATTCTTTTTATTTGCTATTGTTCTCACACAAATCACAGAGCATCCCACAGCTGTTTGCACAGGGGCCTCATCTCTTGGCATGGGAACACACTGGCCCTGGGGGAGGGTACAGAATTAACCACCACTGGTCCTGTGAGAGGCACCACAAATCTTTTGCATGCATTGTCACCAGAAAGAGTCAGCCACTGGGACACTCCTTGCGTAAGAATGAGCAGTAGCAACCTACACCCTCTGCCCTCCAACTTAACAAACTGGACTGGTTCTTCAGGTGCCAGATCTGTAGATTCAGCACATTGAAAACACTTCTAGGAGTTTTATCCATCACATCCCCTTAAATTAACATCACCAGCTTTTTTAGCCACCACAAGTTATGTCTTGGTATCAATGACCTCCTTCCTCCCATGCAGTTCTGAGCAGGCTGTGGTTTCCATCCATGTTGACTTTAGCAGCAGCATCTGCATTAGGAAACCAGGCAGGACTCAAATCCAGACACACCTTTATCACCCTTGTTTAAGTGCTACCCTGTTCCTTAACATGATTTTGCCAACTAGGTTTACCCCAAACAGGTAATATAATATGAAACAAAACAGAGCTACTCCCAAACCATGAATTTGCAGAAGGCCTCATCCAAAGGATATTTTGGATGGAAAGGAGAGGAGCAGGATTCCATGGCAGAGGGTTTAGCTGCCTGGATGTGAGGTCAGCCAGCCCCAGGGCCAGGCATCAGGCTCCTTCTCACTGTATTCAATACAGAGTAGCTGATGTGTAGACAAAAGGTGAGCACAATCTGGATGCTCCCTTTGCCAGGGAGTAGCTCCATGTTTTCTTCCCTAGGAAAGAAGAGCCCTGCACAGGTGGCTGTAGGATCCTGCTGTAGCCCCTTCCACATCCCACTGCCAATGCAGCTCTATCTTGAGTTATAATATCCAAACAGAGAGCCTCTTCCATGTAGCTCCATCTGCCAGATCCCATCCTAATGCTGCCATCCCTAACTCTATCTTAGCAATGCCCAAGTCCAGCTGCATGTTCACTGGTAAATGGAAACCTCCTTTGGCCCATTCTGTGGCCCTGAGGCCAATTGTGGTGAAACAATCCACATCTGTGCTATTAATACTCTTATCCTCTAAATGGATTGGTGATTCCTTGTCTTATAACCAATCTCAAACCATGTTCTGGACTGTCTATGGGATTGTCAGGTGAGCCAAGGCAACAAACCATGCCATGGACCACACTACAATTTACCAGTACAGAAGATTTATTTCCAGTATCATTACCCAGGCCCTGGCACTGCTAGTTTGCCATAGTTTAACATAGTTTACCATGTAAACATGTATATGTGTAGCCCTAGACACCCAGCTTCTTTGGGCACAGACCAGGCCTCCATATTCACAAACAGCAGTGAAAGCCTCAATTCTCCAATTGCCAGGCTGCTCCAGCTCAAGGTGGAGTCAAGTCAAATCAGCAGAAAACATAAGACACTCTGTGTTTCAATTATGGATAGGTATGAAATTCCCAGGCATAGAGAGGAAGGCACCAAGATTTTTAAAGCTTCTTTTACATGGACTTTTTGCAAACCTTAATAATGAAAATACACCCATGACAAAAGTCACCCATTGGGACTTCAGCACATAAACCATGCAATAATTTAGTTGGAAGCAATATCTGGAGGCTGTCCAGCCCCAGCTCCTGCTCAAAGCACAGCCAGCTTTGAAGTTGCATCGGGTTGCTCGGGAATTTGCCCAGGCAAGTTTTGAAAATCTCCACAGATACATATTCCCCAGCCTCCCTGGGCATGTGTTCCAGGGCTGAAATCACTTTCCAGGTGAAGAATTTTATCCTTGTATCTATCAGATTTCCATTGCTGTAACTTGCATTCATTGCTTTTGGTGTTTGTTTGTTTGTTTCCAATGTGTTTCCAAGAGGAGTCTCTGTAAGAGCCACTTATTACATAGCAGAAAACAGTAGTAAGATACTTTACTTTAAGGTTTCTCACATTGAGACTGAGCAAACCCAATATGAAATGTGCTCCAGACCAATGGTGTCCCTTCACTGGACTTTCTGTGACTGAGAAGTCCCAAACTGGACACTTCAGTACTCCAGGTAAGAGGACTACTGGACTGAGAAACAGAGTAAATAAACCCTCTCCTTGACATGCTTACGATATTCTTACTAATAAAGTCCAATACCCACTGAGCCACCTTTGTCACTGACACACCACTGACTCATGTTCAACACATTGTCCCCCAAGACCCACCAGTCCTTTTTCTGCAGTGATGTTTTCTAGCCAGCCAGCCCCCAGCCTGTGCTGGTTGCAGGGGGCTTTTCAGGTGCAGAATTTTGCACTTGCCTGTGTTGAACTCCATGAGGTTCCTCCAGCTCACTGAGGCTTCTCTGAGGAACCTAACCACTGCTGTTAGCAACTCTTCTGTTCAGTTTGTTATCACCCACAAACTCTGTCCTATCACCCAGGTCATTCCTGAAGACATTAAACAATATTGACCTCTGAGTGCTGGTAAGCAGCTGAAATTTTGACTTGAGCAAAGCATTGTGGAGGCTTCTTGTAATACTTCATTTCCTTGGCTCTTGTAGCCACGATTTAGGCAAGTCTTCCCTGTTGCCACTGACTGTCAAACCCTAATGAGCACCACAATCTTGTGAATGAAGGAGTGGCAGAACTTCATCCAAGGTATTTGCCCAGCTAAACTCTAGTGGCAACACCAGGCTGCCACATGGTACATCTAAATACTATTCTCATTTTCCCCATGGTAAGGCCTGAGCCATGCTCTTGGAATCAACCTGTTCTTCCAGACCTGAAAAAAAAAAATGGAGTCTATGGCCAACACTTGATAAAGTATTCACTTCAAAGACTTCCTTTTGGTCAGTCACAAGAGGGAATTTTCTCTGGTTTTCCCTCCACATCATGTCTAAGCAGAAATGCCTTGTGCATTCCCAGAAATGCCAGGGCAAGCAGCCAGGAGTACTTTGAGGGAGAACTACAGTGGTACTGAAATTAGTTTGGTTGTTTTGGTCTGTCAACATGTTTGTCCTCCACATAACGCATTGACCTGAAAGTTGTAAGAGCAGCAATAAAAACCTCCAAATGGGACCATCTCCCTTAAACACCTCAAAGGATTTGTGATAAGAAGGTTATTGAGCCGGGTGCTGAAATGTCACATGCAAGTGTCTTTATTCCCTCACTAACTAAACTAGCACTGAAGATGTCAATAATACATCTGAGATATGGCTGAGTGATAGATGAGGCTACAGCACGCTGATAAATCACAGTCCACCATCACTCAGAGCTCTAGAAGTGACAACACGTGGCTTTTACAGCCATGTCTCATGAGTATTAAAACACTCAACATCACTCCTTTTGGCTGTTATGAAATGCATGGAGGTAATTTAACTTCAAAATGTAAATAAGTCCTTAGTAAGCTGGGTTGAAGTGAGATATCCAAGTGTATTAGTACCTCCTCAGGAGGCAATTCCAGGTCAGAAGTTTTAACCTCCAGATGCCCATTCCCAGAGCTCAGAGAGGCAAGAAAACAGAGGCTCTCTTATCCATAAATCATGCAGTTAGACAAGCAAAAAGATGCAGGGAAGCCAAGAAATGTGATAGAGCAGAGTTGGTCCCCCTCAGCTGGCCAAATTCACATTTTCTGGGTCTTCAGAAATGGAAGATAAGAAGTGGCACTCTTATTGCACCAAATAGCCTGCTCATTCAGGGCAACACCTCTCTTGCTGCTTGTTGTCTTGCTAAGTGCAAACTGTAGGTGTTATATCAAATACCATCCTGACACCAGTGACAAACAAGTGATCCCTTGTGTCAGAGGTATGGGAAGGACACTCAAAATACCAACACCCCATCACTAAGTCTGAGGCAAGCACTGCTAAGCAGAGCTAGGCTCCTGCCAAGAGCCCTTTAAAGCCCAGAAAGTTCAGATCCCACAGCAGAGCAATAAAAAACATGTTAAGACCTCACAGATGATAGAAAGCTCACTTACACAGGTGGAGCCAGAGTTACCCTTGGTTTTCATTAGTCTTGGATTGCTTCAATACATTGCCAAAGAGCAAATACAAATCCTGGAGATGGTGAAACTTCCACATGTTGAAGTATTTAGAGATACCAGCTGAGCCCTTGGAATATGGTGTTTTAAACAAAAAGTTTGTGTTTTGGAGGAGAGAGGGATCAGTTTGCTTTATCCTTTTTACCCTCAGCACCACTTTCTAGAAGTTGAATCTCTCCACCCTGGCTCCTGCTGCAAGGTGGATTCCCTTTCTCAGGATGACTTCACAAATGCAGACTGCTGGCCCGTTTCATTTCACAGCTCTTAGTCTAAACCCTCAGTCGATCATTCATCTTACTACCTGCATTTAATAGGCTATTACTCCCTGATCTACTGTCTTTATCAGCCCAATCTCTGAGAGGGTAAAACCCAATTCAGATGGCAAGAAAGAGACACTGGAAGATTTTACCAGCTGCAGCTTGGTGACAGCTTTGGCCTTAAAACTGGAATCAGTCTCAGTGGTGTAATGTCCATATCGTCAGGCTCACCACAATGAATGGGTTTTAGTCAGTTTGAGGCTGCTTCCCAGCATGACTATTTCTTTATTACCTCTTCCTGGTATTAAAAAAAAAGAATAAATTTGAGCCAATGCCTATTAATCACATCCATTACTTTGGTTACTCACTGTTACTTGTTTTTCTCCAATAAGGGTGACACATATAAATCAGAAATCTAAGCCATACGTTGCTGCTTTTGATTGCAAAACCCATCTGGTTTTGAAAGAATGTTTCCAAACAGTTTAACTTTTGTATTATGGTAACTCTTAGGTGCTCTGGTGGAGATCACAGTTTCTTGCAAGGCAGAAGTCATCACAGAAACATCCACAAACAGATTTAGACCCCTAGTTTTGAGGTGGGTGACTAATCACACCGTGAAGTCAAATGCTCAAGAACATCTGTGTAGCTGTTAACCTCAGGATCAGCCTCTCCTGCCACCCATTTAGGAGGAAATTCTTTGCTATGAGGGTGGTGAGACACTGGCACAAGTTGTCCAGGGAGGTTGTGGCTGCCTCCTCCCTTGGAAGTGTTCAAGGCCAGGTTGTATGGGGCCTTGGGCAACCTGATCTAGTGGTAGTGTCCCTGTCCATGGCAGAAGGGTTGCAACTAGATGATCTCTAAGGTCCCTTCCACCCCTAAGCCTTTCTGTGCCTCCTTCCTGTGCAAAGGCAGTGTCCTGCATAGATGAGGCTGTCCAGAGCAAGCAGGACCATGTACACCTAAACGTGTGAACAGGTTACCATGCTGTAAGGCTGTCACACAGTGGTACTCCACAGGCTGCCTGTGAGACTGGGAAGGCAGCAGGGCATGGAGTACACCCCAGTACTGACTGTTCCATCAGATTGAAAAGCAAACTTTTCTTCACAGACCTCAGGATCATTGGAGTGCTGACTAGCAGAACATTTTCCTTCTGTCACTACTCACTGTAATAACTACTCCTTCATCTGAGCATCAGATTTCTTTTCCATCATTAATCTTGGTAGCTTTTATTCTATTTTAGCCCCGTGTCTCCTTGTTTCAGAAAAGAATCACATGAGTGCACTTGAAAAAAAACTAAAAACACAGGAAAAAGGAAAAAACACAAAAGCCTCCACCCACTTGTCAGAAGCAGCACTCTGAGCCTGTGAATTTGGCATAAAAATTGGAGTGTTCATTCTGCTTCTTCAATTGACAAAGTATAAGACCTTGAAATATCCACAAGGTCAAATGATTGCCTGTAATTAAAGGCTTCAGAAAGAGAATCACCACCTAAATGACTCTTCCCAGCAGTGCATGCAAGGCAGGTGGTTAGGAGCTGGAACAGGATTGGGAGTGCCTGATCAAGAGGTGAATGCTGTGGCACATTTTGGCTCAATGTAAAGGCATGAGGAGCAAGACCCGTTTGGAATTAAAAGAGCCAGAAGAACCCTGCCCTTTCTTGCTATCTTTTTAGAAGCAGGTGAAAGGAACTAGTTAGGATAAATATTGCCTTGAGGGAAGTCATTGACAAACCAGTGACAGCTTTAGGTGGAAACACTTCCAAGCAGAGGACAAGATTTCTCTCCAAAACATGCAGCACGATTTCTTGCTGAAGAATAAGAGAGGAAAAGTTGCTGGGTAAGAGCTATGAAGCAGGGAGGAGAGAATGAAAGACGGAAGATGGCAGAGTCAATTAACTAAGAGGAAAGAGAGATGTCTGACTCAGTGCTGTGCTTATCTACTCATCTGCCAAAAGAGAAAGCTTCTGACCTGTAAGCATGGTCTCAGAGGATATTTTTACTTGGTAAGCCACTGGGTTTCCAGTCATGAATGGTGGACAAGTCTTACTGGGGCTTTGGGACACACGTTAGCTCTGGTTTCCCAGGTCCCTGCTAATGAGCTGTGGTGTGAGCACTATGTAATTGCTGTGCAGAACATCCAGACAGATGCTCCAACATCTCATGGCCAACACTGAGGCCAAGAAGAATTTACATCCCCCTCGACAGCATCAGTCCCAGCATGCTGCTTCTATTTCTGTCAGGTTTATGCTTGAGGGACTTCCTATTTGGTTATTGCTTTGGCAGTACTATGCACTTTGGTATCACGTTGAGTTGGTTTTCTAATAGAAATTGCCATCATCATTATTATGAATATCAGCAGGGAGCTTTGCATTGGTGGAGTTGGATGTAACATCTCTGTCTTGCACAATGTCACTGAAAACAGCTGGCTAAAAAAGAAATCTATATCCAAACACCAGAAGGATGTGCAGAAAAGGCCAGCTTTACATTTAAAAGAGAGAAAAAAAAATTGTTCACCACACACTTCATAAAACTTTGGATATTTGTGCAGTAGGCCAGAAAAGAGAAAAAAAATCTTAAATTAAATTAATCACATGTAGAGACTGCAACTGAAGGATCGATTTCACATTTAAATACAAATATTTTAGTTACATCTAGAAACACTTCGTTTATTAATATGCATTTAAATCATTTTACCACCTTTGCATCTGGAACCAGAACTCTCCTAAAACATGAGTATCCAGCTTTGCAGAGACTGATTTGGTGTGCAAAGTAGAGCAAATTAATAACATTTTGCATATTTGGGGACTACAGTGAGAATCTGAGGACAGTTTCAAACTTGGCTCCAAGAAGTCTCAGAGAACAGAGCAGTTTTGGTCTGGCAATGACAATAAAAATTTATTATTTAATTTGCAGCAAGAAGTAGTTGATTGTAGAGGGCTGTAAGGAATTCAAGATAAAAAGCAAAGCAGCTAAAAACTTTTACAGCACTCAATAGAAGACAGGGACAGTGCATTCAATGTATCTATTGCTGTGTTCATTTGCCCTTCCTATTCATTACAGCCCAAAATAAGTATTTTCCTGACCTAGACCCAGGCTGAAGCAAGGTCTGAACTTTGGATACTGTGGGACTGTCTCATTTGTTTAAGACTACCCAGCTGACACATTCTGCAAGTCACTTCTTGCCCTTGGTTCCCAAAATAAAGCACTGCATTCCTGCAGCCTCAGAGGTTTCACATTACCTTTCCTTCTCAGGCTCAGCATTCACTATCGTGGTAATTCTGCACTATTCTTGAGTGACATCTGAATTATTTTAGGTGGAACTTTATCAGTTCTGAACAAGTATTCATACAGAGTAACTCCATGGAAATAAACTGAGATGCTACAGATTTACAGCTCATAATTATGCCCTTTTATTAATAGGATTACATTCCAGATTTGCCTTTAACTAATAGTTGGGCAAGAGACATCTTTTATAAGGCTGGCAGTTAAAGAAGTTGATATTATTGACACAAATACCCACTTCACTTCCTCAAATATCATACAAGTACAATCAGAGAGCCTGCTAGTACTATTTACACTACTTTCAGAATTGTTATTTACAAGCACTGCATGGGGTCATATTCCACTGTAAACAACTTTTTTAAAACCAAATTGAATGTTGGCTTTGAGAAAGACCCTGCCAAGAAGCAAATTTGAATAGATTTTTTTTTTAATAACAATTGTGTGCATATAAAACCAATTTCATATGAATCATTTTTTATGACTCTGTGGAATCCAACAATAGAGTTTTCTAGAAACAGCTGTAAAGTGATTTTAATTACCTCCTGGTGTTTTCAGACAAAAAGTGAAACACACAAACTATCTGAAGTTGAAAAACAACTTTCTGAAAGCAGGCTTTGTCCCACTTTAACTTAGCATTCTAAACAGAACTTCCATTTCAACCTAAATTTAATAAGGTATTATATGTGCATTAAGCAGCCACTGATACTTATTTAGCCTTCAGACTTGGGTATTTGTGGGGTTTATTACATACAAACAGATTGGCCTGTAAAATACATTCTTAATCATGAGCTATACACATCATAAAGTAGTTTCTGCACTGAATATAAGTCAAATGTAGATAGAGTCACACCAATGGTCAGGGGCACTCTGGAAGGCTGGTGTGCACCTAGAGAGGAAAGATGACGTCTGACTCCCTTCCACCTCTGCTACTCACCCCACAGTTCCAAACCTGAAGCCATTTTAAAGGCCTTTGTCTACTGTATGTTGAAATCAGGACATAGCATTTCAGCCACAAGCACTCAGTCAGATCCCCTGAAGGATGGAGGTGCTGCCTGGCATTATCTGATCAGCACAGATTTCCAGGGATACCCCATCTCCTCCCTTGCTGCTTCCCCCATCAGCACCAGAGATTGCTACCCCCAGTTGTTCCAGCTCCTTCACAGTTTGGAGGCCTTTTATTTTTAATTATTTAACTTAAGACCATTATTAAAGCAGAGACATAAGCTTGTACTGATGGAAACACAGGATGGAAAATGGTCTTGAAGGAGAAGAGAGCCAGAATTGCATGGCTGGAGAGGCAGCAGTCTCTCAAAACCAGCTCTTTTGTTTGCAGAAATATGGAATAAAATGGATTTTCTTAAAAAAATTATTATTGTTGCATGTATTTTATACTTATTCACATGCTAGATTTGATCACAGATAACCAAACTAGACAGGTCAATTATTTATATGGTGTAATAAATATTTATATGAGGGACTGTGAAGGCTTTTGTCCGAGTCATATACATCTGCATTCAGAGGAGGAAATCAAAACAAACTGGATTGGATCACCTTCTGTTGCTACATTAAAATTAAAAACCCCAGGGAGTGAGCACCTAAAGACCAGGCTTTGTTTCTGAACTCATTCCTCTGCTCTTTTGTTATCAGACCCAATGAGTTAGAGAGCACCACTGACCACCTCAGTTTCCTCAGGGCTCTGTAAACACATCCCTTTTCCCTCTCGAGAGGCACAGCAGAGAACTTGTATGTTAAGTGACAAGGACATGTCACTTCTCAGCAGACTACTCACCCACACTCCACAGCCCAAAACTGGGCTTGGGAGCCAGAGTTCCCACAATCTTGCACCAACTCTGAAACCAAGCCTAGATCCCTTCCCTCCAGATGAGAAGTTATATTGCTCTGGGCTGTTTGTAAACCTGGTGGAGAGAGACTGGGAACTGGAGAAGGAGACCTGGATCCTGATATTAGAGATCAGCTGAACACATCCATCCTGCTCCCTGTGGTTCAGGGGCACAGCTACCATAAAAATGTGTGCATGAACACATAGGGTCACCTGAATATAGAATCATAGAATTAGCTGGGTTGGAAGGGACCTCAGAGATCATCAAGTCCAACCCTTGACCCACCGGTGCGGTTGCTAGACCATGGCACTGAGTGCCACATCCAGTCTCTTTTTAAATATCTCCAGGGACGGAGAATCCACCACCTCACCGGGCAGTCCATTCCATAGACTGATCACCATCTCCGTAAAGAAATTCTTTCTAATATCCAACCTAAATCTCCCCTGGCACAACTTAAGACTGTGTCCTCTTGTCTTGTTGAAAGTCGTCTGGGAAAAGAGACCAACCCCCACCTGGCTCCAACCTCCTTTCAGGGAGTTGTAGAGAGTGATGAGGTCTCCCCTGAGCCTCCTCTTTTCCAGGCTGAACACCCCCAGCTCCCTCAGCCTCTCCTCATAGGGTCTGTGCTCGAGTCCCTTCACCAGCCTGGTTGCCCTCCTTTGGACCTGCTCCAGCACCTCAATCTCCTTCCTGAACTGAGGGGCCCAGAACTGGACACAGGACTCGAGGTGTGGCCTCACCAGCACTGAGCACAGGGGAAGAATCACCTCTCTGGACCTGCTGGCCATTCTGTTCCTGATACAGCCCAGGATGCCATTGGCCTTCTTGGCCACCTGGGCACACTGCTGGCTCATGTTCAGCTTCCTGTCAATCCAGACTCCCAGGTCCCTCTCTGTCTGGCTGCTCTCCAGACACTCTGTGCCCAGCCTGGAGCTCCCCATGGGGTTGTTGTGTAATCAATATAATCAAGGATATCGCTTCACTAGATGATAAAAAGCGTAATTGTTCTACATCCAAGCTCTTCTTCCTCCGTCTCCTAATTACATCATTACCTTGCACTCAAACACAAGCAGAAAAATGCCAATTTTTTTAAATTGGCATAAATACATCAGTCCCAGATGCAGGCAGAGGCAGCTGTAAACAGCATGATAATGGTGCAAAGGGCTCACTGGGCTGAGGGGTATTAATGGTTTGTTGCCTGCAAACAGCCCGTTCCCCAGAGACCTCCCTGTGCTCTGTGTATTCTCCCTGCACATGCCAGCAGCAAAGTGGAGGCTTTTTTAATAGAGTTACAAATAAGGTCAAATTCCTTCAGGAGCTTTTCAGAGTTCCCAAGGCATCCAAGGAGGGGTTCAGCTGTTTGCAGGGGTTTCCCGTTACGGTCAGAGACACAAGTTCCAGCCTGTTTCCAGTTAAAAGACAATCTTGGCAGATTTTCTCTTTAACATGACAGGGACAGGATGGAGTTCTTCACAGTAACTTTCCCTTCACAGATGCTGAGCTCATTTGTATAGACCTTAGATGGAGAGAAAACGTGTGTCTAGCTTGGCATGGTGTGTGGAGGCTGAGCTGGGGACCCTACACTGGGGTGTGGGGTGACACAGGTTAAAGGGCTGCAAGGTCACAATACCTCAGACCCCTCCACCTGAGCACCTAACAGAGCTCAAGCCTCTGCAGAATCCAAGAAACTCACTAATAGTGGACTTTACCTCCTCAACACCTCTACAGGAGTACAATGTCTTCTTTTTCAGCAGAAACAACACAAACTAAATTATTTGGTCCCTTACCTCATGGCAGAGTCAGAAATGCATGTAATTCTCTATTAGGCCACCCCTCCTCCTCATCTGAGATCTCAGCTTTTTAAAAGCCTCATCTTCAGAAGTGGTGGGTTTCTAATTTCAACCCAAATACACATTTTGATTACAGGGAAAAAAAAAAAAAAAAAAAAANTTCCTAATGTCTCACAGAAATCTACCATCTTCCCATTTAAAGCCATTACCCTTTGCCCTGTCACTCCATGCCCTTATAAAAAGTCACTTTCCAGATTTTCTGTAGCCCCCCTTCAGGTATTGAAAAGTACTCTAAGGTCTCCCCAGAGCCTTCTCCTCTCCAGGCTGAACAACCCCAACTCTTTCAACTTGTCTTCATAAGAGAGGTGCTCCAGCCCTCTGATCATCTTCATGGCTCTCCTCTGAATTCACTTCAACAGCTCCATGTCCTTGTGTTGGAGACTCCAGAACTGGACACAGTATTCCAGGTGGGGTCAGCTCACACAAAACAGATGAAGGCCATGTCACCATAAGCAGAAACCATCTGTAGCATTGGCATCCTCCTACCACGAGGACCAGCCAGATGTTGCAGAACATACAGACTTGGCCAAACACTCTCAAATATAGCTGGGATTTGAGGGCTGGAGCATGGTGAACTGAAAGACCACATGCTCATTCATGTTTCTCTTAGGTAAGCTCACACACCCACCCTCCACCCAAGATTTCAGCCTGCAGGAGAACATCAGCATCACCAGAAATACTGTCTTTTACCATACACAGAGTGCCCAAATGCCTGGGAACACCTGAAGAAGACTCCATGGTGAGTCCCTCATCTCTCATCCCCAGCATGAAGGGCATGCAGCCATCTGCTGTCCCAGAGACACTTCTCACCCTCTCTTTGCTGCTGTGCAGGCAGGACATACCTACATCCTCTAGACCTCAGCAGCACCAGGCAGACTTAGCAGATACCTCAGGCCCCAGCAACTCCAAACATGCAGATATTTGCTCCTGTCTGACAATTCTGTCAGTTTTAGCATTATTCACAGCTTAAAACCCTGCACTGGAATTCAGTGTGAAGCTACCTCAGCATTCCCATCACTAGCTTGGCATTAAACTGTCCTGTCCTGAGCCTGCTCATGTACCAGTTTCATTTAAGACCTGACACTGGAGGAAGGCCCTGCCTCATCCCAGCAGCAGACTGTATGCTACACTCTAGGATCCAACACCTTATTTCCTCGGGCAAACATCACTGTTTTTAGAGATAACAAGGCCAGTTTGAAACCAATGGGGCATAAAAGCACTCTAGATGGCATGGCATGGCATGTGCAGCCCTGCTGTCACACCTCACCACTTGTTCTCTTAGCTTCAGCTTTGCTCTCCTAGCTCCACTGCTTTCCATCCCATTCTCTAGTGCCACAAACTTGCTCTCAGCCACTGTAAGTTTTGGGACTATACACTTGGGCAAAGAGGAGTAAAACTTCACCCTTTATGTCTTCAGTTTTGCCTTACAGAGACATTTCAAAGCAGGTCCTGTTGCTCAGTAGGTACCTGCTTCTGCTTGCTCAGCAAGGACAGAGAAGCAGTGTGCTCGGGTAGAAACCCATCAAGTTTTGCTGACTCAGCAAGATATCACCCAGCAGCTGAACCACCAGCATGCCCACTCTTAGCCCATCCCAAACACCACATGAAAAAGCTCCAGGCTAACCTGTTAAACAAATCTGTTCTGGCTTCTGCTGCCTGGCAAGTGAGGGATAACAGTAACACATGCAGGGACATGTGTCATCTCAGAAGACGGGTCCTGTTAAGGGACTGGGACTCTTCTGCCATGCCAGGGCAAGAGATTGTGAACTACTCAGCTGTGCTGCAAGTGCTCAGATTTTCCCAGCAACACAACAAAGGCACTCACCACGCTGCACAAATAACCTGGCTGGCCTGATGCCACCTGTGGTTTCCTACAGACACCCATCATCTGTGTATCATATTTCCAAGCAGTCGCTTCACATGCTTCCATTTGAATAGTATTTAACTCCTTAAGGGCACAGGATCAGCAACTGGGTAACCAAAGATCCCCAGATACAACTGAACAGATAGCAGCACAGGCAATAGCAGCAGCTCAAGCTTCCCTGTATAGCCCCTTCTGAAGCCTTTCCCCCTCTAGAGGCAATTCTTTCAGGAAACCAGTTCATCTCCCCTCATCTCTGCAGAGAAGGATGGTGAGGAATGCTGACCACAGGATTTTACACTGTGGACATTTGCTCTCTCTGCCACAGCCTAAAAAAAACATTTCACATCAGCTCATGAACAGACAGTTCTAGTAGATGCTTTTAAATCCACTGATCTTTAACACATGATAAGTAAAAGACTACAATAACCTGAGAGTAAAGAAGCTACTTGAAAGTACCATAAGTCAACTGTAACATGATGCAACTTAACAACTTGCTTTTTGAATTTTCAGTCCTTGCTTTAATGTCAGTTAAAGTTTAAATGTGATGTCAGAGCTTGACTTGGCCACAGATAGTCCATGATACTCACAATAATACAGATAGAGGCTCAGTGCAAGAGGACAGAAAATTGAACAAGAAATTCAAGGAGTACACCGGTGAAAACTGCTGGAAGTCTGCAGCTTGGAAACTTGGCTAAGGTATCCAGCTGCACCTCAGGGAGGTTCTTGTGATGAAGCTCACAGCTGATTAACAAGGGACCACACTTCAGAAAAGCCACCATGGCAGGTTGCATGTGCCAGTCCTGGTTTTCCTAATCAGGAGCTGTGCCAGCTCTACAGTGATGACAGTAAATGAGATCACCCTGCCCAGATCAATGGGCTCTGTCAAGCCATTCCCCTGCTTACCAATCATGGGCATCCCCAGGGTTTGGTATGGGCACTCCAAGCTGCCTCCTTGGGTCCTTCCAAAGGTAGCAGAGTAAATGGCTATCACCATGCTCTTCTTACAGCTCAGCCTCAGCTTGTCATCTTCACAGGCTACTTTACTCTTGTACTCATCTGGAAGGAAACAAACACTTAATTACTCAGCTGATCCAGAGGCAGCTCTCTCACCTCCCCCCCTGGTGTGAGCTTGCCAGAGGCAGCAGGGATTCTGGGCACATGCCCAGGGGTGCACATCAGCTGCCAGCACAATTCCTGCCTTACAGCTGCATTTGCTAGAGGAGCAGTGATCATTTGCATCATTCATTCTCTTTCTGGAATTATCAGCACATTTTATGAACATATTTTAACCCAGCACTTGTCAGTTCTGGTAAATAGCCAATAATTTCATTTTGCAGACCAATAAGTGAGGCATGGCAATGGAGTGATTTCCACATGGTGATATCAGAAGCCTGTGGCAGGGGAAGGTAAAAGCCCATCTTGAGGCACCTTTTTAATCCACATGTGACTCCTTAACCTGCCAGGCATTTACTCTACATCACAGCAGCTCAAATAAAATAAAAACATAGTTATGTTCAATGGCTTTTTCACAGCAGCTCTCCCCTGTCAGATTTGGTAGGAGCTATGCCAGATTTGTTAATGATTGAAGCTGCTCTTGCCTGTTTCAAACACAGATTTGCAAAGCTGCTCCTCGAGTCCTTCTTGAAATGGTCACTCCAAGAATGCAGAACACACCCTTGCTATCCCAAGGTGCTGCTCACAGAACACTCACTCAGTTTACCTCTCTCAAGGAGACTGGAAAATTATTTCATACGAAATCACATGTCATTTCTTTTTTCTTTACTATTATTATTTGTATTATGGGAACCCCTAGAGGTCCCAACCTAGAACAGTCCCTCTCCAAGTATGTCTGTCAACACCCCACAGAAGACAAACATTGTTTTGAAGAGCAGAGTCTTTACAAGTAGACATCTACAGGTCTGAAAGAAAGAGACTAAGAAAACTGAATGTTCATGGCAACCCCAGCCCACCCTGGGCACAGCCAGGAATATAACTTCAACCTCCCCAGCCTCTGTAGAGTGACCTTCTTGATTATCTTATTTACCATTACCAGTGTAGCTACAACAGCATCCAGACTGCTTAAAGGGAAGGGTCCCTAACCCACAGGAACCTTCCAGGGATGATAAGTCATTTTATGTTAAATGGTCCTAATTGCATCAGGTCAAAATTGTGCCACAGAGCACACTAACAACCAAACAGTGTGGATGTGCAGCCAGTGCCTGGGCCACCCCTGGCTCTGTATCATTTACCAGCACAGATACGACTTCTGTCTCTCCCTGTCACTGGTTCTCTATATCTAATATATGTATTTGAGATATACATATGAACATATGTATATGAGCTAACAATTACTTTATTTTTAATACTTAATTTATTATTTAAGTATTAAAATAATGATTAAAATAATTATTATTAAATTAATACTTCTGTTTCATACTTAAGTCTTTACATCATGGCAGCTACCAATAAATAAGACTTTTTTTACTGTATTGTAACTATAGGTTCAAGAATCACTTTTCCTGATTGGAGATAGGGAGAAATTTTCCACCAAAGTTGAATCATAAAAGAATTTAAGTTGAAAGGCTCCTCAAAAGGTCATCTGGTTTAACCCCTGGTCAAAGCAAGACTACATTAGATTAGGGGTTTTTTTCAGAAGAAAATGCACAGAAAAAACATCTACCAAAACAGGCACATACTATTTTAAAAGAAATGTCTGGAAATAAACAAATTCTCATACCCAAATTGAAAGTTCCTACTTCAAGTCAAAAAATACCCTACTCAAAATAGTCTGACACTTGGTCATCAGAGCATCTGTCCAGAGTGGGTAAACCCTGGCCCAGACTCTCACAGCCTGACTGAAAACCTTAAGCCTTCCCACTATTCCAGCAGGTAATCTTCCTTCTCTTTTTGCAACCTTTTACAAAAACCTCTGAAAGATCCTGGGTTTTATCCCACTTCAGGGAAACTTTCTATTCTACTCTATTCTATTCTATTCTATTCTATTCTATTCTATTCTATTCTAGAATATTTATTGAATGAGAAAACACTTTTTCACCCATCCCTAACTCATGCATAGAAGAATGCATGAGTGTGTAGAACAGGGCCAGGAAGCAGGAACAGAAATTCTTTTCATTATCAGGATATGTAGGGAGAGAGGAACCCCAAACAGCTCTGAATAATCAATCATTTGATCTAAGTAGATATTTAATCCACAATCAGCATGTAGGCTTCTGAATAATACACTGAACACACTAAGGTTTATCTTCACCTATCATTGTCTTCCATATGATTTTTTGTCTCTTATGGGAAGGAAAGAAAAAGCTTTAACCTAGCTACAGAGTGTAAAACCTAGCAGAATATAATAGAACTTTAAAGACTGAACAGATTTCTTGCTTGCCTTGGGAAAAAACATGGACTCAACCTAAAAGCACAAAGGCATTAATCTCTGCCACAGAACAAGCTATACATAGCTAATAAAACAATATCTGAAAAGGAAGAATACTTGTGACTGGCTGAAATGAAATATGACATAGTTGATAAACTTTAGGAAATTATCAATTTTGAAATATTTAATGAGCAAGTGCCAGCATCTTCTGTGAAGGTCTTATTCCTTACAAGGCACTAACTCAATATCCTCTTCTGATTTGGTTATCGTTAGCTACATTTCCCAATTAACAAGTATAACTGATCACATAACCACATGTCCTGTGGACCCATTAAAGGTCCTTAGAATACTAATTAAATTCTGTTGACCATTCAAAGTCAGAGATTGTCACTTGGAAACTTGACTGGGATTTACAAACAGTGATTATTGCATTTAGCCCAGAAGGGAAGCACAGACACTCACATCTCTGCTGAAAGTCAACCCAGATCTCATGAGAGTATCAACAACAAAACTCTGTCTTTCTCATTCACAGTTCTTACCCCTGGAGTCATCTTGGGAAGTGGTGCTCAGGGATCATGGGGGAAGCTGCCTGATGGGTGGCTCAAGATATTAGAGCAGGGAGGTGAATCTCAGGGCACAGAAATCAGTGCAGTTTGTGGGTTCCATGCTCCTGGCACACTGGGGTGGGGAGCAAGGGGGCTGTGCCACCTGAAACTGGTGCCACCTTGCAGCCACTAAAATCTGCCCATCTAGTGGAGCTGCCAGTTTTTAAGGCAGAGTTCAAGCTGGTTAGGGCTGCCACAGATAGAAGACACCGCTTTCTTAAAGGAAGAAAGAAAGGAAAACAAAAAGAAAGGATGATATAGTCCGTGGTATTCCAGACTCCCAGTAGTTCCCTTAAGCTTGATTAATGGAGAACAGATGCTCCCAGTGTTCCTGGGCAACCTGATAGAAAACTGGACAAACAAACATATAGAAAGGGATGCTACAGAGGACAGAAGCTCCTGAAAGTATTTTCTGCTTCATAATATTGCTACCTTAGCCAGGATGAACCAAAGCCAGCTGTCTTTCACACAGGCACTGGAGGCTCCAAGGCACTGGATATGGTAAGGACTGGGACTGATATAAAGGAAATACAGAGCTAAGCATCATCCATATGTTAACTGGTACTGTAACCCATAATAGCCTTATGTAAATATTGAATAGAACCAAGGCAGAGTAAGTGACATTAGTGATCTGTGACTGGAATAAATCTGCATTTTTCTCTCTCACTCTCCCAAGAAGAACTGGCCTCCTACAGATCAGTCACAATCTGGTCCTAAGCCTGCTGTAACTGTTACAGTCTGGATATAATTCAGTCCAAATGCAAACATTTGTATTAGTGGGTTTCATGTTTCACCCTGAAAAATTAAACATGCTTAAATGGCTGAGGAAAGGTGGCAGTGATATTCAGCAAATGGCTTACTCAACTCTAATCCCCCAAGCAGTCATTTGTAGGGCAACAGAGATTTACCATGATTAAGATATTTGCTAAGGATAATATCCCTTTTATTACTGCCTGTTTTCAGAGACAGTGGCTTAAATAAAACTCAGTAGAGAGAAACCAAGGAGGGAACAGCTGCAGGCTATTCTAGACACATTTTTAAAGGTCATTATATGACATGGTTATAACATAGCTAGAACAATTGAGAGAAAACAATTATAGATGTTTCTAATGGAAAAATTGGCTCCCTCAAACTGTGAAGTGAATAAGAAGATGCTTTGAAATTAAAGGATGCATACATCAATACCAAAATACTGACCTGTACCAAATACATTTATTCAGTGTCTTAAGGACATTTTTACCTATGGTCTTCAACATGTTTCTGAATAATCATGACTGAGAAGCTCATAACCACATTTCAATGTCTGAAATTCTATAACACTTTAGAGATAAAAGCTCCTAAAAAGATCTGTTTCTGTTTAACAAAGTAATGCATTAATGCCAGAGGTCTACCTTGCAAAAAAGTGGGTTTTTTCAACAGAAATTGTGAAAGAAAATTGATCAAATTTTTCTAATTAAAACATGCATGCTTCACATAATCGATGCATAACTGACTTTATTTCCCATATCAAAAAGCTGGAAATACATGGAAAAAGAAATATGCTTTACTCACAAAACCCTAAAGGATTTAAATCAGGGATCTGAGCAAAGAAAGAGATTTTGTAGGAATCTGAAATGGTCTTGCCTACTTTCTTATCAGGTCAAGAATTTTTTCCACAGAAGACTATTTTGTCTACTTTATTACTGTTAATTAATAAAAGCTCACCCAAGTTGCCTTTTCAGAACTGAACTGCACTCCATGTTAGTCATTAACTTCTCTTCAGCCCAATTTTTGCCTGGCTCACCTTCATCCCAGCTTTGTTCCTGTTCCACTGCACACCACCCAAACAAAAATGATTTCTTGCCTTGAAATTCATAACTCTTCATTAAACCCAGCCACTTCACCAACACCTGCTTTCTTTTGCTGATAAATATATCAACTCCAGACCATAATTCACAGTGTCAGAGAGGACAGAAGGCACCTCTGGAGCTTCTCCAGGCCAACCCCCATGCTCAAACCAGAGCCAACCAGCAGAAGGTTGCTCAGGGCTGTGTCCAGTCACATTTTTAACAACTCCAAAGATTGAGACTCCACAACCAGATTGGGCAAACTGTTAATTGTGTGAGAGATGAGTATAGTGAGTACCTGTTATTACTCTCCTGAGGGAACTGGGAAGATCACTCTCTAAGATAGGAAACTTATTAATCACTAGGAAAGATGCCTGAAAGCAGCAACCTTGAACAAGAGTACCAGTGCAAAAGGACTGCCCATGAACAGCTCAGCTTGGAAATACCCATCCAGTACCCTGCCTGGTAACCTGTGATCCTCACTTTGATATATTTATATTTTCTCCCATAATTAGCTAATTTCCAGGGCCTTCTGTAAGAAATAGAGAAATTTGTTGGAGTGCTTGTAGACCTAAGTCCATCCTCTCAAATATGCAATTGATAAGGGCACCTCAAAGTAGACAGAGCCAAGGTGCCTTGGACTGCTTTCCTGTACTCCTACACTCTTCTGTGAAGAAGATAGTTGGACTAAGTGGATATTTTCCAGTTGGTGCTTCCCTTCAAAGCTTTTCCCCACACTTCTGTTCCTGTGTTCCTGTATTTACACTCTTCATTTCAAGAAAGCATTTGTTAGGGGAGTTTTGCATCACCCCTTACATAGGATTCTGGCCTCCAAGTCCTTGGATGTAGATAAGTCAACATGGATCAGACTCCCTGTGGCAAATTCCTACTCTTTAGGGCAGTGAACTTTGCTACAGCTCCTTGCTTCTTGGTTTCTTCCAGTTTCCTTCCATCATGCATCTCATACCCTGAGTTCTGGAGCTTTCTTCTCATCCATATGAACATGCTACTTGTAAGAACTTCCCGTTCATCTCAGGATTTGAATAAATCCATATTAATCAAGTCAGCATTCCCTTAGGCAGGATTGGGTGAAGGAAACCTTTCCAGGACAGCAAAGATCTCCTCAGGTATGGACTTTCCTCTGACTCCCCCACAAGTTCTTAGGCTGTGGGCTACCTGGTCATTCCCTCATTTCAACAGCCAGGATCTAATAAGTATCATCCCCTTTCATCTGGAGCACAAATAAGTGATGAAGCCACAAATTCACACATTCATACAGAAATATCTTTTAACATTATTTCAGTTCAATTTTCCCTTTGAGAGACTTTTTTTGGGAAGATGCTGTAATTTTACTTTTTAAAATGAAGTTTGCAGCCCTCAATGGCAGGGAGCACAGTGCTGACTTCTGCAGAAGCTAATGTGAAACTCTGAGAGATCCAGCTCAGCTGACAGTGCAGGGCTGTATCAGATGGGCAGTTTGTCAACTTCAGAAGTACCCTGAAAACTCAAGAGTGCCAAGTGCTGGAGGTCTGAAACAGTTCAACAAGTAAGAAGATTGTTCTTTGCAAACGACCCTGTCAGATTGCTTAAAATCACACTTCTGATGCACCCATCCAATTTGCAATGTTTCCCCACTGTCACTTTCATTAGTCTGAAGCAGTTGTCTTTTTATATTCTGCTCTGAAAAGGTTGGCAGTGTTGCAAATTAACTGCTACATTCCATTCCCAAAACAGAGTTCAGATGCACCTAGTTCACTTTCATGTTGGACAGAGGTACGTGGTTATCTCTAAGGAAGAAAAAGGGAACACTATTAAATCATACATGCTGGGCTGGGAGAGAAGAGTTAAACAAAACACTTGGTGGACAGGGACAACTTTAATTCTACTTTCTCCATTAATGAATTTGGGATGATTTTCTGAAGCGTGACCTACTGGTGCTCTGTCACTTGAGCCTCTGCCTTACCCATTACTAGTCCTCTCTCAAGGACCTGAGAATTTATCAGAAACACTAAGATGACAAATGTAATTAAATTTCTATACATTTTAGAAGAACTGGTAGCCAATTACAGAAGATAGCCAAATCAGGGTCAAGGATGGTTGTAATTGCTACATCATCCCACCAACCAATCAGCATGCATGTCATACCAGGCCAATTAGTATGGATCTAAATCTGGATCAGCTACACCACAGGAGAAGCCTTTGTTACTGCAATGAAAAGATGGGTGGGATGTACTAAGGAAAAATTACTTGAATATATAAGGAAAAAGATTTCATTAGCACCACTCTTCAGGGCACTTCTGTTCTTCTCTTCCAGTGATGGCATAAATCTGGAGTAATGATGCTCGAAGTTATTATTAAAATAGCTGAAAGGTGGAATTTAGTCTTATTAAAAAGGTCTTTTCTAAATGTTAAAATAATGGCAATAATAATTCTGACACAGGAACATTAAATGGATTTCTGATTTATATTTTTACATAAAATCCATGGGGTGGCCTATTGCATGAAATACAGGAAAATGAGGCCTACTAGATTAAAAGCTGGTTCACTACTGTCCTAAATAATTAAACCCATTGTATTCTTTCAACGGTTTTGCCTGAGAAGAAAAAGTGTAGCTGGGAGAAATACAGTTACCAAATCTCCCAGATTCATCAAGGATGCTTTAGAAGTCCCAATTCCTAGAGATATGATTAGGTGGCAACTTCCAGTGCCTTTTAAGTAGTCAGAAAAACAAGTGTGTAACCAGAGAAGAGCCTGATGCACCATTAGTATGATGAAAAGCTGAAAACATCATGAGATACCCGTTTTTAAAATGTATAATTAATTTGAAAACCAAACATAGGTCTGAAAAAATACTGAAGAAATTAACAGTGTTGGAAAGAGTTCATTAACATGCCTCTACCCCAGAGATTTACTCTTCTCTGCTTTTTTCCCAAGAGACATTTATCTGAGGAGAGCAATTGATCCATATTTTCTGTCTTGAACAAGACCATATACAGGCCCCATAGAGAAGCAGTGCAGAAGTAGTGGGTTAATTCACCTCCTTTCTGTGTGAAGCCTACACACATGGTTAAAACTGTGGATTTAATATAACAGATCAAATCTTTCACAAAAGTAAACCTTTGCAGCATCTCCATTCAACTTAAAAGTATATTGTTTCTAGGACATGCTTTTCTTCTGACAGTTCTTTACCAATATGCCAGAAAATCTTGAAATCTATTGTTCAGAGTTGGCAAACCTCTACCATAGTAGGAACATGTTGAGATTTAGATTATGGATTTCATTGTTTAAAACTTGATTTCCTTCTCTTTAGTCTGGTTAGCTGCCCCAAGGACAACCACTGTCCTAGCACAGAAAGACTGCAGTGAATCCCTTCCATGTTCCTCACTGAAAATTTAAACCAAAAAGGGGTTTATTACCCTTGGTTTTTTCATAGGTCCCCCACAGAAAATTTAAATGCCAACAGACAAAGAGGAACTATACATCACAGCTCTGTGATTTCTAACCTGGCAGATCTGAGAACATGCCTTTTTTACTGGTTCACATCTGCATACTGGAGACCTGATCCAGCAAAGAAAATATTTCCACCCACATCAGGAGGAAGCACCCTGGTCTTTGCTTGCTCCCAGTTTTGCTTTTCATGTCAGATAGGGCAAACTGACAAGATCTGAAAGAAAATTGGGATTTTTTTTAATTTATTTATTTTAATTTTTTTTAATTCCCTGTTTTTTTTTTTCACTGTCCCAGGTCAGCAGCAGTTTCCTTCCCCACAGTGGGGCACAATAATCTCTGCATTTGCTGACAGCGAAATCACACATTCCTCTTAATCCTGCTCCTGACAGTCAAGTGATTAGTGTGCTACAGAGATAGGGCTATTTGACAGAGCCTGGAAATCTCTGTGCATCAATGGCTTAAAACAATATTAAAGTTTCTCTGACCCCAATTGCAGGCTGATGGATCTGTCCTCTGTTATTTACAGTGTTCCTTTATTTACACCTTTTCATCGCCACAGAATCTGCTGCCTGAGGTTTTATTGCCCTTATAAATACCCACTCCCTGCACCACCTTAACAGTTTTGAAATAATACAGATAAGCAAGAGAAGGCTGATGAATGAAGGATGTAAAAGGCTTATTCTGCTGCCTCGGTGGCTGGGCCAGAAGGATGTGACCATTAAACAGCCCTCACTCCATCGTGCTGCTTTGGAAAGCCTGGCCCACTAAAAAGCAATGCAGTGAACAATACAGTGAACTTCTCCTGCCACCAATAAACCTGTCTTGCAAAGGAGATTAATGATTTTCTGAAAGGCTCGATAACTACTGAATTGCCAACCTAACCCAGCACTAAAATCAATCACCAACATTAAAGGGACCAGGAAGACATTTAGGTCCCTCTTTGCTCTCATCTGAAATTTCTGCAAGAAATTTGTTCTTTGCTCTTCCTCACAGTGTTTTGCAAATTCTGCCCAGGAAATCACAGCCTTGAGGATGTGTGATAAGACCAGGTTGTTCACACCCTGTTCAATGAATTTAACAGAAAAGGTGTAATACTCAGCCCAGCAAAGTCAATGCCAAAGCCCACATTAGATTCAATATTGAAGGAGTGGATTGTAGGGAAATTAAAATGTGAACAAGCTGCTTCCACTGCAAGCCTAGGCTGTCCTTCCAAAATGTCCTTTCTATACTTTTCTACCAAACCAACTGAAAACTGATGAGCATATTTGACCAACTCCCCAAGAGACAGAAAGCGTCTTTACGTTCACCAGCAACTGGGAGCCACAAGATGGGAGGCCAATTCTTTGCAATTCTTTGATAGCTGGAAAAGCTCTGCCATAAGTAATGGCATTCTGCTTTTTGTACAAGTTTTGAAGTACCACTGGCAAAAATAAAAAACTAAAAAATCACACATGGACATCAAAAGACAAATGCTCCTGGGACACAGGAGCACGGCAGCTCCGTCACTATATGGCAGAGAAGGCAAACTGACATTTTTATCAGAAGATGATGTAATTGGAGTTCATTCCTAAATTATTTTAAAACTCAGTTGCTTTGTAATTTAAACTGCCTAGGTTTGTTTAGAAAAATAGAGTTATCTGAGCAAGATTCTGGCAAGGGCATCAGGGTGAGCATATCCCATGTTTGAAAAAAAGTCACTGACATTTCACAAGAATTAACTGAGCCTCTTAGATTAGAATTAAATCTATGGCAGAGAGAATGACTGCCTGCTCTCTCTTCAAACCACATGTCCAGGTTGATTCTCAGCACAGAAGTTTTCCCATAAATCAAAGTTACGGGTCCTGAACTAGAACAAAGCGACCTTCCTCACCCGCTTTCCTCCTCCTACCCCCACACAAACTTTTGGAACTTCACCCTTTACCAACAAACTCAAGTTTCCTTTCCAGATGCGTTCCTCTGAGCCTTGATGTGCCTTCCACAAATGTATTTTTATATTGTTACAGAGGGATTTGAGCTGCAATTGGAGCCCAGGTCACAATCCAGGCTTTCTGAAACTTCAAAGATTTTCAGCTTACATCTCTGAATAGAAAGGAGAGCAGCAAAGTTTGGATTTATACTTTGTTATGTGGATGGATGATTAATAAAGGGAGGCTTCACACCCACCAGCCTCCAGTTACCACATCCAGCTGCTCCACAGAGCATTTTAAAATGAAATAAAAATAATAATAATTTTAAAATAAGCACTGAGTGGAGATTATTTCTCCTTGAAGTCATAAGCTAAAGCAGAAACTGCTCAAAAGCAAGGAAGATTTCACTGGAGCATTACATGGGGCTGCAGCTCAGGCTATTCAAAGATGGGAAGAGGATGGTGCATCCAGGACAGCATAGGAATGCCAGGAGGAGACAAGGCAAAGGCACTAGGTGGGGCACTCATGGAGGAAGCCACATAACCAAGGTAGGAGCCCTTTTCTTTCCTGACAGCACTGCCAAGGAATGCCCATCTCATCCTATGTAATCCCTTTGCAGAGACAGGCAAGCACTCAGCTCCCCATTTTGTTCAGCAGCATTAGCACTTTTGAGGTAAGAAAGCCCAAAAAATAACCAAGCACCAAAAAACACAAAGAGAAGCAGCTCAACCCCTGCTTGTGCAATCATAGAATCATAGAATGGTTTGGGTTGGGAAGGGACCTTAAAAATCATTTACTGCAACCCCCCTGCCATGGGCTGGGACATTTCCCATGAGACACAAAAGCCCAGAATAGCAACCAGCTCAGTAAAATCAGCCCCAGTCATACTGCTGGAGTGTAGAGAAGAGAAATTATTGCTTCACCATGACTTGGGCAGCCCCACAGATCCTGCTCCCAGCCCAGGATTAGACCATGCAGCCCCTCTGGAAAGCCTGGCACATCAAGCCAGTACTCCTGAGCTTACAGTAACACAGGATCTTGCATGGTTCTCTCTCTCTGAAGTGGGGGAGATGAGCAAACACCAAATTGTTTGAATAATATTGGTGAATCCAGATTTCAGTTAGAGGCAATTTATGTTAGACCAATTAAATAGTATGTTAATTTCCTCTAATTATATGCTCCTGCAGCCTACCTGGTAATTATACTTAATGAGTCTAAATCAAATCAGCATCTTACCTGAGAAATAATTAGATTTGTGAGTAATTCTTTAATCATCCTGAAAACTACCATGGAGACTGAAGTCCTCTGGGTGTTCAGGGTTTGATCCTAGGTTTCAGTGTGCTTTGGTTCTCAATCTCAGGCTACATTGGCCCTGAGAGATCAAATGTGCCAGCTCTCTGGCACCGAGGCCACCAGGCATGGGACAGCCCCCAACCATTTTTATCACATTTTTAGCCTCTAAAACAGGGTGGCTGTATCCAAACCTCCCAATGGGAACTATCCCCCGTCAGTAATAAATGCCAGGCTACATCTACACTAGGAGAAAACAACTCCTGGTTTCACTGCTAAAGCACCATGTCCCAACACTGACCTGCAAGGACCCTCTGGGGACTCTCCAGGACAGCAGACAATTTCCAGAGCCACCTCCAAGTTTAGAAGCACAAGTCAGAGCAGTGCCCTGCTGAGCCCTGTCCTGTGCTTCTGAAAACCTTCCCAATTGTTGCTGCCCAGTAGAAACTAAGGCCCCCATGCCACATAAAAATAAAAACACAGCCTCTGTACGCTTTGCTTTTTGTCCTTGATGGCTTCAAATCATATATCAGCAAAAAATGTCTCACATGTCCAAAGCTGAGACAGAATAGAACATTTTATTGATTATTTCTGATCTCCTTAAATGTCCTATACCTTAAAATTAAAAGCACACGTGCACACGTTGTATTTATTTACAGGCACAGAGAATACTCAGGATTGCCAAATACCTGACATTCCCACACACACATCAGAGTTCTGTACACATGTGATGAGTGAACACTAGATCCCAGGTCACACAAGCCATTGAATTTCTCTCTGTTTCACACACTTCCCTGAACTATTACTTTGAATCCAAGGAGGGGAACCACAACATCTCTGCAGGAGCTTTCCCCACTTCCAGTCTCGCAGGGCTTTGTGCAGTATAGATTCCCCTCAATTTTCCTGCTCCCTGAGCCCCACCAGTTGGAAAATCTGGAGCTTTCAGTTTCAGCATGACTTACTGTCCTCCATCTCCTTGAAATTCTGCCCATCAAAAACCAAAAGAGCACTTTGCCTCATGAGTGAACCCCACAGAGCCAGTGAGCATTGAAACCATTAGATTTCAAATGCAAAGTAATGTCACAGAGGCATAACTGCAGTGACAGTGGCTGGAGGGAATGGCTGCACCAGCTTCTTATTCTTCAGCAAAGGTACAAGCAAATGCCACTATCTTCTGATTTTCTTTCTGTCAAGTAAGCCTTTCTTTTTAGGTAATTACCTCCATTCAGGGGATTTTGAGCCTCCACCATGACTCAGAGAGTGGGAGGGCTTGGGCATCTTTATTCTTTATTAAAGATGTCCTGTTCAAATTCTGCAAGCCAGTCCCCAAAGCACCTCTCATACCTGTGTACAGAAACATTCAGATTCATTCTACCTAAGTAGGCACTTAACCCATGCACCATCTTCAGGAGCATGGTCACATCAGGTCACACAGGCAAAGGGAGGAAATAGATGTCCCCAGAAAAAAAATCAGACCTTAATAGCTTTTTTAATAAAATAATGTCATCATGTCTACTGTTGAGAAATACAACTTCAGGAACAGAAACACAGCCCAGAAAAACTGCATTTAAAGTTATGGATCAAACTATGTGCCAAGGAGTGAGCTCTCTACAAGGACCCCCTGGTGCTCTTCAGTTAACATTTATGTGTGCTCAGACTTTCTGAAGCAGATCAATATTCACAGGATCACAGCTTTTGGAATCAACTCTTATCTATGAAAGCCCTGAAACTGGTTCGTGTAGAGCCATACTCAAACATACAGTACTAAAAAGAGCCCACCAAAATTTCTCATGGTCCTGTATTTTGCATTCTATGGATCCATCTTTCTTCAGTCTTCTCATTAACATTCTCCCCACAGCAGAGTGAGAAGGCTTACCAGACCATTATTGAACTCACATAAACACTAGATTCCATTTCTGAGACTCCAAATTAACATCTTGAATCATCAAGGAAATGTTGTCAGTCTTCTGGTATCCCTGCACAAGGCCAGTCCTATAATTCAAACATTGCTATTAATCCAACAGGTTCTAATTAAAAGTTTGCCCAGTGACCAAGAAACAATAAATTGTGTCACATTATCCTGTTTCACCCTGCAAAGTAGGAGCTGCCTGAAAAATTGGGGAAATGATTTTGAGCCACTTACCCAGCACAGGCAAACTCCTTATTTGCTGGTGCATCTGCAATTAGCAAAGAATGCCAAGCCATAAATATTTATGCACAGATGGGATCCTGAAGTACCTTCAGAAGTTCAGCATTGGCCTCAATAGTCAAATTTCTCAAGTGAGCTTTAACACAAAACCTGCAGGTTTAGAAGGACTTGTCAGAACACCCTACTAATCACCCCTCTCTCAGGGATGCACTTCTCACCCAACAAGGGATCTTACAAACACTTGCAAAAAACCCACAAAAAATGCAGGTGCTTCATTACCTACTTTTCATTTGAATTCCTCATAAATCTTGCCAGATGCCTTCACTTCATTAGCACAGGTCTCTGCGTGCTGTGCTGCTGACAGAATATTTCTGCTTTTGTTTCAAACCTTTTCTGAAATAGTCTGATTTTCTTCCCTGTGCAAACTTTGTTTTTATTGTTTCTTCCCCCAATATTTTCCTGATGTGATGCTGGAACCATGTTAGTTATGTCATCTGAAAAGCTTGGGATTAGGCTGGTCTGAAATGCCACATCCAGACTATTAGTCCCAGTTAGGAACAGTCAGGGTCTGTTCTTGGACTGAAATCAGTCACCACAGCTTGGCCACCATCAAACCCTATCCATCTCCAAACTGATGTGTCTGCTTCCAAAGCACTGATGGAGAATGGTGCCCAAGCTGTGCTAACTCCCCTGCTGAGGCCAGGAATTTCCCAAGGGGACGTTGGTTGTCCTGGACCAAAGCCACACCAAGCTCACTCTTTTGCAGCATGCATGACTGCACCCAGGCACCAGCCCCATCCAATTTAAACCCAGCTCATGAGACCAGGCAGAACACAAGTGAACATTTCCCAGCCTGATCTGGGAGTAATTAGGAGCTGGCTTATGGCATGGCATGGCCAGGTGAGCTTCCCATTGCACTGCTTCAGTGCCTGCCTTAGGCACCCAGGTCTGAAGGCTTTGCCCACGCAGTGAGTTCCTATTGCCTCTAGAGGGGAAGGTGGAGAAGGGACAAGTCCCACTAGCCCACTGGGACAGGAAAGTGGCTGCAGAGAGGAGCAGGAGCAGCCCACCCACTGCTGACAGTGTGAGCTCAGCTTTGGCAAAGGCTTTCTCTGGCACCTGCAAAAACAATCTGCAACTTGGGCTGCTGGCAAGGAGGAAGGAGCTGGAGCAGCAGCATCCCAGCAAGGCAGCAAGCAAGGGGGAGAAGGGAAATGCTCCTCACCCAGGGGCTTATGCCACACCAAAAATAAAGGTGGAAGGGAACAAAAAGTCCTAGGAGGCCTCTCTGGCATACATTAAGTATGAAAACAAGATATGACAGTGAGATACTTACTTGGCCTGCACTTGTACCAGACGATGAGGTACTTGCCGGTGCCAGGGCACGGATCTGAACCAAACAGCCGACTATTGACAAGGAACTGGCAACTCCTCCTGTCCTGGCACTCATCCAGCATCTTCTGTAGCCAGGGATGCACACATGAAACAGAGAAACAAAAGCACATCAGTATGTCCCCCAAAGGGATTGACAAACAGAGACAAGCTGGAGAACAGCAAGGCTGTACTGTGCTTCCTCAACCTTCCTCCGTACGAGGCAAGCGATGGTGCTCAGGGCAGGGGGCACCACAGGAGCTGTGGGCCAGAAGAGGACCAAACCTTGCACTGTTTTAAGGAGCACAATTTCTTTCCCTTTTATTCATGCAGAAGAAGGGATTTGCACCGGGACAGTCACAGAGATTTTGAAACTTGTGCATGCAGTTTAATCATCGTATAAGGCAATACTGTCCCAGGAAAAGCAGGTTTCAGGACATGAATCAGCCTTCACAGTTAAAAACATCATGAATATTGTGTTTCTTTAGCTAAACTCAGAAAGAGCCTGCAAGTCAGAGAGTCCCCCCCAACACTGATATTTTAGCTACTATCCCATTTCTGCACTGCTTTTCCTCTAGAGCTCATACCCCAATTCTCCATTCATAACAGTCATAAAAACTCCATCTTAGAAATCACAGGAGGAAGGCATTCCATCTCCTGATAGAAAACAGCTTCATTATGGAAGATTAATGATTTTTTTTTAACCCCATGATCCTCTAAAGCAGTATTGGGGGAAGAAAATATTATTAAGTGGGGCAGTAATTAAGTTTTAAATTCAGCTGCATGGCTTTTTGTACTCCTGGAGAGCACCTAAAGCTCTAAAATTACCATAAGGTTTGCCTGACACATATGAACCTGTCAGATCATTTTGAGACCACAGAGAGAGGTAATCCACCAGCCTCACTAAGTCCCTGGGATACAGAGCTGTGAATTCCAGACTCAAAACAATTAAGTTTAACTTGTAAGGAGGCACTGGAAAATTCTTTCTCAGAAATTCCCCTAGATTCCCCTGGTCTCTTTTGTCTTCTCCCCATTATTTTTTTCTTACGCCCACCTTGATTTTTGGGTTTTCCCACAACCTTATCCTGTGCCATCAACATTAAGGTGTTCCTTTTCTACCACACATTACCCAAACCAATTTTCTTTCTGCCTCAGTCACTACTCTCTATTTTTCAGCTCTCCCTGAACATAATTTACATAATCTTTAGCATTACAACTCTGAACGTCACCCTCCAAACAAGAGGAACAACAGCCACTCCAGTTTCAAGTACAACTTGAAATTACCTCATTTGTGCTTCCTCATAACTTCCTGAAGCTTTCACCTTTTGGGCTGACACATGCAAGAATTTGTGCCTGACCTTTATTTTAAAGTTCAAACCAAGACAATCCAGGCTTTTTCTAGCCAGCAGAGAACATATGTTGTTGTTTTCCACTTACAAAGGTAATAAAATGCAGGCATCTCGTTTCAAACTGCAGGGCTTAGGAGGGAAAGGCTGAAAGGTGAACACCAGAGAAGGTGCCTGGGAGCATTAGCCCCAACTTGACCGTCACATTAAAATGCAGAGAAACAGCATGTTCTTTCCTCCAGGCTCATGAGGGCTGACTGCTCACTCAGCATGTGAAATTTAATTTAATGCAAAATCCAATGAGTTGCAAAGGAATTTAAGTGAGGTCTCTACGCAGATACCTCTTTTGATCTCAAAAGGCAAAGAACAACTGAAATAACTCACATACATCCTTCACATATGAGAAGAAATCCTCTCTAACTCACTGTGGACCTGAAAGGATTCTGTGGTACTGGATAGCCACAGCTGTGTTTACACCCAAGCACTGCTAAAAATATGGAGCAAAGGGAAAGAAGCATCACCCTAAATGTTTTCTTTCCCACAAAGGAGACTTTCTTCTTTCAAAGGCAGCAGACTCAGGTTTCTGGTCAACAAACCTGTTTCTAACAGACCAGTGGGATTTTCAAAAGCCTACAGCATTGTGTTATAGATCCTATTAAAGCTGGTGGGAAAACCACCCTGGGTTTCATCAGAGACTGAGTTAGGCCAAAAGAAGCCTCTTTGAAAACCTCAGCTTCAATGCCTAAGCACCACTTTTTCATCTGTCCTGAGGCTCAGCACCAGGAGAGAAGGCAATGCCCAACATCAGAGAGCAATGAACACTGGCAGCCTCCACATTGCCACTTTGTCTTGCTCTGCTCTAACTTTTGTCAGTTCTTTCCACAAAATTAAAACCTCCTGAGTTTACACCCTGTAAAAAGTAATACAGAGCCCCAGGGAGAAGTCTGTAAAGGAGAAAAAGTCATCCAGGTCATTGTAAGGCCACAGAAAAAAAGAAAAAAGGTTCTTGAGGTTGAATATGCCTTTTAGCAGTTCGTTTTAGTGTTTATCTACAGTTGGAACTTAATTTGATAAAGACCATGAGTCTGAAAAGTTATTTTACAGGAGGAGAGAAATCAGTATTTCCTTTTCATTCATGTAATTCTAGTGTGCCCCCCCCGAGCAGCAACGATTTTCCTGAAAATACAAAAAAGTTATTAAGACTTATGATTTCCTTATGACTGTTTGAGGGAAGTCTTAGGCATAATGAAAATATTTCCATGAAGAGTAAAATAAAAATATATGGTTAATGCTGGGTAAAATTCACCAGGAAAAACTCAAAGAAAATCAGCAAAGGTTGACTGGGCCATGTTCTTGATTAAAAATAAAGAAGAAAGATGTTGCACCAGGCCTCACATTAACTTAAAAATTTGCACATACAATTTTTAACAGTCCTTGCATACAAAGAAATCTTCCTCCCCATTGCTTTCACCAATATGTGCCATGCACCAGCATATTCTTAAAATACTGAATAACAGAGCAACTACAGAATGTGTGTGACAAGAGGATTTGCTACAGGTACACCTTCCCTGTGGTCCAGTGAATGTGATGTTTACAGGGGCCTTTACAAACCAAGACTTTGGCTTTCTGGTCTTACCCTCAAAACTCATACTTCCAGGCAGAAGCAAAGCACTGGCAGATGTCAGATGTTGTGTCTGAAGTATTTGCAGATGAACAGATTGATACCAGGAAGGCTGTGAGTTTACTTGGGAGTGAGGGAATGCCCCGAGCTCTCATGGCTTTTGCTTAATGGATGGAAAAATTTAGGCTTGTTCATTCTACATTTGCCTTGTTTTGCTGGCTGTCACTGTCAGCTGTAAAAGTGGGCAAACACAACCACAAAGCCAAAAAAACAAAGAGGCCCACAGACTAACTGAAACTTGCACAGAAAGTGTAGTAGACACGAATCATCCCTACGTGGGATATATAATCAGCTATTTATGTCATTGCCATCTTAGAGACCCTCAACTAATGCAAAATAAAGTCACATTAGATTAGATTGTACTATAAAAATCACCCCAGCTGAAGAAGGTGGAGGAGGAATTCCTGTCTGGCATGAAAGGGGAGGGAAGACACATTAATTGCATTGTGCCATTTTATAATTGCGTTCCAGTGGTAAATCAAGCCTGAGGGCTGACAGCCAATGCTCAGGAGGGAAATTATGGCTGTTTAAACCCATTCCATTCTCTGGTTCATGATTGAGCTACGAATCTGTAAGATTTAGAGGAGATAAGAGAGCAAAAAATGTGAATTCAAGTAAAATGAACACTAATCTAACCCCTGTGATTTACGCCCTGGATTAATCTCACAGAATCACAGAATCATCCAGGTGGGAAGGGAGCTCTGAGATCATCAAGTCCAACCCTTAATCCACTGCCCCTGTGGTTACCAAACTACCACTGTGGTTATTGGGTCTCACTGCGGTGACCCACATCGTAAAGCAAGGGCAGCCTCAAACTCAAAGCCACATCTTTCTAGTGGGCACAGCAGATGAAACACATTTCTCGTGCTCATTTTGTTGTGCTCATTAGCTAAATAATTGGTTGTGTTCATTAGAGAGATCACTCCAGATTTGGAATCTGGAACTGGATGTGAGCTCTGCAGGAAAGCCAGCCTCGGCCGTTCCCAAGGCTGCACTCATTTTTATTCTGTCTCTTCAAATCACTCTTCAAGAAGAGCTTCCCTTGAGTGCTTCAAATAAACCACAACTGTGCTTAACACCCAGGGCAATTAAACTTATCTCAGCTCTGAGTCTCTCCTAGTAGTTCATAGATTCAACACACTTAGGGTGAAAGTCTGGACCCATAGAAGGCAGTGGTGAAACTCGAGAAGAACTACACAGGGCTGCTCTCTGTGCAGCCTCCATCATGGAAGGAACATAAGGATGACTGCAGGGCACGTCAGTCAGGCATGAAATTACACAGAGGAACCCCACTAAATAATTGACCAAATTGTATGTTGCTGAGCAGAGTAACTCGGAGAGCAAACACTGTGAATGGATCAGAGCTGTGTGCAGTCAAATGAAGATGGGCAGAGATCTGTACAAAGAATTTTACAAAGGAAAATACCAGCAATGTTAAAAAATCTGATTAAGCATTTTTAGGTCAAATTCCAGTCCAGGCATAGCCATGAAGGTGAAGCTATCCCAACACTAAAAGTGGAGCACCTCCATGAGTTTTGCAAAGAGTAGGAGTAAACACAACAAACAAGGCTGTATGAATTCTCCCTACAAAGCCACACAGCACAATGCATTCATAAAGGTTTCTTGCCACCTTCATTTGAATTTTTGTACTCTTTTATACACCCCTGAGTGTTGGTATTACTTGAAAACACACTGTAAGCTTTCAGGCAGCAAAATCCTTTTGGCAACAGTGGGATCAAGTGCAACCTGGTCTGGTGGGAGGTGTCCCTGCCCATGGCTGGGGGGTTAATCTAGGTGATCATTAAGGTCCCTTCCAACTCAAACTAATCTGTGATTCTATGGTCCTTTTTCTGATTATCTGAAGACTGCACATTCATTTCTACTCATTCACAGAAATCAGGGAAGGCCATGGAGCGAGATAATTTTACAGGGATCAACCCCTCTTCTCCCTGATAAAGAAAGGAGAGAGAATAAGGGAGAGAGACTTATGGGTTGGAAACTAAACTACACAACTTTAATGAAACAGTAATGATAAATAAGGGAAAAAAAAATTACTAAGTATATACAAATATACAAGGAAATGATACCACGTTCCTCCCCCCTCTCCCCCAATAACTCTCACATCACCACTAAGGCTGCAGGGCAGCCCTGGGAAAGTCCAGGCTGAAATCCTGGAGTCAGCAGCAGTCAGGAGCTGGAGGCAGGAACACACAGATTCAGGCTGGCACGGATCAGGACCACAGGCAGAGGAATGGATGGAATCCTCCCAGGATGCCAGAGCAAACAGGGACAGGGGAAGAAGGGAAAGAAGGGGAAGCAGGAAGGGGTTTGACCCTTGTGATCCCTTGAATTTATACTGAGTATGATGTGTATGGGATGGAATACTCTGTTTGGACAATTTTGTCCATCTATCTTGTCTGTTCCTCCCTGTCACGGAACCCACCTCTGCCTCCAGTGTCTCTTTTGCAGTATATAATCTGTGTACTGGCAGTACAGCTGTAACTATAAACATTGAGTGTTCCCAGTCCCAGAAGCAGACACTGGCTGAGAAACTTGCTGTTAATTTCAGCAAGTGCAGCTACTTACAGAGACTTAGCTGAAAGCAAAAGTACAAGACAGAAAATTCCCTTTATCCTGGCCCAAACCAGGACAGAAATCCACACTGATGAGACAGAAGTTACCTGCCTATGGCTTCATCAAGCAGCCTTCCCAGACTGCTCCACTAGGAAGAAATTCATCTTTGCCCAGATAGTTGCATTCAAACTGTTTATCACATGAAGAAGAGACCAAAGGCCCTAAGTGCTGACTGCTGATTTATGGCAGGTCTTGGCACCCTACTATCTGTCTGTAAGCACAGTCCCGTGGGCTCACAGTAGAGTCAGCAGGAGGGAACTATGCCCAAACATTTGGTGACTTACATTAAAACACCAGAATCTGAAAGAAAGAGCTGAAAACTGGACACACCTTCCCTCTCACCAGCTCTGCTACAGGCAGAGGCATTTACAGGCACTTACTAATGCCAGCTGGGCAGTAGGGAAGCAGCACTGGGGCTGGGATGTTAAAACCCTACAGCAGGATTCCTCTGGCAGAGCACTGAAAGAGTCCAGAGAAAGTGATTCACAAAGAGTTGAAACACACTCAGCAAATAGAAGGACCCAATAAAAGCTGCATTACAAATATCACCTAATTAACCATTACCTACATTTCCTAGCAATGGGAAACTTAATCTGTAGGCAGGGTCAACTTCAAAGCAAGAGGAGGTCTAAGATGAAGAAATACAAAAGGATGCAGAACCAGAAGTCATGGGAATTAAAAAAAAAAAAAAAAAAAAAAGAAAAAAAAATCATTAAGAGCAAACCATTACACTGTCAAGTAGCATCTTGGTGGCAATGATAAAAGCCCCATGACTTGGAAAGTTTAAATGTAAAGTAAACAAAGCATTAGGAGGCCTAGACCCCAGGGAGCAGTCCTGCCTCATCAGGGAGACAGGCTGCACCAGCCACCTCTGCCTCCAGTGTCTCTTCTGATGAGCAATTTCAGTCAAGCCAAAGATTTCAAAGATATGGCAATTTAAAGATTATCTGTGACCCCTGCATCAAGCAGTTCTACTTGCAAGTAATTAGCTGGGGGAGCAGTTTGCCTGGGAAAGATTCATGAGTAAACTTGCCCTGGTTCTGTGATTTTTGAAAGCAACTTTGGCACTGCAGTAACTGCTCCTGGATCCTGAACTCGCCGCTCACCATCCTCTGCAAAGTAATTAATACAGTTTGACAAAGGGTTGCCTGAACTGCTCTTGAGCTCACTGACATTCCTGAGAATGAAACTTTCCACATTCAATCTGTCCATAAGATGTAGATATTTTCTAATATACAATATGTCAATTGGTAGGTTCTCCTCTCAGTGGCACTGATGACCATTGTTCTCCCTTTCTATCACTTTCCTCCCTCTTTCCTCTTCACCCTGATCATCTTATATTTCTTCATTCTCCCTTTCTATCACTTTCCTCCCTCTTTCCTCTTCACCCTGATCATCTTATATTTCTTCATAAACGTGAGAAAGGACTGTTCCTCTAAATTTATATAGTGTCAGTGTAATGAGACTTTTAATTCCTGTAGAGACCATGTAGAGCTGTTCCATCAGTGGGATGGTCCAATATCCTGTGACTGGGCATGGCAGTAGCCACTGGGCTATCAAGAAAGCTGAAACAGTTTGATTGCTTTCTTCCACTTTGTATCTTACTCTGCCACACTGTTAATCCAGAGCACTGGGGGAAACAAAACCCTCTTCAAAAACTGTAACACACACAGACACACATCTTCCAGCCCCATCACTTTATGATCAACTGTCCCATGCTTTGAGAGTCATGCAGACACTACACAGTTTTTTTCATCTTTTGCTGAAGAGGTCAGCAGCTCCCCTTTGCTTTCTATCACAGAAACCTTCCCGGTAGGTGCAAATAAAAAGAGGGGGAAGAAGGGCTTGATGAATCCTGTGGATAGAATCCAAGGAATCTGCTCCCTTTTGTGCTGCTGCCTCACAGGCTGCTGGAGTGACAGCAGGGGTGGCAGCAAAGGTGTCCTGTGTCACACTCAAAGGACAAAAGGAAATACCACATCAGCAACACTAGTGATTCTTGTCACCAAGGACTGGTTGTCTTGGAGAGTGTTGAAAGAGACCCAGGCCACAGGCCATGTCTAAACAGCCTCTCCAAACTGGCTAATCCAGAGCACCTTGGAGGCACAGGTCCTCTTGGGGAAACAAGTCACAGAGTCAAACCTTGCCCTCTGATGGGCAGTTTCCTGCTGCTTTCAGTACACGCCTCTATGAAGAGAGAAGTTAGCCTGCAATGTCTATGATAAATATCTGGGAGAAGAAACACCATGGAAAAATGCCTCTCCAGGGCTTTTTATTTTCCTTATAACAAAGCCCTGCTCCAGGCTTTTTTCTGTTTTCCTTCTAAACAAGCTGTGGTTTTACTTCCCTGTCAATTTACCAAAATAAGAATATTGCAGTTAATCTGCAGCAAAGTGTAATCTGGTTTCCTGTTAACAGGCAATAATTTTAGGCCAACCATTAAACACTCTTTCACATAGGCCTGGAGCTGTTTATTGCTGAAAACAAGTGACATCAGCAACACTAATCCAGGAATGAGAGGCTGCAGAGAGGTTCATGAAAAAAGACACTCCAAACCTCTTCCCCTCCAGGTGGGCAGCTTCCTTCAAATATCCAAAAGCCTCTGTGTATTTTTGTGGGCAGAAGTTGTGTTTTGAAAGACTGGCTAGGAACCACTAGGTTTTTCTCTAAGGAGCTTTACTTACCAGTAAGCAGTTATCAGAACACTTAACAAACCTATTTCTCCTTTGTCTTCTCTGCCATCCTGTATGTGTTCATATGAATAAACACACACTGCTTTAGCTTTAGCAGCTTCCCTATATACCCCAGAGGCAAGATCTCATGAGATGTCCCCATGGCAGAGAAATGCAGATGGATGCAGTAGTGTGTGACAGGTGAGAGAACCCTGGCATAAGGGAGCAGCTAAAGAAGATGAAGATGCTCCCTAGCAGATCTCTTTGGAGTAAAATGTGCCTCCATATGTTCCCGTGTCTCCATCTGCTGTGCAGCAATGTAATTTTTTTTCTTCTCCATGGTCCCACACTAAAAAATCAGACATTGTACAGATTAAAAGTGGGCTTGACCAACCCTAGCTGGGTGACATGGGATTACAGAGCAAGAGAAAAACTCCACTGTGAAAGCCCAATGCACAAGTTCTCCAAATTATTGGGTTGCATGCTCAGACCAACTGCACCTGCACAATTACTCCAGAGGGGTAAAGAGACATGGGAGTTACATGCAGGACTACATTGATGCAGCTCTGCTCTTCGAGACCCAAGCTAACATCTCTGCATGATCTTGCTTTGACAATATAGACATTCTGGTGGACATATAACTCATCTCTCTGCACAGATTATGCAGTGTGCATAAACACCCTCTTACCTACTGCCAACCATTTCAGTGGGATGACTTCAACAGTCCTATATTACCTTTAATGTTCAAGGATTTACTTTTTCTGAGTAAAAGATGAACAGACTTTGGTCCTGGCAGCTGCTCTTCCTGACCTACAAACAAGACAAGAGATTGCTTGGCCACAATAAAACTCCTCCTCGCAGAACTCCTCTGCCAAGGAAGGACAGTTTGCCCTGCATCCTCTTTTACCAGAGCCAGGAAGGCTTCAGATGTTCCTTTTTTCTATTCCCCACCCATCCTTCCTGGCTGGGTTGAGTACACTGCTCCCTATTACCCCCAGTCAGGAATACCCTCTGTAGGATACAGGGAAAGTCCAGAGGAACCAATACCAGAAAAGACTGTTAATTAACAGTGTAAGTATCCCAAATTAGCTTCTGTTATAAAAGGATGAGTGAAGTACATTTCCATCTTTGAAAATGCTTAAAGATGCTTCATGAATACAGCATGAATCTCTCCTTCCTGTCTGCCATATATCTCATGGGGCTTGTGCTAACTCTGGGCTCCTCTCTTAAACCCAGTGGAATGGGGGAGCTGGGGAGATGTTCAAAAAGCAAAAAGCTTTCAGGACAACTTCCTTTTGGTGTTCTGGTCCCTCCATGTTGATGTGACTTGATGTAAAATTAACAAGAGACATATCAAAACTGAAATCCCAGTCCAAAAGTCCCAAGTTCTTTGTGCGTCTGGAAATCTCCCACTGAATCTGACACTGTGGTGTTAGAAAAACAGAAATGTGTAGTTTGGGGTCACTGCCTTAATGTCTCAGACACACTCTCCCAAGTCATCTGCATTTCATTTCAAAAAAAACCAAGTGACTAAAGCAAGGGATCCTGGCAGCCAGGCACATAAGGCTGGATTAGTCTGGCTGTGTAATCAGCCTTTTCTTTTCCTTTGTAACAAAGAAACAATGTCTGAATGGACATCTACAGGGGAGGGAGCTTTTAAATGGCAATAAACTTTTGCTCCCAGGTACTATTTGCATGGAATAGTATTAATAACTGCTCCTCAAATTCCCTTCAGGCCACTCTCTGGAGAAACAGTAAATTTATACAGCCATGGATTTGATTAGACACCATGATTTTATATGCTTAATTTTGAAGGGTGGGGTTTGGCTGACTTTTTTTAATTACTGACAAACAGAATGCACTTACAATTAGTCCTGCCTATAGCATCCATAGAGCTGGGTTTCAAAACCACAGAAATACACACAATTTCCTTGTCTACAGCTTTCCAATTTTCCTATATCCATTTGTTTCCTACCAGTAAGTCATGGGCAGATTGCCATTCAGCTTGTGGAGTTTCTGGCTTACCCTTCAGAGAGGCCTCATCCCCTCCAGGACTGAGAAAGAAGAGAGGATTCATCTCTGGCAATTGGACTCATTCTACTCTGGCCAACGATGGCACATTGAGGTAGCCAAGCCAGATTTGGGGGCTTCTCTAAAAGGGATTCAGAAACATGCCCAGGGGTTCCCCAAGAAATTTGTGGCTGAACAGAGAATATCAGTTTCTTCCCTAGCACATCTGCATCACCAAAAATAGGTGAATAGGAATGTTCTGGTCATGTAACCACCTACTGTACAAGAGATCTGCTGAAAGACAGGGAAAATAATTCTCTCTGATAAACAAGGGAGCTATAATTACAAGCACAGTGTCAGAGCCACAGCTAATGGGTAACAGCTCTGAGGACATCAGGCAGGTAAGGATTTCTTTTAAATTTCCCCTGCACATGAAACCATGGCATGGAAAGCCAAAGGTTGCATTTTCATGGTTCTCAAGTTCTTCCAGATGCCTTAAGTGGGCCACTCACCCACAAGAGATGAGGCTATGCAAATAGCTATCAATCACACTGGTAAATGAAATATTTTGAGTAAATTTTGCCATAAATCAAGAAAAGAAAGAAAGGAAGGCCATGCTCAGCAGATATCTTCAGTCTATGTCCTCCCACCCTAAACAATACAACTGCCTCTTATCTGTCATATTACAAACTTTCATTAACCTAGCTGCAAAAACCTTTCACTGATAAAGACAACATCCTCCCATGCTGTAAGTCAGTCATTTGTTGTGCAGTGGAAGTGTTATGAGGGCAACTGAAAATCTGTCAGTCTAAGGATTACACTACAGGCAAACACCAACCCTGTGCAATTTCTTGAGGATTTACCATGGAGTTTTGGAAGCCAAAGCACTTGTATCAACTTTTTAAAAAACATTGTAAATTCCTCTTTAAAAACCTGGATGCAAGCGTGAGAAGTGATGTTGGAAACTCTGGCCTTTAGCCAAATTATAAAAGAAATTATTCAGTAGCCTTGTAGGTTCATTAATCTAGTTCTTGTATAAATTCTTATTATGAGTTATTATTGATTCATAAACACCCTAGATGCTTGAGATCTTTGCCCAGAAGTTTTCACAGTCACAAATCCTGAAGTTGTGCTTACTTCAACATCCCAATTCATCTCAACAACATCAGCCAGCTCATGTTTCTAATTTTAGTTGTTCCTACTGACAGTTGAGTAACTCTGGCACCTTCCAAATAATCCTTTAATTTGCTGATGTCACATGTGCCCTTGGGAGGATACATATAGACAACATCCCCTACACAAATGGACAGAACTGATTAACTACTGATGTTTGGGACATTACAAGCTTAAGTGATGTATGATCACTTACAGTGGCCTAAGAGCCAGAGTCAGAAGAAGTAAAGCCAAGGATCCTCCCTGGGTTTCAAGTTACCAAAGTAAAAGGCTCTTGAAATAGGATCAGTTCTGAACTAAAAAGTATACCACAGCAGCTTCTCAATGTGTTGAAAAAAACCTTTTAACCCAGTCAAATATTCAAATATAATGTGGTTTTGCAGTGTGATTCTGTTACAACCACATTCCTGAGCTGTTGCTGACTAGAGCTGCACCAATATTAAGAAATTAATCAGCAAAATCTAATGAGTTCTGCCTAAAGTACAAAGATGAATTGTCCACTAAACTGTTGGACATGTCAGTGCTCCCATGCTAAGCAGCATTGCTTAATATAGGTCTATGCTGCCTGGTCAAGGAAAGATGAAGTCCAAAATGAACATGCAATAGTTTAACATGCAATACCTGAAGGGAAGTGCCAACTGAACAGGCAACATCTTCTTTAATTAAAGTTGCATAGGAGTGGGGATAGCGAGAAGGACACATCTGGTGACTTGGGACAATCCGGCCGTAGAAAGAAGACTGGATGCTGATGGTGGTTCTGTGAGGACATCTCAAGGAGACATATTCTCCATCACAGGCATGGTCAGTGTAATTATTTAGCACTTGTGATATGTAACCTGCAAAAAACATGACAAAAACCATCATTAGTGAAAGGCAGTTGTATTTGGGTGATTTACAGCAGTGTAGTCTATCAAACAGAACTAACAAGCAATGAGGGATGCAGATTTTATTACTCATCTCACACACATGCACAGGAGAAAGATAGTGACATGGTGGGGAGCAAAGCTTGGTGATTTGGCCTTCAGCCATGTTATACATCCTAGTGGAAGCAATATTCACATGCTTCAAATTTTCAGTCTAACCATACCACTTATTTACTTTGGCATATCTGTCGAGTTTACAGGAAATGCAGCTGAGCCCCGTCATTTAGACAAGACACCACATGCAAATTTTTTCCCTGCAATACAAAATAGACATCAATAAGCTGGAGTCAGTTCAACAGAGAGCCATCAAGACTGTTGGGAACTGGAGTACAAGCCCTAAAGTGGTTTGTCCAGCCTGGAGAAGTGACAGCTGTGGGGGAAAATATTAGCAGCCTGCCAGTATCTACAGGGAGGTTATCGAGGAGGCTCTTCACAGAGGAGCATGGTAGAAGGATGAGGAATAATGGTCAAGCTGAAACAAAAAAGTTTCAGACCAGGTACTTGGTTCACTGAGATGACAGTCAAGCAGGGACCAGGTTGCCCAGAGCTGTGCACTCTGAATCCTTGGAGGTTTTCAAGACCCTACTGGAGAAAGCCCTGAGCAACCTTGGTCTGACCATTTAGTTGACCCTATCTTGATCTGGAGGTTAGAGTAGGGCATTGAAGTCCCTTCCAACCTCTCTTCACCTGCAAATTTATGATCATGAGCAAGAAAGTTCCAGACACAGAGTCACTAAGGTCATATTTGACCTCCCTTCAAAATATACCATTTATTTTTTTCTGCTTGTGCCTTCTGTTTCTCTCCAATCCTGCAAAGTTTCAATCTTTTTAGAAGGAAAACAGTATGTAGAACTAAGTCTCTGGACAAAGCCTCATTAAAGTTACATGGAATTAAAAGGGCTGATAGTGCTCATTCTCCCATGACAACTGCCAAAAAAATCTAGATTTTTGCCACTCTCACATATGAGGGGAAACCACTGTGGTGCTGACACAGATACCTGTGCAGAGAACTTTATAGGATGTTCAGTGTCAGCATCAGTCATGGTCCCACTCAACCCATTGGACTTCTTCTCTATAATGAGGTTGGAAGTCCCCTTCCCACTACTGGCCACCAACACAAGCCTACCACATCCCTGTGTTCTTCTACCTCTTAAAAAAAAGAGATACTATTGTGGAATGTTTAATTGTTTTGTTTTTAATGGCTAAGATGAGACTATTCTCTTGGTGACACACAATCCTAGCATAATTTCAGCTGATACCTCTTGAAGTCATCTACTCCAATCACCTGCTCAAAGCAAGGCCAAGTTAGACCAGGTTTCTCAGGGACTTGTCCAGTTCTCAATATCTCCAAGGATGGAGCCTGCACAACCTCTCCAGGTAATCTGTGCCATTGCTTAACAACTTTAACAATGAAAAATATTTTCATTATATGCATTTGGAATCTCCCATGCTATTACTTTTGTTTGTTCCTTCTGGTCCTTTCATTGTGCATTTCAGAGAAAAGACTGGTTCTATTTCCCTATGTGTTTAGGTAGTGTAAAACAGGAATTAAATCCCACTCTGCTTATTCAGTACTTCTCTTGGATGAACAGGGCAGCTTTCTTCGTCTCTTATTATTTATCACATGTTCCAGTATCTTTGCCTTCTCAGCAGCCAAGGGGACTCTCTCTAGATTCTCAACATCTTTGCTGTCTGAGGGTAGGAGGGTGGAGGGGGTGTGCAGAGTATGCAGTTCCCCTTCATTGCTGCAAGGTGCACTGCTTCCTCACAATCATCCTCTCTTCCAAGACATGATAACGCACACAGGGAAGCACAAATCATGTGGTTTGGGAGAATTCATACAGCTTGCTCACAAGAATTTCAACATCAGTTCTGGCTATCCTTGTAGACACACCTCTAGGTATATTTGCTCCACTAAGTTAAACACTCCCAGGGCCTTTTCTCTGACCCTGAGGCCATATCCAGCAACTTCCTTTTGCTCTCCAGCATAGTATGGCCTATGATATCCACAGCTTTTACTGGGAATGGTTCTTCTTCCATACCAACACTGAAAGCTAGCACAGGAATTATGGGACAGAATACTGTCTGAACAAATTTCAAGGTGCCTAAACCAATTATAGTCATTGTTCTTGGAGATAACCAACACACAGTAATTTAGCATTCAAGCTGCCACCATAAGGGATGGATTCTTTGCTTTCTCTAAGTTTTAGCCTGTGGTTCTCATATAGCTGTTCTGCTGCTGCAGTGCCTCAAGGTGTGTGCCAAATAGTTATTTACTCAAATCAACATATTCAGTTCCAAGTCCCCAGGGCAGTATTTACTTATAAGAAAAAGGCTAAGAAACAACCCCAATAAGGGGAATAAGGGGCAGGGATGCACCATATCAGGGAACAGTACTGCTTAATTCAGTGCCTTTGTCTCACTTGTTGAGGGAGAAATTCTGGGGATGAAACAAACTACTGGAGTGCATCTCCTTTCCCAGTCAGTGGGATACATCCTCCATGTGATGCTGTACACCGAGTGCTGGAGACAGATCAGCTCTTCTCCCTCAACAATTAGCCAACAGTACAAAATGGGAAACAGAAAAAGAAAACAACAAACAAAACCAACCTATAACACAAAACATTAAGCCCACTTGCCACGCTGTTACTCCCATGCATGAGGAATGTTCCCTGAGGCTGACTTATTAGGGTGCCAGAGAAATACAACCCAAGTGCAGTCAAGACACTGGTGGCTCCTCCAGAATGTTCAACTATTCTGTCAGAACAGCCATTCTAGAGCATGCCTTTCATATTACCAGTACAGGATAAGGGAAGGTTTCCACCCCTGCAATTAGTGCAGATCACTTGTTGAAACAGCTCCTTCCTCTCATCTTCCACCAGCAATCTCAAAATAACTTGAGTTCATTCAGGCTCAAGATATTGAAGGGATTGAATGCTTTGATGGTGACTGGCTAATAACAAACAAAGCCCAATCTCTGAAACATCTGACACTGACCACTGTCAGAGAGAGATAATGGATTAGGCTTGGGCATGATCAAGGATGACATGATGTTCTCCACAGAGCAAAATGAAGTGGCTGCTGAGAACTAACGCCCTGGGTTTTTTCCCTCTTGAATTTGCACTACATTCATTGGTAGTTCTTTTGAAAATATTGGTGTTTTGTTATCCATTGAGTCAAGGTTCAGTAAACCTAAATCTGAACTGTTTTCAGCATCCTTGCTGAATTTTTGGTGACAAGTCTCCAGTGATCTTTTGTGCCACTTCATGTGGTACCATGGAGGGAACTACTGGGATGCTCTTTACTGAATTAAGTGCATAAACATGTAGCCAGTGGCAGGTGTTTGAGGACTTCAGTGGCACTTCAGGAGTACACAAGGAATGTCTTACAGAGCTCTGACTCTTTCCTAACAAGCATGGGAAAATCTCTTCTGGCTGTCTGCAAGAAACTATTTTAGTTTAGTAAAGTGATATAGCAGATCAGTGATCAGCTATTCATAGACCATCTATGACACTTCAGAATCTGAGATGATAAGGGTATTATCAAATGCTGTTATCAATCTCCATCAAGTAGGTATCTCTGCACTATTATCTGGGATATAAGCTACAGTTTTACAAATGTCCACTCCAAAGAAAGATAGGCCAGGCTGCTTTTAAAAATGGCAAAAGACACTTGCTACTCTTTCTTCATCCTCAAATCCTGGAATGTGAAACCACCATTGTCAGATCCAGGGCCTGAAGGCAAGCAATTATTTGAAGAAAACATCCCTGTACTGCTAAGGAAAAATCCACTTTATTTTTTCATGGTTCATCTTGGAGTGGAAGTGACATAAGTTCTCATTACTTTATCAGAAAATTTTTTGGTGGTTCATCTACTAGCCTGTCCAGGGATGACAGTGTTAGAGTAGGTGGCAACCTGAATTTTTCTTTAAAAATATATATTTTATTTGAAAGCATGGTAAAATATAAAGGAAATCTAAAGCATTAAATCCACTAAACCCTTTCCAAATGTTACACATTTTGAAAATTTGGGATAACAAAAGCAGCCTCAAAATCTTTTTGGTTTAGCACTTCTCTTTTTTTAAGGATTGTGTTGAGGACATGGAATTTCTGCTGGTGGCCATCCATACTCCCCAGTTAAATGTTTAGGAGCCAAGTGCTAAGCATCTCCTCAATACCAGAGACCAGTGCCAAAGTCAGTACCAAAGCAGGGTTTTACACTCTGAAGAGAGAATAAACAACTGAGACAAGTTCATCACAAAACTGATGGATTGTTTTTTCTCTCTAATGAGAAGGAAATGTTCCTATCAAACACCACTTGCAATTTATTTTTCCTAAGTTCAGAGTTTGACTACTATCAGTCATCAGCAATTACTCTCCTCTACTTGCCAAAAATAACATTTCATGCTGACTGTAACTCTACCCCACCCAGCAATGTCAGTTCCCAAGAACCCTGTTCACCACTGCCCCTTCAGAGAACTGCTGCTCCATTCACATAATCACAGAATTGTCATGATTGGAAAAAATCTCTAAGATCACCAAGTCCAACCATCAACCCAGAAAAAACCACCAACTCGACTAGAGCATGAAGTGCCCCATGTACATGGTTTTTTAATACCTCCAGGGATGGTGACTCCACCACCTCATCCAACAACCAATTCTAACCCTTGACACATAAGTGAACTAGAGAAAAATAACCTTTCCATACAGAATATGACCATTTGCAGACACTGTAAATCTAAACAGCATCCTTTACTTACCCTCAAAATGCTACAACCCTGCCTTTTTGAAACCAAAGCAACTGATGGAGTGGTTCACAAAAGCACAGATGAAATAAGGACTTGCATCCCATCCAGATGTAGAATGATAGTAGAGTATGCAAACACTCATTCATGTTTCATATTTCATGGCTGTCTAAAAGCAGTGAGTTCTCTTCACCTCTTTCCACTAAATGAAGTTCTAGTTTGCTTGACAAGGCACAGAGCAACAGACCAGCTTGCTAGTCAGCAGGACAAAAATTTCACCTTTCACCAAGAAACATTTCTGTGAGAAAATCATAATGAAACTATCTCTTTGTACAGTTTGGATATGATCTGAAACTTCTAAGAACCTACAAGAAAACTCCAAGGATTGTAATGGTTAATGAACCACTACACATAATTCAAGCCAGAGTGTTATTAATATCTGCATGAAGCCATGCCTAAGTTATAGTAATATCTTCTTAAAATATCCCATTTTGAGCTGTTGTAGTTACAAATATAGAAGTCCATACATGTAACAGAGAAAAATCAACATAATGCAAAGATAATGAAAAAAGAACATTATACTTTTCCCATTATCTGAAACAGATGAAATCAGTACAATTAACTGTTAGTGAATAAAAGACTGCCTTGGTTGACACAGATTCTTTTGGTTTTAACCCTCTTATTCTCCAAATTTGTATTGCATCTTCAGTATCTACTTCTATTTTCTTCTAGTCTTCTCCACTCCCTTGAAGATGTTTTTGAGACTCTGCATGTGAAATGGAGCTTTCTTCCAAGAGAGACCTTAATCAGACACTTTTCTGGAACTCAGACTACCCCTATATCACACTGGTTTTCAGATAGGCTGCAGACTGGAGAATTTCAGTTCATTCTTCATACACAAAACACCAATATTCATAACATCTCACAGAAACAATGCTAAACTGGTGGAATAGAATGACACACCATGAGGACAGCCAAGCAGGGCTGAAATGTAACCCCAGGCAAGGCTTGAAGCCAGAGCAAGTAACTCAATGAGTGCATTTCATACCAGGCATTACTGATAATCCTGTGGTTGGAATAGTAAAAGCAGCTCTCTCAAATCACAGAGCAGCCTAGGACAGACAAGTAAGGTTTGTTTTGCTTTGGTACTAATACTGGAGATTAAAATTTGCTATTATAAACCTTCCACAGAGATATTTTCTTTCATTCTGGTTACTCCCCAACTCTTCCACCTTCCAGATACCATACAGCACTGGAAAAACTTTAACATCTAGAAACATATTTAGGAAAATATTTTTATTTTAGGTCAACAGTTCCTCAGCTGCTATCTGATCTTCTGCACCACAGTTGTGTCTCCAAACAGGATCTACTGTTAACTTAGAAAAATGCCTTCAAATAAAAGTAAATTTAGAACTTCATTTACTGCCAGCATCTCAAGGCTAAACAAGGTAACATTTTGTAAATGCTGAACAGTATTTTATAGGTCTGCTGGGTTTGTCTAAGGATGGGAAGGCAGTGGAAATTACATTGGGGAAGGCTGGGGGTGACAGGAATGAAAACATGATGGTTTTCAACTTTGCAGGCTTGAATCCAACTCAGATAATAGTGAGGATTATTGCTAATTATTTCCTTGAATTTCCTAACTGTAAGCTCCTATAGAATTTAATAAAACTTAATAAAATAAACCTTACACAGATTGTTGGAATAACTCTGGAGAACTTGATAAGTAACTCCAGCTGAAAGTATTCTAAGTCTAGATGTTTAAAGAATTGCTCTAACCATTCAATACAAAAAATCTTGTTTGCTATCTCATCATCTTAGATTATTTTATTTGAATGCTTGGTAAGTCTACGGTGTCTTGAGAACCTATTTTTTTCTAAAAGAAGTCTTTAAAGCTCTTATGGATGTGGAGATTAATTTTTCCTAACCTTCTATATTTTGAAAAGGCAAATGAACAGAGTTTTAAAAGTTGTGTTTTTTTTTTTTTTTAATTTATCTGTCTAGAATCAGGGAAATTGAGCCTGGAAGGATCTGCTGCAGGCCATGTAGTCCAAACTGCTACTCAGAGTAGAGCCAATATCAAAGTGAGATCAAGCTGCTCAGCACCCTGTTCAGCCCTGAGCAAGGATTGCCAACAACAGAGATCCCCCAGCCCCTGGAGCACAGTGAAGCACAGCCTTCTGATTAGTTTTTTTTCAAACAAGTGCTCACAATTTCCCTTGGCACAGCTTGTGTCTGTTGCCTCTTGCCTTTTTATTTTGCACCTCTGAGAGAAGCCTAGCTTTGGTTTATCTATCATTCTTTTTAGGAAACAGAAGGAAGCATGTGGATAGCCCCTCAAGTCTTCTCTTCTCCAGTCTCACCTTCTATGCCATGTGCTCCAGTCCCAAACTATCCTACTGACCTGTAATTCCAGGGGGTGGCCACCTGATCCTCCTGTCTCACCAGCTGTAGGGTTGCACACAGCCAGGATACTGCAGGGAATTTGACAGTACAGAGCATTTGGCTGGAGGGAGCTGCCCCAGGACTCCACCAGCTTCCAAGCCCCTCTCCAGCTGTTGATTCCTGCTGCCCCATTTCAGATCAAAGCCTCCTCCATTGATCTGTGCCTGTGTGTGTGCATGGGGGTCTCAGTGACTGCAGCAGGTCAGAGGGTCCCTGTGTGTGTCCTGAGAGCAATCAGAGCAAGTGAGGGTATGCATGGTGTGTGGGTATGTACGTCTGCCTGTGATCACTGGTGACTATCAAGCTGGACAGCTGGCATGTAGAATAAGATCTTTGAGAGGTACAAAAGCTGGTAGCAGCCACAAAAGCTGGCACAAGCCTAGGTCAGATACTGGAGAGAAGAGACAGGCTGTGAGGTGGCTACAGGAAAGACCAGGAAACTCCAGGAAAGACCAACTGCAAGAAGACTTGGTGTCAGTCAGCTGCCAGACCCATCCACATCCTCACATCTGTGTGTGAGGTGACTGCAGAGAGGACCCAAGAGCCAGCAGCTATAGTATGGACTGCCTAAGGCCAGTTACTGGAGGATCCACATCACAGGAATGAATACATTCTGCTGACAAGCTTTCATCCTGACCAACCAGAGAGGGAAACAGGATGAGGCCACTGGTGCTGCCCGTGTTTGTGTGAATGCTGAGTGTTTCCACCTGGGTTGATCTGAGTGGTCTGAGATGCATCTCTCTAGCAGTAAGAGATCCTCAGCATCACTGCTGCCTGCACCAGGGAACTTGGGGTTGTCTCCCCCTTGCCTCTATCAGGCTCCCTGATTTGGCAACCCCTAACAGCTCCCATCATAAATGTGTGTGTAAAAGTGTGCACAATGTATTTATACACACACAGGTGTGTATAAATATATTTATATACAGATACATGCACATTAAAAAGACAATTTTGCAGAATATTTTACTTAGTTTAAGTTACAGCAGAACTCTGAACCCCACTATAACTGGGGAGCTGATTTTTTGTGGCACTAAATTTCTTAGAACACCTTGCTCAAGTAGTGCTATAGCATTATAAATATTAGTGTCTCACTTTGATTGTAAAAATTATAACTTAGCATGCATTAGTATGTATTACTTGTCAATTTTATAAACTATAATGCCCATAGCACAATCATATTTCTAAAATATATCCTATACCATAAGCTAAAGATAATTACCAGGCCACCTTAGGAAGCTTTATGGGGTTTGTTTAGTACTCAGAGAATGAGAGCTGTAATTTTGAGAGAGATTTAGGCTATAATTCTAAATTATACTTCCTTATGCAAACAAATTTCACTAGTGGTCATTTTGACTCCCAATTCCAAAACTAAGTCATTTTGATCCCACCCCTTCCTGTGACAGTTCTTATGGAAAACTAATTTGACTTTGGAAATCAACATCATTACAAATCTAACATGTAAATCAGAAGAGCCTAAGCTAAAAAAAAAACAAACAACAGTCCTAAAGCTTGGTGTCTGCCTGTAATCACAGAAACATCATCTGCAGCTAAGTTTAAGAGGCCAAGCAGGATCTATCCCTACACTGAGCCTGCTGCCAGGGTATGCTAATGCTGACCCTTTCCTACAAGCATCACTAGGTTTCATGGCAAGAGACTGACAGCCCTTCTGCACCTTCTGGTCCAGTCACTAAAATCACTGAAATCAAAATTGTGCCATTTCTCAAGTGTCACAGACCTATTTATTCCTGTGTTGCTGCAGTGATTAACCTGCAGAGTATGTGTATGTAGCAGGTAAAGGAGTCAGGAGCTGGAACCCCTCAGGATGTGCTTTGAGCTCATTCAGTGCCTGACTACTTATTAAAAAGGCCAAGAATATTTTATGGTAATCAAGTCCTTAGTCCACCTCCACCTAACTCATTATTAGCATAGCTCAGCACAGGACACCACAGCATAGAATTTGCACTTCCGTGGCTTGTGTGGTTAAGCTGAAAAAAAATCACATCTGCAAACAATCAATCCCTGTCACACTTTCTCCATGCCCAGGGGAGCGGCACCTAAGTCTCTGCAAGACTCTGCTTTTAATCTCCATCAAATCCCTCCTTAGCTGTATCATCCACAGAGAAGTCAATGCTGGTGAGCACCGTGCCAAGCAGCAGTCTGCTGGTGCACCCTCACACCCAGGGAATGCACTTTTTGGTTTTTCCTCTGGGATTTTTAAAGTGTGGGGCTCACCAAGTCACCACATATCAAAGAAAACTCAGTCCCAGATCATCTCTGGAAACAGGAAATATTCAGCATCTTTCATCATAGCAGCTGCTGTGTATCAGGTCTCTGGTAAGATCTGTGACAGACCCTTTGTGTCCCCATGCAGCGTGCAAGAAATAGACACAGCACCAACCCAGGAAGGTTAGGGACTGTCCAATTTGACCAAAACGCAGACTTTCACTGTTGCAAACAGAGGGGACATGCAGCAAGAGAATTACAAACCCACCTTGCTGTAAGCATGCACCCCCACAGAGCTACTGCAGAAGTGCCCCAAAGCATCCTGGCCTTTGTCCTCAGCTTTACTGGGAGTGAGAAGGAAGTATCATGTTACCACCCAAATTAAAAGAAACCTTTTGCACGGCATATCACACTGGGACAAAGGAAACAGTTATTTGATGACACAAGTGGCAGACAGGAGTGTATGCACATTAATCAGTTCTTTAAGCAGATCGAGAACTAAGTCATGGCAATCTGACAAGAAACACCAACAGTAAATAAACAGGTTTCTGCCCACTGGGGAGAGCTTATTCTGACAGAACTATGAGTACAGAGAGATGGCAGCTTTGTTTAGACCAGGGCAAATGGCAGGAGTGAAGGCAAAAGGGTATAACCCTACAGAAGCTGCTGGTGTAGCATCACAGATAGAAGTGCTTTGCACACAGTGCCAGAAGCCAGCACTGAGGTTCTTAGAGTGACCTACACATCCCTGAAAAAAAAAGTAGATTTTAACTGGCAGGTCAAAATGTTGATTTGTGTAATCCTGGAGAGTAAATCTGAAATCTTGTTACCTAGCATGAAATAATACTGCATGGCTTACATGTGCAAACACCATCTTGGCAGAGAAGAGTTCTCCGACAGGAAAATACTTCCACTCAGGTTGTAGTCTCTGTCACTGATTTTAGCAAGCACTTTAATGCTCCAATGGTCGTTTTTATTAGAAATTTTTTGTATTTCAAACTATGAAATTCAAGGCCTCCCTCATTTGACATTGTGTAATAAGCTTATGGGGTAGGCAATTTTCATGCTCAAGTAGGTGAAATCATTCCAGATTGCTTTGCTCCCTAGCAATTTTTCCACTGAAGAAGCAAGAAACTTTTTGGGACACTGATAAATTGCTGCCTGTGGTGAGGAGGCTGCTTATAGACATATGGTGTGAGCTCTGCTGAGACACCAGAGAATCCACACTTGTGGTTCCCCTCTAGACTAGAGACCTTGAGCTAAATTCCCCCAGAACTCACCTCCCAAGAAAATTCAAAGATTAGGCAAAAGCTTGTTTCCAACACTGGGATTTTAACATCTCCCTTATGCTTTAAATTCCGTATTTTATTTATTTATTCTTATTCAGGGTAGATTTGACAAATTTAATGAAAGCAACAGCTCTGGAATGAACCTGCATCCTTTTCCCCAGGATCTGCAATAAAAGCTATGATGCTGCCCTCTGCATGACCTTTGCCTGTGAAATGCATATTTCTCTTTGCTTTGGCCAGGCCTTGGCAGCTTTATGAACCCCAAGAGAGGAAAGAAAATGAGGAGAGACTGAGACAAGATAGAAAAAGCTAAACAGTGAAAAGAAGAAGCAGAGTATGGGAAATTAAAAAGGGAAAACAAAAGGAGAAACAAGGCAGAGTAGACATATAAAAAAATTCCTCTTTCTCCTTTGTTAATTAGACGTGGTCCTGGGAGCTGATCCTTCCAGCAAGAATCAGCTGGAGGCATCATGGGGGCTGGGTCACTTGAGCTGGAGACACAGAGCAGCTTTAAAATACTAAAAAAAGGAAAAAAAGAAATATTTTGAGCAAGAACATTCATTTGTAAGCGACCTCTCTTTAAGTTACCATGTGTTCAAGCTCAAAATCAGACCTGCTTGAAGAAAGAACTGCATTACCCAGAGATAAAAATTATCCAGGAAATAAGGGAGCTCAGATTGTCCATAAAAAGGTAAAAAAAATAGAAGATAAAGAAGTAGGGTTGTAGTACTCTTTCCTAATTTCTGATATGCCTATTCTCTCATGACTTGGCTAGAAACATCAGATATTGCCTTAACAGAATGTGCAGTGTGTTGTGTATGCAACAACCAGCTAAAACTGCCAGATGAGCATCTCCTGTTTAAGCCATTGCCTTTAACCAAGAGGGAATTTATTATTCACCAGTCATGCAACAACTTAAAGCAACAAGAAATGTTGCCTGGGTAGCTGGAATTTATTTCATAGGTAAATTGTTTTCTTTTCTTAGAGAGATATATAGAAACAGTACTAGCAAGAGACAGACAGCCTCAGCACCACCAGATTGAGCTGTCAAGCTCTCAGTTAGAAGCAACCAAACTCCTACTTCCCACATGCTTGTCCTGAAAAAGGCACTGCAGGAAGGGACAGGAAATCAGCACTTGGGAGTTAAGGCAGGATGGTATCTGTACCTTGGGATGAGGATCAAGTACTAATGCAGGAGTTTCATTTCTGCCTGTTAAACAAGCTATACCACCCTGGTACTCAAGTGAAAATCCTTGTCTGTCTCGAAATGTCTCAAAAATTTACCTGCAGTTTTATATTTCCTGAAGAATCACATCAGTCTGTCACAGAACTTGTACTGTTCTTCTTGGAACATTTAAAACTACTGGCTAAATTATTTTTTCCTGGCTTAGGCTTCCTTGTCAAGACCTATTAGATCCCTGTTGTCAGATTTTTTTTATTTGTGTCGGTGGAAAGGTATCTTTGTTTCCTAGCTAGGCAAAGCCCTGGGGTGGAGGAAAACTTTGACTTAGAAGACTGTCCCTTAGACCCCATCACCCATGGGATTTAACTAGCATTTGAGCTCCCTCTATAGTCAGTGAAAAGAAGAAAGCCCTGTCAGGTGCTTTTTTAATCTAAAGTAGATGTCTAACTGAGAAGAGGAGTAGAAATCAGACAAAACACATCTGAAACTACTTTATCCCTCTCTGCCATCTATACAAGGAGTGCCATCTAACTAGCTCAAGCATATTTTCATTACTGGCATCAAAAGAAAGATGAACTGGTCACTGAGTATCACAGCACTGAATGGTGGCTTCATAACCTTCTTCTGATAAGGGTTTCCCAAGATGGAGCTCACCTTGAGTAAGGAAGGTCAATTCAGTGGCAAGTCACTGCCCTGAGACTTCTGGAGTCCCCCAGATGAGTGAGGGCTTATGTTACAGCAACACAGTGGCTGCCAATGCTGGAACATGCTCTTTGGAAAGACTCTGGTGTCCTTCAGCCTCTGCTATTCCTATTGCTTCCCCCATCATTTTGCCTTTCATACCTAGCCTTAAAGTGATCCCTAACTAAAACAAAAGACAGTGTTTATGGAGTTAGTGTGGGATTTTAATTATACTGGTCTGGCTTCTCAGGACCAAAGGACCATCCACAGACAGCTTCTGTCTCTTCCCTGGAACCATCAAGAAAGGTCAGATCTGGTTGCCAGCCACAGGGCCAGAGAAGAGTTCCTGGCACATCTGGTATCACCCCTGCACCTCAGTTTCCCAAGTATTAGCTGAAGATGGTCCCATTTCTATACCCAGGAGCAGGCCAGGAAAAAAAAAGGATCTGTGAAATTGAAATAAAATTAGTCACAGAATTACCAGAGATAAACAGATATATAAACACAGGCTGATTTTTAATGAGGAGCAGTTAGTAGCACTTGAGGACATGACAAAGGGGAGGAAGGGATTCACAAAGGGAGGGAACTGCTTAGCCTGGAATATAAGTTAATAATGATAATGAAGACGTGAGTAACAGAGAAAAGACAGAACAGCCCCATTATACCACACCACCACAATCATCTCGATAAAGGCAATAAGTGAAAACACAAAAGGTATTTTTCCACGGGGTCTCTTTTCTCCCTCACCTCTCACTGAGGCCATTCCCCATATTTGCAGCTTCTTTCAAGGACAGAAATAATATTTGGCTTCCTTGGCAACGAAGAACAAAGAGACAATAGAAACCCGACAGAGGAATTTATGAAGGCGCACACTGCGCTACCCCCTCGCCCAGGGAGAGCAATGGGACAGAGCAGGATGGCCCCAGCAGTTAGAAAAGCTTTTTGGCTAAAAGCTATTTGTGCAGCTTTGACACAGAGCAGTTGTTTTGACTAATAGGTTAGAGGAGGGGATTACTTTGGCAGAGTAAGGCTTTGAAGGGCTCTTTGCCTCACAGCTGTAACAGCAACTACATCCACAGCACGTTTTCCTCCTGCCTATCATATGACATCCCAAAACACATCCCAGGCCAAAAGGGTTTCAGGGTTGGTTGGTGCTAAACTCGGTGAGAATTGTGCTCATATATGGGCAACATTACAGCTAAAGGCTGTGATGAAACTACAAGAACTGAGAGCATTTCCCAGCCCCTGTATCTGAGTCGGCATCTTGGCTGTAACGGAATCCCATACTGGAACCAGACACACAAAGTCTCCCCAGAAAAGGTGATTTTTTTAATTTTTTTTTTATTTATTTTTTAAATCTTCAGACAATTTAGCTTGATTATATCCCCTCCTACATTATACTCCTGGTTTGGGACAGGCCACGTAACTGCATCCAGTTATTCTACTGTTGAGTCTAATGTTATGCTTTTCTATTACATTAAGGAACACTTCTGAAACTGAGTATCTCATCTGCATATTTTGCAGATGATACAGAACTGGACAGAGCAGCTCACAGACCAGATAGTTGTTCCATCATTTAGAGGGTCCTCGGCAATCTGGTAAAATGAGCAAACAAGAATCTCATTAATTTTAAGTAAAGGGAAATGCCAAGTCCTGCTCGTGGGTAAGAGTATCCCCATGCACCCATTACAGGCTGGAAAGCAGCTTTGTAGAAAAGAAGTAGGGGTTCTGGTGGGTGCCAGACTTTTCTTAATCATATCCCATGAATGGACAAAAGGAAATGGGCACAAACTGAAACACAGGACATTCCATTTAAAAGTATATGTATGAGTGTGGTTAAACACTAGGCTGGGTTACCCAGAAAGGTTATGGAGTCTCCAACGTTACAGATACTCAAAATCCAACTAGACACAGCCTGGAGCAACCTGCTCTACACAGTTAGGTTGGACAAGATGATCTCAAGAGTCACAGAATCATAGAATATCTCAACTTGGAAGGGACCCATAAGAATCATCAAGTCCAACTCCCCTCTTCTCCCAGGACTACACAAAACTAAACCATACGACTAAGAGATTCATCCAGACACTCCTTGAACTGACAGACTTGGTGCTGTGACCACTTCCCTGGGGAGGCTGTTCCAATGACCAACCACCCTCTCAGTGAAGAACCTTTTCCTAATGTCCAGTTTGAACTTCCCCTGTTGTAGCTTCATTCCATTTCCTCATGGAATGGTTGGTTGGGCACCAGAAAGAGGAGAGCAGTACCTCCCCCTCTGCTGGCCCTCCTTGAAGAATCTGGAAAGTGCCATGAGATTGCCCCTCAGCCTTCTCTTCTCCAAGCTAAAAAATCAGGTAACCTCAGCTGGTCCTCAGAAATCTTGTCCTCAAGGATTTTCACTATCTTGATCCCTCTCACAATCTAATAGTTCGATGCCCACCTCTGATGCAAACTCCGATGACTCCGATGCAAACATGGAGAGTGCTACAGGAACATTGCTTTAGATAACAAAATTTGAAAAATTTGTGATGCATTATACATAAATGACTAAGTGTCCAGATTTTACATGACTAATAGCATTCCCTTGTGGCCTGCCTGATTACTCCTTCAGAAGTTTGTTCTCCAAATCTCAAGAGATGCCTTCTGAGACCACCACAAACCACCTCTTGGCAAAGAGGAGACAATCGCTTGGCAGGTGAAGAGATGATGAGACACAATCTCTGCAAGGTAGCTACTGCTCCCACCAGAAACACCCCCTCCAGAGAGAGAGCTGCTTTCCACGCCCAGGAGAAAAAGGCCATGCCAAGGGTGCTACAGAAAATGTAGTGGATGATGCAAACTGTCTTGAAGAGGAGGCTGAGGAGAGACTTTATTGCTCTCTACAACTGCCTGAGTTTGTAGTGAGGTGGGGATTGGTCTCTTCAGCCACATAACCAGTGACAGGACAAGAGGAAATGGACTCCAGTTGCACCAGGGGAGGTTCAGTTTGGATATTAGGAAAAAAATTTTTACTGAAAGAGAAGTTAGGCATTGGAAGAAGCTGCCTAGGGAAGTGGTGAGGTCACCATCCCTGAAGGTGTGGACATGGCACTTCAGGACATGGTTTAGATGTCTGGTGGTGCTGGGCTGATGATCTTTTAGGGTCTGTTAAGGTCTTCTCCAACCTTAATGAGAGTAATGAGAGACAGAGTAATCCCAGCCCTACTTGATACTGAATTTCGCTTTCAAGCTACCCCATCTATCAGAAGGTTGAAAAGAGCAATAATAATAATAATAGTAATGGTTGAATTCTCTGGTGATACACTGTAGCATAGTAGGTAACAGCACAGCAGAAAAATCAGTAAGCTACTCTCATTAGCAGATGAAGAAATAGTGGAAGGGAACTTGTCTGTCAAAGTCAGATGAAGATTGACCTTTGCAGGGAGCACAGCCCTCAGCACTGGGTGGCATGTTTATTCACCAGGTCTATCAATCTGCTTACAGTATCTGTCCCTGTTTCCATAGCCTGGAGCTGAGGTACTGAGGTGGATTGTATTAAGCAGAGTTGAAGACAAAGGAGGGAGAAAAGTGAAACAAGAGAACACCAGAGTATGGAGATGAAAGACACACAGGAAGGCACTGGATTAATGGACAAGCATTTATGTTGTGATCAGCTAATGCACAGAGATTAGCATGCAAGGTATTTTCTGAAAAAAAAAAAAAAAAAAAAAAAAACAAAAGACAAAACAGCCAAATGGCTAGGAAGCTGTAACTCCATCTTCCTTTCACTGTTCCTCACCCTTGAGGTGGGAGGGGGGTAAGCCAGAAGAAAGGTCAGTGGACAAAAACAACAGTGGGGAGCTGGCAGAATGCCTCAGGTTCTGTGGAGCAGAACTGCCCTTCCCAGAGGATAAACCAAGGGCACAAAGCTTGGGTTTCCACAACCAGCACCTTAGCAAGGAGAAAAACTTCTTGGATACAGTTTCAGTGTAGACATTACTTTCCCTGCATCGAGAAACGACAGAACTGGATCTTGGCTAAGCAGTGGGAAACAGCACCCAAACCCTCCTACGTGTTGTTTTTAAAGTCACAGGGGTCGAGCAGAATTATTCTCCAAAGGAAACAGAACATTTAGGTGGGATGGAAACCTTTCTCGGAACTGGAAAGAATAGGACAGCAAAGAACAATTGGCAAAAACAAAGAACAATTCCAAAGAGCATCTTTCAGAGTTTAGTGACTCTATAATCTCATGAGACTGAAATTATTCCTTCCAGCCTTTCTTGTTCCCAGCATGCAAAGGCAAAAATGGGAGGCTCCAAGGATACTTAACTCAGTAGATCCACCTGGAACCAACAGCTTAAAGAGACTGATCTGTTACTCATACTCTCATATATAGCTCAGGGATTTCCAAAACCAACAGTAATTTGAAGAGTCTTCCAACAACCTGTCTGGAGTACAGTCTTCCCAAATAGTGCAGGTGACCCACAGCAACCCTTCCAAAAGTAGATGGAAGGCTTGTGCTGGCTGGAAATTTTCAAAGGGCTTAACAAATATGCCCATCATTGAAATGAGTAATACTGACTCTTTTTGGCCAGCAAGCAACGTGAATGAATGGGAAGACAGATGCAGCAGGCATCAACAAAATCCCCACTCTCAACACAGAGCAGGCTTGATTGAATTGATATTTCGGAAAATCTCTTTGAAATAGCTGCCTTCAGCTGGATAGAATCAACAGCATGATATGGTAGTGGTTTTCATCCCAATAACTATCATATGCAATCTTGCAAATGCAGCAAAAAACTTCCTTGTTCAACATCAGCTGTGTTCAAGGATGAACAGTTACTCGTTTGATTAAAATAGCACCAAAAGGGAGCTGAGTCCCCATGGGGTGTCTGTACAAACAAAATCAATGTCCCAAAACTTTGAGCAGCCAGTCTGCTCAAAACACTGGATCTGTCTTCTTGCTCTTTTAAACCTAAATTCAACCCAGAAACTGGAAGACATTTATAATTCAAACCCTGTTTAATATTTTCAGGTGATCTTGAGCTTTAAAAACCACAAAAATCCCCTGATATCAGCACCCTGTCACACTCCTCAAAATCTCCCCCGAAAATGTTTCAGTCAGATGGCAAAATATCCCCACATCTGAACACTGGTGTTCTCCAGAGTAAATACAGGAACTGGGAATTTACCCAGTTCTGATGTGGGTGATACAAAGTTTACCCCCCTCTCCCTTCCCTACCTTGAATACTAACCAGAGGTACCACTACAACACCCAGACAACACCCTCATTCAAACCCATATTCCCACACTGAGCAGATGACAGAATACTTCCTCTCCCCTGTTGACACCTGAGTGTCCACCCACCCCTGCAGAAGCAGATCTAAGCTGAGAAGAACTATTTGTGTAAGGATGGATGTATCAGGTTGACATCCATCTGATATTAAGGAATTTAAATTAACATCAAAATCTGAACTACCAACGTTTGCATCTCTCCAAAGTCAACAGTGAGGAACAGGCACCTCCCGTGGACACTGCTGTTAAGAGAATATCATGTAATCTCTGGTCTTGGTGATACTCAAAACAGAGTTGAACAAGACCCTGAGCAACTTCAAAACTGTTGAGTCCATAACTGTGTTCCAACTCCAGGAAAGCATTCAGAGGTACTTGAAGCATGTGCTGAAATCCTCTTCACTTCAGCATCCAAGGGATTCCTACCTACACAGCACACGTGAAAATCCCAGTAAAACAGAGATGGTGAGAAACTGAAAAGAAATACCACAATTATTAGAGGGCTGGAGCACATAACACAGAAGGCTAAGGAAAGCGTGTTTGCTTGGCAAAGTCTGGCAAAGATTAAGGGGAAGATCTAGTTGCAGACTCACATTTCTTAATGGGGTTGGTTAGTGAAAAGAAAGCCAGATCCTTCCCAGAAGTGCACAGAGAGAGGACAAGAAGCAGAGGTCACAAGCTGCAACGAGTAAAAACCCAACCAAACTTAACAAAACAATTTTTCACCACCAGAGAGGTCAAGTCCTGAAACAGGTTGCCCAAAGACCCTATGGAAGATCCATCCTCAAGAGATGAGGTCACAAGTGCCCTAGCACAACTTTGAGGTCCAGGTTGCTTTGAACTAGAAGACCAGCAATGGCCTCTTCCACCCTAAATCCATTTATGATCCTGTGATTGAGTTCCAGTCCCTTGGTGTCCCTTGAAACTCTTTAATTTTCTAGTACATGTATAGCCACTGAGTACAACTGCTATTGGAATTGTTGTTCCTGTATATTCTCTTCCCCTAAGCAATTTTAATATAAGTTTCCCTTGCCAAAAGAGAGCATATTTATTAAATGAATTTTGAACAATTTGAGAACTAAAACTTGTAATACTAGACTAAATTCTCCATCCTACACAATGTAACATTCTATCTCCTGCTTATTTTCAGGCAGGACTTTCTTAATTATCAAAATCTGCTCTGTTGAACTGCTGAGAATTAGTTTTAATAGATAATCCTTAAAATCATATTTCATATTGCATCTTGCACTTCTTTGAGGCAGGAGGCATACAGCATGCTACATTGGAACAGGCTCAGTGGCAACAATAGAAGCTTTTGTATCAGGGAAAGGCATGTGCCTGGGAATGGGCCAGAACAACAAATTGATATGACAGGCTCTGCCTGCTGTGGAAGTATTAAATCTCAGCTGATAGAGGAACTATCACCTTTCTCAGAAAATCACTGTGATCTGAGCTATGTTGTTCCTTAACCATAAAATGTAAATGGCCCATGGACACAAGGAGAGACTGGTGTAAATCCCACTCAGCCTGGAGGCTGTTGAAAGGCATTTTCTAGACAGCTCCTAAAATCAAGCATAACAATATAGAGCTTTCCCAGTGCCAGAGACAAGTGGGCTTCTGGAGCAGGGAAGACCAGGAAACTATGTACAGAAACCCATGTCCTCTCAAGGAGCTTTTGTTTGCACATCAGTTCCCTCAGATAAGCTAATGCCAGGACTCCCTCACCTTAGGGCCATCAACTTCTACCAATATACACTTTGCAGAAGAGTAAGGGCTGAAAGAGTAAGCCAGCAATCTAGAAAGTCCTCAAAGATACCAAACCCAGTGTTACTTGGGACCCTTTCTTTTCACTCAGCTGAACTGTTTGGATTAGTTCAGGCTCATCGTCCTGATGCCCACATTTGGTCTTGCCTTCAAATGGCAACAAGGAGCAGCAGTGGCAATCCCAGCCAAGAAATTCCTGCCTTTTCCCCTCGTGGGGAATTCCCACTCAGGGGAATAGGTCCCAGAGGACCCACCAGCACCACTCAGATTGAGATCTGGGGTGTAATGCTCACTCCAGGTCAAGGAGAAGAACTTTCTAGGCAGCTGTAAAGCATCTCTAAAACCAGCACTGCAGTCCTGACCAGGCTGTAGCGAACATGTTCAGGGCCACCTACCTAATATTGCCCATTTAGTGAGCTCTGAAGGAATACCACAACACCAGGAACTCCCTGACACCCAAGAGAGGCATTTCAGTAAGCCAATTCAGCCAGGCTGGGCTAAAAATCAGCTTCAAGGTGTCCAGATCCCTCCACAGATGACAAGGCATTCCCAGGCCACACACATTCCTAACACAGACATGGCTTTTACATATATGAATACTTTCCTTTGTGCTGTTTAAACCTTTGACAGATGTGAGCACCTCTAAATATAAGAAACAACATCTTGGTAGTGTCTGAATAACAGCTGTACAGATCTAAACTGTGAATGTTTTGAATTCCACCCAAATATTCCTAAGCAGCTGCCATTGGTCTAGGACCTCACTTGGGACAAGCAACCATGTCCCTGCTCCTCAAAGCTGCATGTGATGACCTGGGATGAGGGGAAGTTCATGGAGGAGAAGCAGCTACCAAACAACTCTGTCACAAGGCACGGACTTCTGAAAGGTGATATCAGACCCTTGACACTTCATCAGAAGTACATAGTGAAGAGCAAATTTGGAAACTTTGTATTTTGGATTTGAAATTTGACATTTGGATCCAGTTTGGAATTTTAAAAAGGGGAAGGGGCAAAGAAAAAAGAACATCGAAACACATATTCAAGATTAATTTATCTCCTCTTTGTCTTTAATCCTTTTTCAGAGGAGAAGTTATCCAAGACAATTAGTCCAAAGGTTTATGAAGGAAGAAAGTAAAAGAGATGGTGGAATGAGACTCTTCCTTAAATCCACAGAGATAAGAAGGGAAGCTTCACTCAGCATTAGAACATCAATTTCCACAAACCATCCGTTTTATTGCTGACACCAGCAAGGTCCCTGGAGTTCTTGGTTGCAGTGGGAAAAAAGTAATTATACATGAATTAGCATACCTATTCAAAGAAAGATGCTCACCTACTAAGTTGTAATGATCAATAATTGTCATTTTTGCCCTGGGCTAGGTGTGCCCTACCTGATGCCTGGGGCAGAGGAAGAAGGAAGCAATAGCAGAGGAAGAGGGGCAGTACCTATTCCACTCCCTGCAGTTTTTCCCAGGATGAAAACTGGAACAGCAGAGATGATAATTAGGAGGTAAAGGACGGATGTGAGCAAACAGAGGAAACTTCCCCCCCTTTGTTTGGAAACAAAACCAAACAAAACAACCCAAAATCAACCAACCAACCAAAATACTCTCATAAATCTCATCAGCCAGACTGACTACCCCCTGCAGGCAAAGGAAAGGAACATCTAGTTTTCTTTCTAAATGAAGATAAAGAAGAATTCATGGCTGAGATTTCTACATTTTGTAACTGACACATATGCCTGAGACATGCAGCCCACAAATGACAATTCCAGCAAGTTACCTCAGTGCCCTGACCAGTGGGGCATCTGTGGTCAAGAGCACAAGGAGCTGATCTGGGCAGTCAGGCTCTGGTTCCTGGCACAGAAAAAAGCGAGAAGTGGAGCTCCTCACTGAGACCATCAGAAGCAAGTGGCAAATACATCATTTGGGGCAACTTCTCTCCACTGGCTAAATGAGGCAGCAATGACAAGTGATCCCAATGCACCCCCTCGTATCCACCACTGCCAGTCAACAGAGCAGAAAAGGCAGTGGGAGCTTTTTCAGAGAAAGGTTTCTGCCAGAAAATGTCCAGGTTGCATGACAGGCAAGAAATGAGGTTTAAATCAAACAGATTTAAAGACTTGTACCTGCAACACCAGAGTTTTTCTTCAGGTTTGTTTTGCACATTAATAACCCCACCTACATGCTAAGGGCTGCAGAGATTCACTATCCTTGTGTTGTGATCACACTACAGACTCTAAAAGAATTCACCCCAACAGCAGCACCGGTGTTTTGGGAAGCTCTCACCAATAAGGGAGCCTCACAAAGAGTCTTAGGAAGGGGGATTTACAGGGGATTAGGATTAAGCCAGTTTCACTTACTGAAAAGTGAACTTCTGCTCAAGGAATTGGGGCTGGGATAGCAAACTATTTGGCTTTCTTTTGCTCATATCTTTCACTACCAAACTTCAGAACACGCTATAGAGGCAGAAATAAGAAGCCAGACCTTCTGCAGCCAACATAGCCACACACTACCTGAATGAATGTAAAACAGAAGGAAAAGAAAAACAATCCTTTGGCAGTGTCCCCATGCAGCCATCTAGGCAGGGATCCAAGGGGCAGGGAACAGTTCTGGGTGATACCCAGGACAAGAACTTTTGGAAGCTTAGGAAGAAATGAAGATCAACCTCCACCATTTGTGCACAAAGATCTGCACTGGGTCCCTTGAATGTGATCATCACAGAGACCACTGGAGTACAGGAAAGACCATCCCAGTTTCCCTTAGGACACAACTCACTCCACACCATATCACACATTTTGCTTTTATGTTAAGTGAAATGTGATGACTGCAACTTTAAAAAACATGAATGTGGCAAGAATGGGCCACTACCTAATAGATAAAGTGCTAGACTGGCTTGTAAAATGGCTTATCACCACAAAGTGAAAGCTTAACCCAAAATATTTCTAACCTTATGAACCACAAGCTTCTAACAAGGGAAGAATCAAGAGACTTCTATAATCCAGCTCCTTGCAAGAGCAGCACTGGAGTACATCAGGTCTCCTGAGTGACCCTGAGAGAATAAAACCACAGCAATGCAGTTCAATAATACAAAACTTTACAGAGCTATTCACCTCCAGAGGGACTAAATACTAAAAGATATTCAAATATTGATCAAGTGTCAAGTTCAAGACTTGCTGTCATTGCTAACATGGACACTCTCAGTCAGGACCCAGTGACACAGGTCTCAATTCAGCAACCATTTTGTGTATTTGACTTTAAACTCAGGCAAGATACATGGAAATATTCACCTGCTTTTAAAATCTATGCATCCATGCATTCGTTCATGTGTCTCAGCAGGCTCAGGCCTTGGTCTTTGCAGACCTGAGGTGGTCTGGAGCATTGTTACCATCACTGCCAGGGTAAGTAAGGTGAACTCTGATGCTTCTGCTACCCAAAGAGGGTCTGTGCAGATTTTCTGCTACCTGTGTCAGTGAAAGAATGTCCATGGAACATGAGGTAATTGTAATTTCATGACAGTGAAACTAGCCACCACCACACAAACAACTAACTTCCCCAGTACTAATTCCACACAGAATTTTCTAACAAAAAAAGTTTAGCTCAGCCTCAACACCTGCTCTATGGCAAAAAATGACACCCTTTTGTTACAAGACCAGGAGAGTTTTTCACACTCAAATATAACAGCACTGCAGCATCTTTTTCCATGCAATCTCCACCCTAACATCATCTGGCTCTCAGTCCCACACATGCCAGGATACCTCTAGTGTCCCATCCTCTCTCTCTGCTTTCCCCAGTGAAGAATTCAAAGCTACCTGGGGAAACTATGGAACTGGACCAAGAAGGAGAAAAAGGGCGAAAAGTCAGTAGGGTTTTATCAGACAAATCCACAAACCATCCTAGGCACAGACCAACAGGGAAAGTGAACCTTCTCCCATTATCAGATTCATGGCATGAGGTTGCTTCAGTCTTCTGCAAAATAGAAGTGTATTCAAAGCTGGAGTATGAAATAGGATAAATACCACACAGCTGATATGCTGATTATTCCACTTCCATGTACAAAGAAGAGGAAACCCAGCACAGCTGTTTTGGTTGTCATACCACACAGGTAAAATCTCCCTGACTGAATCCCCACATCCTCCCCATACTGGCCTCCTCCAGCATTTATTCCCACCTCCAGGCTCCAGCAGGTGAGATTGGTTGTGTGGTCGCACAAAGCAGAGTAATCTTTAGTTCAAACTTGCCTGCTTGATCCTCCTGCCTTACAAAAAGAAACAATTCAGCTTTCAGGCTTGTTTACATGGGTGCTTAGAAGCATCTCAGCTCAGAGAGCAGCAGCTCAAGTGCCCCTTGCAATCAGGGTGAAAGATGTGCTGCCCAAACTGCCACAAAACGTGGGCTCCAGCACAAGCATAACTGGGGGGCCATCCACATAAGCTCAAGAGCAGCCACAGCATAGGACACATGCAAAATGTGGGAATAATTCACATGGCAGGCCTGCCTCCCTGCCTGGCTATGGGCTGAAAGACCTAGAAGACACTTTTAAAGAACCAAGCTATTTCTATAGGTATGGATCCAAAGCAAAATGCAATAATCGAAACTTGTTTTCATTTCAATTTCATTTTGATGTGGGAGTTTTCCAACTCCCAAAGCAAGATGCTAGAGCAGCTACAACCTTAGGACAGATAAATGAGCTGATATGGAAGTTCCCGGGCTGTCCTGTGTGGGACAGGTTCTGATCCATGAATTCTCTATATTAAGCAACTGCCATAACTGCTGCACTCTTCTGGTGAAGATCAGCTGACATCTCATTCACCAAAGGAATACACCACGGGGTGGAAGAACTTCAACTGGGGGATTCAAAGAGAAATGAACTCTATAGATTTGGCCTTCAGGTACTTGGATGTGGCTCTCCCAGCTCCCAGGTGAGTAATCAAAGTGCAATCAAAGTGTAATCAAAGAGAAAAAGAAGTAAGACAAAAGAGTTATTATCTCTGATTATGAAAAATGCCCAAGGGTCTTCAAAGGCAAAAACTTCAGAACATGTTATGATATATAGATTGGTTTTCTTTTTATCCAAGAGGTACCAGTGCCCCAAATCTCCCCTGTTGCCTTTAAAATACCAGCCTTAACTTACGTGTTCTATATACCAAATTAAGTCAAGACAACTAACTGAAGAACAGTGAATAGATACTTGCTTAAATTAATACTGTTTTTTCTTCATATGAAGAGGCCAAGCTTGCCCAGTGTGAATGACCCCTTCTATCACTAGCAGGATGTTTTACACTCACTGAAGATTCAGCCATGGGTGACTAAGTGGCTTGTTCAAAATGGGGATAGTATTGATTTGTAAGTAGAGGAAAGATCAGAGAACTCCATTAGTATTCTCCTCACCTGGCTGCACCAATTCCAAACCAAAAGGGAAGGAGGATTTTTCCTTTTTTTTTTTTTTTCACACCCCCTGTCACAACAATTTTAACTAGCCTTCAAGTAATATTTGGATGCAAAACAGATGTCACTTCCTCCTTGCATACCCCTGAAGGAATTTAGTTGTTTTCATGTATGCTGTCTCCCAGGATCCTGGGGATATCCAATTTCTCATTCAAACACAGGCAATAGAAAAAGCTGAAAGGCAGATTTTTGTGGATTTCTCCTCTGTCCCATGCCTGAACCTGTAACATGAATGAGGCTTTTGGTAGCTTTGTCCTTCCTTTTTAATAACTACTTCATTTACTACTTACAAAAGCCACCCTTCTTTCCTTGTTACAAACTCCTAATAAGATTCTCCCCACATCACTGAAGCCCAATTGTGCTCGGATGCTGGGTTATTCAGGAAACAAGAAAGTTTGGATTACACAGCTATTCCTGCTGCCATTCAAAGCCACCACAGCCCTCCCCACACAGCTCAGCTCTTCTGCAGGGACAGATCCTCCAGCCAGTACCACTTCCAGAGTGGTGGGACAGGCTGAACAGCCACGTGTTTTCCCTCCCTGCCCAGTTTACACCTTTAGCATCTGCAGTGGGAAAGAGAAATCCCTTAAGTGAGAAGCTAAAATTCTGCCAAGCCAGTATAAGTCCTCTCTGTTGGCACAGTCCTGCTGTTGGGTTGAATCTCACAAGCCTGAGCTGGGAAACTGGAGTACTGCTGAATCCATCTGGATCAACCCCCCCTCAACTGCTTTACCAATAAGCCAATATCTCTGAGGAGGTAGCAAAGATCCCTGGACCTCCCCATTTACTGATCCCACCAGAGTCTGAGGAACTTGGAGCAGGTCTGTTTCCATGGAAAACCGTGTCCTTTCTCTCCTGTCCCAGGTTGCCTCTCAAGCCACAGAGTCATTTTAGCTATTTTGAGTAACAGTTGAAAACATGCACTTTTTTTTTATTAGGTGTTTCTTCCCTTTTTTGTTAGCTGGTTGTTTGGGGTTTTTTTGGTTGGTTGGTTGGTTGGTTGGGGTTTTTTGTGTTTCCTTTTATTCTTGAGGAACATGGCCTCCTATTTTTCCCCATACAGATGCAGTAGATAAACAGAATAGAGGGATTTATTACCCCTGTAAATACAGGGTCTAGTTCAGTCCTACCATCTAACTCTAAGCAGACAATAGAGGCAAAGGAAGAGAGACAGAGGAGGGACACAGAGAGATAAAGCACTTACCAGGTCATATTGCAATTCAGTGAAAGTACCAGAGAAAAGAAGCCCAGCCCTGTGCCCTGCTGATACTGCTCTACTCATTTAACCATTAGACCATGAAATCACCCTCTTTAAGTGGCTGAGAAAAGTTTGATGGCTCTAAGCAGTAGTGACACTGTGAAAACAATCCACTGGACCATCCTAATTATAAATTTCATCTGAGGCTTCTTATTGCAATGACATAGCTGTGCTGGGTCACACCCTTTCTGACACCATGTCCCATATGAACATCAATAACAACAAGCTCACCCCAACCAACATCCACCAGCTCTGGTGTGTTTATACCCCAAAAAATGAATCAAAGGGAGGAGAGCAGCATTTGGCTACTCAGCATCTTGGCTGCTTTGAATCTGGCTGCTCAGTGAAGCTCTGACAGCTTTATTATGAACACAGCAAATGTTTGGGGCTGACAGGCAGGACTTAGCAGTTGTTCCCTTGCTCTGGGACTGTTTGATTTCCATTTATCACATCACACAAACCAAGGTGTGTAGACAATACAGGGCAGGGAGACAACTTGAAAGCAAATATCTCTCTGCAATGGAGTTTGGGGTTCCCTCAGAAAGGAGCTGTTCCACTTGTCAGGCCAATTAGAGGCAGCTCTGCTGCTTTGGTGGGAGACGTCGAGGAGAGTCCATTGGGAAGAGGAGAGAAACTCTTGCATGATTCATTTAATCCCTCCTGAAGAATCCCAGGAAAATCTGCATGCAGAAACACGTCCTATTTCCTGCAGGTATAGTCAGCCCACGTAAGGAGGCTGCCAAGAAATTCTAGGTGCAGAGAAAGCCCAGTTCTTCCCATTGACAAGCAGAGAGGGACCTGCACACTCCTCTGGAATTTGCCATGGGGAATCAGGGAGAAAGGCAGGGCACCTTGACTGCTTTTTCCAGATAATGCAAAGGCTTAAGGCCAAATTTGAGGCTGTCCACAGAGCTTCACCCTCTGCAATGGCAAGATCATCCTATGATTAAGATCATGCTCAAGCCCATGCTTATCTCACAACTTTTCCATTTTTTCTCATCTATCTTATTTGCCTTCCTTGTCATGCCATATGACTGATACCACCTGGAGACCTTCCTAAAAGGGAATTATCACTGCCTCCTGCAAGAGTTGTTGAGATCTGAGGTCACCATGATTTCAGCACACCCAGCAGAGAAATGAAGCAGCACAGTCACCCAGCTCAGGTACATATGGGCCACACCAGTGACTCCACCATCCTCACCTGACCCAGATGATGACAACCCAGTTCATGACCCATGGCAGGGGGGTTAGAACTAGAGAATCTTTAAGATCCCTTCCAACCCAAACCAATCTATGATTCTATGATTTTCCTACCCTCTATAGGTTTCACAGATCTTATCATATGACAAGGAGGGATGTCCTGATATGTAAACACAAAAAAACCCTATTGGCAGGTGCCTTTCTCTTGCCCTGAGCCAAGTGGCATGGCCTGGCCTTAGCTCTATGGTTTATCCCTTGAAGCCTCCAAACTGGTATTGCTGGACACCTCATGCCCAACCCTAACTCCAGAAATTCCACACAACATGTTTAGGAAAGTGCCAGGGAGATGCTCTGACAGTACAACAGACTATCAAAACACCCTGGCACTATGGTCACAACCTGTGATTTGTTCTATAAATCACAAGGAAAAAGAAACCTGAGGGAGGACATAGAGCATCCCAAAAGCTATGACACAGTAGGAACCTCTCTGGCACACTCTTCAGTCCTTACTGTGTTTCAGTGCCCACAAGTGATGGGAGTGTATTATCATTCCCAAAAAATCTATGAAAAATAATAAAATCTAGTGAGAGTTACAGCTTACAAAGACAGAACTCAAAAGCAGCACCTGAATGCTCAAGTGTTCCCACATGTCAGAAAATAAAACCCAGTGATAGTGGCACTCACAAAAGCAGGCCTCTCTTTCTTTGTCTGAAGGCACATCTTGATTTCTGTATTACCCATCTTCAGAAAAAGGGCTCTGAGCATTTCCAACAGTATGAAGCTGTGCATTACTTTGATTTCATTCCCTGGATGGATTATTGGGGTAGATGGTTGGTCTAAACTCATAAAAAAAAATTCAGGGATCCAGATGGGTATATGTGAACATTCTGACCTGCAAAAGTGACAGTGAGTTTTCATACTGAAGTGCCATATTTTATAGTCTTCACCACTGAATTAAGTTTTGGTTAAAAAACTCCTAAAACACTCACAATTTCTTTGTGACCAAAGCTCCCTGCCTGTCTTAGATAACTAGAAATAAAAGAAATGAAAGAACACAACTGTGAACCTCACTACCAATTTTTCTCTTCTTTCATGTTTCCTCCCAAATTAAAAAAAAAAAAAAAAAAAAGCAAAAGTTTTTGTGTTTTCATTTTTTTGAAAGTTCTCATCTTACTTGGAATTTTCAGTTTCAAAAGCAGAGGAAGAAAAAAGAACTCATGGAAAAAAAGCTTCTAGAACCTGTTTTCATTTTTATTTAAAACAAAATGTTGTGACTTTTAAGTTTTATGTGTTATGTATGGGGTTTGTTCTATGTTTTAAAATGAGCTGGTTTTCAACCACCACAAAAATAATTGCCACTTTTGTCTAGCCATCTTCCAAATAGCATTGAAGTGTTTGGTAGGTTCTTAAGGCTAAGAAGAAGTCATGATCTCTCTCAAGAGGTACATTTTTTCATTAATCCATTTGTAATGAAGCCTAGAACTGAACAGACTGAATTTATCCCCACCAGACCTCAACCCAGGATCTGCTATGTTGCAGACATGCCCAACCAGCTCTCCCTCAGACAGGAGAGCACTTTCCAGGAAAATCCCTGCTTTCCCAAAGACTGCAGGAGAGCACATCCAGGCCAACCAGGGAGGGAGAAGCAGCAGCCAGGACAAGGGGATCAGCAGGGCACAAGGGCTCTGCTGCTGATGGATTGGGGTTTTCACCTCTTTCAGGACTTTCTTTTGAAAGCTGTCAGACAGAAGAGAGCAGTCTATTCAAGTTCCAAATGCACAGGGTCTCTTTGGTACCAATTTTCTTAATCAGCAAAGAACCAATCCTAGCCTCACATCCCTGTGTGCAACACAATTACTGACATTTCAAAGGCAAGCAGTGCTATAAACCTGTTTAGCCAGACCTCCACCATAACATAGGTCTTAGGTGTTCACACGACAATCCTTTCACTAAAGCTCAATAACTTCAAAAGGAAGTATTCACTGAGTAAATCCCAGCATTTTAGATTGAAAAGCTCCAAGCAAGCAAAAAAACCCACGGCATATCCTCAGAAGTTACACTAATAGTTAATTACCCTCCTTGTTGAAAGCTCATGTCTTGTTCCCAACAAGCATTACTCACAACTGGACACAGGCTCGGGCTCTCTCTAGCTGAGGTAAATGAGTGGATTTTTCTTCTCTCAGTTCCTTTCACGACACTTCTGGAATGCAAAATGAGATTCTCTAATGGTAATTGAGCTGTTGACAAGCCTTCCCAGCCAGGGACACAGAATAAGTGTTGCTAACCTTCATAATTTAAATTGCAAAGCCAACAGTAATTAGTGTTTTTCTTGGAGCTCCATCTCCTGGAGATAGGTTATTATGGGAGAATCCCTACTTTACTTTCTTTAAAAAAGTAAAAATCTAGAAGTGTCTTGACTACCCCCACCAGACATACGGGTACAACCAAAGACAGATTGAATTAACTGTAACTTTACTTATTCCTCATTACAATTTATTATTATTGCTATAGCAGATGTCATGACTTACAAGCGTTGAATGTTTGGGGGGAGAGAGACTGCAGCTATCCCTGAGACAAGTCAAGGGTGAGAATACCAAAAGAAACCAGAAAGTCCTTCTTGTGGGGCTGAGAGGAAAAGAGATGACCACAAGAGTTTTGTGGTTTGGGGAGCTGCCAGCAGAAGAAATGATGTAGGCAGCAAAGCAGCTCGTGTCAGCTTGGCTGGTAACTTTGGGAGGCTGAGTAGCTGCTCTCATCCCTGGAGATGTCCAAAGTTTGCTTTACCAGTGGAAATTTTCTCTGGCCAAGAAGACCTACAAAAATACCTACCAGTTGAGACACAGAGAAATCAGCACTCTTGATCTGAACATGTCAGTTGCCCTCCTGCACTTGTCCCATTATAAAAAAAAACAACAAAAAGTGCTGGAGCAGGACATGCAAGACCTATACAGATATCAACTAATACTACTTAGTTCATTAACTGAAAATTAATTTAAGAATGTGCTATTCTATTATTTGAAGTTATTATTTGAATTTAACTACTAAGTTTGACTGATGACAACAGAGATCTCAGCATTACACTGATCTGCAAAAGTATGTAGCATGTTCAGTTTTCACATTCCCCACATGTTTTTCTTCATCTGAATCTTCACTGTCAATGTTTGTCCCCAAGTTCAACTTGCCTTAAGGGGATAAAACAGCCCCCAGGTTCTGGCCCTGCAGAGGGTTAAATCAGGCTAATTCAATTGATTTCCCACTGAGCTCAGACAAACAAGCCCACATATCCCTCTGCAGGCAAGGGGGAACCCACAACTCCAAAAAATGACTCCACAGTATTAGTAGCAGTTGAGACCCTCTTCTATTCAGAAAATTAAATTTTCTAGTATCTAGGGTAAATATGGAAGATATTTTCTTCAGGAGTTCAGTCTCCCTTGCTCAGCTGGAGAAAGATCTTACTTCACAAATAGCAAATTTCTTCTCTATTTTCAACTGTTCAACTAAAATTTCTATTTTCTCAAGGTCTGGTAAAGACCTGTGGGTGTTGTTTCACTGGAATTAGCACTCTGCAGACCATTTGATACAGTAGCTTCTCTTCCTTAGATGTGATTCCCCAGGAGGCACCTTAGGAAGTCTCCTTTGAGTAAAATGCTGCTGTTTGGCACTGTAAATGCTTAACCCTTTTTGTTTGTTTTTGTTTTCAGGGTGCAGCAGGCAGGCAGATAATCCCACAGCTGGGCTGCAGTCCATAATCTCACTATGTACTTATGTGATTTCTCCATTTACCTATGCTGAAAATTCATTATTCCCTGAAACTCAGCAGCATTTCCCTAGTGACTCTTCACTAAAGCAACAGTCCCCTTGATAGCCTCTGGTATTCAGACAACAAAGTCTAAAATATGTATTCTATAAAAGGTTTAGTTGTCCTTTATTTATTAACTCTGATTTCCCTTTATCTCAAAATACAGGGCAGTGGAAAAATAACTAACTCTCACCTATAGTGCTCCTTCAGCAACAGCATCAAATAAGAGTCTATAATAAAACTCTAACTTACAAGTACATTTTAAAAGCTCTACTTAATCCTGTTAGAAGTTTATAAAGATGTTAATGTTTAACTTTATATCTACATGTTTTAAAAGTTTATTTTCCGTTGGCTTTTTGTTCCAAAAGCTATTTTCTGTGTGAAAGTTTAACAAGATATGCTTTCAAAGAAATTGATCTGATTTGGCTGAGCTATTGCTCTGTTCTTATTAAAATCATGGTCCTTTAAAAAAACCAACCAAACAAACAAAGCAGATACACACAGAAACTGGACATTTCCAGAGAATCATCAAATATTTTTAGAGTCTCTGCCTCCTTTACAATAGCAATAGACACTACAAATACCTCAAAATAGAGAGACAAATAAGTAATCCAGGTTTACTTCTACAAAAAGAGTAAAAATAATATATCCTCCTCCTAGAACCATCAGATGCTATCAACATTTGGCCACATCTTTCTGGGTCTGTAAATGGGAAATTATAGTGCAGGATGACAAGCTTTAACTGCATCAAATGATCAAAATGGCATTTTAAACTGTGACAGCTGAAAACACAGCAAAATTGATGGGAAAGGCAACCTTAAAAAGGCATGTGCAGAGGCATTAGGCACCTGTTTGCTTTATTGACAGGGCAGGCTTTGTTTAAGAAGAATAGCAAGCATATTTAATCTTCATGTCAAAAGACACAGTGGCATTAAAGGGTAGAGAGTTACCTCAGGGACAGCTACAGTCTTTAATCATCCCAATCTTCATTGTTTTGGACACTGGAACTTGATTCAATAACTTCACCCTTGTGTCCTTACTCCCCACTTCCACTGTGCTGACTTCTAAAGGTCTGGGACTCCAGCCCTGATTTTAAAGGTGGTAATTACACAAAACTGGCAACACCAAGAGGTTCTGGTTCCAGGTCAAGTAACACCAGAGAATAAGAAGGAGATATTAATTATAGAGAGTGGATAATTGCTTCCTTAGCAGCTAATCCTCCCATTTATCCACCCAAAAGGTCAGATTCAGAAACCCAACACCCTTTCAAAGTACAGTGAATAATCTGTCCTTGTGGGCCTATGCCAGAACTCTTGGCTATGCACTGGTCTGGGCTACTTAGGGGCAAAAAGCCTGCCCCAGCCATTTAAAGAAAATGTAAACATTCATCTTTCTTTCTCACCACTTGAAATAGGCACCTTAAACCTATCAGAAACAGGCACCAATGCAATACATCACAGCCAATTTCTGTTGTTTAGCCAAGGCAAGTAACACTTTGGTGTCTCATTATGCCCAAAACATGAGGGCTTCAAGGCTGTCTTCACATGAACTGGTGTGAGGCATGACATGCATCTAAGATCTGCTGCATTAGGCTCTAAGGTGCTGTTCTCCTACCCCAGGAAGAGAAAATGGAACTTTTATCACACCTGCCAGTACTGAGCACACAACCAGCACTGTCAGCACACACCATGTCTGAGCAGACACGCTCCCACTCTTCTCGTCCCAGACTTTTGGGGTCAGACAGCCAAGTCAGCAGCCTCTAACTAATCAGGCCAAACAAAATAGTGAAGTTAACATTATTTTCCTATAATTCATCCTATTGTTGAACACTTTGGACACATGAAGTGTGTGAAGCCATAGTGTGGTCTTTCAGGGAAAATATTCCTGATCTTCCATCACTGGGATGTGGCGGGTCCTGCACTTTGGCCACAACAACCCCATGGGGAGCTCCAGGCTGGGCACAGAGTGGCTGAGAGCAGCCAGACAGAGAGGGACCTGGGGGTTTGGATTGACAGGAAGCTGAACATGAGCCAGCAGTGTGCCCAGGTGGCCAAGAAGGCCAATGGCAGAGAAGAGCAAGGAGGCTATGAAGGGACTCCAGCACAAGTCCTGTGAGGAAGGGCTGAGGGAGCTGGGGGTGTTCAGTCTGGAGAAGAAGAGGCTCAGGGGAGACCTCATCACTCTCTACAACTCCCTGAAAGGAGGTTGGAGCCAGGTGGGGGTTGGTCTCTTTTCCCAGGCAACTATCAACAAGACAAGAGGGCATGGTCTCAAGTTGTGCCAGGGGAGGTTTAGGTTAGATATTAGAAAGAATTTCTTTACAGAGAGGATGGCATTGGAATGGGCTGCCCAGGGAGGGGGTGGATTCTCTGTCTCTGGAGATATTTAAAAAGAGACTGGATGTGGCACTCAGTGCCATGGTCTAGTAACTACAGCAGTAGTGGATCAAGGGTTGGGCTTGATGATCTCTGAGGTCCCTTCCAACCCAGCTGATTTTATGATTCTATGATTACTCTCTGCAGAAACCCTAGTACCCACCAAGTGAGCAGATGCTTACCCCACTACCTCTAGCTCTCTCCTCCAATACATCTGATCTGTTTTATTTTGGTCAGACTATTCTTACACCCCCACACACAGTCTGTCTCACATAAAAGGCAGGGTGACAACATGGCAAGTGGTGGGGAAACCCCATGGTGCCAGGTAACAGCTGGAAAAATGTTCTCTGCTATGGCCCCTTCCATAACTCCTGTATACATATATTTTCCACCATTCCGACTGCAGGACAAGACCACACTTCTGAATGAATATAAAATTAAACCCATCAGACTCTGTTTTAACAACTTTGAACCAGCAGAGGAAGTTCTTGCATTACAATGCTGAGGCACTTTTGATCGCTGAAGCCCTAAAGCCAGATTTCCTTTTGGTAAGATTAGATTCCCACAGCGAAGTTTTGTTCCATTAGTTACTCCAAAGGAAATCCATCCAATGACTTCAAGGGATGTGGGCTCAGACCCAGATTCAATACAATATTTAGCTCTGGAGTTCTGCTTAAAATCCTTACTTCCCAGCAAAAGTCAAACAAGAAGCCAGAAACCAAGATCCTACTTTGCTAAGATCCTACTTAAGTCACAGTGTTTCAAATACCATGGAGAGGAACCGAATCCTGGAGCTGCACCTCCCTCCTTGTTGCCCATTAGGGAACTGTAACAACACAGAAGGAGGAAGGAGCTAAATTTCAGTCCACCAGGTAAGGAAAGATCATTGCAAAGCAGGCTTTTCACACAAAGCAACCAGCTCAGACCAGGGCAGAGCAAGGCACTTTGCTTTATTTCCTGTAATATCCAAACAACTCACATAACCCTGATGGCAGCTCATTTGACAAAACTAGAGAAACAAAATAATGGAGCTTAGACAAAACAGCTGAATGAATGCATCCAGCAGACAAGAGGATGTTCTCCTTGACACTGAAAAATGATGCAATATTTCTTATTTAATGTGCCATCAACTAGCCACATTCTTTTTCTTTCCTGTTGGAACTTTCTGCTCCCCACACAGACCCAAATCTCAGTTTGTTACAGGACAAGAGAAACTTTTTGCTTTTGATATTTAGTCTCTGCAAATGTTTTTTGGCACACATAGGGAATATTTTAAGGCTGTATTTCCCAGTTGTTGCTCCACTTGCTTGATCACAAAGTGACTCTGAGAGCTGGGAAAAGCTGGTGCCTCAGCAGCTCAGCAGAGCCAGAGCCTGTACTTCCCACTTCAGTTACATCTATGCTGCCTTGGGAAGAAAGAGCAGGAGAGAGCTGCACAGCCTCCCATTTGGGCAGAGTTTGATCTTCCCTTAAACACACAAAATGCCATGTAATCAAACTCTGTAAATCAAACAAAAGTCAGTTTTGAGCTCCAAGCCTTTGGCAAAGCCTCTCTTATCTGCAGACTGCCAGCTTTGTGTTTGAACCACACGTTTGGGTTCTTTCCCCTGGGTTTGGGGCTTTTAAAAAGTTCTTTTCTCCCACCCTGCTTGTGAGTCAGTCTCTGCCTGCCACATTCCTCAGTGAAATGCCTTTGTTTCCTTTCCTGTTAGGAAAATGCCTGCCATGCAGTGGGCACTGTCACAGCCCAGTAAGCTGGCACTGTGTGATGCTTTTCCACTCCAATAGTTCTCAGCAGCCATCAGCTGCAAAGCAACCTGCAGAGGCTGCCAATTAATTTACTGGGCCATTAATCAATGTATTCTATACCGGTAACTTTCAAACAGATAAAAAGCATGGAGGACTAGAGCAGAGATGCCAGATTGCCCATGCTTGGCTGAGCTGTACTTGGTTCAGCTTCTCCTCTGTGTAAAGGGCAGAAGTGGAGGGGAGAGGTTGGAAAGTGGCTGGGAGGGCTCCAGCAGACATATGGTGGAACATTAAAATCAGATGGCTGAAACTACTTTCACGCCTCCTCTCCTTTGATGGAAATACCCAGTTCACATAGAAATTGGTTCCTGAACTGCCAGTTCTTACTTTGGTTTGCTGAAGAGGTGTCCAGCCTTTGGCTAGGCCAAATGATCCAGGCCCTTCATCTCAAGCAGCTTTATTCACACTACAAACACAATACAGGACAGGACAAGGAAGTCATATCTAATTCCCAATATCCTTTTTTTCTGGGATGTATATACATGTAACAGAGGCATTTCTCTTTGATTCATGTGACATTTGGATAAGTATCCAACACGTTACATGAGACAGAGTCCTCCTGAGAGTCTCTGACATGGAGAAGGTCACTATAACAGTTTAGATGGCCAGAAGCTATTCCTTGTCCAAATGTTTGAGGGACACAGGAACATCTGAGAGCAGAGAATATAAGTTTTCCTGGCAGAGACCTTCACCACAGGGAGTTCAAGACACCTCCTGACTGCAGATCCTCAGACACACAGTATATTGACATTTCATTTCCAGCAAAACCATCAAGTCTGGCCAAACCCTATCGAGCCCTTGGGGTCCCTGAAGCATGGAGCAGGCAATGAAGTGTGGAAACCCTCCTCCCCTCAGCTGCTGGCAGCACCCTGCACCATGCCCAGGCTGCAAAGGGTGCAGGGGTTAATAGAGGGGTACACCTCTTCAGCTATCATTTTAAGCACATGCTGGCAACAACCACCCCCCTCATCCTCAGCACAACTCATGTCTTCTGTGGCAGAAACAAGGCACTGAACAGCACAGTCCCCAGGCCCCCAATATAACTCTTATGGAAGGTAACTCCAGTTAATGTTTATGTGGGGTTTTAACCTGCCCACTTTCTTCCAGGCTTTTTACTACCAGCCCAGACTGAATTTCCACTGTTCATTAACACAAACATTACTGGAGAGAGGAGCCTTGAATGTCTCCAAGCCCATTTACCCACCTCACAACCTATAGGCGTGGATCCTGTATAAACAGGAGGTTTTTTTGTCTGAGGGCACCAGACAAAGCAGAGCCTGACCTTTCCCCTTTGATGGAACAGCAAGCTTCAATCAGACCTTGCTGAGGGTTGGGGTTATATTTTCCCTTCTTCTGGGCCAGGGTGATGCTTGAACTCTCCTTGCCTCAGCTCCCCCACCCACAACCATCCATCTCCTCTCTGCCTGACAGCTGGGGCCACTGGGATTTACAGCACCCTGCCCTGCAGCTGCCTCTCCTGGGGACTTTCCCTGCCACTGCCCAGTGCCTTTGCTGGCCAGACTGCCTGGCAGTTGAGTCTCCTCCCAGCAGCAGGACCTGGACCCTTTGCAGGAGGAGAAGGAGGACTTTTGGCAGGTGAACGTTTTTCACATTAAATTCTGCTTCCAGCACGTGTGCCCTTAAGAAGACATTTGGGTTGCAAGTGGCCCTGTTGCATGTATTGTTCCAAAGTGCTGCAGTGTGCAAGGCATTGACAGGTAAAAGAAGTCTTGGTTTTGACCCATGATAATATAAATAGGATTCAAGATGGGAGCTAAGAAACTATAGTCCACACTACTCTACCAGAATGGTAAAGGATCCTAGGGGAATGATCCAGCTATTTGGGCTATTCTCAGTTTGTGGACATATTATTTTCACTGCAGCATCACTGCTCTCAGACCTATGTGACTGTACACCCACTGAAAATCCAGCTCATCAAGCCTTCACAATAACAAATACACTAAACTGCTGCTACAGTAGTAGTCCTTTCCCTTCTGCCAGGAGAGACAGAACACTGACTGGCTGCATCCCAGTTACAAGCACATTTTTCAGTAAGGCTTTTTATCATAAATACACTTTTCATTATTTCACAGCCAGATGAAATCTGGCTACTACTCTGGACACTGCTTTTATTTCTAAGAGCTTTCATTAGACTGTTCCAAGCTTGGGCACTTAGCAGTAGAGCTGCCACAAGGGCCCAGAGCCCAGGACAAGCCCACACTGCACATTTGCTGGGAAAAAAACCAAAAAAAACCCAGCATCTGGGTGCTGCCAGGTAAGGTGGCCAGAGCATACAATTGGATTTCCTCAGCTTTTGTTTTAGGCAATACAGCCAAGCTTGGCAAACCCTGCTCACTGTTTCTTTCCTGGAAAAATACTGGTGTGGGTAAGTGAGAGAAGTAAGGAATGAGTGCTACAGAGCAAGGCAGAAAGGAGGAGAACCATATCCAACATCTTTCCACTTACCTTTAGGTTATCTCTGGGGTCACAACCCTGCAGACAGACTCTGGATGGGAAGTGCCTCAGTGTGTGCTGATGCATCACTGTGTGCTGGTACTGAGCACACTAAAAATGAACAGAAATTAAAGGAGCCAAGTGGGTCCCTGTGAAAGCAAAATCTGTTTACACTGCCTCTACTGGGCCAAGCCAAAACAGAGGTATTCCTATCACAGAGGTCACTCCTGAAAGCTTAGATTATTTTTTTTCTATTTTTTTAAGCTCAAAACCATTGTTTCTTGCCTACTTCAACGGGGATGAAAGAACTGATCCCAGAAAATGACAAGCTGATCCCAAAGAGAGTATTATGTTCAAGGAGCTTACAACCTCATCCCAAAAAAATCAAGTTTAAGGATTTCTGAATGTTAAGCCTTTCATATTTGTGGATAAGAGGAAACCATAAACACAACCTTCCCTACAGAACAAAGATATTTAAATTATCAGCCCCTTCTAAAAAAATGAGATGCCAGGATTATTTCTTCTTGCTGACCATACAAGAACAAAAAAACTTTGGCACAACTGCCAGAGCCTCATTAATTTCTGCTGGAGGCCTGCCTCTAACTGCCCAAAACTGGCCAAAAAAACCCCAAAAGAGACAGCAGACCTGCACTCAGCTGAGACAGCACATAAAGAGGTTTTTAGCCCAGAGAAATCACATGCTACCTCTTGCTAGAGCTTTGTTTCATGAAAGCTCCTATTGGCTCTCCTTCCTTCCAAATCAGTAGAACCACTATGCCAGGCCATCTGGCACATCGAAATTTATCTTCAGATTTCATTATCCAACCCAGTGACCCCAGTGTTTCCTCCCACTGACTAATGAGATTAGCCCATCACCTCCTAATTGCAGCATTTATACCTACTCTGCTTTACAACGCCCAAGAAAGCAAATCCCCAGGTTGTTTCAGAGTGAATGAAGGTCCTTCTGTTCTTAGAACAAGCACAGCATTTACAAGAAGAGGAGATGACACATACATCAAAATAATTAAGGCATGGAAAGGGAAAAACAGAAAATACAAACAAAAATTCACTGATCTCAAAGCACTGAGGACAGTCTCCTTGCTCCCAGGGCTTCTTTAGCTCTATCAGAGCAGTGCAAAGAGTATTGCTGAGCATTCCTCATGGAAAAGGGGAAACTGCAGGGCTAGCAACCCACTACAGACATGTAAGGACACTAACAGAGTTCCAGTTCTATACCTCACCACCCTCATAGGAAGTTTCCTGCCAAAAGTGTCCTAATAAGAAAGAAAGAAGGAGTTACAGAGTCACCTTCTATCTATTGTATATCATCAAAGTGCCAAGAGCTAAAAAAGGCACAAGAGATGGGCTCTCCATTTTAGTGATTTTGAGCAGGATCCATCTGGTCTAAGCTAGCTGTCTGGAATTTCTTTGGGTGAATGGAGAGGAACCAGCAGTCATGGGATGTCAGTGATCTGTGGATGTAGCTGTAATGTGAGTCATATGATTCATCCCCTACAAGTCCATGGAAAAACTTCAGAGAGATGAATGTGTCTTTGAAACAGCCAAGGAAAATGGAATCCCACTGCTAGTGGTACAATCTGTGCCTCAGTTTCTCCATCTGCAAGAGTGCTAGTAGTATTTATGCTTTATAGTAAAATGCTTCTGCAGCCCTGAAGTATCAATGCTATGGATTACTCTTGGTGGATTTATTGAGTGCGCTTGAACATGTTAGTAGGAGACCTGCTGGAAATTCAGAACTAGAAGGAGGAAACTTTACAACTTTCAAGGAAAGCTAGAAAATCAGAATTAAGTCACCACCAAAAAGCACCCGGCCTGTCTTGCCTTGGAGACACACCAAGCTCCAAGATGTTTAACCTGCAGCCTTACCTTGCTACCACAGGTTTTAAAGTTTCCAGAGCAGTCCAAAAAGCCCCACTAGAAACAGCAATAATGATTTATCACTGAAGCACTAGCATGAACAAGCCATCAGAGTGAGAATAAAACAGCCTTCACCAAGGCATTCAAAACACACCAAGCTTTGCTTGTGCCTGGGCTGGATGCTCCCCTCACACGGAGAAGAAGACTCAGATGGACTCCACTGATTTCCCACGTGCTCAATCTCTGTCTAAATACTCCATCAGATTAAAATTTCCCTACCTCTTCCCATGATGTTTTTGTGATAAGCATGCATTCCATGTTCCTCGTGTTTAAGAACACATCTTACCCCCACTGCACATCCACCAGGAGCCTGAGCACAGCTGACCTCTGTTATCACATGAGCCAGGCACTATTTACACGACAGCTTCTCTACAATGCAAATCCATTGTCACCAATGGAAAAGGCTCTAAATTAAAAGTTATTACCTCTTGATGGTGATTCCTTCGGGATCAGAAAAGAGTCTTGACCTCACCCTCAGCCCACCACCACCAGGCCAAGTGTTTAGGGAAAAGCCTGATCTCCATCCACATCCATCAGTGCTTCCATTAGGCCAATGGCATATGTCTGGGATGGATTAAACCCTCTGTGTGCTCCTCTTGAACTTACTCTGATGCTTCAGACTGTTGGAGTGCAAATAAAGGCATCCAACCCAGGAGTATCTTCATCTAAGCAGTCACAGAGAGGATCAAGTAAAAACACTCATTTCAGGACTATCTGTCTGACCATCTGCTCAGACTTATCTATCTACTTCAGGGGACTTTTCTGTTTCAGAAAGTCTTCAGAGAGGCAGCACTACTAATGAGGCAGTACACATCCTCTTCCACTTCCCAGCCCCAAAACGATTTAGAAGTCACCCCAACCCAGGTAACCATGAGGTCTGGGCTCCAGCAAAACCCAGCAAGGAATCAAACTACAGTAAAAGACACACAGAGGCGTTCAGGAAACATAGTCAAAAGGGACAGGCATGAAAAGAGAGTCCCACCAAGCCCAGGCTATCAGGGTGAGCTTTGAGACTGTACGGGCAGGGATACGGGGGGGGGGG
>JAAWXA010000011.1:17774060-17805260 GCA_038090715.1 Florisuga fusca
GAAAGGGGGGGGGGGTGACAGTCTCTTTCATCACAGCCTCCCCTCACACTTCAGCCAGGCCTGGGGCTACAGCCTCACACTTCAGGAGACCCAAGAGTTGTGCTGTCAATTGGCTTGGCAATATTTATTTCCCTGAATCTGATTACTTCCCCATGTGCCTCATTGTCCTTCATGTGCTTAAAGGATGGTAGCCTCTGAGAAAGAACTGCAAGGGAAGGCATTAGTTATTCTCTCTTACAGCACTAAAATAACATTTGAAAAAGAACTCTTTGCCACTTTCTATATTTTTAACCCCTGAAAAAGAGAAGACAATGTTGCAGCCAATGACTGCCTGATAGAAAGAGGCTGGCTCTGTCACAGCACTGCAGAACTCATGCTTTTGGGGGCTACTGTCCTTATTTCAGGAGAAAAAAAGGAAATCAGTAATCCCAGAAGGAAAGGGTCTGAATGGCTGCTCAGGCTGTGCCATGAAAAAAAGACATTGCTACTGTCAAAGGTTGTTATATTGTTCTGATCTTTCTCAGAACCCCAGAGATGTAACAAGAACAGAAAAGAGATCTGTTGTTTCAGATGCCTATTTGCAGCCTAGCTGGTAAGAGAGTTTATACCTTAGTGTTAATTACCCTGGTGAACCTTTGTTGGTGTTAATTACATTTATTTACAAAAAACCCTTCATATCCATCAGGAGTGGGCATAAAGAGAAGCCAGCTCTCCTTATGTGAATAGCCCCAGTGCTTTAAATTAGATTACTCACCAAATCAGGACCCCTCAGCACTTAACCATTAGCCTCCAGGCTAATCAATAGCAACAGATTACTACAATCACTGGTCAGGCTCATCCTTTCATTAGTTCCACTTCCAAACACTGACCACAGTCTGCCCTCCCTGCCACATTGCTTTAAGCATCAACTTCCAGGAGTCAAACTCGAGGCAATACACCCAAGAGTCAGAGAAGCAGAACACAGGAAAGATACAAGGGTCCAAGGATTCCTTTAAGGATCTAAAAATTGCTCTTAACACAGGAAGCAGTGGGATTCACCCCTCTTAGCATCCTTGGCATGGCTCCATCTCACAGGAGCAGCTGCAATCAGCCAGGGCTGTAACCAATCTCCCAGAGCTGAGGGACCTCAGAAGGAGGAAAAATTGTAGATAATACAACTAGATAGATAGATAGAGTAGATAGATAGATAGATAGAATGGATCCCAAAAGCAGAATGTGAAGATGTAAGAGGAAGAAAGCAAACAACAAGAAGAGCAGCACACACAATGCCAGCACTGAGCTAGGGCAGACACATGGGCATCCCCAGAAGCAGCACTTCCCCAGCTCCTGAGCCACAGCATCTTCCTGAGAGCCTGCTGGAGGCACAGTCCTGCTCTCCTGCTGGCACTGGTGTGCACAGAGCCAGCTCAAAGCTCTTGGTCCCCACAGCTTGATCAAGCAGCTTGGAGAGTCTATGCACAACTCGTTAAGAGCCAGCAACCATCACCAAGAAGGACAGAGAGAACCAGCACAGGTGAAGACATGGGTCTTTTTTTTCCCCAACAGAAAGAGCTTCCTGTGTCCAGACAAGGAGAAGGCTGCTGCAAATAGGTCCAGATTTTCTGATCTTTAGAAGAGAGTCATTCCAAGAGGCAGAAAAAGATTGTCTTCTGCCTCATGGGACAAACCAGTGAAGAGTGGCCCTTTATCTCCAATACCTTGCAACAGGCATCTTATTCAGTCTCATATTCCAACGATTAAATCAAAGGAAACATTTTTAAATCACTTTATTATACACACTGTGATATCACGCTGGCAAATCAACTTCTTTTTCACCCCCCATCAGGCTTTTCTTGAGCAGAAATAATCACCACCAGCTCCACCACACAGATGTGTAAGCGATGGGAAAATGCAGAGAAGGATGGAGTGAACAAAAGGCACTTGAGACCTGCTGGGCTCAGAATGTGGGTCTGTATGGTAGGCTGGACTCTTCACTAATCCAGCTCTGTTTCTAATGAGATTGGTTCCCATTACAGCAAAACGGGGTCCAGGGCTTAATTTGCCAAGGGGACCACTGTCATGCAGCTAAGGGAAGCAAAATAATCTTATCAGTTTCAACTTGAACTCTGCCCTCCAATTATATGGACAATGTTTAAGAAAAGTGAGATTTTTTTAAAAAAAAAAAGTTATTTTTCATGTATCCAGCAAGAAAAATGAATTGTCTAACACCAAACATCCAGCTACCTGCAGCTGCTGATGGACCTTTACACTCCATCCACTGCCTGTACTGTTGCCAAAATGCACTATATACCTGCACATGCATACTTGAACCAAATCCAAGCCAAATGGCACCAACCCCATTTACAGTGCAACTTCTGGTAGAGCAGAGCCTCTACTCTTGCACTAAAGCCAAAGTGAAAGCCTGGGGCTGTCAGCCAAAGCAATCCAAAGGGCAGGACAAACCAGGAAATTTCTTTACCCCCTCTCGCTCAACCTCTGTCTCCCTGTTCAATCCATCATCTCCCTGTGGCTGCTACAAAAGAGAGAGTATCCTCTTCTGGGAGTTCTGCATCCCACACAATGCAGCTAAAACAAAGAACATTTTGGCAAATAAGAGCCAGTCTTCATCTAGTCTTTTTTTCTATGTCATTCATTCCATCAAAGTTGTTTAGCTGCACAAAAACCTGTGCCATGCTTCATTGTGAGGCAAAGGATAAACTGAGATGTGAGCACAGCGTGGTCAGAGGTGCCTGTGCTTCAGCAGCAGCTGTGGAGCCACTTCCCTGCTCAGCTCACTTTTACAAAGCTTTAACTTTAGAATTTTAACTTTAGGATTAACTTTAGGATTCCACCCTTGAGATGGAATTCAGCTTGAGCACATAAACCAGGAAGCAAACTGTGTTAACACAAGAGAAGCAGCCTGGTACAAAAGACACATGAAGAGCTGGACGTGCTTTGGAAACAGTCAGATCAACAACCTCAGTTTCCAAGGGATTACCCATACAATAAAAATCTAGAGAGAAACTAAATTGGACAAATCCCAGAGGCTCTGGTTTTAGTCATCTCACCTGCACCAGAGGAGTGTCATTTGTGTCTTTGAATAGATGTGTTTATATTTTTTCTCCTATATAAAACAGAGAGAAACAAACAAAAATTAGGAGTGGGAATGTCTTCAAAATTCATTCTTAAGGAGCTCTTGGAATGCATTCCAAGAACTGACCCCAAATTTGTAACTTAACTATAAGTACTCTTATTTCATCCCATATAAAGTAACCCTCAAAGCATAACTGCTCTAGGAACAAAAAAAAAATCTGTGCTAAACCAGACTCTTCTTACAACTGCACTTGGTGGGCTCAGATATCTGCCAAGTGAAAGCTTGCTATCATGTAACCTGGTTACATATAAAACACAGGTGCATTGGTGCCATTTTCTTAATGCTTTGGGTCTGGCTGTGATGGAGTTAATTTTCTTCATAGCAGTTTGTGTAGTGCTGTGCTTTGGATCTGGGACCAAAACAATCCTGAAAACAGATTAATGTTTTCATCATTACTGAACAGTGGTTGTAGGGCATCAATGCTTTCCCTCTTTCTCACTCCACCTCCCCCAGTGAATAGCTTGGAGGGGGCACATGAGGTTGGGAGGGGACACAACTGGGCAGATGACCCAACTAACCAAAAGGATATTCCACGATATATAATGTCACATTCAGCAGGAAACAGCATGGAGTGGGGCCTTGGTAAGTCAGAATCTTTTGCCTGGGAACTGGGCATTAGTCTGCCTGGGTGGTGAGTGATTGCCTTTGCATCACTTTTTTTTTTTTTTTCCCTCCATTTCTCTTTCAGTAGTTACTAAACTGCTTTTATCTTGACCCATAAATCTGATTGCTTTTACTCTTCCTTTCTTCTTCCCCCCGTCCTACTGAGGGTGGGAAGAAGAGGTGAGCAAGTGGCTGTGTGGTTTTTAGCTGCTGACCAGGGTTAACCCACAACACTTTGTTACATGTACCTGACTTTGCCACTGTAATGCTCATTTTAATCTCTGCAGTCCATTTGCATCCATACATTACAGCATTGGACACATAATTATGTATATTCCTGGCCATCACAGTTTGAGAGGATATATGAGGAGCTGTTTTTGTAGAAAAAGGCAGATACTTAACAGCCTCTGAAATCCTGGGCAGTTAGAGCTCCTGATGCTCATCTCCCTGCCTTGGATCCTCATCTGTGCAGTGCAGGTAACACCCAGATCCTCCTCCCAGAAGGGTGAGCATATCCCTGTTTGTAGGGGCACCCACAACAAGCAGAATAGGGTTTAAATGACAGTATATACTGATTAAAGAGTAACCCATAACATTTTTTAAAAAAGGGTTGCATTCAGGAGTTAAAACTACCATAATTTTAACATTTCTTAACTTCCAAATGTTTGATTTGCAGCCTTAATGTTCTTCTAACATTCCACACAAAAGCTAAACTTTTTTACAACCGAAGTGCAGAATTTTGTCCTCTACATTTATGGGCACCACCAGGGCCACAGCAGAACTGCACTCACAGGCCCAACACAGACCCCAGAGGTAAGAGATTTCCCAAAGACTGGGGCCAAAATTAAACATAACCCAGCTACAGCAGCTCAAGTCACCACCTACCAGTCTAATTGCACCAAGTGTCTGCACTCTTGGCCCAACACAGCTTCAAGGGAACACATGGGAGCCAAAAGCCTTTGCAAAATGCAGCAAACATAGGAAATTAATGCCAGGTGGGCACCTGCCATAGAGTAACCTTAATATCAATGCAGAGGAGGAAACAATAAAGGATCACAGCTGAACCCACAGGTCATAGGTACAGGATGAAGGTCACCCCAGACCACTGAGTGATACAAAAACCACACAGAAAAAAGAGCAGAAAATTCTTCCACTGCTGTGTTTGTTTTTATATTTACTTGTTGGAGTAAAAGCCCATTTTCAGCCCTTGAGGCTAATACAACACAGGTCGATTAATGTCAGAGCAGCCAAACCACAGGCGTCTGATAGCAAAGGAAAATAAAACAACAGAGTCACAGAGGGGGTCTCAGGGTAGGTGGTCTGAGTGGTGCCTTTTCAACAAGCAACACCAGCAGGTACCTCATCCATTGAGTGTTCAGTATAGCTCAGCTGAAGACAACCTTCCCTCACACCCTGATGATTCTGGTGGTTTGATGGAGTGACAAGTGTCTGCTGCCCAACGAGTGTGTTGATACTGGGTTAAAAGATGGCCAAAAAGTCTATAGTGAAGTTCTTTGATTGTAGGTGGCTGATAAAATTTCTTGTACCCCTGTAGGCCTTCTACTGTTATTGTAACATTGTTAAAAGGGAAATATTTCTTTAAAAAAAAAAGAATCTTTTCTTCCACAGCAGTGAGACACAGCACTGGCAAAGCTGTTAATGATGTGGCATATTTTGCTTGCAGGTGCCTTCCCTGTGCTTTGAGAACAACTACAGCACCTGCTGCAAGTTATTCTGCAGTCTGCAATATCCATCTCTGAATTCCAGTACACTTCTGAAACCTGACCACTCTGAGTCTGCTCAAACACCAGGACATGTTCCACCTTCATGCAAGGATCCAGATGGATCCAAGAGTGATTATAGTACAGCAAACCTTATCACCCAAAGAAGCCCCATCACCACTGATACCACAGCAGCTACCAACTCTATTCCAGAGCACAAGTAACTCAGAGAAGCTTCGTGACACTGTGGAGCTCAGAACTGCCAAACCACAATTGTCTCTCTGACATGAAAAGACACGCACTGGGTTCCAGGCAGCCAAGCATTAAGCATCCACAGAAGAGCAGACATACAGACTTTAATTACTATGAATGAGCTCATATCCTCAGCTCCCTGAGCCAGGCATACTTGGATCAGCTCAAACCCACCCTGAGAGATACACAACTCACCATCTTTCCTCAGGCAAAAGGAGCAGCTAGGTTAGATAATAATAATAAGAACAACTAGCTCAAGCAGTTTTCTTTAAAATGTTCACGATTATTACTTCTATATTAGATTTAATCAGCAAGCTGATACATTGGGATTAACTTCTGGGCTTTTGTGCATCATGTCAGCAAAGTTGGCTCACAGCTGAGTGGAATTTGGCCCTTGCCTGTTTCTTGGAAAAAGCACAAAAATTCCTACACAGCAGCAATACAGGCACAGCAGTAGCAAGGACACAAGGAACAGGATTTCACCAGATCCATCTGACCAAAAGTCCTCCCCACTACTTTGAGCAGTGGATTGGTTCTATTCCTGCAGACAGACACATAGCTTTCAAGGGGCAGAAAAAGACTGAATCTGGGTATCTGGATAAAAAAGAATTACAAGAGTACAGAAAAGCCCAGGGGTAGTTTCAAATGGTCCCCCATAGGGACTGGGATTGCTATCTTGGAACAGAAAGCAGAAAGTTCAATGTATACATGCACAAACATGCCAAGCACCAGCAGCCAGTGTCAAAGCAGACCTGTAAACCATCCTGGTGTTGGCCACCTGAATCACTGCACACCCACCACAACACCACAAACTCCAATTTTCAGTTCTGAACGCCAGGCACTTTGGGAAATCAGGACATGTTTAAATTAGCATCAACAAAAGGATCAGCTCAAGTGCCAAGAGTAAACACATAGTTTTCCACCCCCCCACAGAGACTATGCTTATTCTGCCTGCTCACCCCCCCTTAGCTTAAATTATAATTTTAGCATTTAAATATCTCAGCTGAGAAGGGGTATGTTAACATTTCCAGGTTTTGCTTTTCAATGTTTTAGTTGACCAAACTGTATGTGTTATTTAAAATCTGCTCTTACAGAGTCAGGGAACAAGTTTTACCTGAGGATATAAATATTTGCTTTCTTTACTTTGGCAGCATCGTATCTCTAACAATACACAGTCAGAGGAAGAAGGCTACAAGGACATTTTCCTCAGATAAAGTGTGCATCTATGGGTACAGATAAGCTAGGATACTTAGAAGTGAGTAAAATTACCAGAGTGGATTTGGGTTCGGGGGGTTGGTTGGTTTGGGGTGTTTTTTTTCAGTCGGTGGCTTGGCTTTTTGGTTGTTTTCTTGTTTTGCTGTGTTGTTGGGGTTTTTTATGTTAATAATACTTCTGAAGTGTTCCTGGTACTGACAGAAGTTTGCATTAGTGGATCAGCTTCTGGGCCACAGCAATTAGTATTTTCTATATAAACATTTCCAATCATCACACAGAGGCTGAGATCCCTGGGGTCTCCTGGCTCCTGCTGACAGCTCTGATAGCTCAGACAGTGAATTTCCACATGATGTGAGCCAGATGCATACACATGACTCTTGATGTAGCCATTGCCTGTATGAGGTTGCACACAGAACCCTCATGAGATATCCTGGCACCCACAGCAACCCCATCTATCCCTCCCCAACTGTGTCTCCCTTCCCTGGCACTGCAAATGCTGGTTTTTCCCAGCAGTGCCTCTGGTCACTGCCCAGGATCACAAACACATGGAATTGGAAACACGTGTTTCTCTTCCTGAAGCTCAGTTTGGTCCCTTCAGCTGTCAGAAGAAGTGAACTCTGAACACTTTTAAGAGGCTGCAAGAGCTGGATGCTCCCTCACAACATTATAATCACAGTGCTGGGAAAGCCACAGTGTTTTCTGGAGCAGGTCTTAGGACAGAAGGGCACCCACACTTGCATCTTTGCTGCATGTATGGATGCCCATGATGCTGCATCCCCCTTGGCAACCTGGAACAACTCACTGAGGTACCAAAATAGCCTCAGCTTCTGTGCTGCTTCTCTTCCTTCTCCTCTCACACACAGCAGGGAAGTGGCATTTGACATCCCCTCACTGATTTCCTCCAACACTTCTCAGATCCCTGAGGTCTTTAAACTGCTGCTCACTGACAGGCAGATGATATGTGACACAAAACCAAACACAGCTCCCCCTGGGGAGAACTGCTCAGCTGTGGCTGCCAGACCCAGCCATCCTCCTTCAGTTCTGCGGACCCATTCCCTACTTCTCACCCTGAAGCCACATTTCCAAAACATTGCCAGAAGCAGCCAGCAGTGGTTTTTTTTAATGGCTTTGATGAGGTTTTGGATTTTGTCACCTCTGCAAAGGAGTACTTCTTCACCCCAGCACAGACCTCCCTTATCAAGCCAAAGTGCTGCCCAACCAGCTGTGATGGATGGGTTGGCTCATGTGACCTCCAGCTGAGGAGGAAAACATCATTTTGGGACAAGGACCTCTTCAAGCAGCAGGATGAGGTCCATCCAACCTCATCACTCACAGCCCTTCACCAAGAGGAGGTACAGAGGTGGCCTGAGTTTTTCCCAGTCTTTAAACAAAGTCTAAAGTATGGCTCTTTGCCTCTGGGGTCAAAAGCACAAACCTAATAACTAAGTTGCACCTCCACGCTGGAAAAGAAATTGTATCTGCTTTTCTCTTTAAAATCCCCCTTTCACATCCCACAGCTGTCAATACATGGAAACCTTGGACCCCCCCTTGACACCATCCACCCATTCAGGGTTCCAAAACCAGTATCAAAGTCTGACTAAAGCCATTCAGAAGCTGTTATCACGTAGATTGTGGTGATAATTCAGTGAATGGACTTGTCAAACAAATTGCCTTTATTATGGACTGATTAAATGCAATCAGGAAAAAGTGCCTTTCCCCTCCCAGCTCCAGTTCTCATCAGCTCAAACAAACACACCGAGCCAATTAGCAGGGAGGTGGCAAAAGCAGCTTTCACTTGAGACCTGCCATTCTTGGAGAAAAGGGGGAAAAAAAAAACCAAACAAAACCCAAAACACTACCACACCAAAATATCTTTGTGCTGTCAAAGGCAGGAAGAGCCTCCAGGCTCCCAAAAGCTACCCACACCCTGAACCCAGGGCTCACCTGCAGGGTGTGGATGGGAGTTACCAGGATTCACCTGGCTCCATGCCAGATCAGATTCCTTAAGCAAAGTGCTGCTCACACCCAGCTTGTGCCAAATCTAATGCAGAGAACATAAATATTAAAGCAGGCCCAGGGGGAGTAGCACTACTGGGACTGTTATTCCTACACCTTTATCTGCCACAGCTGGGTTCTCCTGTGTCAGACAAGGCAAGAGCTTCCATCAAAGCTGTTTCCATGCCTGGAAACTGAAGTTCTTGGCTGTGGATTCTCTGATGTCTGCAAATGGTTGAGTTCACAGCACAGCCTTCTCTGTCCTGTGGCAGTAGAAAAGGGATCTGACTCTGCTAACATGAAACCTGTAGCAATTGTGTAGATCTGATGCCACTACCTTACTGCCCATCATGCCTGAAAATGGCTCATGAATGTGAAAGTTCTTTGAGGGAGGGGATACAATTTGAGCACAGCATCATAATCACATAAACCTAATTCCTGGCAGGCATGGAGCTGGAAATTAAATGGTCACCTTGGCTGGCAGGGGGCAGAGCAGAATTCAACATGTGTTTGCATGAGTTAGATTCAGAGACAGGAATCCTGTGCACACAGGATATGAGCAATAGCTGTTGAATAAATTTTTGACTAAGCCTCCAATGCCTGCACTTCAAGTTAGCCCCAAAGACTAATTTTGGCCCTGTTTTCATTCACCTAGTCCCTTTAAGGAGCAGGCACATGAATCTCTGCCTCCCAGAGTCTGCACAGAAGCTGTGGCATAGCTTCATCTAGCAGCCCAAGCCATTGCTTTGCCTTGGACTCCCACCACAAGTAGAAAAGGGATAAAACAAAGGTGAAGATCACCCAAGAGGGATCTTGGAGAGTTCATTACTAGGAGTGAGATTAGAATTAATGGTCCATAGCTGAAGCACTGGGACTCAAAACACCAGCCTCTTACCTCACATCTCACCAGTCCTCAAGTGTCACCTTGAACATAAGGGGTATGTGACACACCATGACACTATGGCCTGGGCCTTCAAACAGTCCTGAGCACAAGAACAGATCACAGAATGAGATTAGATCCAAGAGCCAGTACTACAGGCAGGCACAGAGAAAAAGTCCAGGCTTTCTAAAGAAGTGGCTGCAAAGTGCCTGATAACTCCACTCTCTCCCCAAGGACCTGCTTCCTACCCCCACACCCTCCTGCAAACATCAGTGTTTAAAGAACTTTTAAAGAAAACAACTTCAAAACTCTTCACATAGTTCAAATACTTCACTTAAAAGGAATTTTAATTCTTACATCTCAGATTGCACCAGTCCCCAGCAGGACATGCACTCATCATGTTCACGTTGTGGCATTTGAGCTGTTCAAACAGGGATGGAGCCACAGGATGAAACCACACACTCAGAGGCTTGGGAGCTGAGATGATGGAGATCCCCACCAGCTCTGCCTGTGCTTTTTGGGAGCAACACAGTTCACCATATCTTTTCTTACACTCTCAGGGTGCCTTCTCATGATGTGTGTGAACAAGAGATCTTCCTGAAGCCAAGAGACACAGATCTTCAAGACCCAGCCAGTGTGGGGGTGCTGGGAGCACTGGGATGTGGGTGGGTGAGCAGTTCTTGTTTTTTCAGGCACTCCTGTTTCATAGCTGCAGTGTGTGGGTCAGATCAGTGCTGTTTCTGATCTGCTTAGAGCTCAAGACTGGCTGTTCCTAAACTGTTTCCTAGGCTGGCTCTATGCCCTCTGTCTGGCCCCTCACCAAAAGGCAGTGACCCATTACTAACACCAGCACCTCCCTAGAAGGTTGAGTCAAACCAACCTGAGAACCCAGAGAGACTTTGGTGCTAAACAAGGGCTATAGGATTGAGTTTTTAAATAATCATTCTTCTCCAAGAAGCATCAGCTGCTCTCTCTGGACATTAATGTTATTTGCAACTTGGAAAAGCTTTTCCATCCCAGTGAGCTGGATCATCCCCCTCCAGCATACGGGCAGCCATCAAACTGGGATTGCAGCAAGCCTTCCTTTCCTCAGCAGCAGTGATCAGCACAAATCCATTCATCTCCTTGGGCTGCAGACCATTCATGTTCTAGATGGGATAGCACAGGGTAAGGCTGTGAGTTTCCCCCAGAGATGTTCCAGCCATGCAGAAGAAGAATGCAGAACACACCGAGGTATAGGAAAAGTATATAAGTGGTTAGAAAAAATTACAGTCAAATTATGCCAAAAGGCTTCTACCCTTCCACTTCTCAAGCCAGCTGACAGTGCATACAGAGGGGTACCAATAACACACAAGGTGCTCCATCAGGTAGGAAGAGTTATCTGGGCCACTGCTTCCCAGAGGCACGTGGTGCAGCCCCTCAAGGACTGGAGGGAGACAAATGGGGTCTTTGCAAAACGTATTGGGGGAAGTATGAGGTGAAATATGGGAAATGCTGAACCTTTTCTTAAGCTTTCATCTTGTGGCTACTGAACTTAAAAAACATGATTTGAGCTGCTAGGCACTGGGTACAGCCCTTTCCTGCAGCAAACTGTGTTTCCTGCCTGCAAGGTACATTCAGTCCAACAAGACTGGGGATGTTTGCCAAGCCAGCTATCAGAAAACATAGCTGGGATTTGGTGGAAGATTTCAGCAGTTGTAGGAACACTCGGGAGGTTGTGCTGTTGGGATTACAGACCCTGCTACCCAGTACAGCCTTGCCACACACGTACACAGGGTTTTAAGCCACCCCTCTTCTCCCACAGCCTGAAAGTACAGCTGGATGTTGCAGAAAACATTATTTTGTTATCAGCAACCTTCTTATCCATTTTTTTAAAAAGGACAGCTTCTGCCCACCCTGCCAGCAACACCAAAGCCTACTGAATTTGCTTTCATTGCTCTGGCTATATTTCACATAATCACAGTATAAAGTACTCTTGCTCTGGGATACTTGTGCACTTTTTAATGCTTAGCAATTTGCCCTGGCTGGAAGGAACTTTATCTATATTTTAGAAGGATCAGTACTTTCCCCGTTGCAGCTTTAGCCCCTCTTGTGACCACTCCAGGCACCTCTTCTGCATAAACTTGCTTGCAAGGAGGAGCACAGAGAAAACTCAATGCCAAGAGATAAAGACACCCTAAAAGCAGGGAAATGCCAGAGTCGTTTCCATTCAGAGGCAGATCTGCCTTGAATGGCAGCCCCCAGGACAGATCTGCCTCCAAAGGCACTGAATCACAAGCAAGTCAGCCCCCTTCAATTCCCAGGAAGACTTCAAGCTCCTGTATATAGTGTCCCCCCCTCCACCACAAGCTCCTCCTTTCTAACACAAATCCCTCTCAGCACGCAGAAGAGAGCAGCAGTGTTGGGATGAGTTGAAACCAGAGTTCAGTGATACTGAGATCTTTCTAAGGGCACTTTTTCAGCAGCAAACTATAATTGGCAACTCTTATCTCCTACAAGAGTTTTGCAACACACACCTAAAGAATATGCCAGACTAGATCTTCACACTAAGACCCAAAATTAGAACTGATATCCCAGAAGCAAAGTGACCCTCACTGGCAGTCCCAAGCAAACTAAAAAACCCCTATTCAACTGTAAAATGAGATATTTTCTCTGACCCATATGTACATTCACAAAAAAAGACAAGCAGAAACATAATTTTAAAATTACTGATACAGCTGTACATAGTTAGAAAGCTTACACGGAACTCAGTACTTTCTGTTGTACCTTCTGTGTATAACCTGAAATAAGTACTATGGACACTTTTAGATACAGAAATTATTTAGAAATGAGACCCTTCTCCTAGCTTAGGTAAACATGGGCTCATTCTGTGCATTTAACAACTCCTTTATCTCATCTCAGGGGGCTTTTGCAACAATCAGGAGCTATATGTTAAGAGGAAGTCAATTGGGCACATTACAAAATCATTGGGTTTCACTATGTTAAATATAATTTATGTCCAACACCTTTCCACCTTTTTTTTCCCACCAACTTTTCCTGATCTAGCTCTTTTCACTCCTCAAAGATACGCAGCACAAAACATACCCTAAACTTACACACGTTCACCCTATTCCCTCCCTTGTTCACCAAGTTATTCAGACTGACTCTGCTGAAATAGCTCTGCCAAGGGTTATTGAGAAAGGCTTACAACAAATTCAAAATCCTCTTCCGGAAGATGCTTCTCATCAGCTCATTTTAAAAAAGATTAAAATTACTCCCCAGACAACTACCCCAGATCTGGTCACATCAGCTTTCCCTGAGCTGCTCCTGAACACTGTAATAACAGCTCCACAAGCAGCCATCCAGCATAGGAAGGGCTCGGGGTTTCTGCCTTACCTGAGAAGTCTGCAGAAGTCTTGGCAAAGTTGCTGAAAGCTGTCAAGCACATGAGTCCTAGGAGGAAAGTGGAGGTGGGAGATGCATCTGGGCTGCACATCCTTAGGAATCCTCACGGTTTTTTTTTTTTTTTTCTTTTTTTAATTCCAAAGGAAAGGAAAGCACTTTCTGCCCCACTCCAGTACTCTTCATTGCCCGGAGAGCAGTGTTAGTCCCATTGCTTGGAAGGATCACAGCGAGCAGCAGGGGAAGGAAAAGCACTCGGCACACACACACACACAGACACACACACACACATCCCTGGGAGGGAATGGATCACACACACAGAGACACACACACACACATCCCTGGGAGGGAATGGATCACACACACACACACACACACACAGACACACACATCCCTGGGAGGGAATGGATCCCGGCTGAGTGAGGCTGACAAATGAGACAGACCTACCTGAGCCTTGGCAGAGGTCCCAGGGTCCTAAAAGCCATCGCTTCACCCCAAATTGCTGCAGACTGTTACTGTGCAGCTGCCTGACAGAGGCACTGCAAGCTGTTAGAGGGGAGGAGAGTTGGGGGGATGACCTGGGGGGGGGCTTGAAGAAGCCTGGTAGCTGTTGTTTTAGATACCCAGAGATCTTGACTCGCCAGTGCAGAGAGACAAAAAGCAGTATTTTCAAATGAGGGAGCCCAAAACAAAGTGCCCGAATTCACAGGCATTTGGACAATGCCCTTTTAATAACATGACTTAACTTGCTCAGCCCTGAACTGGTCAGGCAGTGGGACCAGATGATTGCTGTATGTCCTTCCAATTGAAATAGTCTTTTCTAGTCTATTCCATGATTCACACAGAGCTTTGGAGCAGTGGATATTTGTAGCTGCTGCTGAAATCAGTGTGAGCAGTGCTTGTCCTGCCAGACTGGTGACAGGACAACTCTTCAGCTACATCCACCATGTACATGATTCTGCAATGGAGGAGGCTCTGCACAGGCCCAGGGATCAAACCCTCCTGGATCTTATTGTAGGGCTGGGACTGGTGTCATCCCACATGTTCAAAATCCTCCTTCCTTTGACAACCATGCCAGGCTCCCTCTACCCCACTGGACCACTCTCCCCTTATCAAACACAACAGAGGATTTTTCAGGCAGATCCTAACCTGGGGTGTTCAGATCCAAGGCATCTGTCTCCTTCCATAGTTATTGCTTTAACCTCCAACAAGCACGGCCTTAGCTGCTAACTCAAACACTGCTCATCCTCCAGAATTAAAAAGAAGGCTCCAGCTCCCCTGGAAGCACATTCAGTACTTGATCCTGCCTATCTCCAGCTGCATCCTGGCAGCATTAAGCCAGATGAACTGAGCTGGACTCCACAGAGGTGGACTGGACGATCCTATTCTTCCTGGACACAGGAAAGAGATCCCAGGTTTTGGGCATTGGTGTTAGCTGCAGCTTGGGCATAGTTTTGCATATAAATAATGGACATAACCAAAATACCTATGGCAGAGCAGAGGCTTAGTGTTAGTACAGAGAGATGGGTAGAGTTTTCATAGGCAAAGCCAGCAGCTGCCACTTACCAGTCTGTGCATACAAACTGTACAAACCCAGTGAGCAGCACTGTGTGGGGCTGCCAGGGCAGGGGAGGGGAGATAGTGCCAGGAGATGTAGGATCCTATGATCCATGGTTGTGCCAGGGAGACAGCTGCTGAACAAAGCTGCAGCTTCTATCCAATGAAAATAACTCAAGTGGGAACATCCAAGGAAAACTGCAAATGGTTTTCATTCCCTTGCTCTGTTCATCCACGTGGAATCAAGCTAAACTTGCCAAAAACACTCACCTTAGAGCTGTAAATGAGCATTAAAGACCTCAGACCAAAAGGGTCTGGATATTTTTTCAGAGTTAAATGCACTTGTAAACAATTTCTTATGCAGAAATTTCTAACATTGTTTCAGTCTGAAAATCTGACTGTTAGATTGTATGTGAAAGGCATTTTCAAGAGTGCTGCCATCAACACAATGATTGCACCAGAAATCTGTCATGGGGTGAGCTGTGTGCCAAGAGCAACCCTCGAGGGTTTAGTTTGAATTCTGTCCATGCTGCTTCCACCTAGGAGAGGGAAGGAAGAGGCTGGTCAGGCCTGAATTGCACCTAAGCCAACCTCCTTCCCACAAAACATCTATTCACACACAGAGGATCTAGAGTGAAGGTGCAGGTGGGTCACCTCTGAAGGACAATGGTCCATACCAGCAGGCTCTGTACAATCCAGTCCCAGTCCCTGCTCTCTGCAGACAATCCTGCCACCTTCATTTTTACAGAGGGTTGCCTAAGCAAGATCAAAGACCAGAAACTTCTACTTCCTTACTCTTTATTTCCCCTGAGCCTCTTAATCCCCCATGCCAAAACTCTCTACCTATGGTTTCCAGGCTTGGACTAAGTTTTAAAAATAAAAGATCAGGACATTTGGTTCCTGGCATCTATATGTAATCCCCCCAGTTCTGCTGCCCTTGCCAAGAGGAAGATTCACTACTATTGTTTTATAGGCATAAGATAACCATATGCATTACCAGATTATTAGTCAAAGCTCCTTATCAGCACGACAAAGAAATAACAGGGCCCCTGGAAATTTATCAGCACCCTGGAAAAGGGAAGCACTATTTGCTGAAAAGAGCCCACCCTGTTAGCAGGTGTTGATTTTACTGATTAAAGGGTAATTAGGTTTGGCTGACTCAGTCTATGGGGAAGAAAAAAACTCTGGTGACAAAAGGGTTTAAGGCTAAACAAGGGAAGTGTGCTTGAGCAGCCCTTTAGGTTATTGTTCATGATGTCAAAGAGAGAAGAAGAAGTTTACATCAGTGGTGTGTGAGGGCCTTGTTTTTAAGCAAGTTTGTAAAGATGCCTTGCAAAAGGAAAACAGAAAGAAGCTCTTACTGAAAGAAAAAAAACTGAAAAAAAAAAATCTAAAACTTTTTTAAAAAAATATATAGAGATCTACCAGCCTTTGAGAAAGAAGACAATTCTGTTAAGCTGATCTCCACAATGAACTTATTCCTTAAGGCATGTGGGAACATCAGCTGTGTTTTTCAAACAGAAAGAGGTCACCTGTCCCAGCTGCAGCACAAAGGATGATCTCTCTCTCATAGATAGTCTTATGGGTAAAGAATCATGGGCACACCCTTTATTCTTAGGAGTAACAGCCCTTAAAATTCAGCCATGCCTTCAAATATGTCTCCTGGGGACAAATAATAATGCATACAATGATACACAAACTCTTGGATCCCTTGTCCCCAAAGCCACCCAGATGATGCAGTTCAGCTTACATCTTAGCTTGGAGGAATAGTTATTTGGCCTCTTTCTCTTCATGGATTAATATAGAGAATGACTTTTTTTATTTTTTTACTTAGATACAGTGTTTGGTGTACTTAATAACTCTTCTTGCCTCTAGAAGACACAGATCCTTGTGTCTGAGCTGGGTTTAAATACCTTCCTGACCATGGCAAAAAAGTTAATGGGGTCTTTGTGCCCAGCTTAAGAAGCCAGAAGTCCATGACAGCTGCAGTTACACACACAGAGCCTTGTCCTGAGGTCAGCACCATGCAGCTTCCCCTGCACTAACTGGTGCTGTAGCCACTCAGCACTGGGACAGGCACCCAGTCCCACCTCATGGGGTAATTCTCCAGTCAGAGCTAAACCAGGAGTTAGGTATCTGAGTCTCAGTGTGGCTTTTTTTGGACTACTTCCAATCTCAGTTTTTGAGTAGAATACTTAAGTGCATTGTTCTTTCTCCTCCCATATTTCTCCATCTTGCAGATCTCCTCCCTCTCATGCTACAAACAAAACTGTAGTGTCTGAAGCAGGTATACAAGTTCCCAAAGTGCTTTAAAAGCAGGTAAGTACAACTGCAACTGGGGGAACTGAGGCACTGAGAAGTGAAGCAATTTGTCATACAATTTTGTCATCCCAAGATCACTGTATTTATAAATGGTAAACAGGAATGGATCCAGTTAGGCTGATTCCCAGTTTAATGCCATATGTGTTGATCTTGCTTCTTTCTAGGGATGTTTTTTGGGAATGCTTTCCTGTTTTTCACTGAGCCTGCACCACTAACCTCTGCCTTCCTTACTAAACCACCAACAGATTGAAGAAGGGATGGTCAGTAGAACTGGACCAGGATGAAGCCGTGTTTGTTTACACAGTCACAAGGAGGTTTATTTCTACAAGTGTTCTAGAACTGGTCCTGCTTTCTGGACCCTAGTAACATTACTTACTTCTTCCTGTGTTTTCTGTAAGGTCTCAAAGCACTCTCCAAAAGACCTCTGTTGCCATTTCACACATGGAGGAAGCACAGTCATATGTTTGAGATCACTGCTTTTTCATGGTTTTTTGTCTCACAGGAGAAGCTGTTGGAGACAAGGCAAAATTAAATACATATAATAAAAAATAAAATTACAATTTTAAGTCCAGTTGGAGCTCTTTCCACTTGACCACACTGCCTCCTTGTAAAGGAATGACAATGTGCATCTATACCTATAGGAACAGAGCTACTCTGGGTGGACAAAGCTTCAAATATAAACTAGAAAAGCTTCCCAGCATAATACAGCTCTTTGTTCTTTTTTTTTGATCTTTCCTCTAAGAGTGTCTTATGGAAACAGATGGGATTATTCATGGAAGTATGCGCTGTTTGCTTTCATCAAATTGAAGGTACAGGACTTCACATAATGCAGTTTTGCAATACAACACCAAGTATCTCACAAGTAAAATCCTCCTCTGACTCCATATGCAATGTTAAACAACAGCTGTGCAGAATATTCAAACTGAAAAGCCTTTGAAGTTTTTACATTTTGTGTTACTCAATCACTCCAGTTTACAAAACAAATAGAAATCCTGGGAGATTTTGCTACACAGTGAGACAGGTTTGGAGTGAGGGTATTGCTTCAACATAATTCTGCAGGAGCAAAGGCCTGAAGTGATGCACCTACCTCACTAAAACATTGAGAAATGCTTTACAGCCTGGTGCAAAATCACCTAATGTGCACATATGGCAGAAATAAAATATCTGGAGACTTCAAAATGATACAGAAAAAAACTGAAAACTTTCTCCTCATGTCTGCACCAAGTAATTGATGTTGAGATCTCTCTCAGCTGGCAGTCTCCTAACTAGAGAGATGTCATGTCCTATGTTAGAGGATACTCTACAGTCTGGTGCTTTGCCTGGCAGCAGCATGTCTGGTTGGGTTTAGTTGGTGCCTTGTGTACAGGATGTTTTGGGGATAATCACAGGACTAGTAATAGAGAGATTTGGAGTCACCTTCATATTTTACCCTTGTACTTCACTGTGAGTCTCATGAAGATTTCAAGAGACAAGGTTTTCCTCAACAAATTCCTCAGCTGTGAATGGGATCCTTTCCTTCTCCCTGTGTTCCACATGTCCTCTCTGTTTGGATGTTGCTCCCTGAGATTTTTTGCTATCTGGGCACATAGCACCCAGCTGAGACCCTGAAGTTCACTAAGACCTTCAGGACTTGCACTGTCTTCTTATTTCTGCAATATGAAACCATCCTCCCACTTGACCTGGTCCCACATTCTGGTCTCCTACCAGGCTTCCTGGAAAGATGTCTTCATCAGTTGGATGACGTAGTGCCTTTTTTCTGTCACTTGTATATTTCCTTTGATATATTATATAGCTCTCTGGGAGTACTTGTTAGATAAGAGGCTGAATTTTACACCTGAAGATGTCTATCTCTGACCTAGGTGGTCAGACATCCCAGCTGGTTCAATGTGTGCAGCAGTCTGGTTTTTCTATTATCTCATTTAGGGTAACCAAGGGAGAATTGGTTCTATCCTGCTGCTATGGAAGTGTGAGCCCCTTCAGGTTACAATGGTTCCAAATATTTCTTGTGCTTTATGACAGATCCCTTTTAATTTAATCCCCACATTCTTTTCTCCCTTTTTATGTCCTATTTAAGTAGCAGCCCTCACAGGTAACTTACATTGTTATTCATTTCCACAGGAACCAGAATTCTTCCCCAGATTCACTTGTCTGTAAGTTTTCCTCTTGTCCTGAGGGAGAAACATGCCATGATGCAGTTTCATACAGAGTGGGAATCATCTCCACATTTCTCCTTAAAATAATGTGTAAGATAATACCACAGGCACCTATCCCAAACCTCATGAGTACTGAGGATTCCACCTTGAGGACATGCAATTGCAGTAATATGAAGGACAATAAAAGGGTCCGTGGTCCCCAGGATCCTCCAGTCCCTCATGGGCACACATCCTCTGCACACAATCACACTTCATTCTTTTTGCAACTACTGTTGTAACTTATATTGGACACTTTAACTGGGAAAGACATTTTCATTGCCAGAGACCTTCTTTTCCACAAATCTGATTGCTTCCAAGCACAGCCACGAAGCCAAGCATAACATCCACATCTTTAGTAAGAAGCTGAACCAAGAAAGGGTCTGGACACAGGCACTGCAAGTCATCTGGTTATAGTTATCTGTTGGACTTGGTACACTTTTGACCCAGGCCACCTAGCACTCTGACAGTTCTTCAGCATGGCTTGGGAGTCAGCAGAAACTCTGGCCACTCCCAACAGGCAGGAAGGAATCCTGCTTTGGAGTTTGATAGCATGACCATGGCCAGGTGATGTGTGTTAAAAAGCAAAGAGTGTTCCAGTTTTTAGTAGCCACAGTGAAGACCCAGTGGCACGGGCTAAGAATTGAATAAATAACACTGGACCCAGGGCAGACTGGTACTGTTTGCCAATGCCACAGCATCTCCTCAGTCTTGCTACCTAGACAAGCCTGATTAGAGCTGCCCAGGACTGGCAGTGAATCCTGCAGTCCTACCTGCAGACTCCAGCTGCCTGCCATGCTCCCAGGATTTACAGCAGGTAGCAGGACAGACCATTCCTCCAGGGGCATCCAGCAGAGGCTGAGTTCAAGTTTGAGCTGATGAAGTCAATGAAAAAAATCTTATTGTCTTCCCTGGTTCAGGGCCAGGAGTGTTTTCTCCTGTGAGAGTGAACCAAAAACTTAGCTCTCTGAAGTCCATCACTGCCTCTTGTGTGGATGGATCTGAAGAATCCTGGATTGCAGGAAAGCAATTCCACTGAAGCTTAACACTTCCTAATGTTCTCTTTATTAAAGGACAGGTCTAATGAAAGGCAGAGCTGAAGAATGTGTGAGGAACACACAGTGAGCAAATGTCATTCCAGCATAACTTGGACAGATCAGCTTTCACCCCGGGCTTATCATTGCCTCAGGGCACAGGGTATTTCCCTCATTTTTGCACAAAGTTCTACAAAACCCCTCTGTCTCACACATCACAAACTGGTATGAAATCAAATGGAATCAGAGGAAATGCCTTTCTGCTGAATGGGTAAAATTAATCCCAAGTGTAGTGTTGCTGGCATCAATGCAAATCCAACAATGGACCAGGTCTGTGATTTGCAAGAAGAACAGGTTTATGTTCTCTATTCACATATGCTTAAAAATACACTTTCTTTTCCATTTTTAAATCTTTTCTATTTGAAATGACTGTTCCAAGAGTACCTGTATGCTTCCACATGCATTTAAGTACTCAGGACAATGATATTGTCAGTTACTTGTTTCCCAGTGGTCTCAAGAGACTATCCAGTGACCAAGCCCAGGTGTGCTGGGCACTGCAGACAGTGCTGGTCTGTGTCATCTCAAACAGCCTCAGGAACTTGGAATGGCATTGAAGTTCAAGCCATTCAGAGCTTTACACTCTGAAGCCACAACACGGGCATTAGGGAACTTCAATTAAGTTGCTTCTAGGGCAAGAGATACTTCCCACTGCAGAAAGCTCATGCTAAAATTTTCCTGTGTTCTTTGTCTCTGGCCATCTGGTTCAGACACATCACTGGTATCAATTGCAGCAACATTACCTACTGCCTCTGCCCCTTTGAACATTCCTTGAACACAGAGGAAGGAAGAAGACAACAGAGCTGGCTTACCAGAGGTTTGCAAACATCTGAGGTCACCAGGTGAGGCACTGGCTGGACAGACAGTGGTGTCAAGTGCAGAGCTGGGTGCATAAGCTAATCATTTGTTAGGTGGTTGCAAGCAATGGGGAACTACATAAGAGGTATAAAAGGTGGCATTTCTGTTCACAGGTAACTTCCCTCAAAAACACCTCAGCTCACTCAGCTGGGCTCACTCAGCTTCCAGCCCCTTTTTGATTTTAGCTGGACCATCCCTTTGCAATCTATTGTGTTCATTAAAAGGAGTCCCAGTCCTAAGTGTTGATTTCAGGCAGTTTGGTTTCCATCAAAAGAAGACTGCCACAAATGGTGTTATGAATACCTAGAAGAACTGAGGGCTTTTTCAGCTGGTTCAATGTCCATAGCTGCTGCTGTTTCTGTGGAGGAGGAGGAGGCAGAGGTGCAAACCTTGTAAAGCCCAGGCTGCAGGTGAAAGCCTCACTGTGAATCCAGGGGAAGGTGTGTGAGGCAGCAGATGAAGCAGCAGTTTCTCTCTCCCACCTATCTTCATGCAAAAATACTGCAGGCAGTTGAACCAGTGTAATGGAAAATAATGTCAGGATTTTTAAAGGTTTTTTGCAAAACAAAGGATAATGGAGCACAGTTTCTCCTCAGTTTAGTCACTGTTCACACAGTAATGAAGAGCAGAAGCTGGCTTCCTGTGCTTAAAATAATGAGAAGCTGTGACTCTGAGCAATTTGATCATAAATTTTTGGCTTTCTCCTGCATGAGCAGATTATGATAGTAGGTATAATTTACTATGACAAACCCCTAGTATTAATGCATTAATCAAGAAAAACAAATGGTCTGCTTTTGAAATCTCATGCCCACCTAGAGAGAGTAATGGGGTTATAAATGGAGAAAGAACAAATATTGACTCTGTGAAATGTAAAGGTACCTGGGAGTTAACCCATCAATCTTCAGACTGCACTTGCCTCTCAAGATGAATGTGATTTCTTTCATAACCCATCTGATTATTTTTTAAGCATCTCAAGAAAGAGGATGGAGACATTCAACTCTCTGTTTAGGTTTTCAAGATGTTCCAGATTATTTCAGAAGGACAGTACCTCCAGTTTCTGGAAACAGGGGGATGCTCCCAATCCAAGAGCTGTCTTTCAGTTTGACATAAGTACTGAAGGAGCTGCCTGGCCTGGTGAATGAGTGTGACAGAGCTTCTGGTGCTGGTGCAGCTTTCTCTAAGATGGCCCCAAAGACTCATCATCATTTACACTGATGCAGACACCCCTTGACATCTGGGGTTCCTGTGCATCCTACTCTAGATGAACCTGCTCTGTCAGGGGAGTGGAACTAGATGATCTCCAGAGGTCCCCTTCAACCCCTAACATTCTGTGACCTGGACCCATACAGCACTCAAGAGGACCCAAGAACCACCTCCCTAAGTGAAAGGCCTCTGGCAACCTTTACCAGACTTAATCTCACTTTGTCACACAATCTGCTTCACCCTCCAAACTCATGTCTCACTCATTTAACCCCTGCAGCAACACTACACCTCTCTTCTACATAGATGAGTCTGCTTTAGATTCATTTCAACATTGGTTTCCACATGAACTTCAATTCCTCTTAAAACTGTCTTACTGAATTAGAAAAGCAGGAGAAACAAGTGTTCCATGAATGCTGAGATAAGCCAGTGCTGCTGTCCCTTCTGTAGCCTATAAGGGTGCCAGGGATCCCATAGGGACCTCAGTACTGAGAGGGACACAGCTGAGAGCCAAAACCCCAAGAGAAGCTGCCAAGCCAGTCACATCTTAAATTCCCAGTGATCTGAAGATAAGACAGATTCCCAGAGGAGTTTAAAGACACATCTGACTCTGAGCATAGGACCAGTATCTACTGAGGCACTGGAGAAGCTGCCAGCTGACCAGCTCATACTTCATGTATCACCTGCACCCTGACAGAAATCATTAGCACCTGTTTGTTGATTTGTTTGGGGTTTTTTTCTTCCTCTATAAAGGCCATACAACAGAATAACCCTGCAGGGCTGGAATGCAACAAAGGGAAAAGGAAATGGAAGAAAATAGGTGTGCATTGAGGACACTGGTGTTGTGCCATAGCAGCCATGCCCATTGCCAGAGGTCCCCCAAGAGCATCAGGCTCAGGGGAGCAGATGTGAGGACTTCTCCAGCAACTGCAGGCAAAGAGGAGAAGATGCAGTTGGTCTGGCAGGGTTAACCACCCGTGGCTCCAACAGGATGTGTGCTCCAAAACCAACAAAGGCCTGGGGGTGTTTTGGCAGAATGAGCTGAAGATTTTCCAGCCCATTGAATATCCAAACTGAGGGTTAGGGTGCTGGGTCTGAAGAACAGCTCACTCTCTCTCTCCTCTTTGCTTGCTCCATAGTAAGGTGAAAAATGCAGCTGTGGATGCTTGATGGCCACCTTAATGAACAGCTGTTCAAGCCAAAATGGTCTGGCACCTTAGGTTATTTTAAGCAACCTTCTGGGAAATTTCCTATTATTAAGTCTCAGCACAGTCAACTCACCTGAAGCCTGCCAACAATTCATGTCTCACTAAAGGGAAGGTTCCAGAAAGACTAGATCTGCCATCAGAATGTTTACATATTCTAATTAAATCCACTACATTCAAAGCTTTCTAGAGTAGATTACAGAGCTGTTTCGATAGCTGGGATAAACAGGACACAGAGGAAGCTGGGCATTGCCTTGTGCCCGTGCTGACATGGCTGTGCAAAAAAAACCTGAAGGATTTAGGTACTCCTGGACTCTGTGACACAGATGGCCCCTCAGTCTGAAGGGACCTGTCTGCTCCACCAGCCATTTATAAGGCTACAGCAACTATGAGTGGCCTGGCAGCTGCTCTGGAAAGGGCACAATCTAGATAGGACAACAGCAGGCCCTGGGGCACTTTTCTCAGGAAAAGCCACCACAGAAGCCACGGAGAAGTGGAGCTCCTCCACACCTCAGTCTGTCCCCATCCTTCTGTTGACTTCCTTGGGCCTCCATTTCACCACTGGAAATGCAGCTCAGGAGACCCTCAGCTCTCTCAGATAACAGTGCAGCATCTTCTAGCAATAACAGCATATTGAATGGTGAAGGGGAATCACCCTCTCACCGCTCTGACATTTGGGTGATGCCTCTGGCAGCAGGGATTACTTCCAGGCTCTGTAAGTGGTGCACAAACCAATGAAGCACAGATGAGAGGATGGGAGATGCATCTGTGCCACACTGCTGAATAAATGTCACTTGAAGGAGCTTCACTCCTGAGGCAACAAATGCCAAAGTAAGGTTTTAAAAATTAATTTTTTAAAAATTATGATTCTACTTTCAAATCCAACAAAACCAAAACTATGCCAGTTCCTGAGGTCTGTTTGGATTCAGCACTCATTCCCATTTGGGAAGGAGATGACCACAGGTGTTTCCTGCACATACAGAGAGGATGAGGTATGGATGGCCCTGCAGGAGCCAGCCCCATTTCTTTTGGAACCTGGAGACAACCAAGTGCTTCTTCTTTAGCACTTTTATTCTTCTTTAGAATACAATACAATATTATATGAGTTGGAAGATACCTACAGTGATCACCTAGTCCAGATGCCTGACCACTTCATGGCTGACCAAAAATTGAAGCATATTATTAAGAACATTTGTCCAAAGGCTTCTTAACCACTGTTAGGCTTGGGGCATCGACCATTTCTCTAGGAAGCTTGTTCCAGTGCTTGACCACCCACTCAGGAAAGTAATGTCTGGGTCTTCTCAACCCTGAATGCACAGCAGACTTCATCTCTAGAGCAGCTCAGCCCCTTGCAGACATCTCTGACTGTTTAAAAACATAACAACAACAACAGCAGGTGCTACTCCTTTTTGCTCTTTCCTCTAAAAAGACATCCAAATTCCCTTGGGCAACACAAAAATTCACTCCCCTCTTCACACCCCCTGACACTCCACAGACAGCTGTGTTGGGGCTGCTGCAATGTGCCCTCAGGTCTTTAGAAGAAATCTCTGGTTTCAGACTGTGACCCAGCCTGTTTCAGGTGTTTCTGACAGCCCCCATCCCACTGCTCCAGAGATGGATGCACAAACACATGCTGGGACTGAGGCACCGTGTCCCTGGTCCCAGTGGGACATGAGTGGGTTAAATCCACTCAGACAGTGTGAGTCAGATGCAAGTGGGCAGGTCAGCTCCAGCCAAGAAGCAGCCTGCTCCTGTTCACATAGCTCAAAGAGCCTTGCCCCAATCCTTCTAATAAGTTTTGAGGCTTCCTAATTCACATTCAGTGTTGTGTAAACCCAGATGTCTCCTTGACCTCAAGTATCTGTCCCTGAATTTGTTCTGAGTGAACTCTGGCACAGCCTGTTGGGCGTCTCCACACCAGAAATTTATAACTTTGTGTGGCCACACATGTGGTCTGTTTCTTGCTTTCATGTTTACCATGAAGTTGAGCTAGAGCACAGAAAACAGAAATTACAATGGCTCAGAGTCACAAAGATTGGGTAAATCAAAACACAAGGCAGGTCTCCAGCACCCCAGGGTCATCCCTAAATGCCAGTCTTTCTTCCTGTAATGAACAGAACCATCACCATTCCCTGAAATCTCTAGCAAGGAGATGTATTTCTACATAGGCACAAGAGGGACGAGTTATACTGGTGACCTGAGAGAGACTAAGTTGCTTTTATTGATATATCTGCATGGACACAAACACCAGGAGAGGAGGACAGGTCTCTGGAAACACCCATGCCAAAACAGAATTGGTTTTGAAAGAGGCTGAAGGTGGGAGGATGTCCAGCTGGATGTAACTGACCAAGCCCAGCTTCTCAGTGTGGTCTCTAACTCCATCCTGGCTATGAACACAGCTGAAGACAGCAAGCTGGTGCTATCTCTGTATTTGGGATGACTGTGAGCACTGCTGAACTGCTGTGTTCAGTTTGAAACAAATAATTCAAGAAGAATATTGAACTCCTGAAGAGATTTCAAAGACAGTAACACAAAGGATGACTTTTAACAGAAGTATTTGGCCCCATTCTCCTCCCATAGATGAGAAGGGATCAGGCTAAGCACTCCTTTCTGCTTCTCTGGGTACTCCTCCCAAGGAAACTCAGATGTCAGCCAGGAAATTGCAGTGCATTTTGGTGGGAACAAAAAAAGAGCTGCAGGGCAGAGCATCCCCAGATTGAGTCACAGCTTCCTGGACTTTGTGGAAACACAGCTATAGTGTGCTTCATGGGACATCCGTGCTCCCCCAGAGTAGATTTGCCTGAAGCTTCTTAACAAAAAGAACTTAAGAGTGACTTGACCATGATTACCTGAGAGGAAGACACACTCTTAGTAACAGGGGGCTGTAGTTCAAGCTGAGCAAGTAGTCACAAATAGATTTTGTACAGAAGAAGTAAGGAACCAAAGCTGAGCTTTCCCAGGACCTGATAGGAGGGTAAGAAATATGCTCAACTCCAACAGAATAATTCAGAGGAGTCCCAAAGTCTGTTTAATCTTTGACAGATCATCTGAACACAGTGATACCTTTAATTTATGAATCTCAACATTAAGAACTGTTTGACAGAAGCAATTAACTCATGTGACTGTCAAGTAATGTGTTTTCATTGATTGAGTTCTATAAAAAATGTAGGAAGGCAGTCATTCCCCTCCTAGCTGAACCTGCTCAGCAAGGAAACTGATGCTGAGTCCCTCAGACTTGCACTTCAGACTCAAGAAAGCTGGCCCTAAAAAGCCAATAACAGCCCTCCCTCAACCCTACTAAGATTATACAGTACAAGTTATGGGAATAACCCCTATATGCACTGTTCCTCACCCCCCTGAGATATATTCTTCTGCCTTTTTACTAGGGTTTGGCAGCGACAAGAACTAAAAAGTAAAAAAATCTTAGGAAGGGTCAAAGGGTGCACTCAGTGTCGGTGATTTTCTTGTATTTCAAGGGTCAGAGTGCCCTCTTCTGTCCCATCCGTGTCCTGGTTGTTAACTCCTTTCTGTGCTAGATCAGCAAAAGATCGAGAAATACTGTGAAGTGTCTTCTGCACACCCCATCATCTTCTAAACGAGTCAAGAAACCAAACAGCTGACCACAAAATAGAAAATAACTCTCATTAATGTAAAGGCTCAGAAAGGCTACAAAGTCAGTTGCCACCTATAAAAGGGGCTGGGGGAACAAATCAGGCAAGATGATTGATCTAATTAGTTGATAAGGTCAGGCTTACTTTGAAGTGAATCTTGTCACTTCTTTGAGGGTGTTACTTACAGGTCAGCACTCTGCATTTAAACTTCCCCTCTCTCCTGCCTGAGTCACCACTAATTGAATCCAGACAGCTCTTGACACCTGAGGAAATCTCATAAAACAAACATAGGAAAAGCAACTCAGTAATACACACACAAACAGCCTGTTCTCAACTAAACATGCTGAAGCTATGGGGACTGCAGGTAATCTGAATGATGGCCCAGAAAAACCTATTAGCTGAGTTTTCTATCAAGGAAACACATAGGAGGACACTTCTGGAAATGATATAACCACTTCTGTGCAGCAAGGCAGCATTAATAAACTGTGGAGGATCCCCTCATTGTCCCAAGGAGTTACTCTCATTGTATTTGCATTTTATTTGCACTGCATTCCCAGTGCTGCTGCTGAGCCCACTGACACAGTGGAAGCTCTGGCTCTGTGACCCAATGCTGCACTCCTGCCCTTCTCCCCTTCTCTATCTGCTTCCAGGGCCAGTGGTGCTCTCTGGTCCTCTTGTTGGATCACAGATTAGGATCAGAGTATTATGGAATCTTTTTGGTTGGAAAAGACCCTTAAGGCCATCAAGTCCAAACGTTAACTTAGCATTGCCAAGTCCACCATGTCCCCACACACCACATCTCCACAGCTTTTAAATGCCTCCAGGGATGGTGAAGCTGCAGCTTCCCTGAGCATCCTGTCCCAGTGCTTGGTCACTCTTCCAGTGAAGAAATTTCCTTCAGTATCCAAACTAAACCTGCAGTGCTGCAACTTCAGGCTGTTTTTCCTCTTGTCCTGTCACTTGTTACTCAAGACACCGACCTGCCCTCACTCCAACCTCCTCCCAGGGAGTTGCAGAGGGACAAGGTCTCCCCTCAGCCTCCTTTTTCCAGGCTAAACAGCCCCAATTCCATCGGCTGCTCCTCCAGACTTGCCCTCCAGACCCTTCGCCAATTTTCTTGCTCTTCTCTGGGCACCTCCACCTCCTTCTAGTACCGAGGGCCCCAAAACCGAGCACAGTAAGGGCCTCCCCAGTGCCAAACACAGGAGAATCCCGAAATCTCCTCAAAGGATGGTGGGGAAAGGAGGAACTTTCTGTGCCCTGACCCCAGCCCCCGGTGACCACCCCCGCTGCCACCTCAGGGGTCCCGCTCGGCACAAGGGCCACCCACGGCTCCCTGCACCCTCCAGTGGTGTATGCCCCGTTGTGCCTTCCCTCAGCCTCCCCACAGTCAGCTATTGCCCCGGGAAGGTTCCCAGAAACCCGAGACAAACCCAGCCCCGGGCACGGCAGTCAAGCACCGCCGGCCACAGCCCCGCTTCGCGTTTGGGGTTGCTCTGTCCCGCTGCGCTCGCCGTAGCTGCGCAAAGGCGGAAGTGGCTGCAGTCGCCATGGCAGCCGCCTGCGGGAAGCTGCTGCCGCGCTGGGCCGCACCGGGGGTCGTGGGCCTCGCCGCCTCCCGGCCCGCCAGTGAGGACCTTCCGTACCTTTATCCCCTTCATCTCGGCACCCTCCTTCTGCCCGCGGCCTGTGCCTGTCCCTCAGGCAGTCCCGGCGCCTTTGCGCTGAGAGCGGGAGGGGGGTGGGGGGTGCCCCGGGCCTGGTCTGCGGGGGTGGGATCTCGAATGGCAGCGCTTTGGGTGGCAGTTCAACTGGAAAAAAACGTAGTCTGAAAAGAATCTTTTATTTTCGCAGGGTTTTTTTCTTCCTCGGGCTATCGAATTAGCAGCGATGGAAAGCCAGCAAAATTTCAGCCGCCTCCAAAGCCCGTCATTATTGACAAGAAGAAGCAGAGAGAGGAGAGGAGGTAGGGTGTGCTGGGGCTTTCCGCAGCAGACCTGTAATTCTTTGTTTAAAACTCCAATGAATTATTGCACAAAAAAAAATTGCAAATTTCTGCCCAAGATAATTAATTTTGAAATGTGCTTTAACAAACCCCAAAATAATGTGTTCAGGAGTTCCTGAAAGCAGTGAAACAGGAAAAGGAAAGTATAACAGTGAAAATTTTTGTAAATTTATGGCTGATGTGTGAGGTTTTCCTCTGTTAAAGTTGTGTCTCTGCAGGCTGCCACAAGGTGACAGGGACACAAGGGTCCTGGATTGGTCTTTGCCTTACACCTTGAGATCCACTGAATGCTCATACAGTGCTGTTTGTGAAGTGGAGCTGCAAAATATTTGTTTTACACTTTGGATTTTCTTACAGGTTCTTGAGCCCTGAATTTATACCTCCCAGAGGAAGGACAGATCCTTTAAAATATTTTATAGAAAGAAAGGATATGATCCAGAGACGGAAAGTCTTCAACATCCCAGAGTTCTATGTTGGTCAGTGTAACATTCTGTAACTTCCCTAATTCCATCAGCTTTTATTTTGGGGTGGGATGGTAAAAAGTGTGGTTTCATGCTGTGGCTTATCTTAGAACATCACTGCATCAGGTGTGTTAGATCAGCCAGCCTGTGTTTCTGTGCATACCACCAGATACTTTCATTTCACATTTACATCCAGTTTCCACTACCAGATAGCACTGAGGTGTTTCTTCTGTGTTTTTGAAATCCTGGCCTTTTAGCATATGGCTTACCAGTAAAGCTCCAGGACACTACATACATGATTTGCATTTATTTAGGGTAATGAAAAGAGAAAACAAAAGGTGAAGAATCATAGAATCATAGAACTGGCTGGGTTGGAAGGGACCTCAGAGATCATCAAGTCCAACCCTTGATCCACTACCGCTGCGGTTCCCAGCCCATGGCACTGAGTGCCACATCCAGTCTCTTTTTAAATATCTCCAGGGATGGAGAATCCACTACTTCCCTGGGCAGCCCATTCCAATGCCTGATCACCCTCTCACTAAAGAAATTTTTTCTAATATCCAACCTAAACCTCCCCTGGCACAACTTAAGACCGTGTCCTCTTGTCTTGCTGATAGTTGCCTGGGGAAAGAGACCAACCCCCCCCCTGGCTCCAACCTCCTTTTAGGGAGTTGTAGAGAGTGATGAGGTCTCCCCCTGAGCCTCCTCTTCTCCAGACTGAACACCCCCAGCTCCCTCAGCCTCTCCTCACAGGATCTGTGCTCGAGTCCCTTCACCAGCCTGGTTGCCCTCCTTTGGACCTGCTCCAGCACCTCAATCTCCTTTCTGAACTGAGGGGCCCAGAACTGGACACAGGACTCGAGGTGTGGCCTCACCAGGGCTGAGCACAGGGGCAGAATCACTTCCTTGGACCTGCTGGCCACGCTGTTCGTGATCCAGGCCAGGATGCCATTGGCCTTCTTGGCCACCTGGGCACACTGCTGGCTCATGTTCAGCTTCTTGTCAATCCAAACCCCCAGGTCCCTCTCTGTCTGGCTGCTCTCCAGCCACTCTGTGCCCAGCCTGGAGCTCCCCATGGGGTTGTTGTGGCCAGAGAACTCACTAGATATCTAGACACAGAGACACAAAAGCCATTTCATTTTTCTGCCCCTTTCCTTAGCCATGCTCATGTTGCCATATTCTAAAATTTTACCTGTTTCAGTTAATAACTGACATCACCCTGGTGCAGGGTGCTCCAGGGCTGCAGGTCCACACCTGCCCCTCTGTGCTCCCCCATAGGATTCAGGGGACAGCTGCCCTCTCCCCACAGCCTGCAGGGGAACTTCTCTTCTGGCCCTTCCTTCATTCCCTGACCTTGGTGTCTTGTGGAGGGCTGGCAGCAGGCTTCCACCTCCTTCTCCATGGACATCTAGGGCATTTGCTGCCACAGACATTCCACGGTCACCCAGGGCAGCTGCTGACTCCTGAGGGAGGTGCTCACCTGGAAATGGGCACTCCAGGTGTCCACAGCCCTTATGTATC
>JAAWXA010000011.1:17805278-17838960 GCA_038090715.1 Florisuga fusca
ATAAGAGACAGATTCTTCACCTTTTGTTTTCTCTTTTCATTACCCTAAATGAATGCAAATCATGTATGTAGTGTCCTGGAGCTTTACTGGTAAGCCATATGCTAAAAGGCCAGGATACTACATACATGATTTGCATTCATTTAGGGTAATGAAAAGAGAAAACAAAAGGTGAAGAATCATAGAATCATAGAACAGGCTGGGTTGGAAGGGACCTCAGAGATCATCAAGTCCAACCCTTGATCCACTACCGCTGCGGTTACCAGCCCATGGCACTGAGTGCCACATCCAGTCTCTTCTTAAATATCTCCAGGGACAGAGAATCCACTGCTTCCCTGGGCAGCCCATTCCAATGTCTGATCACCCTCTCACTAAAGAAATTCTTTCTAATATCCAACCTAAACCTCCCCTGGCACAACTTAAGACCGTGTCCTCTTGTCTTGCTGATAGTTGCCTGGGAAAAGAGACCAACCCCCACCTGGCTCCAACCTCCTTTCAGGGAGTTGTAGAGAGTGATGAGGTCTCCCCTGAGCCTCCTCTTCTCCAGACTGAACACCCCCAGCTCCCTCAGCCTCTCCTCATAGGATCTGTGCTTGAGTCCCTTCACCAGCCTGGTTGCCCTCCTTTGGACCTGCTCCAGCACCTCAATCTCCTTTCTGAACTGAGGGGCCCAGAACTGGACACAGGACTCGAGGTGTGGCCTCACCAGGGCTGAGTACAGGGGCAGAATCACTTCCTTGGACCTGCTGGCCACGCTGTTCCTGATCCAGCCCAGGATGCCATTGGCCTTCTTGGCCACCTGGGCACACTGCTGGCTCATGTTCAGCTTCCTGTCAATCCAAACCCCCAGGTCCCTCTCTGTCTGGCTGCTCTCCAGCCACTCTGTGCCCAGCCTGGAGCTCCCCATGGGGTTGTTGTGGCCAACACTTGGCCGTGTTGAACCTCATCCCGTTGGAATCAGCCCAGGAAGCTGCACAGTTAACCTGCAGAGTCACTTCTGGGCATCTTAGAAGTTGATTCTGTTTTGGGAAGTTTTCACCGGAAAAAAAAAAAATTCAGAATATACTTAAATATATGCACTTTGTGGCTCTTTGCCAACATTTTGGTATGTGTTTACTTGAACAGTCTTATTTATTTGACTTATTTAAACTTTTTTTGGCAGGCAGCATACTCGCTGTTACCACTGCAGATCCATTTGCCAATGACAAAATCAATCGCTTTGTGGGCATCTGCATTCAAAGAGGAGGGAAGGGGCTTGGTGCTACCTTTGTCCTTCGGAACGTTATAGAAGACCAAGGTGGGGGTTTAACTGCAGTAGTTGTGCTGGAAATGGTAAGGGAAAACGTGGAAGTTGGATGTGGAGGGATAGCTGGTGTGGAAATGGAACGTGCAGAGGGGATAAGAGGTGGAAGCCAAATCGTAAGTCTGTCTGCTATGGGGATACTGCAGGTTTAAAACTGTGCACACAGAGATGCTGTCTGTTTGAGGGCATGGAACTGCTTCATAATTTGATGTCTGAATACTTAGTGATCTTAATCTGTGTATTCTGAGGAGACTTGAGTGTGATTCACTATGGTGGTGCTTGTGTTGGAGCCCAGGCAGGCTGCTGCTAGCCACATAACTGCCAGCCCCATCTCAGCAGAGTCTGTTTGCCTCAACTGGGGCTGTGTGCATGAAGAGTTTAACAAGCAACAGAACAGCAGAGGTTTGTAGCAGATGCTTATTCTGGTTCTTGGCAGAATGAGGGGAGACTCAAATACTGGATGAGATGTTCTGATAGCAAATATAAAAGGGCTGGGTGTCTACACTACATGTATCTATTGTACCTGTGTATCGTGTAGAAGAATACGAGGCTGGAAGGGGTCTCAAGGATCATCTAGTCCAACCTTTCTTGGCAAAAATAGAGGCCAGACAGGAGAGCCAGACTGTCTTAAAGATGCCCAAAGTTGGGGAATCCACCACTTCCCTGGGGAGATTATTCCAATGGTTGATTGTTCTCCTTGTGAAAAATGTTCCTCTTGTGTCCAATGAGAATCTCCCCAGGAGTAACTTGTATCCAATACCCCTTGTCTTTTCTATGTGACTCCTTGAGAAAAGGGAATCTCCACCTTCTTTGTAGCCACCCTTCAAGCACTGAATCATGGGGATAAGGTCTCCCCTCTAAGACTTCTTTTCTCAAGGTCCTCTCCACATTTTGTTATGTATAGTGGGGACCAAAGCTGAACACAGAAAAGCCACTATTATGTAGTACTAACTATGGTAACCCAAAGGGAATGAAGTTCAAACCCAGAGTTTGCCTTCCCCAAATCCAAGCTATTTAATGTCCCTCAAGCCATTCTGCTAGCAAAGGTTTGACTGACAAAGGAAATCTGACGTGTACAACCACACATACAACCAGCACTGAATATTGTAGTTCCCTGTGTCAGTAAAAAGCATTCTTGACTATGCAGGGCTGTGTAACACTGAAGAAACACAAATTTGGTTCATTAAACCTGACTTCCTCTCTCTTAAGGTGTTGAAATATGTTATGAACTGTATAATCCTCGAATCCAGGCAATTGAGGTTCTGAAGCTGGAAAAGAGATTGGATGACAACCTGATGTACCTCCGAGATGCCCTCCCAGAGTACAGCACTGTGGATGTGAACATGAAACCTGTGACTCATTTAGACCATGAAGAAATTCCTGTGAACACGGTAAGAGCTCCATGTTTCAGGGGGTAAGGGGGGGGTCATTCATGTAACTTTCACACCTGCCTGGTGTAGTAGAAGGCCATGAAACAGCTCTCTCCATTGCTTTAGTTACCAGGGTGACAAAAGTACACAAGACAAGGCAGGTGTTCATTCCATTTCTGGAGTGAATGTTGAAACTGTAAACATCTGCCCTGCCAGCAGTTCAGTTACAAGACATGCAAGGAGTAGTGGCCTCCACCTGCCTCTGTGTAACACTCCAGAGAGGAAAGCTGCTCTTATAGAAGTGTTGTTAATGTTGTTACTGAGTTGGGAGTGGTGTCAGGAAAGATGGGAAGAGTCAGCTAAAGTCCATGTCTCTGAGAAGATCCAGAACTCAGCAGAACCTTTTCTCCTAACAGTGCACTACTGACCAACTGGTCTGTTTTCTGATCAGTTTTCTCACCTTCTGTTAAGCTCAGACTCAACATTCTGATAACTCAACACCTTTTGACTTTTTAATAACATAAATTTATCTTTCACCCTAGCTGCAGGTACGAATGAAACCTAAACCATGGTCAAAACGGTGGGAAAGGCCAAAATATAATATAAAGGGAATAAAATTTGAGCTACCTGAAGAAAAGATGAGAGAAGCACAGAAGTGGAGTAAGCCTTGGCTAGAGTTTGATATGTTGCGAGAATATGATACTTCAAAACTAGAGGAGAAAATTTGGAAAGAAGTGAGTGAAGAGCTTAAAAAATAAAGGGCTTTTAGATACTCCTGAGAAAATAACTTACTTTGAATTTACTGTGTGGAGCATCTTACCAAGTTCAGTATGTATATACATAACCAAAATACCCAATAAAGTTAACCTTTCCAGAAAATTTCAGAATGCACAAACTTCTGGTTGAACACTTTCTGCTCCTGAAAACAGCCACTCCTTTTTCTGAAGAGTGGAACATCCAAGTGTTGACTGCCTCCCCATGCTCACAAGTGACTGCAAGTCATCTTTTTTCAGCAACAAACATCTACAGAGCTGAATTGTGAGAGAACATGTATCAAATTTTTATAATGGCACAAGAGTGATTGCTTCAGGGGAGAACAGGAGAAACACAATGAGATCATGAGCTTGTGATGACTGCTGCTCAGCTATTGCATTTTGTTGGCATGCCAAGAGGAAAGCTACAGCAAGTCACCAGTATTAGAAAACAGGATTTGCTATGTAACTTCTGAAGGTAATGAAGGGTAATAGTATTTGGGGTTTGATCATACTGCCAGCATTCCTGTCACAGGTTAAAGAACTCAACTGTGAAAGTCAATGACAGTGAAATATTTTTATTTTGTTTTCAAAATAATAAAAATCATCTTTTGTTGGCAACACTGATCAAAGCTATTTACAATTAAAATATTTTACAAAAATATATTTTTAGCTTAAAAAAATAGAAAAGAAATCATATGGATTAAGTCTGCAAGAGTTAAATTCTAATCCCAGAGGAGTTTTGAGAAATAGTCATAACTAAACATACAGAGTCTGTGATGCATTACAGTTTCCACAGTAAAGCACCCTTATTCTGTACACTATAGCAAATATACAAAGTTAAAAAACATTAATTCATACCTGTACAGATGTTTAAAGTTTAGTAGACCTTACTGGAAAGCAAAAGAAATCCTCTAGTTTGATACTAAGATGTTAAGAAAAACTAAAGTTTTTCTTGCACCTTTCATCAAGATGTCTTACTAAAAGCCTGATAAAGCAAAATGTGTGGCAACTCCAGCTCTGTGCACACAAGTTCAGTCTGTATCACCCCAGCACAAAACTCCTGCACACATCTCTCTTCACTACACATTCACTCTTCCCTAGATGTTCCCCTGTGCAGCTCCTACCTCACACTGAACCCTCATTTACCACCAATAAATGCTCAAACTTCCCTTGCTTCTAGGGCTAAAACCCCAGCAACATGAATTCTTCCCTAGGGATGACTTAACAATAATCCTACAAAAAAGTCACTGTTCATCACAGGTTAGAAAAGCTCAGTGACTGCTGAGTCACAGAGTGATATTTAGCAGTTAATGCCAAAAACAGCTTGTAAAGCTGTCTACTTGCTAGCAGTGATAAACTTTACAGGCACTTTCTACCTTTCCAGGAATCCTTCCAAGAAAGAGTGAGGCAGTAAAGCAGTCATGGTTTAGGATGCCTAAAACCATTGCTTTCCTTCAGCAACTATTTCTAAAAAGACTCCTTAACCTAGAAGTAAGATGGCAGTGGAAGACCTTTGGGAATAAAAATCCTCAAGTATTAAACAAGACAGTAACAGTCACCACTACCATCTTTGTGCAGGCAGGAGGCACCAATTAAACTGCATATTAGAACTGGTTTAGCATGACCATCAGGCTTGTTGCAGTAATATAAATGTTGCTCCAAAAATAGCTATTTCTTGATCATGGATTTCAGGTGCTCAAGTTTGTACTCTTCTATGAAGTCTTCAACAACATGCAGAGCTCTGACTTTCACCAGGAGAAGAAGAACTTCTTCTGTTTCATTGCTATAAAATTAAAAAAAAAAAAAAAGGAGAAGAATTATACACATTTATGTACTTGGCTGAAGTGCACATCATGTTTTTAAGAGAAGTCAGGCACCTCTCCTGGGCAGCTTGTTAACAGTCACCTTGGCTTTGCTGATCACAATGCCCAACACCTCGTGCCCCAAACCAACCCACTGAACCAGCAGTGCAGAAGCACTCGTTACATTATGGACTCCACCTTTTGTTTTCTCCATATATTACAAGAATATCCTTGACTGGTGTAAAAAATAGGAGATTTAAGGAACTTAAGAGATCTTTCACACAAAGTATAGGATGACACATGAAATGCCAAGGAAAGCCTTATCTGCTACCTGTGGTTACTCCTGTACAACGTGCGGGCACACTGCAGCAGGTGCTGGCAGAAGTTCAGTAATTCAGGGAGAGTTGATCCACTTTTAAGATCTTGGAACCATCTCTCTGGGAGACATGCAACCACCTGTTGATGCAAATAATTATTTAGAAAAAGTTTGAAAACAAAAGTCTTTCAATACCAAGTCACATAACTTCTGACAGGGCCCTTCTGGAAGGTTCAGTCATTATTAGTAGTGCATTTTTTCCTCAAAACCAAGATTGGTTATCCCTGCAAGAAGTTATTCTGAAGAACCTATGGATCAGTATACTGTTTATGTTGTAAAATGCTTGTATGCACCGAGGTAACAGTTAAAAAAAAAATAATCAAACTGTAAATGTTATTTACATTTTAAAATCTTTAAATATTCCATCTTCAGTTTCCACCCCTCCATTAAAAAAACAAACAAACAAACAAACCAAACAAATAACCATAATACAAGCTCTTCTCATACACCCTCTTCCAACATACATCTTATCTTCTACCTTATTACACTTTTCTATATTATCCAGCCCTGGTGGTGTGTTCAGGATGTTCAGAAGGAGGTAACGATTCAGCAGCTTGCTCAGTCCCAGGTCACGGACTGTATCTTCGTGTACAATTCCATCCCAAAGAAGAACATTGGAAAGCAGCTGCAGCAATGGAGAAACAGAGAGACAATATACACACTTGGAGGTTTTCTAAAACATTAGTACAAGTTTTCTGTAAGATCAAGGTAAAAAGATATTATACCCATCCAATTTCAGCACTCAAAACCCAGGACCCACACTCTCCAAACGTACTGTCAGTTTTAGCCACTAATAAGCTGCCCACAGTAAATCATCAAGCACAATAATTAGTTTTACATGTGCAGTTGAACAATACATGTGTATATATGACTCCCAAAATTAGAAAAATCATTTTACCCTTCTAACAGGTTAACAGTTTGCTGAGGCCCAAGTATAGGAGGACAATTATGCTTTGTTTTTTTAAACAGAAGTCCTAGCAGTCAAGTCTGAAACCAGGGAAAAAGCCAAGAGTATTTAAGCTACTTCCCCTACAAAAAAATATGAACCAAGGACACAGGGCATTTGATTCTAAGCAAACTTGCAGAGAATCCAAAGCAGAAGTAAAAAAAGTTACAACATCTGCCCAGGGAAAAATACCATGCAGCCCCTCATTACATGAGTTTCTCATTTTTGAGTCTGATGTAAGAACATGACTGTTTTCTCCTTTAACTCAGAACAGGTTAATTTCAAGGTAACTGTTAACCTCAAGGTATTTCAGTCTCCCAGAGACATCATGCCATCTTCTTAACCACCAGTCAAAAACCACTCACAGAGCCCACCACACCACTGCACATTTCTCTGGGACACTTCCCTCTAACCAAGCAACTACAACACAGCTGGCAGAGCCAGGAGTGGGCAGCCTCAGCCAGGGACATGGCACACACAGCATCTTCACAAGCAGCACACTCCAGCCCTGAGGCTACACAAGTTATGGGTACCATAACCAGGGTACCAACACTGAACTTCCATCATCTCTACTTTCATCTTAAGAGTTCCTGGCTCACTTCTCACCCAAGCCAACCGGTATGTTTCCATACAATTTCTGGGTATGGTTTAGAGGCAGCTTCTAAAATGCACTGTAAAGGTGGCAACTGGACTGCATGCCAGGCAACTCTCCCCTTTAGCAGGAATGCCTTGATGTATTAGTTGTTTAGCTTAAAAAAATTAAGTTATTAATGGAATCAATTAACTGACAGTTACAATATTGGGCAATTTAGTGTGCTGTTTGCTTAGACTTTCTTCCTGAGCACGAGTAGCCAGATTTGCTGAAGCCTTAGGCTGCAAGCTGTAGATTTCCAGCTAGATTTACTGAATGTGCACCTACTTAGTTCAAATGAGGCCTCCAGATCAGTGTAAAGAAGATAAAGAAGCTTAAAGGCCAAAACCATAAACAGGAGCTGCAACTAGACCAGATAACAGCCTGTCTGAAGACAGTGAGGGAATCCTATGAGAAACAAGACCCCAAACACTACTACTACTACCAAGCCACTGCATGAGGGGCAGGTGAATAGTCTGTAATATCTGTAGAATTTACCCAGGGATCTCTGACCAACTGCAAAATATTCTTTCACTAAAACTCATTTCAAAAGAAAAAACCAAGTACATTTGATCTACCTTAACAGCTGACCAAAACCGTCTCTCTTGAAATTTTGAACATAATGATGATTTGTCTTCCACAGTGCTGGTCATGGAAAGAAGAAAAAACATAAAACAAGGATTTTGTTTGTTTGCTTTTAAAAGACTATGCATGGGAACTTGATCTCTTTGATAATGATTAATGTTAATTACAGAGTTCTTTCAGCAGTGACAGCTACAACCTGATTATGTGTCTAAGGAAAGAGCTGTCAATTTAAACCCATTATAATAAAACTACTATGAAATAATTTCCAATAAAATTAGCAATTGGAAATACCAGTGTATACATTTCATGGATTTAGATCAAAACAGTACTGCTTAGAACCAAACATCCTACAGCAGCTTTAGCAAAGCTGCTCTCCTAGCTGTATCTTAACCCCACACCTCTGACACTCCTGCTCATTACCATCTTGGTGTCATGTCCATAGTAAGCACCAACTACATCAATCCCATCACAGCAATGACAGGAGGACACTGGGGGGCACACGTGACACCAGATCACCTAAACTAACACACACCCTCAGATGTAAGTTGTTAGCTAAAACCAAACTGTGGATCTCATACTGGAAAGTTTTTGATTACAGGAGCAAAAAAGCATTAAGGCAGGAGTGTTACTCTTATTAGAAAGAGGTCATAAACAGGAATAAGACTTCATAACCTTTCCTAAATTAACACAGTAGAAGGCAAGTTGAACTTATTTGCTGTTAATGGATGTCAACAATATTTTATCTACATCTGTGGGGGAGGAAATTAAAAAAAACAAACATACACACAAAACCAACAACAAAAGAGTCAGCTTACCTTTTAGGATACAGAGGAATAAACACATCTTCCTCTACAGATTTCTTCATTCTTAGGACAACCATGTTCATCAACTCCTATTAAGAAAGAATTGTGACCTCACAATAACAACTTACTATTCCATTAGTAACACCTTCAATGGTTATTTTGTTCATTTAGAAGTGTAATATGCTAATCAGAGCTAAGTACAGTTGCCACACTTACATAAGACACACAGATCACTAACACATTAAAGCCAGTAGACAAATCACAACTCTCATTTATCTACAGTTGCCCTAGAGGATTTATTTTTCCTCTGAGGTGTAGTAACCTCCCCAAGTGAGGCCTTTTTTTGCATATTTGTTTGCAAGGCAGCAGGAAAACTGTATAGATTAAGAACAAAATATGTTGCATACATACGATGTAAAAAAAAAAATATTGGTGAAATTTTATGTAAGAAACCAAATTCACCATATCCTGGACAGTAAGTTTTTTTTAGGCAATGTTTTTAGTTGCCATAGATTGCTACTTACCTTTTAAAAAAAGCCTTTTATTTTTTATTTATTTACAGTTCTGGTTTAATTTACTTCAGTTACAAACAGCATCTTGGCTAAAGTCAGCTGTACCACTTCAAGTCATGGTTTCATATCATCAAATTCTGTAAGGTTCAGTTGGATGGCATAAACTTTTCCTTAAAAATACCTCTTTTCATACTCAGGTCCTAAGCATCCACCCACTTCACCAGTTTTATACTAGATACACTTCCAGATTTACATCAGAATAAAACTGGAATGAGGCTGAAGAAGTGCATATGACAGTAACTATGTGTACAGAAGTATTTTTAAAAAGAATCCTTAAGTTACAGAAGCAGGCTCTCTCCTAGCCAATTAATTAACCTTTGAATATTTAAAAATTTTAAAATTCTGTAGTTACTAAAAAAAACAAAACCAAAAAAACCAAAAACACAACATTCTAGGAGCTGACCACTGAAGCAGTATTAGCATTTAAATCTCAAATTTTAAATGGTTATTAAATGCAAATCTAAATTCTAACTATTGTCAGTGCAGCGAAGCAAGATTAGATCTATGATCAGATCCTTTATAGGTACAGGCAGATTTTTTCTAGAAATGGGAGCTAATTCCTGCCTCAAGTGTGTCCCACCTCCCCTCACTACCAAGAGCACCAGAGAGAATGACATTTAATTGTTAAAACTGCTTAATATAAAGTGACAAAATAAACTGACTAAATAAAAAATCATAACTGAACAACTTCAGGGCAATGTTTTAAGTGCCCACAGGAGCACACACAGAAGGCACGTGCAGCTGAGAAACTTCTCCCTTCCCCAACACCACAGGAGCTTTTACCTCTTTTGGACGACTGCATCCAGTTCTGGAGAGGACTTGTTTTTCAAAGATGTTATTGCAAAGCTGTACCAGGTTCTTTGTCTGTGAAGTAGATAAAGGATCCCACACATTCTTTACAAATGCTGAGGGGAAAAAAAGAATTTATTTCATTCACAATATGCATGTGGTTCTATGCACCAGTGTTAAGGCATTACAATGTAGAGCAAAAGTAAACATATAAAAGGTTCCTACTTAGAATAATCTTAAAAAAAGGCTACCTTAGCCTCACCCTGTAGAAGTAAGTAATCACTACATTTTAAAATGCAACTATGCAACTAACACTATCTGAGTAGCTGTTGTTTTTATTTAAGGTTTGACTACCCTAGCTGCAGTGAACATTTTGAGGACAATATTACTATACCTCCAATTTTTGGAAGAACAGTTTTTTCAATCACTCTGCACAAAACTTCTTCATCAGGATCAGCATCCCCCTTTAATTCAGATGTGTTTTTGGCATCACTGAATTCTTCTATAGCTCTGAACCAGGGCATCTCTTCCAAATCTGTAAAATTTTGCTGAAAGATCATTCCCATTAGTTGTTCAGATGGTCTGAATTAAAAGAAAAGCTCCACCCAATGACACCTCAGATTCCCATTTAATTTCAGCTTCACTCTCAGCACTGAATGGGCCAAAACAGCTCATTGGGAAAATCAGATTTGAAACTAGGATTTAAAGGGTGGGATTGTTAAAGTGTCTTCAAAGAACTGAGGAGAACTGTTTTTACAAGGTGTGTTGCAAAAAGGGCTGGAGGTAGGGGAAAGAAGAAAGCTAAGGAGATTCCAACCACCTGCTTCAGTTTGAGACCAGCACAGTATCTATTGATTTCTAATGCACTGTGTTATGTAGAGAAAAAAACAGCTCATTTTTTATACTAATTATACACAAACATAATTTTAAAAATAAGAAGTCAGCACCTACCTCAAGAGGATTCCAATTTATTAACTGCAATCTGATCAATGGGTTTAATAGCTTAGGCAGGCAGAAACTGATATAAGCATCGCAGTAAGACTCTGGAAACTTTTCTTTCCATTCCTGGAATTTCAACAGGATTTTTCTGATGTCACAAAAATCTGCATGTACATCTTCAAAGATTTTCCTACTATCCTCTAAAACGTTATCTATGGATAATATTCATTGGGAATAAAAAGAAACAATCACAGACCTTATTGAGGCATAAGGTGAAGTTTATGGATCTATAAAACATAAGCAGTATATGTATGATAACTGCATTTGTCTCTTATTTTTGACAGACCTCACACTGAAACAGGCTTTAAAACCAAACCCCTGGAAAACCCAGTTTTGAAAAAAAATGCTGTCAGAAGATCAAAGACAGACAAGTTTTGTAAAGACCTATTCCACAGATTTATACAACCACTATTTCAAACTCCATGTCACAGTGATAAAATTTCAGGCATAAAAACCCTTCTGCTGTTACCTGTAGGTAACAGCCTGCTTCTCCTCATCCATTCAAGATAATTACAACACCAACCTTTAATTCACTCTGTCTTCAGGAAACAAATTGATTATACAAAATGTGCTGTAGCCTTGCACTGAGTACTGTCAGATCAGCTTTGGCATAATCTAAAAGAGCTTACTTCCAGTTGTATCATGTGTAACACCACCACACCATAACTTATACCAGAAGAAATCTACAACCATACATCTACTCTTCCCAAGTCATTAGTTGGAACTGTCTGAATGCATTTCTTTTCTACCATGCTTAATTATCAACACAGATAAAATGTCTCTTCCACCTTTCCAGAAAAAAAAGAGTATTAGAAAGAGATTTTGTTCTAGGATGTCACGGTGATTGCCACCAACCTTTGCTCTTCTGGAACTCTGTCACCTCTGCTGGTGCCAATTCATCATCACTTGACATTCCTTCATGGTGATCACCTTCTCCTGCACGCTCTCTCGCCTGCCGTCTGCACGTTCTGTGTTTTGCAATGAATTCAGGTGAATTATCCTCCCCAGGTATGCAGAAGGAAGCTTAATGAAAAATTATCTGACTTCTAAAGCTTCTAAAGGCAAGTTGAGAGAGCAACAGCCTAAGGAAAGGCAACCAAGGACCAACAGAAATACATAACCACAAGCACACAACCTGTGGAAAAAGGATCTTCCCTGAGGAGCTGACAGAGAAGAGGTGACAGCAATGCTTCCCATCCCACCTAGGTACCAGGCCTACAACCTTCACTTCACCTCACTCCTACTGCTGAGGCTAGGAACTCCTCTCACTTGGAACACTGAACATCCAGCATGCTACTGGACACTGTCACTGACAGTTTTAGTGTACAGTGAACTACTGAGTTCTCAACAGTTTGTCCTCTCAGTTCTGGACGACTCATGCCACAACCTAAACCAGAATTGTCACAGCACCCAGGTGACATTCAGGCTCAGCTCTTGCCACAACACACAGGCCACAAAATCAACAGCTTGCATCTCACGCTATGATAACAATATCATACACACTATGATAACAATATTGCATAAATACTTTTATCTGGTTATTTATATCAATTAGCACTAAAGGATAACTGCTTCAAATCAAAGTTCTTATTATTCCATTTTTCATCCATTAAAATTCCCAGGTTCCTGCTGCTTCTAAGTAGTTATGAATTGAGGCACTGATGCAACTGAAAATTTTTCAAAGCTCCCAATAACTTTGGGAGAAAAAAAATCTGCAGCATCCAAAATGTAGCATCTGGCCTATGCTGATAGCAGAGGAAGGGCTGGATGCTGCTTTGCTTCACTCACCACCACCACCACCATCCCCAGCAGCAACAATACTGCCTGACACTTCTGCTATCTATACAGTAAGACAAACATATTTCTGTCTAGGGTCAAAATTGTATTCATTACAAGACAGAAAAACTTTTGCCATTTGGCACTGTAAAGAGCCTCACTTAACACGTGCTAATTTAACAAGAACTGTCAGCATTCAGATCAACATGAAGTGAATGTCATTAATGAATGAAGTACTTGAAAACCCTCTTAAGTGTTGAAAAGCAAACAGCTATTTTTTTGGTATAATCTCATTTAGTATTCCTACAGGTTTACCTTCATTATTTGCATCACCTGCATTTCACAGAGTTAAGTGGACATAAGACCTACCTTCTATCTTCACACATTTTTAGAAGCTGCACCTTCTCATCACCTTCCAAACTGCCATTAGTTGGTTTGTCATTCCCACCTATCAAAAGACAGAAACAGTCAAAAATAAGATGGTATGATTTTATGTTCCTATTTTCTCAGTGAGAAACCACTGACTCTCCTTCTATTGCTCTTGATTTGGAAAACAACTGAAGGAAACCCAAACCTCCTTAATCAAAACAGTTGCCAGAATAATGCACAGTAAATACTGCTTGTTAACTGCATGCAGTTGTTCCCTTGTAGAAGCTGACAAAAAGGTGAGTTTGATGACATTCCAGTCACCCCTTCTTTCTTCCCAGTCCTAAAAAGGAAGCTAGTGCCTTCCATAATAGGTTGTTAGCAGTGTGAAGAACAAGTTTCAGAACCTAAATTCATCCTGCATGTCAAAAATCAAACAGTGTAATAAATTGAAATAACTTTAGAGAATTGGTTCCAGTACTGCTAACCCGGTTAATTCTATGATTCTATGATTCTATTCAAAATCATTGCATTTAGTTTTCAAAATGAGTCAGATCCCTGCTGCCTTCTCTTATCTGACTGGTCACTGACTGTCTGATCCCAATTATCCCTGCTCTGATTCCTGAGTCCAGTACAGGAAAGAAACTTAGAAGCATGTTCTAGCTTGGTCATTTATTTATTGTTACACTATTAGCTGGCTGATATGTGCACAACATGCCAAAAAGCAGTGTACTACTCCTGAAGTGTTGTCATATAAGAAAAAACAGCTTTTCCACCATATTAAAAAGGGGTAGGAACATAAAAAAACAAAAGTGCTGTTAAACATGCCAGAACAGTCTCACTTGTCATGAGCTTGAGGTTAAACCATTTTAATGAAAATCACCGCACGACTGTACACCACTCTCATGAGACTCCACCTGGAGTACTGTGTCCAGCTCTGAGACCACCAACATGAGGGGGACATGGAGGTGTTGGAGCAGGTCCAGAGGAGGGCCACAGGGATGATCAGAAGGCTGGAGCAGATCTCCCACAAAGACAGGCTGAGAGAGTTGGGGTTGTTCAGCCTGGAGAAGAGAAGAGAAGGCTCCAGGGAGACCTTAGAGCATCTTCCAGTACCTGAAGGGGCTACAGGAGAGCTGGAGAGGGACTTTTTACAAGGGCATGGAGTGAGAGGACAAGGGGGAATGGTTTTAAGCTGAGAGGGGGCAGATATAGGTTAGATATTTGGAAGAAATTCTTCACTGTGAGGATGGTGAGACACTGGCACAGGCTGCCCAGGGAAGCTGTGGATATCCCCTGCCTGGAATTTAAAGGCCAGGTTGCATGGGGCTTGGAGCAACCTGGTCTAGTGGAAGGTGTACCCGCCCATGCAGGGGGTATGGAACTAGATGATCTTTAAGGTCCCTTCCAACCATTCCATGATTTTATACCCTTTTCTTTTCAACACCTGATGTCAGTCTAATACACCATTTTATAAAATCATTCAGGCTGTGAGCAGGCTCTAACCAGCAGCTCATCTTGCAAAGTAAGAAGACTGAACCTGTATGATTAGTAGTTACCAGAACCTGTCGCCTCCAGCCTCCATCTGTTCCTAACAGCTCCAAGAATATTGCTCTTAGCTTTACTCTAACAGTTGAAGGGTTTAGTTTTGGAAGTCAGGTTTGGTTTTTTTGAACAGCAACAGCTAAAGATTCACAAGGCATACAAATAATACATTAGTGTGAAAAGAAAATGCAAGCTGAGAAAGTTGAACTACTTCTACCTACAGTGACCAGAAAAAAAAACAAACAACCACAGCTTTTGATAAAACCCTGACACAAAGGGCTTCTTTCTTCATGTCCTTTCCTTCAGATGTCAGCTTCTAGTCTGAAATCTCCATTCTGAGCACACACTCAGCCTTAAAGACACTCTCATGTAAGAGTGATATTGCCAAGTAAACACACTGCTTTTCCATGTGTTCACAGAAACACAGAACCCTACATCAGCAAGCTTTCTCCAACGTAAGCCCTACTAGAAAAGTGACTAAATTTGTTTTTAACAGCTGATGGGAAATTGATGATTTGAATACTCAAAATTGACTAAGTATTTGCTCATGTTATGTTCACTATTAAGCCAGAAAAAAGTAAGATCATGAGGTGAGAATTTCAACTAAGGCATACTACTTACAAAAGAAAGGGGAAAGATCAAAGGTGAGAACAAAACACTTCACCCAAAACAAATAATTATGTATTTCTGCTCAGAGTGACCGTTTCAATAAGAAAATAACTTTTAACTTCATACTAACTTGTGAGATGCTGAATATAAGCAGCTTCATTTTTCAGCTCATCTTGCCTTCGTTTCAATAGGGCCACAGCTCGTTGCTGAAGCAGCAGGTGTACAGCCAGTTCTAGCTCATTGATGTATTCCAGCTGAAATGTAACAAACAGCAATCAGGTTTTCAATCAAAATGCAAAAGGAATTAACAACAAAAAAACAGTTTTCACTACTTGGTTAGAACTATATATTACAGATTGGCAAGTATTGTCACTGAAGTTTTTCAGACTGTTTTGCAAGAGTGAAAAACACAAACTCAACACCAGTTGCTCCTCATGGAACTATCCCAGAGTTCATACAAAAGGCTTAATTAAACAGGACACTACTGGAGTACTTGGTTAGCTTTTGGTGTGCTTTTGAGCCACTGGCTATTAAAGAAAATATTAGTTAATTCTCCTTGAAGTTACAAAAAGAGACTCTCAATTGCAGTGCAATCAGGTGACACAAACTAGATTTCATAGCACTGTCTGTAGAAGATAAATCTACTAGACTTGCAAAAATCTCACTCCAATAACATTGTTTTTCTTCCATTCAACAGAATCTAGTAAGACCACAGCTCCATTCAGTACATATATACTAGCCTGATCATCACTTTAGGTCAGGGTTGATTTGCTTTCCCTATGTTTTGCTTCCTTTCACATTAAAACTTTTGCTGGAATTGATTTTTAGCTGCGTGGTTTTCCCCATTATTCCCAAACAAAACTCCTCATCTTTAGCTGAGAGAACACACCTTAAACATCAAAAAAAAAAAAAAAAAAAAAGAGAGAGAGAGAGAAAATTACACATACCTTTTCATTCAAACAGTTTATCAAGTTTTCTGCATATGTTTTCATGGCTCTGTAGAACTTGTAATTCAGAGCTGCATCTGAAGACTTCTCTAATTCCTGCACAGTCATCTCTGAACTTGCAATGTCCTCCATATATTTTTCATACTCCCTCTGGTGGGCACGGTGCACATCCTGCAATGATGCTATTCTAAAAAAGAAAAATCCAGACAACTAACTCCACAGCCAAGTGAACAGTTCATACATTCCAAACCATTTTTCCCATTAATCACACACAAAATCTTTGTCTGTGCTAATAACAGTACTTGCATTTGAGCTAAGAAGCACTGACAGATTTATCCATGCCAACATAAGCACAGGGAGCAGACAAACATCATGCTTTGGAAACTCAAAATGTCAATTCCATGGTGCTAGTTTTGAAAGCACCACTAACAGGTGGTCCTGCTTGACTGATCTCTTTCTATAAAGGGGTGATCCACTTAGCAGATGAGATAAAAGATGTGGATGTTGTCCACCTAGACTTTACTAAAGCCTTTGACAACATTTCCCACAACGTTCTCCTGGAGAAACTGGCTGCATATACCTTGGGTAAGTGCACCCTTTGCTGGGTAAGAACCTGGCTGACTGCCCAGGCCCAAAGAATTGTGGTGAATGAAATCCAACTGACAGCCAGTCACAAGCAGTGTTCCCCAGGGCTCAGTGTTGGGGCCAGTCCTGTACAGTATCTTCACCAATTAACTCAGTGAGGGGACTGAATGCACACTCACCAAGTTTGCCAACACCACCAAGCTGGGTGGGAGTGTAGACCCTTCCTAACCTCAAGAGATCAACAAAGAGATCTGGACAAGCTGAAGGAACAGGCTGAGGCAAATTGTAAGAGGCTCAACAAGACCAGGTCCTGCACTTGGGTCACAACAACCCCAAGCAATGCTGCAGGCTTGGTGAAGGGTGGCTGGAAAGCTGCACAGCAGAAAAGGACCTGGGGGTACTGGTCACCAACCAGCTGAATATGAGCCAGCAGTGTGCCCAGGTAGCCAAGAAAGCCAACAGCATCCTGGCTAGCATCAGAAATAGTGTGGCCAGCAGAGCTGAGGAAGAGACTGTGCCCCTGTACTCAGCACTCGTGAAGCTGCACCTCAAGTCCTGTGTTCAGTTTTGGGCCCCTCACTACAAGGAGATTGAGGTGCTGGAGTCAATCCACAGCAGAGCAATGAAACTGGTGAAGTGTCTAGAGCACAAGTCTTCCAAAGACTGGATGAAGAAACTGGGGTTGTTCAGTCTGAAGAAAAGAAGGCTGGGGGGTGACTTTATTGTGCTCTACAACTACCTGAAAGGGGACTGGAGTGAGGTGAGGGTTGGTCTCCTTTCCCAAGTAACAAGCAATAGAACAAGATGAAATGGCATCAAGTTATGCCAAGGGAGGTTTAGATTGGATGTTAAGAACAATTTCTTCACTGAAAGGATTGTCAGGCACTGGAACAGGCTGCCCAAGGAAGTGGTGGAGTCACCAGGCCTGGAGATATTTGAAAGATGTAGATGAAGTGTTTGGGAAGATGGTTTAGTGGTGGACTTGGCAGTGTGCTAGGTTAACAGCTGAACTTGATCCTAAAGGTCCTTTCCAAACTAAATTATCCTATGACATTTTTCATAGATCCTTCAATATCCCACACTTCCCCAAAAAAACATAAAAAGCCCAATATTGTGGTGTCATAATGAATGGATTCTACCCAATATAATCCAGGGAAAACTAGAGCTCATGTAAGCATGTCCACAGCAGTTTAGTGTAAGTTGCATGGATAGCAGCACCTGTAAGTATTCACCATGTGCTCACTACTAAATACAAACCCAGTGAAGCTTTTTAATGCTAGTAGCTGAGAAAACTCAGGAACTTTTGTCTACACCTGTCACCATTACATAGGTAGCACAGGAATGTTTACATATATTACAACTCAGATTCCTCATTTTTTTTTCTTTCCCTCCTAAAATATCCCAAGTGACTGCTCAGCTTGAACAAGAAAGAGATTTCTTTCATTTCTCTGAAGCAGGCAACACTTCTCAATGAAAATAATTGAACTAAACTATTCTCTACTGAACCAGAAGTTAAAAAAGTTATTTCAGAATTTAACATATTAAACATAACTATACAGTTTGTACCAAACAGGTTACCCCTCCACTTCTTGCTATGATCCTGTGATTTTCCAGATAGATTTCCTACTCCTCTGATTCTGTAAATAAATTTCTATTTTATTTAACTCATTCCTTTCAGATCACTATGGCTGACTTTCAGATGACTATTTTTTACACACACACACACACACCCAGTCAGTTTAGTTACAACTCTTCAAGCAAGCAGATAAATGATTCTCTGTACAAAGCAAAGCATAGATTCAGGGAGCTTTTGGTGCAAGTCCATGGTGCATATTTATGTTTCAGCTATATAATGTTACTTGGCTAAACTTATCTGAACAGCTGCTTCTTAGTGATCTGAGAGATGACAGGGCATAGCTTACCTTGAGATACCTGACCCCAGCTGTCCTCACACACCCTCTTGCAGGTTCCCACCTCCACCCCAGGACACTTCAGCTGCCCATACAGCAGCTGAACTGCTAAAGTAAAGTCACAGCCTATCACAGGACTTAAAAAAACCCACCAAGACAGGTTCTAGTTTGCCTAAACAGGCTGGAGAGACTCCATTGCTGCTTTAGGAATTACTGAGCTATTTTTGCAGCTATTATAAAAATCACCATAAGAGGGCTAGGGCTGCCAGCTCCATCTGCCCTGGGTTAAGCTTTGCTTGCTGGGCATACATAGCACTGAACAAATGCTATAGTCAAAAACTACTGGCAAGGCAAAAAAAAAGCTGCTGTCATTTAAGCAAACTCTGTAGGGTTCTAGTTGGAAATAAAAAACTTGAAAAGTTCAAATGCTCCCCTACAATAAAGCACTGCCAGGTGAAGTTAAAAATTTGTAGTGTTGTACTGGATATCATAACAGGCACATTACACATGAAGTAACATCAAAAAATCCTCCAATACTCTGGGTGAAGAATAAGACTTCAAAACTGTAATCTCATTCCGTGGCAAAAACTCAACTTAAAAGTTATTAAGAGAAGGTTTTACCTCTCAGTCAGTCGTTTCTTCACATCTTCCAAGTTCACAGGTGGCAGAGAAACAGAGGGATCAAACTTTGGCTTAGCTGGTTGAAATTTACGAAGGGAATCTTCACCATAAGTTTCCTACAAGAATTTTAAGTGTTAACTTTCATTACATCATTAATATAAAATTTCCATATAAACTACACCCAAGCACAGATAGTAATACCTGATTTTACTAATATCCTGGGATTTAAAAACTATTTGAACATGTTTTAAATAGCTATGTTGAACAAGCTATTTGCCATCTATAAATCATTTAATATTCTGTCTTCTCACAGTAAACTTTGTCTTGCACCCACAATAAATGATTGCCACTGCCTCATCATAAAGCCAGTGCCCAAAATAGAGATTTTTCACTGCCAGCTCAGTTTAACTGCAATTATAACTACAAATGGATAGCACTGTATTTTAGCTTATAAATTAAAAGACACTTCACATTCTATAACAGAAGTTTGCTGAAGCAATAAAGGCTTTGACTAAACATGTCTGCAACTAAAAATTGTTGCAGTTTCTTAAAAAGCAGAAATCAACAGTCTTCAAGCATGAGGACCTAAGAACATGACTCATACTGGAACTGAAATTCAATAGCAGGAAGGTGAAACCTTCTCCTAGTCCTTTAAATATTCCCATTTAACAGGCAAAAATGTCTACAACTGTCTATTCTGACATACAGGACTCATTATTCAGGTTTTCCTAGTCTGATTCATAGCAGGTGATACAAGCCAGAGATAAAACTTCCAGCTTATACAGAGATTTTTTTTTACCAATTATTTACTAGAAAAGACAGAATTCTGATGAACTGTGAACAAAGCTCTCAGATTGCTGCCCAGCAGAAATGTAGCATAGTAAAAGAATAATTCTGGCCTTCTGACTTTGTGTTTGTACCATTTGTCTTATTTGTATATTCTAACTTTCAAGATGCCTTGCACAGCAGAAAAGAACAGGGTTCAGAATTTTATTCTCTGCTTCTCACAGTCTTCTATCACACACCAATGGACAACAATAAAGACTGGCATCTTCCCATAACTGTAACTATCTTTTCCTTGAAAAAAACCAAGGTACAACTTCCTAAAAACCTAATGAGAGGGCAGGCAGAACACAGGACAGTACTACAGATAAGCTCTCTTGCCAAAGAGAAAAAAAATCACCTTCCCATGTCTAGCAAAGCATGTGTCACCTGAGAGAGTTTAACAGCTTTCTTTATTTGCTGTTCTTCCCACTTGATTTGTGCTTCATCTTCACTTGATTCACCACTCACAGACACTGGAAGTTAAAACAATGACTATTAGATATTATTACTTCTTATATTTCCCTCCAAAGCAACAAACACCCCATTTTAGTGTCTCAAAGCAAAACTTTGTATAATACACATAAATAGGAACATAAATACAGACTGTAGCACAGCTGAGTGACATTATACACAGCAAATCCAAAGCACTTCCTCACAGAGAGGGTGATCAGGAACTGGAATGGACTGCCCAGGGAAGTGGTGGAGTCACCAGCCCTGCAGGTATTTAAGGAAAGGCTGGATGTGGCACGCAGTGGTTTAGCTGATGTGGTGGTGTTAGGTCACAGTTTGTACTTGATAATCCTAGAGGTCTTTTCAAGCCTCAATAATTGTGATTCCTTATAACCCTTATTGAAATAATGAAGTAAACCAGTGCTTCATAAACAAAATTATAAGCAAGTCTAAGAAGATAAAAGCAATGGAAAAGTCAGTTATGCTTTGCACACAATGGGTTTGTTGGGTTTTTACTTTCCTCTTTCAAGAACAATCTATGTCACTGCAAGGAGAGAATTCTGAAGACTGAACCAGGAGAAAGCAGGATTTACAGCAACTTCACTCACATTAAATATCATCTCTTACAGTGTTTCTCAAAGTATCCTGCAACACCAAATTAATTACACCAGGGTGTCCCTACTTACTGCAGAGGGGTTGGACTAGATGACCTTTGGAGACCCCTTCCAATGCCAATTATTCTGTGGTAACATCCCATAAAAATATCAAGCAGCAGGGTTTTTACAGATTTAAGTACATCTTTTTGCCAAGACCCCTGAGGAGTAAAGCCTGACACTGCTCTCACTCTGGACAAGACCCACATTCCTCCAGGCATCAGTAAAACAAAGCCACAACCCACTGGGAGAAATGGCACAAAACTCACCCATGTGTTCAGCCATCCTCTGCCTAAGAGTTCTATTTTTAGGAACAAAACTGAGATTCTTTGTATCAAACTCATCTTCACTCTCTAAATCACTGCTCTGTCTTCTCCCAGAGACCTGATGACTGTTTGAAACATCCAGTGGGAGATAATCAGCCCCTGCCCTGGCTCTCTGACGTTTCCTCCGAGCAGCCTCAACAGAAGCTGCACTGGGGATATTCCCTGCATTCAACAGAAAGAAAACATAAGAAAACAACTAAAAGTGAAATTCTGTATTGCTCCTCATGTCACCTGGTATCAATAATCACCACAGTTCAGGATTACTGTACAATTCTGAATATACAACACAAAATATTTTAATATTAAGCTCACTGTGTTCAACACAAGGAGATGGAAAAGCATCCTTTAAAAGTAACACTCACTCTAAAACCAAAACTCAGCCTTTTCTTCTTTTAAATAAACTGCTGACAGCCTTTTTCCTCAAGCATCAGCCTTTGTAATCTTAAGGAGTTTACAAATTAATCCAAAGTTTACAGATCAGCACAAATGAGGTCATACTTTAATCCTGTGTGATGGGAATTGTGCATTGTTGAAGTGGATTTTTTTTAATGCCTTTCGTCTGAAACCAATGGTCATCATTTCTGATCCACTTCCAAAATGAACACAGAAGTAAAACAAATATTTGCAAACAAAAATACCAAGGAACCATCACTATTCTTTCACAAGGTTACCCCTGACTCGGCACAAACAAGATGCCCACACCTTACATGAGTTAATCTGAGTGGCATTCATCTCATCTATCTTGTCATATACTTCAAACAAAGAATGTTGTAAAATAACTTTAAAAAAAAAAACAAAACAGGAAACTAACTTGGTGACAAATCCTTCTTCCTCCTCTGTGGGGACCTGGAATCATTTTCAGAGTCAGAACTGCTGTAGTGTTCACTTAGTGAAGAATAACTTTGATGCTCCTTCTCTTCCTCCTCTTCACAAGTACCTTTGGTGTTGCCAGTTCTTGGCTCCAACTGACAGATTTCTGTACAAGGGCAAAAAAGTAAGATTCATGATTCCAGTTTCAGCTGCTGGTATCTGATGTGCCATAACTGGTTACCAGTAACTCTACCTTGCTGCAGCAGACTGGGTGCTTATCTAGCTCAGCCTGTCATCATCACAGTATGTCAAATCTTCCAGCACTTCAAGATACACACAGTGTATGTATGTATATCATGCACAGGTCAGTTCTCATGAATCAAACCATCTGTGCAAATCCTAAACCAGGATTCCCCCAGAGACAGAGATCACATTTACATACACAAAAGTCATGGTATCAGCTCCCAGATGACAACTGATTAATAACCTAATAAATCACAGAATGTTTGGATTCATCTCCCTTGACTTTATGAACAACATGTAGAAAAAGCTTTTTTTTTTTTTCCATTAAGCACTAGCAATGGGGGAGTCCTTATTTAAACTATAAAGGTTTATGTATGTCTGTCTTGTCTCTCTGATCATCTTCAAGTTCCTTAAAAACATTTATTTCTCTTCATCTGCCACTACATTTTCATCATGCCACCTGCTATAGAAGTAGGAGGTATGATTTTATAAGAAGTTAGTAAGAAAACATATCATCTCCTCTCAATCACAACAACCTCGAAGGAAATTATTTCTCAACCTGATTTAGTTTTATCTATCAGCAACAATCAGGGTATATCTATGAACTGAGAGGTGCCAAAAGGGGAAAAGGATAGAAGAGAACTTTTGGACACACTTGTTTGTAAACACATATCCCAAATATCCCAATAGGAAACTTGCTGTAGTGGAATGAGACTAACAATACTACTTGAACAATCAAGCCCGTACCTAACTAAAATATTAAAAATGGTATAATAGCACACAGTTAAAAAAAAACCAACAAAACTTGAGGTTTATATTCTTTTATCAAACAAAATCCTACTAAATTTACGTTTTCTCTCAATACAAACACTCAGCTCAAACTGCAATTCGACAGCAATAAGCAGTGGCTAGCTGCCTCATAGTTTGAAAGATATGATGCTGAGGTATAAATGCTTAATTCTGATGTACTACAGTGGTTCTGGATAACCAGGTCTTCTCAAGAACAGCCTCCAAGTTCTGCTGTTTTACTAAGGTTATAAGGAAAATTCAACACAAACAGATTAAAATTATAAACACGTTAAGCAACATCATAAACATAACCCTAGGTTCAATTAGCAAGTATAACACATCTAATAGCAGTATCTGTACATCACTCTTCACTTACTCATTTTGTAATACATGTTCATTTAAATATTCCATAAAATACATAAATAAAAGTACGTACCTTTGTTTTCTTTGATTTCTGTCTGTGCTGGCAGCAGGCTTTCCTTCTTCTGAATTCTAAAGGTTACTTCATTGAAGGATGGTTTTTTAATTTTAAAAAATTCTTCATCACCTATCCACATAAACAAAATTATTGAGTAACATGAACAAAGAAAGCAGATATGCATATATATACACATGTATTACACATTAAGTGCATGTAACCTGTAAGTGTGTATAATTTTAAGTCCTGGTTGTATTAAATCTAACAAGTTTTAAGACTTTTTAAGACTTTATCAATCAAGATCCAATTCATTCCAAATGGTGCAGCTCAGCCTTCTCAACACACCAACACTGTACCACTGAAATGGATTATTTTCAGTCTGTGCCCAAAGTGACTCCTGTGATCTTCCCTGACCTGCATTGTGTCCCCAGCCACAAAAGACACAGCTTAAACTTAAAGTTTCAGTTATTTAGGCTGGTTCAACATTTACCAGGTCAGGCATGGAACCGCTTTCAAAAGCTCCCCAGACAAGAGCACACGGACGTGCTTCATCTTCCGAGTGCTTTTATGTACAATTTTCTTAGAAACCCCCACAACACCCCTGTCCGATATTTAACATTCCTGATTTTGGTCACCAGGAGGCACAAAGGTGACTTGAGGCTCCCTGGGTCACCAGCCCAGGTCTCAGGCAGCCAGGACCCACCCATCCCCGTACGCAGGGTGCGGAGCCACAGCCCCTTCACCCCAGCCCCGCTGCTCCTTCCCAACCCTCCGGCAGCTGCTCCCAGGGGCGGGTAAGGCTCCTCCGGAGGGGGGAAAACACCGCCAGCCCCTCACCTTCCCGCTCCTCCTCACTACCGAAGCTCAGCAGCGCCTTTGCCGCCGGCACCGGCCCGGCTCTGGCGAGGCGCGGCCCTCGGCCCCCAGCCGCTCTCCCGCTCTCCTCCCGGGCACCGGGACTGCACGACCGCTCCGCTGGAGACAGCGGCACCCCGGGGGACAGTGGCTCCGCTGGGGACAGTGGCTCCCCGGGGGACAGCAGCTCCTCCGCGGCAGCGGCCCTGGCCCCCTCAGGGGAAGCGGCGGCGCTGCCCTCTCTTTCCTCAGGCTCAGCTTCCGGCTCAGAACCGGAGCCGGGCCTGGGGGCTGGCGGCGGGGCGGGGACCGGTCCCTCCTCGCTGCTNGCGCTCTGACACCCTCCATGTAGAATTGTAGAACCTGAATCTTTTCGGTTGGGTGGACCCTCAAAGATGATCTAGTTCTAAACCTCCTGCGTGGGCAGGGACACTTCCTGCTAGACCAGTTTGCTCCAAGCCCCATCCAACCTGGCCTTGAACACTTCCAGGGATGGGGCAGCCACGGCTTCCCTGGGCCAGTGTCTCACCACCCTCACAGTGAAGAATTCCTTCCAAATATCTAATCTAAATCTACTCTCTTCCATTTTGAAACCCTTTCCCCTCATCCTATGACAACATACCCTTGGAAAAAGCTCCTTCCCATCTCTCCTGTGACCCCTTCAGGTACTGGAAGGCTGCTATGAGATCTTCTCAGAGCCTGGTCCTCCAGGTTGAGTAACCTCAAATCTTTCAGCCTTAGTAGGAGAGGTGCTTCAGCCCTTCAAGACTCTTCGTGGCCCTTTTCTGGACTCCAGAGCTGGACTCACAGTGCTCCACATGGGATTTCACGGAAGGAGAGTACTGGGGGAGAATCCCCTCCCTTGACCTGCTGGCCACACTGCTTGTGATGCCACCCAGAGAGAAGAGAGAAGTTTTTCCTCATGTTCAGATGGAACTTGCTGTGTTCCAGTTGGTGCCCGTTGCCCCTCGTCCTGTCACTGGGCACCAGTGAAGAGTCTCACCCTCTTGGCACCTGCCCTTTAGATATTTATAAGCATTGATAAGATCCCCTCTCAGCCTTCTCCAGGCTGAACAGACGCAGCTCCCTCAGCCATGCCTCCTACAAGAGATGCTCCAGTCCTCTCACCATCTCCATAGCCCTCTGCTGGACCCTCCAGTGGCACCTTGTCTTTCTTCAACAAGACACAGGAAAGAAGAAGGCATATTGCCAGGGGCTGCCATGGTTGGTGCTTCCCCTGCTCTGCAGCCTGTTAAAATAAATCTAACCACATGGTGGTGGTAATTATGTAATTTATAATAATTTATAAATACATTAACATAAATCCCAAACAAAATAAATGTAAAATAATGATATGAGTAATAACACCTATTGGTAATTTTAATAATCACTATATATTATGTAAAATAATAATTATAAACATGGAAATTTACTCTTAAATATATAATGCAGAATTATTCATTATATAAATGAATAATAAACATACTTTATGATAATGCGTTATTATGAGTATTACACTTATTCAGTAGCTTGTCAAAAACTAATCACACATTTTGCTTCTTTTCTGTTGGTTTAGCTCACTGAAGAAGACAAGCAGGTGCCAGGACTGCTGTCTGGAACAAGAGGAGGCAAGAGGAACATATGGCTGGGAACAGAAGGAAGGTGGGATTATGGCAAGTGATGATTTTAACTGGTTTGCTTAGTGAGGAGTTGTTGCACAGCCTGTACCAGCTGTTCATTTCTGCAGTGCTGACTGAAGCTATGGGTGATGGGCTGTGTGGAAAGAAAGCAGATCCAGCTTCAAATGAAACCATGATGGCTACACAGAGCAAGTTCTTCAAGTACAGCCTTTGTGTCTCTAGAGAAATATCCAAAAATAGTGAATGTTTGAAACATTATTGCTTACTTTGCTCGCCCTCTCTTGTCCTTCATCTGTAAAATTAAGATACTAATATTAACTTCCTTCTGTTCCCATTACAGTAAGAACAATATGAAAATCATACAGAAAAATAAATAAAGTATATTTCTAGTCAGAATTTATTCTCACTGGTATATATTAAATAGAGGTGAAGGCTATACAGTGAGTAATGAAGATTATGAAAACTTTAGTAATTCAATACACGCTATTCATCTTGCAAACATTATTCATCTTCTGCACTGAAAAAGGTTGGGGTCTTGTGAAAAAATAAAATAGTTCTGCAAGCACTGGCTCCTTCAAATTTTTTCTGGATTTGTGCCTAAAATTAAATGAGAGCCCTGGTTGAAAGCTGATGAACTGATACCTGCTTTCCCCCTGTGGTTTCTCTGGCTGAGGGATGAAGTTAAGGGTACTCAGAGGATGCACTGATATACTGAGTTTATCCATTTTACTGTCAACAAAGCAGAGTTTGCTGACATAAATTGACCTGAAATAATTCCAATGAAGTTACTTTTTTGTTTACCACTCCAGCACTGATGAAGATTTCATGATGCTAACTCTTGTGAGTTTTCCCAGGGTCCTATTGTTGTTCTTACATCCTTACAACAGTGACAAAGCTCCTTTCCTTTGCTGTGACTCTGTATTAAGTCTTGAGATTTTCTTCTCTTTCATCTGATTTTAAATCCTCTCAAAATAGTGTTACTTAGGCAGGACTCAGCTGGCTCCTTCTAAGACAAAATGGTCCAGGACTACAGCGTGGTAAAAGTAATTGGGATACAAGTATGGTACACTTGATATTTCTAGCAATTTGAAACTGACATGTTTGCAGCTGTCACTCCAGCTAATGTGCTTGCTAAGTGCCAAAATATTAATCTAGGCAGTGGCATCCAATCAAGATTGATTGCAGAAGAGGAAAAGCAAATTCAGCGGCAGCAATGCAGCATAGTATCTTTGTGGAAGGACTGCCAGTGCTAAGTGCCAATAAATTTGTTTTATTAGGCAGTAAAAGCCTTTTTCCTGACACTGCTGACATAGGACAAAAAGATAATTTTGCCTTAAACTATTTAGAGATGAAGATTAAAGGTAGCAGACAGGTGGGGATTATTGGGCAGAAATATGAGAATCATTACTTCTTAGACAATTGAGGATGTTTTAGTGACTCAGCAATCTGACCATCATAACATGCTTCAGGGAAATTAATTTTTAGAAAGGCTCTGAGGAGACTGGTGAAGGAGATCAGCTAATTTTTATAGGTTTCCCTCAGCAAAGCAAGAAGCAGCATGAAAGCAAGACAAACCTTGCAGGAGAATTCAAGTGAAGCATCATGGTCTCTTTTCACACTCCATTGACTCCAGCTCCAGTTTGACCTCTGTTAAACTTTAATGTCAAGGTAAGTTATTAAGTGACTTCCTCTGAAAGACTCAGCGCCCTTTAACAACAAATGCAAGTGTGGAAAGCCCCTAAATCTGAAAGGTTCAGCTCAGTGTCGGCAGAACAGACCCAGCCCTCTGAATGCAACAACTTTAAGCCGGTGATGGGAGGTACTGCTGGGTGTTGGTATTTGCAGCTCCTGGTGTTTTTGCTTCTGTTTTTTGCCAGGGAAAAGTCCAGCAGGATGTCAGGCAGAGGGGGGCAGCAGTACCTCAATCTTCTCAGTGGTACATCTGGCAAGAAAAACTAGCTTGGAGGAAACCTCTTTGTTTCTTCAGCACAGAGCTACCGTGTAAACTTCCATAAACTGCCTTAAACCCAGAGTGATCCATTTGCCCTGTCAATGAATCTTTTATTTTGTTGATTATGTTATTAATCAGATCTTTCTCACACTGTTTATTGTGTCTTTATCATACTATTTATTTCCTCTATAGTATGCCTGCATCTCTGCAGAAATATATGAATCTGCAAAGCTTTCCTTTCAGTTCACAGAAAATTCTGAAAGATTGAGTTATTTAAAACTTTGTTCTTACATTATTCATCCTGTAAAAGCAACATGTAATGCCAGAGAATATCACAAAATTCAGGTAAGAGGTACACCATGAGGTAAGGAGAGTACTGGATCCTGGATTCCAGTTTCTGGCACCTGAACAGAAAATTCCCCAAGGTCCCTCTATCTCCCTCATATTTTTTCCTCCCTAAAGAATCCCTTTCCTACCTTTGGTTCCTCCCCTGAGCATTCCCTAATAAGTGCTGTGCAATGCTAAAATGCTCTTCTGCATCCCATGAAGCACAGCACACATCCAAGGCAGTAACCCCCATAGTCCTGGAGAGCTGCTCCCAGGACTCACCATGATGAGTTTCATGCCTAGATACTAGGGCTGATGGCATTGCTGGAACAAGCCTGGGAAAGGCCTGGACAAGGTGTTCAGTCCTGGGTTGTCATCTTCCATTGTACCCCTGGGCTCCTCTGGGCTTGTGGAGATGGGTCTTTGATGGGCTGATGGACCCTACAAGGAGTAGCTGGGCTGTTTGATGAAGTAATGAATAATATTTTGTCTTCCCCACCATTGTCCCCCTGTGGGCATGCACATGAGTTTTTACTATGTAACATAAAAACATGTACCCAATGATATGTTTCTAGCACCTAAAACTGAAAGCTCTGAGAAAAAAAAAAAATCCTAGTAAATGCAGTAGGGATACCAGCCTGTTGGAATGAGGCTGGCTTCTTGGCTTGCATTAAAACCTGAGTGTGGAGAAACAAATGCATAAGGATTGCAAATTACAACAAATAACCCTGCTTAACCCCACTACCATGTTATTGTCAGCACCTGAAAGTTGTGAAATTCATGTGTACTACAATATTTCTGGCTGCCTGCACTGCAGCTAGATTTTGCAGCTAAAACTCTGTCTGCTCAGCAAAACTTTATGTGCCATAATTCATGGCACATGAGTCAGTGCTGCTTTCCTTCACAACACATTCTGGCCTGTCTGGAAATCTACTTTCTCTCTGGTTACACAGATGTTCTGTAAATCTCAGAGTAATTTCCATTAGGTAGGCAAAGAAGCCTTTGCCACTCTTTGGACAAACAGAGTCCAGCTCACCCTCCCCTACAAAATAATATCAGTGCTTGGCAGGGAACAAAATTGGGATATGAATATTTTATTTTACACAGCTATTAAGTAGCAGAAACTCCCACAAATTAATACATCAGTGTGTATGATTTGTGTTTTAAGATCCCAGTAGGTTCTTGTTCAGAATCCAAATCAGCATCTCTAGAAGTACCATTTTTGATGCAGCAAGTCCTTTTTGCCTTCTTTACCTTTTTGATTATTCAGATTCAACACCAGGAATGTGTAGTGTGTGGGAAGTAAGCATTAACTGTCCTTTTGTTTGTGCTTTTGTGTTTTGTGCCCCCAGGTTTAAATAAACACCTAAGATAATGACAGTATCTAGCACTGGATGAAAAGGGAGAAAACAGTGGTACACTGATGTAAAAATGAAACCTGGCAACAGTATGAAGTGAGGGCTCATTGCTTCTATATTAGCTGAGGGGGGAAAGACCAGGTGAAAAAGAGAATTTAGCATCAATAATAGGGTGAATCTAATAAAGAGGTCAGAGCTGTCACTCATCAGGTAGGTGTGCCTGTCTCACCAACAAGCTGAGCTCTCCAGGTGAGGAAATGCCTCTCATGAGGAAGGAAAATTAAACAGGACACCACACCAGGAACCTGTGCAGGTCACTGTGCTGCAATTACTGCTTTTGACCACTCAGAAATAGTTGTTGCTTTACACTTCCTTGATCTCTATTGAGTAACTGCCTGTAAAATAAGGTTTACTCTTGTCGGTAAGTGATATATGGTGTGCATTTATGTTTTTGCTTGACTTTATATATTTTAAACAACAGCTTGCAGAAACATGTCTGTTGACAAGTTAGACACTGCCTGGTCAGAGGGCTTGGACAGGGAAAATAAAGCGTTCACTTCTGGTGTGTTTTCCTGCAGGCCAGCAGAGAAAATAAGCAATATTACAGAGTAAAAAGAGCAGGGAAGAAGTCGTATTAGCTACTGCCACTCAGTTCAGGCCAAGGAAATGAATTAATTAACTCTTTATCAATGGAGACCTTCCCTTATTCCTCTAAAGATATCAAAATTACCTGTTAAAGGAAATAGAAAACAGACTACAGGTAATTATTAAAAAATAATGCTTCATTATGAAATTTGAGTTTTTTCATGTTTCTCATTTGTCCATCTCCATCATATCGTGTTAGCTGTTGCTGTTGTACATTGGTTTCGGCTCGGATATGATAAGGATGTACAGGATAGTATATGATAATATTATAATACTAGAGGATGAGACATTTGCTTGTAGTAAATCCTACTTCTTTTCTGCTTCTCCCACACGTTTCAACTTAATTTGTCTCTTCTAGGTACCTGCTGTGCTGCAAGCTGGCCCCTATGTCTGGAACATGTCTCTGTGCCATCGTAACATTGCTTCTTCTCCTTTCTCTGTCTTTTCTATTACTCACCAGTTATCTTTAATTTTCCATTATTTCCATCGTTATCATTAATTTTAATGGCTTTCTGAGACAAACAACTTGTTTCCTGTAGTTTTAAGTTACTTTGCCACAGTCTGCTTCTTGCTAGAAAACCAACACCAGAAGAGACTTCTATTTCACCTCGTACTTGACATCAGCCTCCAAAAAAGCATGTTGGAGCTTGCAAGAAGTAATCTCTCCAGACTCTGAGATGCCTAAAGGCAGCATCTGCAACAGTGTCTTTAGAAACTCCACCTTCAGAAATGTGGAGTGTTTTTCTTTTGAACCTACTTTAAGCTGTAGTCACACTCTGAACGGAAACCAATTTCATTCTGCAAACCAGAGGATAAAGTCTTAATTTTAAAGAAGTGGTAATGCAGTCAATATTTATAACAAAACAGAAAAAAAAGCATTAGACAAAGTAGAGGTAATACTAGTTTGTGCCTCAGACATAATTATAAAAAAATCTCTGTAAGAGTCTTCTCAGTTTGGGTAAAAGTTAGTTCAGGTTCACTTTGAGGATGCATTTTTATAGCTCTTGCTAAGCCTTGGATGTCCACCTGCTCCAGTTCTAAAGAGCAAAACATTCAAATGTTTTCAATTAACAGCAACCTGTGAGTGCTACTCCTCTTCCTGCTAATTAATTAATTAAACAGATATTTGTTCATATATGTCTGACTAGCTCTGGTTGGTTTAAGTTGCTGTAAGTATGCTGTATCACTATCACATGTTCCAAGCTAAAGGTTGTGTTTTAAGAGATATTAGAATGTAGTTAAAATGAAAAATGTCAGATGAGGGACTTCCTGACTGGGCTCCCAGGGGAATCTGTTCTTGACCAAGAGCTGCTCTATCAGATCAGTCAATTATTTGGAGTTAAATGAAGCACTGCTCAGGAAATCTGTAGGTCACTTCAAAACAGTCAAAGTCTGAAAGCCTCCAGGGCTGGTGGCCACTGAGTGAGTTAAATCACACGATCAGCAAGTGCTCCTGAAATAGCACAGGTTTTAATCCACCAGGATGGCAAATATTGATGCATAAAATATGAGGTTGATGGCTATGCACAGGAACAAAATTATGAAGCATTCTTTCGAGCTGGGAGTAAGAAGGGAGAATACTGTAACTTCAAAAGCATTTAATTAGATGAGAGCCGTGGAGATCAAGAGGGATAAATACACAAATGCAAGCTGCCAATGTGGCAGCTGTAACAGCAAGTGCAAGCATTGGGTGTCTAAGCAAAAATACCAGAGTAGCATGTGCTAGTATGTGACTATGACCTTTATGTGACATAACAACATGACTTCTGGAATAACAATGTATGATAAAAGGTGTAACATGCTGGAAAGGCACATTAGGAACCCAGAAAAATGAGTCAGTGGGAAAATCTGCTGTGTATGAAGGTGATATGTAATTATCTACATAGAAAAAATGTAGCAGAAAGGTGGAGTCATCTTCTGTAAATAGCAAGATACACTCACTGAAGAAGGAGAATAGTAAATGTTTAAAATGGATATTTTTCATACACTTACTTTCTATAAAATTATTTTATTTTTTAAAGGTAATTCCCTGAAACCCTACATATTCCAAGATGCTGATCGGCACCTGGCATGAGCCAACTTTTGTTCTTCATGCCAGCTTCCTCCTCCCCGGTGCCGGTGCCCCAGGGGACACGCTTCCCACTGAGGAGCATCACCAACAACCCCAAGGGCTCCCTCATCCTTCCCCAGGGGGGAGATGGCCTCACAGATTTAAACCACATCTAGGAGTCCTGCCTGTGCAGGGTGTTAAAACCAAAAGCGTGAGCTTTTCAGCTTCCACAAGAAACTAAGAGCTGAAGTAGACCTGAGTTTAATTTAGAGTTTATTACCTTTCTGTTCTAAATATAGATACACAGCTAGAAAACTAATTTATGGAGCAGATGGGAGAGAGGAAAGAGGGCAGCAGTTGGAATCGAGAGGGAGAAATTTTTCCGTGGGGATGCGGTGCATTTTCTGCTAGGGAAGGTCTTTGAGCGGTAGTTCGTAACTTCGCAGAGCGATCCCGCAGCGGTGCCGAGGCCGGGCTGGCTGTGCGGGGCTCCGCTCTGTGCCGCGCAGGTCAGGCAGATGATGGTCACAGCTCTGTCCCCGGCACCTCCGGATTCCTGTGGGTCTCTCTGGGTAGCTTGACTCAGACCCGGGACCCAGCACCCTTAAGTAGCGATGCCCCTCTAGCTCCGGGCTGCCTGCCTGCCTCTCGGGGTGCGGTTCAGGGAACTCCGCCAACCCCCCCCTACGCCCTCACTCGCTCCTGCCGGGCGCGCAGCCGGCACCCAGCGGCGCCCTCAGCCCGTACCCGCCGGCCCCGGTTCCCTCCCCCTTCCTTCCCGGGCGGCCCCCGCCTCCGCCGCCATGTTGTGGGGCTGACGCCGACGCTGCGGGAGGCGGAGGAGAAGGAGGAGGCGGCAGCAGCAGCGGTCCGTGCGGAGCAGGCGCTCACGGGCAGCGCAACAGGTACAGGCGGCCTGCGGCTCCTCCGCGCCGGGAAGAGCGGGGCTACGTCCCGACCCGACCTGCGGGGTGGCCTCGTCCCCAGGGCGCGGGGTTGGCGGGGCAAAGAGAGGTGCGGGGAGGTGGAGGTGGAGGGGGCGATCTCCCGCGGCG
>JAAWXA010000011.1:17839364-17942333 GCA_038090715.1 Florisuga fusca
GGCGATCTCCCGCGGCGCGGAGCGGAGCTGTCAGCCCGGCCGCTCCGCGGGGCCTCGCTGCGGGCCCGGGACGGCGGGACACGGGAGGCGGCTGTTCCGGCCGTCCTGCAGCCACAGGCGGCTTACCGGGCAGGGAGCGGGCGTGGGGAGGCACAGTCGAGGTTTCTGTTTCACCGAGCTGCTGTATTTATATGTTTGGGTTTTTTTCTTTTCGAAAGGTGGTGGTGGGGTTGTTGTAGCTTTGTTTTTTGGTTTTTTTTTTTGTTTGTTTCTGTTTGTTTGTTTTTCTTTAAAAAAGCGTTTTGCGTACGTTTCGGAGAGCAGCTGGCGTGCCCGACTCCCCCGGGTGAGGCCGTGGGTCCCTCCTGCCGGTGTCCGTGCCGGGCGCTGTCAGGGACCCGGGGTGCGCTCCCCTCCGCACTCCTGTCCCCGGCGAGAACCGCTTCAGGTTTCTATGGGAACTGCTCTTCCCGGGAGCCGCCTTCAGCGACGGGCCCTAAAGTTTGGCCGGGGAGCCCCGCAGTCTCCCCGGGGAGGCGGTGTCTGGGCAGAGGTGCCGGGAGCCGCGGTCGCTCCGCTGGCTGGAGGTGCTGCTGCTGCTCGGGTTCGCGTTATTGCTGCTCTGCAAAGGGGAGAAGCGTCGGTGTCAGTGCCCAGGGAGCTCAGGGTCTACCCAAGGGAGTGCCCTGGCGAGGTGAGGTACCCCGGACGTGTTAAGAGACCTCTGTTTGTTTTGCTGATGGTGATTTTTCTTTCTTGTCGTTACTGTGAAAACGTGAAGTTTGGAGAAATTGAACCGGTTTCTACAGCTGAAGTTTTATAAACTGCTGTGTCTGTAAATAGACCGGGTTCCCTTAGCGTCGACCTCGCACTGCGGCATGAAGTAATTCAGAAAATAAAATGCAGCTTAGATACTTGGTTTGGTTCCCTAAACTTGAAGATTCTATTTTGAATACACCAGAGTGATTTTCATAGCAGTTGGTACTTTGAAACCTGTCACATAGCAGAACCTGAAAGTAGATTGTGTTTTACATAGAACCAGTGATCTTTAACTTGCACTTAACAGTGGTTCTCTTTAAACATCAGTTGGAAATTCCCCATCTAACACACTGGAATGAGAAATAACAAGCTGCTTGCCCTTGAATCCGTGCCTCTATGCCCTTTTGCATGCATCTCTCTTTTTGGGGACATGTTGTTTTTTAAACTTGTTTTTGTCCATGCTTGCCTATGGTGGCAGCAGCTCCCATGCCTGTATGTACACATGAAAACATACACAGCATGGGAAGCTGAGAATGGCTCTGTCGTGGTGTGGATGACATCAGTGGTACATAAAATGCAGCTTGCTTTCAAGGATTTGACATTGTTCATCTAAAATGTGGTTGCAATTAAAAGGCTGTAGCTGTAATGAACATCTGTGGCCACTGATGTTTAGAAATAATAAGCATGAGGAACTGACTGGATAAATAGCTGGGCTTCATTCTTCTCCTAAACTTTTTAAATTTTTGTTCTCATGTTTCCACTCTGACATCCCTGTTTGGTTTGTCCATACTTTTTTTTATTCTGACTAAGCTGGGATGGGCATTCACACTGCAGTACCTCTGGATAGTTAGAGAAACCTTAGTGCAGACTTCTGGCTCCTTAGGATGTTAGGAGAATTGCATCCATTCCTGCAAACCAGAATTTGGGCTGCTTCACACTCTCTGTTATACAGAAATTGTGGTCAGATGAGCATTTTAACTGAGGTGCCTAAATTAGATCAAGCGAGTGTGCTTCTCCTTTTAAATTAGTATCCTGAGGGATTTTTGCATTTACTTCTATTCTCTTCTGTCTGTACAAGATCTAGGCTACAGGATGTGTGCCTGACTGAGCTGTTAGCAGCCACAGTAATATAAACAAAAGGTATGATCCTGTAACACTAGCAATGACAAAAATGCTGTACCTGTGGTTTGTTTGTGATAGTCACCTTATGGACTAGGTGATGGTCTTCTGTCAGAACTTTATGCCTGCTTATTTTTTCACCATTCTTGTAGGCAGAGTGAGATAGGTGTGAAGTGATGCAGAAGTGAAGTGTGGATGATTTTGAAGTGTGTTGTTGAGAAGGTTCTATGGGTCATAGCTGTTCTTACAACAGGATTTTAAGACACATTTCTATCGTGGTCTTTAATCTTGAAAAGTGAATTAATTTCATACCATAGCAAAACAGCAGCTATGAGAAAGGAAGCTAAATTCTGTAGATGATAGTAATTCTTCATTGAGCTACTCAGCTGGAACTGGTTCAAAACTTGGACATTTTTCCTTTCAAGTGAAAATATGCCAAAAATTAACATTAAAAGTAAAGAGCTCAAATATTTCAGTTCGTAAAATACCTTTTCTGTGCTTCCCTTTACTTTTGTTTATATAAAATGTTGTCATAGGATAGTTTATTTTCTGTTATATAGTTCATATTTTGATTTTGCACATCATCTGGTCCAACCCTCACTAAAAGCATGGCCAGCTGAGATCAGGTTGCTCAGAGCCATGTCTGGTTGTGTTTGGGATACCTCCAAGGGTGGGGATCCCACAGCCTCACTGAGTAGCCCTCTCCAGTTTGGTATCCAGCCTTGCTTGGGGTGCATCCCATCCCATTGACCAGATTATTACTGAAGACATTGTACAGTTCCAGCCATGGTATCAGCCCCTGAAAAACATGATTTGTTCAAACCAGATGGACTTTGGACTACTGATCACAGCCCTTGGTTAAGTTAGTGTTCCGCTCAGTTTACAGTGAAACTGTTCAAACTGTGTTTCACCAGTTTAGCTCACAGGGTGCTGTGGGAGGCCTTATCAAAAGCCTTTGTAGTGTGAAAACAAGGTGCTCTGCCCTAGAATCACCGAATCATTAAGGTTGGAAAAGGCCTTTGAGATCATCACGTCCAACTGTCAACCCAACACCACCATGCAACTAAATCATGTCCACATCTACACATTTTTTGAACACCTTCGGGGATGGTCACTCCACCACTTCCCTGGGCAGCCTGTTCCAATGCTTGACTAAATAAATCCTCATCCACACAGAACCAATAATCTTAATACAGAAATCCACAAGATGCATCAGGCATGGTTTGTCCTGGATAGATGCATGCTGGGCAGCTTCCCATCACCTCCTTGTTCTTCAAGAATCTGTGGGTGGCTCCTGGGAGGATTTGCTCCATGATCTTGCCAGAAACTCAAGCCAGACTTTGTAGCCTTTTGTATTGCTGAATCAATCAGTCCTCTTGACTTCCAGAAGATGAGTATGATGTTTGCCTTTTTCCAGTCATTGGTACCCTTGACCCGTCACCAAGACCTCTCTGGTCTTGCAGTGACATCAGCCAGTGTTCCTGGCAGCACTGATGCTGTGATTTGTTCCTCATATATATTTTTATGCAATTGCCATACTTCCTTGCTTTCAAGTTACTAATTTTAACTTCTGAAAGCTACTTTCAATTCAGTGTTATGCCATATCTCTTGGCAAGGTATATTAGATGATTGGTCCAGCCATATTTTTTAAGTTTTGGGAGAAAGCTTGTATAGTCCTTTTGTGAAAACTGTGAGCAGTTAGTTGTTGAGCAGTTTGTTAATCTGTTGCATTGCTTTTGTATTGCAGGGCTCATTTCATGTGGCAGAATAATGTGGAAAGTCAGTCACCTTTCCTTACCTTTCCTGTCTTAGGTAATGATTGGGGATTATAAAGATAACAAAGATAGTGTAGAGCTAAGTAGAGAATTCTCTCTTTTGAGGACTGGCTGACCTGTTTCACTTGACAGTAAAACAACACAAAGTGTACTTTGAGGTTTGGAGGTTGACCCTAGGTATGGTGTAAAATAGGGTAGTTACTGTGCTGTTTTTAGCTATAAAAATGTCATCAGCCTTTAACTTCACCATTTAAAATTGTTTTCCTTGTGTAGCCTGGTTGGTGATAGAATGCAACAGCCTATTTTGGGAGGAAGCACTGTTGTTAGAATGGCTGGTCAGATTTTTGGAAGTGCTAAGCTGTTTTAAGTGACCCTGAAATTTGCAAATGTTGCAGATCCCCAAATTGCCTCTGGAGATCTGATTCTGAATCTTGATCGGTGTAGACCTGGGGAGACTTAAGTCAACATGTGAATTCTATCTCCTTCCAGTGATAGACTAATGTAAACAGAATTTTTAAGCCAGCTGTGAGCTGTGCCACTGGTGAAATCTTGTTCTCTGCAGCACTGGCTGTCTGAATCTAATCAGATGTAACTTGTCTTGAAGATTTTCCTGGTCCTGGTTCGGAACATCTTTCAGTTATGTGGATTCTCTGGTGTCTAACACTGGTACTCTAGCATTCAGCAGTTTTTCCTAGTAGTGGGGGCACTAAATTTGGTAGTATCTCCTCTGTTTGCCTGTTTTTATTAATCTTCTAGGCAGTTAAAAGCTTTGTGAAGTCCACCCTTCTGTTAAATTTGGTTGGATGTTGGGATTCATCAAAGTACATATTTAACCACTCGTGTCTCATAACCCTTTGAATGAGAAAGCTAAGAATTTAAGCATACTGGTTACTAACAAGTAACTCCTTTCATTGATTAATTTGTCTATCAAGATTATTTTCATTTTTTTACTAGTCTCCTATTATTTAAGGGTATGTCTTTCTCAAGAAAACAAGATAGGTGACTTCATTTCATGAGGCATCTTTGATTTTTTTACATCCACACATACTTTGTTTTATTGTGTATTACAAGATTATATAGAGGCTGTAGTAACTTGTTTTTCTGGTGCTGTTGTGCCATCGGCACCCAATGGTCAGAAGGTAAGGATCAGGTCACATAAAATAATAATGTAAAGTGGAGCTGATGAGATTTCATTTTTCTTCAAATTCAGAATTTTTAAGAATTTGTCACTATGGGAACGTGGCTTGACCAGACAGGTTACTTGGATGCTAGAGCTGAAGTAATGGCTTGAACATTGGAGTAAGGGTGAGAACAGTGTTGTGTAACTTTATTTTCAGAACACCACATGAAATTCAAATGATGTAACATAATGACAGTAGCAGCACAACACTTTGGAATTACCTAATGGAGGACAATTACCTGTGAACTATTTTTAAACATTTTTGTAGTTGCAGATAGTTGGGAAAAAATGTACAGGATATTGTTTCTTCTTCACCTTCACAAGTAGCAGATAATAATCCCAAGCTGGTTCTTCTAGTGAAAATTTTAAAGGCTGATGCAAGTGGAGTTTGTGAAATGCTGTGGTGTCAGTCATGAGTGATATCTGCAGTTAGTGATTCAACAGCATGAAGTAAGGGAAGAACAGGAAATGGGAGTTACTACTCCTTATTTCTAAAAATATTACAATTGGAATTCAAAAAGATGACCTATTATCGCTATACTGATAAATATATAAAAAATCAGAGCTGATTTAATTAATACTTCTGGTCTTTGTCAGGTCAAGAGTTGTACTAAAAAAATATAAAGTGCTCCTGCTTTTTCCACTACACCCTTATTGTATTCGTATTATTAATTTCTTAAGGCAGGACACGTGTTTTTCTAAATGAAATGTGCTTACATTTATTGGGCATTTACATGACATTGAGATATGCATCTAACCCAGGTGATAACTGATTCCTTAAGTTCATGAAATTAATTTTTCATGGGCAAAACATCATTACTCTATGCTGTAGAGTTCTGTGTTAAAGGTTAAGAGGCCAAATATTGGATGTCCTAAAGGACTGTCCTTGGTAATCTGGCATGGACAGGACCTGAGAATGGGGTCATAAGAAGAAGGCCTCACTTGGGCAGGTAAGAGGTGCTGTGGCCCCACTGCCTGGGTTCCAGGTCCATTGTGTCTCCTGGGGCTGCCACGCTGGGTGGGATTCCTTGGGCTTCCTTGACACCTGCACTCTTCTGACTCACTTTGAGGAATGCATTTTTACCCATCTGAAATACAGCTGCCTTGTTAATTTTTCTTGTTTTGACTGCCTTATGCAGATCCTTGCTTTTTCTGCCATGAGGTTTCCCTGGGTTTTGTTTCATGAAAGATAAACTACGTTTCTTTGCTTTAAAGAAATGAGAAGTAAATGAGAGTTTTGAGTTTTGAGAAGCCTATGATGGTTTTGTGCCCAGCCTAGAAATAGATACCTAACTGTAAAGCCAAGTCCTGCTGAATACTTTAGCTTTGTTAGCTTAACAAACAGTGAAAGGTTGCTCCCTGCAGAAGGCTGTCCACCTATTCTGTATCTTTTGTTTTATGCTTAGCTCTAGCAGTCTGGGACTGAAAGCCTAGCAACAAGTTAAGTAGCAGCTCCTGTATCTAAAGGAGAAGATAACATAAGAATTCTTCTGTTTGTTATTTGGTTTTGCTTTGTTAGGAGGCAGATTTCACTTGTGCTTCTGATGTAAGGACAGGAGAGGGCTGAAAATTTCCTCTGCTGGAAAATGGTATGCAGAACCAAGTCTACTGCTTGGTACTGGAAAATATCTTAGGTTCCAGAGCCAAAAGGGAGGAAAGGGGTCACACCTGTGGCCCTTCTAGTGTGGGGTGGATTGGACGAGTCTGGTGAACAGAATTGACCAAAGCATTCCATCTCATATGCATCATACTCAGTATGGATATGAGGGATCATGAGGGTTAAGCTCTCTTCATCTGTGGCTGGCATCCTGAAAGCACTCTGTGCATTTTTGTGCCTTTGATCCTGGTCTGTGTCCCTGAATTTGTGTATTCCTGAATCCAGTTCCAGCCTGCTGACTCCAGGAGTCAAAATCCAGGACTTTACCATGGCCTGCCCTGCAGCCTCAGTGCTGATGTGAGCATTACTCAGGGGCTCATCATGCTGGGTTTGTGAAGGTTTGTACATATTTCATTCTTAATTTTTTATCTGCAGTGTTTCAGTACCTGAAGGGACCTACAGAAAAGCTGAAGATAGACTTTTTACAAGGGCATGTAGTGATACAGGATCAGGGGGAATGGTTTTGAGCTGAGAGAGTGTAGATTTATATTAGATAGTATGAAGAAATTCTTTAGTGTGAGGGTGGTGAGACACAGGTTGCCGAGGGGAGCTGTGGCTGCCCCATCCCTGGAAGTGTTCAAGGCCAGGTTGGATGGGGCTTGGAGCATCCTGGTCTAGTGGGAGATGTCCCTGTCCATGGCAAGGGTGTTGGACCTAGATGATCTTCAAGGTTCCTTTCAACTCAATCCATTCTATAATTCCTTAATCCTCTCATTGTTTCATTACAGCTGTGTAGTATAGATCCCAGCCCATAATTCTTTCTCCTTTATTCTTCCCTCCTTTGTGAAGTAAGGGAAAGGTGTTAATAGAAAGCATCTGTCACTTGTTTAATTGCCTGTCCAGTGTTAAAACTTGACATGGTTGAAGTAAAAAAATAATGAAGAGAAAGCTCATCAAAGATTTATGTTTTACCTGAGTCCACATTAACATAACTTAGGAGCTCCAATGTGGAAGTGGAGAACTGCAGCTTTCAAGGTGTGTGTAACTTACTGAAAAGCATCTTAGAGCTCCTGTCAATGCTTACAAAGGACTAATATGTAATTTTTTTTTCCAGAAAAAACCCAGCATATGGAGTGGGGAGTCATGTAAATTAGGAAGTAGGAAGCAAAAAAAAGACCAGAGTGTATTTAAAGTTACCACCCATTCAGGAACAAGTGTATCTCACTCATCTCTCTGGAAAGGTTAAGATATGCAGTGTGGAGTTCTTCTTGAAGGTAGAAGCCCTGAGCCTTAAAAAAAAAATCTTATAAAAGCAGAGGGTAGATAATTTTATATTTTTTTCCTTTCTTTTTTTCTTTTAACTTCTAAGCAAAGTATGCAGAGGTGGTGATGTCTGTGTCTGGGANTGTAACATAATGACAGTAGCAGCACAACACTTTGGAATTACCTAATGGAGGACAATTACCTGTGAACTATTTTTAAACATTTTTGTAGTTGCAGATAGTTGGGAAAAAATGGTTGATCCAGGTAAGTCACAGCAGTTCTAAGAGCAGCCAGTTGAGACATTTTAAATACAGGATATTGTTTCTTCTTCACCTTCACAAGTAGCAGATAATAATCCCAAGCTGGTTCTTCTAGTGAAAATTTTAAAGGCTGATGCAAGTGGAGTTTGTGAAATGCTGTGGTGTCAGTCATGAGTGATATCTGCAGTTAGTGATTCAACAGCATGAAGTAAGGGAAGAACAGGAAATGGGAGTTACTACTCCTTATTTCTAAAAATATTACAATTGGAATGCAAAAAGATGACCTCTTATGGCTATACTGATAAATATATCAAAAATCAGAGCTGATTTAATTAATACTTCTGGTCTTTGTCAGGTCAAGAGTTGTACTAAAAAAAATATAAAGTGCTCCTGCTTTTTCCACTACAGCCTTAGTGTATTCGTATTATTAATTTCTTAAGGCAGGACACGTGTTTTTCTAAATGCTTACATTTATTCTTTCTAAGTGCTTACATTTATTGGGCATTTACATGACATTGAGATATGCATCTAACCCAGGTGATAACTGATTCCCTAAGTTCATGAAATTCATTTTTCATGGTCAAGACATCATTACTCTATGCTGTAGAGTTCTGTGTTAAAGGTTAGGAGGCCAAATATTGGATGTCCTAAAGGACTGTCCTTGGTAATCTGGCATGGACAGACCTGAGAATGGGGTCATAAGAAGAAGGCTTCACTTGGGCAGGTAAGAGGTGCTGTGGCCCCGCTGCCTGGGTTCCAGGTCCATTGTGTCTCCTGGGGCTGCCACGCTGGGTGGGATTCCTTGGGCTTCCTTGACACCTGCACTCTTCTGACTCACCTTGAGGAATGCATTTTTACCCATCTGAAATACAGCTGCCTTGTTAATTTTTCTTGTTTTGACTGCCGATCTTTGCTTTTTCTGCCATGAGGTTTCCCTGGGTTTTGTTTCATGAAAGATAAACTACATCTCTTTGCTTTAAAGAAATGAGAAGTAAATGAAAGTTTTGAGAAGTAAAGCCTATGATGGTTTTGTGCCCAGCCTAGAAATAGATACCTAAATTGCAAAGCCAAGTCCTGCTGAATGCATAGATAGTATGAAGAAATTCTTTAGCGTGAGGGTGGTGAGACACTGGCACAGGTTGCCCAGGGGAGCTGTGGCTGCCCCTTCCCTGGAAGTGTTCAAGGCCAGGTTGGATGGGGCTTGGAGCATCCTGGTCTAGTGGGAGATGTCCCTGTACATGGCAGGGGTGTTGGACCTAGATGATCTTCAAGGTTCCTTTCAACTCAATCCATTCTATAATTCCTTAATCCTCTCATTGTTTCATTACAGCTGTGTAGTATAGATCCCAGCCCATAATTCTTTCTCCTTTATTCTTCCCTCCTTTGTGAAGTAAGGGAAAGGTGTTAATAGAAAGCATCTGTCACTTGTTTAATTGCCTGTCCAGTGTTAAAACTTGACATGGTTGAAGTAAAAAAATAATGAAGAGAAAGCTCATCAAAGATTTATTTTTTACCTGAGTCCACATTAACATAACTTAGGAGCTCCAATGTGGAACTGGAGAACTGCAGCTTTCAAGGTGTGTGTAACTCACTGAAGAGCATCTTAGGGCTCCTGTCAATGCTTACAAAGGATTAATATGTCTCAAAACAGGATCCAGAAAAAACCCAGCATATGGAGTGGGGATTCATGTAAATTAGGAAGTAGGAAGCAAAAAAAAGACCAGAGTGTATTTAAAGTTACCACCCATTCAGGAACAAGTGTATCTCACTCATCTCTCTGGAAAGGTTAAGATATGCAGTGTGGAGTTCTTCTTGAAGGTAGAAGCCCTGAGCCTTAAAAAAAAAAATCTTATAAAATGATCTACCCTCTGCTTTTATATTTTTTCCTTTCTTTTTTTCTTTTCAGTTCTAAGCAAAGTATGCAGATGTGGTGATGTCTGTGTCTGGGATCAGGTTAGTGAATGTGTTTTTTCCAGGGTGGGACAGAACTGGGTTCAGTTCCCATCTTTTCCTGAGGAAGTTCATGTACGTGTCTCCTGGGAGAAGGGCCAGGGATTTAAATAGTGAGCTTCCTGAAGTGGAATTCCCTCTCCTTTCTTCAGAATTTCTTCTTCTTTTCAAAGAAGAATCAAAGTTGGAGAGTCATGGTTAGAGAGGGACCTGCAGCTCTCCAGTTTAGTGGTAAAGAATTTCATGTCCTGAGTTAATATTACTATTCTGAATATTGTGCAGTAAAATGTGGGAAAGTCTTCTCCTAGGGGGGAGGAAAGATGGGTTTTAATCTCCAGAGACAGAGGAGTTGAGCTGGGTCTTGATGTTTTGAATGGGTGCTTTCAGATCTGAGCAGCTGTGTAAGAAAGGCAGTAAACCCATCAGTACTGACCACACAGTTATGTTTTCTAAAGAGAAACAGGGATTCTTGTCTTTTACATGGCATCCATTCTGCATGGTCAGTATATTCAGTAAGTCTGTTAGTCAGCCAAGGTGCTCAGCAGGGTATTTGACAAAAAATAGTCTTTTGTCTTCTATCTCAATCACCATTTGGAAGCAAGGTGCTCTGTAATGGTGAGCAAGGAAGGGACTCGATATGGTAGGGTGAAGAAGTGAAATATGTAACAGGTTTTCAGTTCATTGTTTTGGTTTGATTTTTTTGTTGAGACCTCAAAATAGTAACTAAGGCCTGCAGGGCTCTTATCCTCAGAAACAGAATGGAGCAGGAAGAGCTGGTAATTTGCTGCCTACTCGGGATCCACTTTGTCACTTTGTTCCTGGTGCCATTCATTTGTTATCAGGAGGGGTGGGCTTTGTCAAGTTGGCTGCAGTAGGTTTTGAAAAGGCCATGTCAGTGTGTATAACACCACTGTATAAAGGAGATAAATTCTTGGCCTGCCCCTAAGATGTTATATTGGTTGTGTTGGTTGTGTTTTTGGTTTTGTTTTGTTTTTTGTTTTTTAATTGGTAAACTTTCCTGCTGATATGTTCTAAGCTGTGCTGGTTTATAATACCTTGCTAATGATTATTCACTTTATTTTCAAGAGGGTAATAAAAAAAAAAACACAGAAAAACTTCTTTGCCTATTACTGCACTGTCACTGATTGCTTTGCAAATACTAAGGAGTAGGTTTTGTGTTGTCCAGGTCTGCAGGTGTGGCAAATCAGTCAACTAGTACTGCAATCTGTCCTTGCTAGTTGGTTCTTACAGCAAAAAATTGGGAGTGTGTCCCCTTTCTGTCCCTGAGAAAAGCAGAAGAGCAGTAGTGTGTCCACATCTGCTGCTTCTACCATATTTGCTTTCTTCCAGTTAAAACTGGTGGGACAGAGCCAGATGCACCAGACCTTCATTCTTACTACAACTATGTGGCTTTGGTTTTTCTGCGAAATATTTTGAAAAAATTGCTTCATTTATAAATATTAACAAGGCTTGTGGTAAGGCTGTTTTTCATAAAATGGCATTATGCCTGTGGTGGAAAACCAGGTTTTTTTTCTTTTCCCTTTCTCCTGGAGTCTGCCCAGCTTTAATTTTTTCAATGCTTTCAGCGTGGTCATGAGGTCCTTCTGCTTCTTGCAATCTCATTTCTTTCTCAGCTTGTATCAACTATAGCAAACACAGAGAGAGGGAGCAGAAGTAGCAGTCTGGCAGGTCAGTTTGTGAAAACAATGCTTTAAACACTGGGACTAGTCAGATGGTTTGTTTACAAGAACTTGCTGTTCTGCTATTTAAGCGTAACATCCAAGTTTTCCTGTTTTCACCCTAAATGGCAATAGGGCTTAATGTTCTCTACAGTGTTCACAGGGATGTTTGATCCCATTTTGTGCTGTGGCTTCTACTGCTTCTCCAGACTGATAAGGGAGTTCACCAAGCACCTCTCCTAGAACATTTTGCAGAAACAATTTGTTTTCTCTGAGATACTCTGCTTTTGGTGGCCATTTTTTTCATCTGTGTAGTAAGTTTGGGATATATTGGTTATGGTATTCCCTTGGGGATTTTTTCTTCAGTGAGCATTTTTATATGGCATTGGGTTTCTCCATAGTATTGTGTAATAAGGTTCTTTGGAAATTTACAGCTTTTTCTACAATTAATGATTGAAAGTCATCACAGTAATTATAAAAAAAAAAGGAAATCTGGCCTAAAGCAAGAATATTTTGCTGAGATTTCCCTTGGTAAAAAAATGGGTCCTAAAGGTGCAAGGATGGCAACTTTTACAGGTGGCAACTAGAGGAAATTTATTTGGAATTTTTGAAAATAAGCTGCTTTCAACTTTGATATATGCATAATACCCAAGCCTTTGGGGTGTTTTGTAGGGATGTAGAAGACAGAATATTTCTTGAAGGAAAGCTCCATTCTTAGAGAAGGATTGTTTCAATGGTCCTTTGAAAAGTATGTGTAGACTTTGAGTTTACTGGACTGTTTCCTCCTTCCCTAAAAAATTGAATGAGGGGAAATTACATAGCAGCAAAACTTTTTTTTTCCCTTTTTTTTAATCTCTCAGTATAGCTTCAGAATTTCTCACCAGAGCAGCATGTGTGCATGGTGTAACCCTGAAGTCTTTAAGGGATCTGTGTAGAGGGATAGAATGGAGCCCCAGTGCTAGTGTAATCTCAGATCCTGTAAAAATCCCATTTAGGATTCCTCCTTTGTTCTGTAAGGTTTTAGTCTTCAGTATTATTTGTGGGGGTTAATGTTGGAGGTTTTTGGTGCCCTTTAAGTATTCTAAATATGGCAAGGTCTGCCTATAGGCATAATAGACTGCAGAGCTAAATTGTGTTTAATGGCATTGCATTGTGTTAATGTACTCTTCATATAGATCTGTTGGGAAGTTCCCTCTTGGTTTTGGACCTAACAGGTGCATCTACAAGGCAGACCTGCCAGGCTGGTTCAGCTCAGGCTTGGGGAACTGGGGAAATGCATTAATACATTTCAGCTGGGCTGTTCACTGTTTTTGTGAATACTGCACTGAACAGAATATCAAAGAGTATGAATCTTGGACTCCTTCTTTTGAGAGGACAGATATTGGTATGGGTGTGCTTTGTTCAGTGCCTGACTATGGCTTCTAATTCTGCTTGACATGAGCTATGAAACTTCTGTTATCACAGAATCACAGAATTTGTTTGGTTTGGGGTTGGAAGGGACCTTTGAAGATCATGTAGTCCATCTCCCTTGCCATGGACAAAGACAGCTTTCACTAGATCAGGTTACTCAAAACTCTGTCCAGCCTAAACTTGAACACTTCCAGGGGAGGTGACATCCACAGTCTTTCTGGGCAACTTGTTCCCATGTCTCACTGTGCTGTTGATAAAATTCTTTCTCCATGTGTCCAATATAAATCCACCCTCTTTTAGTTCAAAACTGTTGCTCCTTGTTTTGTCACTGCAGGCCCTGGGAGAAAGCCTCTCTCTATCTCTATTACAAGCCCACTTCCACTATTGCAATCAAGTCTCCCTGGAACCTTCTTCTCCAGGCTGAACAACCCCAACTCTCTCAGCTTTTCTTCCTAGGAGAGGTGCTCCACCCCTTTGTTCATTCTTGTGGCCCTGCTCTGGACCCACTCCAACAGGTCCATGTCTTAATCAAGCTGGAAACCCCAGAACTGGACACAGTATTCAAGGTGGGGTCTGACAAGAGCAGAGCAGAGGGGCAGAATCAGCTCCCTCAACCTGTTGGTCCTGCATCTTTTGATGTAGCCCAGGACAGGGATGATTTCCCTTACAGATCAGTGAAAGGTGTAGTGGGCAGTAAATGGAGCTGTTGGGCTGGAGTTACCCCAGGTGATGAAAATGAACCATGTCTGCTCCATAGAGGCAGAGCTTTCAGAAATAGGAAAGACCAAGCTTACACAAGGGCTTTGACCTCAGCATTTTTCAGTTGAAATTTATTTTAAAATATGGTATTTAGGAACATCACAATGAGGGACTTGCATTGTCTGATTATTATCTGATGTGCATTGTGAGGCTTCACCTTGAATATTCTGGGCAGTTTTGTGTCCCATAATGTAAGAAGGGTATAAAAATATCAGAATGTATCCAAAAGAGAGAAACAAAGGTGGTGAATAGACTAGAGGGCAAAACTTGTGAGTAGCAGCTGGAGACAGTAGGTTTGTTCAGCTTAGAGAAGAGACCAAGGGATGACTTCATTGCTGTCTACAGGTTCTTTGTGATGGGGAGCAGAGAGGGAGCTCCTGGTCTGTTCTCCCTGGTGGGAGGACAAGGGGGAATGACTTAAAGCTTTCTTGGGGGAAGTTAAGGTTGGATATTAGGAAAAAAGTCTCCACTGAGAGAGAGAGCTGGGGTTAATTAAGTTTTTGGACAATCAGAAACACAGTTTAACATTGTAAGTTTTACTGTATGGAACCTGGAGTTGGACTCAATGATTCTCATGGATCCCTTTCAACTTGAGATATTCTGTGGTTCTGTGATTCTGTTGTAATTACTCATTAAACAAACCCTAGAAGCTATATGAAAATAAGGGAATGAAATATGCTAGAGGAGTATAAATATAAACTATGCAGCTTTAATCCAGTAGGACTGTAAATCTAGAGCAAGTCACATGCAGGTGGAAATCTCAGTCAACACAGAGCTCTGTTGCTCCAGTTCTGGGGATGTTCTCCAGCATGTCCTGCGTCATGGTTTCAGATTCTCTTAACCCTCCTCAACAGAACAGCTTTTGCAGAGAAACATGCTGTAGAAATGTTTAACAACATCAGAAGCATTTTTCGTGAAGGCTGTATATAGATTTTGAGTGTCTCTTGGTGGGTTGCTAGTAAGGCCTAGGAAGGGATGCTAGCGACCTAAAAATACAACAACTTGTTTTAGAATTCATGTCTTGGAATAGATTCATGCTTCCTTTTTTCATCTTCCTGCAGCTGCTACCTAGTGTCACCCTGACAGATCATTTGGACTCACCAGTCATTCAATTTTTTCACATTTCATGTCATAGAACGGTTTGGGTTGGAAGGGACCTTATAATCATCTAGTTCCAAACCCCTGCATTGGCAGGGGCATCTCCCACTAGACCAGGTTACTCAAAGCCCCATCCAGCCTGGCCTTGAACAGTTCAGGGATGAGGCATCCGCAGCTTTCTGGGCCAAAAATATTTTCAAAATACATGTGTATATATATATTATGTATATATAAAAATGCATGGAATTTGTCTTAATGATATGGGTCTGTGATGTGTCAGATAAAAAAAAAAAATATTGTTAATTCCTCACCGCCAGTTGTATAAGCAACACAGAGCAAGGTAACTTCAGATAAAATGGTGTTCTTGATTCATTTGGGGGGACCAGGTGCACACGTGGCTATGAAGTTTACAGATAACACAGTGGGAATGAATGATTTGTGTCCTCTTACATTAGCATGATTTTAGATGTTATTTATAGGATCTATAAATAGCAATACAAAATATGTATAAACATATGAACAAATAATAATAATAATGATGATATAAAATACATAGGGAGAATTCTTAATAACTCATCCCAGCTGTTTTTATTTTTATTGTAGAAATGTGCAATAGATACATAAAATGCTCTCCTGTCCATGTGTGAAACCAGAGTGTTTTCCAGTCATCTGACTTTTGTGTGAGGTGTACAGGAGTTTTCTTTCAGGAGGAGGGAGTGTGGGGGATATGGTGGTTCTATAATTAATATTAAATTTGTGGTTGTGTTGAAAAATGAAGGGCATTTTTAGTGGGGAGAGAAGGTTTGGTAGCTGAATAGGGAGTGAAAGAGGGATCGGAGATGTGACTTATTTTCTTTTTTAATTAAAATAGAAATTTCGTTTTTGTAGCTTCATCCTGGAGTTTCTCCAGATTGAGTGTAGTATAATGATGCATAAATTTCAGTATTAAACTAAAGTGGTCTCAGCTAAAGCAGAAGCTCACTGCATTGTCTTAGATCTGTGTTTGTAAAGTGGTACTGTTATCCCTCAGATAACTATTAGTGAATGTTTATCAATTCTAAAGAATTAATTAATTGATTAATACAGATGCTCTTGAAAGGCTACGTAGTAGAAAAACAAAATGAGTCTTAGTACTCATATAATAATTATGGAAGTCAGTTATATCGAGACCCCTTTAAATGCTGTCTTTAGGCAGTAGCTCAGGAGAAGGAGTAACTTCATCTTGTTTGTTACATATAACTGACTACAAATTTTCATTCGGGCAAGTGATTTTTTCAGAATACATTGTGTGAGAGCGTTTTCTTTTTAGAGTAAATAGCGTGTGGAGTACTGGAGTGGATGAATTAGAATAATAATTGTTCAGCAGCAGCATTCGGTTACAAAGCTGTGCATTGAACTTTTTTTTTTTTTTTTATGATATGCATAAATATTTACGGGGAGAGCTGGGAAAGATCTTTCAGGACCTCAAGTCTGTCCTCCTGCCAGGGCTCGGGCTGTTCTCCAGGCCATATGTTCTGCCATGTTGTCAACTGTTTGTGTACATTACGCAGCAGTTGCTAAACAGTTGGTACCATTTTCCTTTAAGAATGTGCCATTAGGTTCAGGACTGCACTGCATAGCCTATAAAAAACTAGAGGGGAAAAAAAAAAAAATAAAATTCCCCCACCCCCTCCCAAATGTACATTCAGCTTGTTCAGCAGCAGGCTGAACCTGGCATTGTTTGCTATCGGAAGTGTGAGCTAAAGGGGACAGACATTCCCCCTGCTCAGCGGGAGCACAGAGCTACGTTTTGCCCTTGTTGCATTATTAATGGCATGATGTTTTTATGTTGCAGATGGCTAAGAGCTAGCAAGGCATATTCCAGACCATGATGGCTCAGTTTCCCACAGCTATGAATGGTGAGTAGCTCGGGTCGGTTTGTTTAGGTAGGAGTTGGGAGCGTTTGTCTTATATTTTGTTATTATGATTTTAAGTATGCTGCTTTTAGTACCTGCAGCAGCATTATGGTCAGATTGCTTCCTGTAGCTTGACTTGTGCTGTAAGACCGGGTGAAATTCAACAGAATCATTACTGCAGTGTAATTTAGAGTATAGATGCGCCTGGAGCATCTCATAATCTCAGATAAATTAAAGGTTTGAGGAATGTGTGACTTACACTGTGGTTACTGTCTGACTTCAGGTGAGGAATATGCTAAGTAATAGTTGATTAAACTTGCATACCTCTTCTGTTGAGTAATTCAGCACAAAGTGTATTTAGTGATAGTAGCTATGCTGTTTATTTTAAACTATTTGAATGTGTTAAGCAGTTTGCTACATTGATGAGAACAATGTCTTTCTCAAAGAAACAAGGTTAGGAACTTTCCTGATTCTGTGTCATCTACTATAGAAACTTTTGGATTTGTTCCTTGATGATTTCTTTTCAAAGACATATGAGAGTTGAAACCTTAAAATAACCTGTACGTGTATGTATGTGTCGAAGCTCTTTGTTTCTAGAGCATGCTTATTTGTGAAGACACAATTTACAAATATCTGCTGAGAAATGTGATGTTTACATGTTGTTTACAAAGCTGGTCAAAATGAAAAACAAGTTTGTTTCTCTCAATAGAAATAAGGAAATAGATATGAGAAAAAGTATTTCTCATCTCATTTATCTGTGAAGTTTAGTGCAGGATAGGGAGGTCTGTCGTTAACTAATTAAAACTGTCACTGCTGTGATAAATTTGGTAAGGGGAAGTGTGTTTTTGCTGAAGACCATTCAGATTTCAAATTAAACTTCTGGTTTGTACATCTGTTTCATGTGTGGATAAAACATTTTGTGAAAAAATAATCTGTGTGATTAATACCTTTTGTTTTTTTCATACAGTCAGCTGCTGTTTGTTCTAGACTTGGTTTCACAGACTTAACAATAAATGTAAAAGAAGTCTATATGTTGTATATAATAGGGAAAAAACTAAAAAAAAAAATCAGATTTCTTCCCCCCACCCCCCTGCCCGCCCCTGGATATAGTGAAAAAGCTTTTTTTTTATTTGCCACATGCTTTTTGCTCCTCAATTTAAGATAAACAAACAGAAGCTCTCTTCAGGGAGGATTTATGTTCTTGGCTGTCTCCATGGTTGTTTTATGCATAAACTGTTTGGCATGGTTTTGGTTTGGCTCTTTACTCCTTGGTTCTGTTGGAGGATTGTAAGTGTATTGACAGAACTGAGCACAATCGTGACTTGCTCTCAGAAGTCTTAGATCCTTTTCTTGATCTGAAGTTGCTTGTCCAGTACTGTCCACCACTCTCAAAAGAAATGGTGCCACAGGATGCAGTCTTTCTCCTTGCAGAAAGTTAGTTTGATAAAAAACATAGTAAGAGAACATGAGTAAGAGAGGCACAAAAAACTACTGCCTCTCATGGAATATTTGAATGACTGTGTGTAGTTTTGCAATCAGATTTCTTATCAGAATTCATTAAATTTCAAATAAGTCGGGGGGGGGAAAAAGACTAGTTTCAGTGTGATTTCTGGGTAAATAGTGAGTTACCTTTGCTGTTGAAAATTGTTTCTTCTTCCCTGTATTCCTCTTCCCTGCTACTTACTACCACTGCTGTTTGCATTTGAAGTAGATCACCTGCATTTGCCACTCATAGCTCAGTGGAAACCTCTCATTATGTTGTTAGACCTTGGTAGTGACTTCAAGCATGAGATTAAGGATGAGGTTATGTGTGAGGCAACTAAACCATTAGGCATTGCTGCAGCCTGAGAGCCCTGGCTGCCTGCCACACCTTTCTGTTAGCACAGCATTGACTCATTCCTTTTGTATCCTACTAGGGGGAAATGGTAGTTTTTCCTCTGGGGAAAAAAAAAAACAACCCTCTTATTCTTATCAAAGTACTTAACTTTCAGTTCACCAGTAGTGTCAGGCATGACTGTTTCAGAATTATTTTTGGCATTCAGTGTTCCAGAGAAGTGAGTGGGTAGTGTGGATGTGTGTACAGGTGTGGGATTATACAACACAGGGTGACGAGTCTGAGAACTGCAGGGTGCACCTGACAAAGGCAGATACTCACTGTCACAGGGCATTTATCATAGAATGGTTTGGATTGCAAGGGACCTGACAGATCACCTAGTTCCAATACCCTTGCATACACAGGGACACCTCCCACTAGACCAGGTTTCTCAAGGCCCCATCCAGCCTGGCCTTTAACACTTCCAGGGATGGGGCATCCACAACATTCCTGGGAAACCTGTGCCAGTGTCTCCCAGTGAAGAGTTTCTTCCTAATGTCTAACCGAAATCTACCATCTTCCAGTTTAAAACCATTTCTCCTCATCCTGTCACTACATGCCCATGTATGCCCTTTCCAGCCTTCCTGAAACCCATTCAAGTGCTCCAAGGTCTCCCCAGAGCCTCCTCTTCTCCAGGCTGAACAACCCCAACTTTATCATCCTGTCCTCATAGGAGAGTTGCTCCAGCCCTCTGAGCATCTTTGTGGCTCTCCTCTGGATTCACTTCAGCAGCTCCGTGTCCTTCTTGTGTTGGGGGCTCCAGGTAGGGTCTCACAAGAGCAGAGCAGAGGTTCTTGAATGAGTAAAGGATCTTAAAGAAATACAAGTAGAAAGTGCTACAACACTTTATTTACTTACCTAGGCAGAGAAAAATAAGCCTGCATGGGACCTCAAGAAGGAAGGGTAACTGAATCATAAATTTGAGTCCCAGTTGAGAGACTAAACTTCATTGAGGGCACCTTGAGTTTTCACTCAGAATATGCCTACACCAGAGCAGGCTCCCAAGACTGTCCAGCCTCAGCATGTGGCTGATGGCCAAAGTGGAACTATACTGAGAAGTGTGATATTAATTTTTTAATATGTTGCCACCTGTAAACTTTAGCTTGTTCAATTGTCATATGCTTTAGGGGCACATGCTCTTCCTCGACCACGGACTTTTCTACAAAGTAATGAAGGATATGGTGAACAGAATGGAGTTCTGTTTGCCTCCATTTCTGTCCAGGCTGACCTTTGTGAATGCCTCACTAGAAGGCTTGAAATTAAAAGCTGAAAAGTAGGATTTAAGAGAGTGCATGCTGATTTTTCTGGAACTCAGGGCAGACCTGCCAATTTTTACAAATATATCTCCCATCCAAAACGTAAGGGCTGTGATGTCATTTGATATGAACAGCCATGGCTGAGTAGCATGTTTCTCCTTATGTAGCTTCAACTACAAAATACACAGCATCAGATGGATAACAGACATACATCTCCATGCAGTCCAGTTCTATCAAAGAACCACTCGAGACATACCCATCTCCCCAGTCCACAAACGAGATGAATCCTACTGAGGATTTAATTTTATCCTGTAACTGTCTGTATATTGATCATTATCTCAGTGAAAATGATAAAATAAACCCGCTTTTTTATAGTTTATTCTCCTTACATACAGTTCACTCTCTGGACACCACTTTCCCAGGAGTTAATGCTGAGTCTTGCAAAAGTTTTTGGAAATGCTATTTAGTTATAAATAGCAAGTATCTTCAACAGCTGTATTTCTAAAGAAGGTGTTAATGTACTAACCACAAACAACAGTAAAAAGGATAAAGGATTTAAAGAGGCTAAAATACACTTCTACTTAATTTGTCTTTGTGATTGCTCTGTTTATCACAGAGCAAGAAGAAATGGTCTTCACTGCTACATGATGCCTTCTGCACAGTTGGAGAGCAGTTTCCCCTTATGCAGCCTAGGTTTTTATCAAGGTTTAATATTCATGCTGATGCTGAATCTTGGTTGAAGGAAATTTAATCTTGATGGTCCATCTGGAACAAGGAAAGCAGTATTTGCTGATCAGTATCTTTCACTTTGTTTCCCTAAGTACCATTGGAATTTTTGGGCTGTTCTTTTTTTTGTTTATGTTTTTATTTGTCCTTCCTCTTCCTTCCTACCACCTGTTTCCTTTTGATATAATTTTTTGTGGCCCAGCAGGAAAGTACCTCTGATAAACTGTGATGCAAAAACTAATACTTGTAACTCATTTCACATGCTTCTCAACCTCTCCACTGGGTTTCTTGCTGCTGTGAGCATAACTGAATTTTTTGTCCCTGCACTTAGGTCTGGAGGCGAGGGCAGACAGGAATGGGCTGAGTGATATTGTGGTTCCACTGATGCTAAATTCTGATGCATCTTCTCTATTAAAAAAAGCTCTGTCTCAAGATCCAGGAGTTTTTTTGAGGAAACACGGTCATCACAGCTCAAATAATACTACCTGAATGCAACCTGACTCTTCAGGTTGTATGCACTGCAGATACGGAAACTGTAGACTTGGATATCAGCAAGTGTAGATAAAAGATACCAAGCTGAATTAGGCCTTGCAAAACAAAATATCAGAACTTGTTCTCCTATATGAAATAAAGAAAAGGAAAGAAATCCTAAGGTGAAGATCAATATTTTTTTTTGTCCTTACAAATGAATCCTTTCTCTCAGTTTTCAGTGAGGACAGTAGTGTCAGTTGACACGGAGCAAAATTCATGTGCTCAGGTCAGAGGGTCATATATTTTCAATCATCACATCCTGCAAAAGATTAGATTTCCACTTGTTTTGGTTTGTGGTTGTTTTTTTTTTAAATCCTAACAAGTCAGAAGTAGCACCTGAGCATTGTGGAATGCAAGGTGTCTTTTTCATATTTAATTAGGATAATATGATTCTCACAGAAGATATAAGAGGAAATCTTGGAAAGAAGAAATAATTAGACATGGAGGAAAGCATTAAATGGAATAAATGGAACAGGTTTTAACTAAGAAAGATTGCATCCTTATGCTTTTTTTGGTAACTAAATTTAGTAGACAAAGTGTAACAGATCCCATGTTTGAGCTTCATTAAATAAATTACTGGCTAAAAGGCAGAGAAAATGTATTAGATGAGGATGTTGTAATAGTGCCCTTCCTCATGGATTTTTATCTCGAGACCAAGAGATAAAAGAGATTTTACTTGTTATTTATGCCAACATCATCAGGAAAAGGAAATGTTTGCTGGTCAAATTGGTTGATGGCACAAAGTTAGGAGTTTCCAGAGTTATACAGTATGAGCTGCTTATCAGCTAGTTAAATTTCATTATGTTTCTGTTGGGCTGTCTTCAAATAGCTTTTATTCATACTGTTGTAGGCTGGAAGAATTTCTGCTGTATGCTGAGAACTCAGCAGTTGGGTGTGACTAAGGAGGAGGAGAAACGGATGTATTAGATGATCATGTAATAATTATGCAATTTGAGGGAGAGGAAATGCATCCTAAAAATATGATGAGTGAAAAAAAAGAGTACTCTGTGTATCAGGTAAGGGGCTGGTGAGACATCTTGTGGGATACAGGGTAGAACTTGGGTTATCTCCTTTTGAGGAAACAAAACCAAAAAGTGTAATAGATTCAGAATTAGGCTTCAGTGGTTATCCAAGAGAAATTAATTAAGTGCTGAGAAAGACTAAAGAGGTTGTATTCAGTGACCTACTATGTGTACTCTACAGTATATAAATTTGCTCTTTCATTTTGTCTTATTAAGAAGTTAAACATTAGGGGGGGAAAAGAACCTTACATACAGTGCTACCACAAGGTTAAATACAGATGAATCAGCTGGAAATGGGTACAGTGCAGTTGGTCTAGAAATGGGAACAATTCTGTCAGCAGTGTCATTCTGGACAATGGTCAAGGAAAAAGTCTGATCTCCTCAAAGCAGAGCTTGCATTTTAGAAGGAAATTAATGTATTTGAGTTTCTTGGAGTAGCAGCAGTGTGGACATTGTGACCTTGGTAGTCCCTTCCAATCCTATGCTCCTAAAACATTAAAAAAATTAAGTGGAAAAAAAAATAGATAATAACCTCATGAAGATTAGTGTTAGATCTTCATCCATTATCTTGTTTTAAGCCTGCAGAGGCTTTGCCTTTTGAAGATTTTACTTTGTTAGTATCATGTGTTAGCTATTGAAAGATTACACTGAGTAGGGAACCCAGGATGGAATAATAATGCTAAAATGTAAGTTGCTTTTTCATTTTGGGTATCAGTGAGACTTTCTGATGGTTTTCTTTCAAAGCATATAATAAGCAAACAAAAAGAGGAAAGAAGATCTACAAATACTTCCCCAAAATGGAGTGAGAGCCTGAAGAATTATGAAGGGACACAGAATAAATCTGTCACATGGATGAGCTTCACAAGACCTTGACTGTTAAAAATTTCATTTCCTTGAAGGATTAGCTCCAGAAGGTTGGGAAACATACTACTCTGAAAAAAAACACTTTGTGCAGTTCTTGCAATTTAGATTTAATGAGCATTGCATGAGGTAGTAGCATCTTACCAGTTAAATTCATCTGGAATCATCATGGCCAGTTTGAATTGGCCATAAATGATATTAATTGTTATTGGCAGAACGAGTTCAAGTTTAGCCCACTAATTATAATGACAAGAACAAACACATTCTCAGATATTGTGGTCTGTCAAATGTGTTTATATAATGCTGTGTTACTTTAATTAGGAATCTTGTATGTTCAGGTTTTTCAATGTACTGCATCAGTTCTTTAGGACATCTGTTGTTTTTCTTACAATGGAACAGTAACTTTCAATCATAAATGAGATAGATAGGAGTGATACCCCTGAAAGAATATCAGTGTTCCATAAAAAGTTGTGGTTTAATTGGGAGTGATGTTCTTTGTGTGTGAGTCTCAAGAACAGATAAGATTAACTGAGTATCGAGCTCTGTCCCAGTGCTGTTACTTGAAGTAGGTTGTTTAAAAGTCTGTTTTGGTTTTTTTGTTTGTTTGTTTGTTTGTTTTTTAACTAATAACACTTGTTATATTTTAAGTCATCTACCAACATTTTCCCTGGCATTTCTTTCTCATAGCTGTAATTGTTTAACTGTCATCTCTGCAGTAGAATTTCTGTTTCTCTAGGAGATGTATTTCATGCAAGTCATGGTTTCACTGCTACTGAAGAACTCTGCATTTGTTAGAGTGTGTGTGGATACTTGTATAAAAGTATGGAAAAGAGTACTCTTGTATTTTCTTAAGAGCCTCAGGTAAAATCTGCCATGCAGCAAATGATAGAGTTTTCATAGCACTATATTTCACAAGAAATCTTTCTTCTTGTGGGAAAAAAAAGTACAGGTTAATATATAAACTGTTTCTGACATAGATTGTGTGGATTGAAAGGCCAGCAGAATTATTCCTCTTATTTCTCACATTATTTGAATTAAGAAATATATGTATGGTACTTTTTAACCTAACCTGAAGAAGATAATTCAGCATCCCCAGGGTCACCTCTGTAGAAATTATCTACTCTGCTATTGCCAGGATCTGGTACGCTTGAGACACTGGAAAAACCTATAATTAGACATGGAGCAAGGATGTCTGAGAACAACGTGGCCAAAGAGAGAACATGGCTCCTATGTTATGGGACACTAAATAGATTTGAGCTGTTTGATTTAGTTTAGAGAAGAGACAGTTAAGTTAACACTGTGATAAAAATCTGTAAAGCCATCAAAGCATAGAAAAGGATAAGAATAGTCACTGTTTTTCATAACTGAAACAGAAAAATACCAGTGAAAATCACTGAGCTGAAAGTAGGCAGAAGAAAATAGGCTGGTTGGTTGGCTTGGATGTAACACATAATGAACAACTTGATTTGGGACTCACTGTCTCAAGTGGCTTTGGAACCTGAAGTTTCAACATGGAACTTGAAATCTATGTACTTGAGAACTATGAGATCCAAAAGTTGAGATCTGTGTCATGAATATTAAATGGTGGGGGGGTTTGGTGCTTTTTTGGCTCAAGAAGTCTTCCAACTTGCTGACTTGTGACAGCAAAGGGACTTGTTCATAATTTATTCCATGAATGGCCCTATAAGTGGAGGCAGGATTAGGGACTATGGTATACACCAAAAAAAAAAGTCTTATGTTCATGAGCTATATAACTTTCAATATATTATATTTAAAATCAAACTCCCCAGTGTCTGCACAAATAGTATTATATAGATACTGGACATAGTTGAGAAGTTCTGCTAATTAGTATTTTAACATTATAAGGAGTACCATTTAAACAATTTCCTTATTCTTGCTTAAGTTACCTTTGTGTTTTCTTCCAGTTTTCCTCACATGCTTTCTTTCTGTCTGGACTAGAAATTACAAGGAGAGTAACAAGAATGATTAGAGTTATAGATGAACTTCCAAATGAGGAGTAATTACATCGAGTAGGATCTTTTGGCTTTGAAAAGAAATGGTGGGGATGGTGAATATAGTAGATGTCACCTTCTCCAGGTCATTTGTTATTTCGTAGGCAAGGGAATGATAATTGTTCTCTGATAATATAAGAACGAATCAGGGTCAAATGAAAATACCTTTGCCAGATACCAAACAAACAGAACACTTTGCACAGTTTAGTTAAACAGTGAAAGTCCTAGGAGGCTGTGTATGCTGAAAGGTTCCTTAGATTCTTGAAGTGACTGTAAGCAGGTCCAGTTTCCTTCTGCTAATGAGGTACCAGCTCTGGTTCAGGAGCTACACTGGGGTCTGAGAAGACATCCTAGGGCAGAACTGCCATGTGCTTCCCTCTCAGTCTGCTGCTCTGGCTATAGGTGAGTATTCAGGCTGAACTGGCACAGTCATTACTGGGTTTTGTTTCCTAAATTATCTCCTGATTCAATTTTATTCCACAGATTATTCAGGAAATGCCTCTCTGTTTTCCTTGTCTCCCACCCTTCCTGTGTAATTATTCTTTTCTTTTCTTTTCTTTTCTTTTCTTTTCTTTTCTTTTTTTTTTTTTTTTTTTTTTTCAAATTTTGTGGCTCTTCTCTTTTCTTCTTTCAAGTCTATATCCTGACTCTCCACAACCATCAATGTTTCTCCTCGTCCCAGACTTCCTTCTCAAGTCTGAGAACCTGAAAATGTAATTTTTACTCTAGTGCCAGATAATTGTGAGAAGTCCAAAAATTATAAATTATTTAATATTCCTTGAACAGAGTTCTGCTCTGATTTTGTTATTTTTTTGGAGAAGCATTTCCTTTACTCCAGCTAGTTTCAAGGTTCATTTTGTATCCTCTTTCCTGGTACTGTCACTGTCTGCATTTTTCCCAGCGTGAAAAGATTTCCTAGCTGCTGCATATGGAAGCCTGCCTGAATCTTTTAGTTTTGCTGCATTCCACAGAGATTTCCCAGACAACAATTAAACAAATTATCCTTTTGTAAGTTTTTAATTAAGTTATAGGAGATTTTGTGGATGCTGGTGAGCAGCAGCATAAAAAATCCATTTTCAGAATTCGGAAAGTTTGGTCTAAGCTCTGATGGGCTTTTTCCTGAAACCTGGTTACTGAAATCCTCTATTTTCCTCCTTGGAGATTTTGATGCTATACTGGTGGACTGATGTTTACCCAAAAAAAGTTTTAAACTGAAGAGTAAGCACATTTTCCATCTTCTGTGTCATGCTGTGGAGTCTGTCAGCTGGAAGTGTGCTTACCTTAACAGATGGAGGCAGGTTTTGCAGCTGGTAGAGGAGAATTTGGCAAAGTATGCCTGTTTTATGCCTTGATGATACTGCTCACTTTGAACTTTTCATACCTTCCATTGGAAGGATTCTTGTTGTGTCTTTATTTCTTCTCTCTCTTTTCTAACTCTAAAATCTATCCAAAAGGATTAATACTGGGCAAAGACACAGCTTTGTCATGGGGTAGTAGAATGGCCTTGTTTCTTGTGCTGTTAGTAACTCAACAACTACAGGTGATTACAGTGGCATTCTTTTTTCCAAAATAAGGCAGAAAATAGTTTTATATTTATTGCTAGTATTGAATCTAGGTATGAGGAATGCTTATGTTAAGCCAAGCCGGTGTGCCAACTTTTTTGTGTAAGAAAAATTAACTTAGTATGGGTATGGGTTAATCAGCATGGAAAGTTCTAGTCGTTGCACTTTTGGTGAGAAATAGAAATCTTATTTCAGTGAAACTTCAGAAAATACTCTTCAATGAATTGTTACAAATTCTACAGAAAACTAGTGTAAAATGTAGCATACTAATGTACAGTTGAGAGCACTGTCACATTTATACACATTTCCTAATATATTTTTACATTGGGGGAACTATAACAGAACTTTAACAATTTTTTTTTTTTTTACACATCTTCAAGTAAAATTGCTGTAATTTGTCTGTACTTTTTTTAAAAAATCGTTTTCTTGTGTGGTGTGTTTCTTTATTTTTCAGTGGATCTTGGCAATAATTAAGGAGGAGCTTCTGAAAATGGATAGCTATAATGAGTGAAATGATTTTGTGATTTTCATAAACAGAAATACTACAGCAATAGAAATACTATCCTTGTTATTATAACCTAATAGTTTAAGTGCTTTGAAATTGTTGAGTTGTACTGTAAAATCCAGAAAGCAAGTGGATCTTTCCTGTTACCATGAGCTAGACTGTTATGTATCTCTAAATTGTTTCAGGGATTATATTCCTTCTAAAAGCAAGGATTATGTTTCTACATTGAGATCACTGCATGTCACGGAAATGTTAATGTTCTTTACAGATAAATTTTGCTCATTGAAGTGAGGGGATCCCAGTGACCTTATCATCAGACAAAATGCTGCATGATAAGGAGTTCTCCTGTTTCATAGGAGCAGGTGCTTAGTTTAAACAAGCCCAGTATTAGATTTAAATGAACTGATGAACCTTAGGGATTTCCAGTGCAACTAAAATCAAGAAATTCTGTACTTAATGGAGAGAATGTGCTGTAGCATAAAAGGTGCTGCTGCTTTGTTCACATTTCTATAAGAATACTCTTGAATTATTCAAATATTTCTTGGCCAAATATGTGTAGCTCTGTACTTGCCTGACAGTATTTAACTGCCTGTATTTATGTAGCAGTTATTTTTGGACAGCACATCAGACACGCTTGAAAATCTTTAAGAATTCTCTTGGCTTCAGTGGACACAGTTCTTGTAATTTTAGCAGAATAGAAAATTGGAGGAAGATGTTTTCCTCTATTTAATAAGCTTTAGCTACAAGTATTTCCTTTTAAATGTATTCTTTAGAGAAGGTGATGAACTTGTTACACTTGGATATAACTTTTTCCTTTGGCAGTTGGAAGCATAGAATCATTTAAGTTGGAAAAGACCTCTAAGATTGAGTCCAACCATAAACTCAACGATGCCAAATCCACCAGTTGCCACAGTGTTGCTTAATATGCTGAGAGCCTCTGTGAAGCTTTGCTGGTCAAGTAGAAGCAGGATTAACGCATCCTGAGAGGTGGTTGCATGTGTCTCCTGCTGTGCCCTGAGAACATGAGAGCTGGAGAAAGAAGATGAATTCCTTGGGTAAGATCAGGGGGTGCTTTGGGATGGACCCAGAGCCACTGCAGTAGCAGTTCATGATGTTTTATGCACCTAAGAAAGAAGAAATGCTCATTGTCAGTCAGCATTTTCTCCTACATTTGATACAAAGAATGAACAGCAAAGGAGGGAAGCAAGTAATGAAACCAGCAATAGCACTGGTAGGAAATTCAGACTAATAGTAAAATGTTCTGTATATTTTTGGACTCCTGAAATGTTTACTCACCACTGAGGAAAAATTGGAAGTATGATACAACATCTCAGCTGAGAACATTAAGTCCAATCTGTAATAAGTAATTCTGTGGTTAACTCATCTACAAACCCAGACAGAAGATGACTGGGATGATTAGCTTTGTCCCAGTATGTCAGTGGCATACTGGTATGCCTTTATAGTGACATACTATGCACTTTGTCCCAGTATGTCAGTGTACAGACCGGGGAATTGGTGGCTGGAGGGCAGGGTGCCCTGGCAGCCAGGAGGGCCACCCGTGTCCTGGGGTGCATCAAGCAGTGTCACCATCTGGCTGAGGGAGGTGACTGTCCCACTCTGCACTGGTACAGCCTCACCTTGGGTACTGTGTGCAGTTTTGGGCACTGCAGTATAGAAAAGACATCAAGCAATTGGAGAGCATCCAAAGGAGAGCAAGGAGGATGGTGAAGGCTCTGGAAGGGATGACTTATGAGGAGTGGCTGAGGTCACTTGGATTGTTCAGCTTGGAGCTGAGGAGGAATACTCAGTGCAGTCCATGGCTTCTTCATGAGGGGAAGAGATGGGACTGGTACTGATTTCTTCACTCCTGTAACCAAAGACAGGACTTGGGGAAATGGTAGGAAGCTGAATCAGGGGAGGTTTAGGTTAGATATTAGGAAAAGGTTTTTCACCCAGAGGGCAGTTGAGCAGTGGAACAAGCTCCCCAGGGAAGTGGTCACAGAACCAAGCCTGCCTGAGTTTAAGAAGTGTTTGGATGATGCTCTCAGGCACATGGTGTGATCCTGGGGGTGCCCCACACAGGGATAGCAGTTGTACTTGATAATCCTGATGGGTCTCTTCCAACTTGGCATATTTATGATTCTCTGTCTAACACCAAACAACTTTCTGGAGGCTCCTAATGGGAGACATTAACGTGATTGCTGGTTGTTCTGGAAAACCCCTTGTGCAGCTTGAGGCATGCTGCTGCCTTTCTGTGTTGAAATTTCCTTGTCTTTAAACATGAAGATAAATATTTGTTTCAGGTCATGATGAAGCTTAGTGCTAGGGGTTTTTTTGATGGTTAAAAAGGTGGTACTATAATCACTCACTCTTGTGACTTAACTGCACAAGGAATGCTCTTTCTTTTAAGTTTATTATCTCTGTGGAGTTAATTAACTTTGTAGGCTGTAGGAGCATAGTTTTTATTAGAGAAAAGCAAGCAATGCCTATCATTGAAAAACAAACAGAGTTCCTCAGAGAATGTGAGAAATGTCTTAAAATTTTCCACAAGTGAAAAGTTGCCTTTGTCCTTTTCACCAGTAGTACTGCTCTGGGCACAACTGCCTTTTGCCTCCTGGTGGTACTAACCAGTGGCAGAGGTTTTATAGAGCATTTTCAAGTCTAACTACTTATTTTTTTTCTAGGATTGTGCTTTCTTTTCTCCCTTCTTTTTCAACAGTATTTTACCATTCGAACGGTGTTTGTTTCCATTTCAATGTTGGCAGCCCATCAAAGCAAGTCCTTTATTTTCTGAAGATTATCTGTCTGATCCAGTGTTGTAAAGGCATTTCTGGAGCTGTCCCACCAAATGCTGTGATCTTGCTATAAACAGACCTCATGGAAAGATGTCATTTATTTAAAATTAGCTTAAAGGAAAATGTTGTGTAGTTAGTTGCTTGTTTCTAGCATCAAAAAAAAATTGTGCTAATGCAGTGACTTACTTACTAATGGCTGTTAGATAAAGGTGTGGGTGACATGTATTTTGTCATCTTTAGAGAAGTCTTGAAGGTACATTACATTACGTGTAGCTCTGGCTTGTTGGTCTTTGTCAGTCCATGTGAACTTTTTCTGTGGGTAGAACTTACACATGCCTTTGAAATCCTCAATATGTTGTAAAGCTGTGCAGTGGGCAAGTAAAAGAGCTTTCTCTGGTTTCTCCAAAGCTTTCTGATCTGCTAAGACACTTCTGGACCTCGAGTGCAGATTTCCTATGTTGGCTCTCAAGAACACTTGCCAGTCCTGATGTTTATCCACAGTCTTCTCTGAAAGTACCAGCATCCTGTGGAAAAGAATGATAGTTTCATATCTATCTTCCAAAAGTGTTACTAATAAAGAAACGTGTTTTTCATAAACAGAAAAAGCAAGTGAAAGCAATAGTTACTTTGTTCTAGGAAGAATCTTCGCAAGGAAAATGTCCAAGTTCAGCATTTCTAGAGTTTTAGTTCCTAAAAATGCAGCACAATCAAATTATTAACTTCACCTTGGAGGGTCTTGCTTCATGTATATGAAGTTGTGAGATTGACAAGTAACCTCATTTGAAGATTAGTGATTTTGGAAGATAATATTTTGTCAGAAAAATATTTCAGTTTTACCATTCAAAATCATACTATCTTCAGTTGGGAAAAAATTACTTGTCTCATTAAATTTTCTAGGAAACTCTAAGTCAGAAAAGTAATAATGTACTATTAATTGGCTGTGGCAGAGCCTGTCACAAGTGCATGAAATTGCAACTATATTTGACTCTGGATGCAAAAGTGATTTTTAAAGGTATTGTAGCTCCATCCTACTTGGTAACAGCTCAGAATCTCTGAGTGCCAAAAGTTCACCACTGCTCCATCAAGAAGATGTATGCCTCCTGTCCCATCCTGTGATCAGAGAGGTGAAAAGAACACGCCTGCAGTTTGGGTTTGTGGTTCCTGTATCATTTGCCATGAGTAAGGGCTGGGGCTGCAAGGAAGGAAGAGGAGCAGCCATGGCTGTGGGCAGAATTACTTGTTCTCTTTAGCTGGATGTGGCTCATGGGCAAAATGTTTCTCAGTCCTGGGACGGAAGGTGTGTTAGTGGAAAAAAAAAAAAAAAATTAAATATTGAGCTAAGCCAGATATGTTTAGATGACACATCTAGGGTGGCAGATGATTCTGTTTGGCTTCCTGCACCTTTGTCCTTCCAAGAAAAGGAGTAGTCTTCTCTTTTTCACAGTTCAACCTGCCAAAAACTTGGTTGTTTGTAAACCAGGCAGAATAATTTTTCTCAGCAGTGATGCTGAATGGCCATTTTTTACCACTGGTGGTACGTTTGGGAGACAAGCACAATATTTGTGAGGACTGGAGCATTTTTTTTAGTAATTGCTCTGGAGAACTGAGTTTCAAACTAGTTTTGTTTGTGGTAAGTCTTTATTGTGGTGGTCTTGATTGTGCTACAAGTAAATGCAGCAATTACTTTGAAGAATACTTCCCTGACATGCTTTGTGGAATTGCCAAGGTCTTGTGATCCCAATTGTTCAAAGTGTTGATTTCAGATAGACTGATGTGGTATTTTTGCTTGGTATTTTGATGAACCTTCACTTCAATGACACTTTTCTGTAGATGGATTTTTCTTTCCTTATTTGTATCTCCAAAAATGGTAACATCAAAAGAGTCCTGAGCCTGGTTAAGAGCCAAAGAAGAGCTTGTGATACTTTCATCTTCCCTCTTGTGCTATGCTCTTAATATTCATTGTTTTGCATATTGTGGTATGTATTTGGGAAAAAACAGTGAATTCTTTATTTAAGTGTTAGGTGTGGCTTGAATGCCCACAAGATGGATCCCAACCATAAATATTGGGTGCTTCTTTTTTTTTTTTTTTTTTTTTTTTTCTTGTCTTGATGTTTTCCTTTTCCAATAGTTATTAACCTTTGTTCATAAAACAATGACCTGTTCTAGGTCAGGCTGAAAATGACAGGCACTCTTTCTTAGGTGACTTTAGTTTAAAGCCCAAGTTTTCTGGGACTTTGTTCAGGAGAAGTGCCAAAAACCTATCAGACAGAGAGCTTTGCTGACTTGGAGACATGCTGTTTTCTAGATCCTAATTCCTGCTAAAAAAACACATTACCTTCTTGTCTTAACTCATAAGAAATCATAGCTTTGGAAGGACTTTGGGATAATACTTTGCTTTCAACCCCCACCACTTCATTCTGTTTGGAATTCCATATGTATCATATTCCTTTGGTCTCTGTCATGGCTGGAACAGTGGCTGGGCAGGGACAGATGCTCTCTGTTACTCCCTCCCAGAGGGAAGAAGAGAATAAGGGAGAGAGGCTGAAAAACCTGAGTAGGTAGCAGGTGACCTGTCTTGGGAAATGTTGTCCTTCTCTGGTGAGGAAATGAAGAGGAGGAGCAATGTCAGGAGGACCTTAACCCAGCCAGCACACCGGCCAGAGAAGACCTCAGAGAGCTCTCTTGGGATCCATTTTATACTGAGCACCATGGGAAGGAAGACTGTGAGAGGTCCATTTGGGTCACCTCACCCATCCTCTCCTCCTGTAGGCTCAGTTGCTCCTCATTACAGCTGCCTTATCAACAGCCTGGCAGGTGCTGGTGATGTTCCAGGTAGGGGTTTTCTATCCTGGTCCTCTCAAACCAGGACAGTCTTCTAAAGTAAAAGATGCTCTGGTAACTCCTTTGAAACATCTCAAATTTCAAGGTACTATTGAATGACCACACAAGGGGCAATGGGCACAAGCTGCTTCTGAGGAGATTCTGATTGAACATAAGAGGAAAATTTTTCACTCTGAGGAGAGACAGACATTGGAATGGGCTCCCAGGGGAAGTTGTGGGTTCCCCCACTTCGGAAAGTCTTGAATCTCATCTCGATAGGGTTGCTGAGACATCTCATATGAACAACAGTATTAGAAGGGTTGGACCAGATGATCCTTGAGGTCCCTTCCAGCCTGAGATTCTTATGATTCTATGAATATTGATAGGTCTTGAGGGATGTGACTAAATTATCTGAGATGTATGTACATTTTTATGCATTTCCCATTAAGCAAAGCACTCAGATTATATAGGAGGAGGTCTGCTTTTGGTTTTAAGTCTATTAAATTATTTTCTTCAATACATATAAAAAAACATGGGTAGATTAGAGTACATCTCTAAGAAAATAGTCATCAGAAAAAAGGTTTTCAGCCTCTGCTGTCAGGGACAGGGAAGATCTGAAATTCTTTGGAAATACCTTTGGAAATAAAATATTAGCAGGTAGGCATTTCGGGATATATATGCAGTGTCCTGAAATATTAGATCCATAGAATATGCAGAGTTGGAAGGGACCCATCAGAATCATCAAGTCCAGCTCCTGTCCCTGTATATGGCACCCCCAGAATCACACCATATGCCTGAGAGCATCGTCCAAATGCTGCTTGAACTCAGGCAGGTGTAATTTTGATAACGTGTGTTTTCATAGTTATCACTTTGCTGTGGCTGTAATTGCTTACACTGGCTCTTTAGGACTCTTGATTGTTGGTATAATAATGTTGGTTACAGTATTTTGGTTTTTGTTTATAATTAAAATTATACTTGCAAGAAACCTGTCATGGAGGTGATTGCTGAACAAATGCTTTTGTGTGTTTAGCTTGGGAATGAATAATCTGTGTTAATAGCATAATTGTAACCTTAGAGTGTGCATCTGAAGGTCTTTTGTTATGTTTGCACTGATGAGGGGTTTTTTTTGCATAGGTGGGATCAGTAATGTTAAGTGCAATGTCATAAGAGTCAGCAAAGCTGGAGCTTTTACAGAGCTCAGCCATGGTCCTGACCACCTCTGCATGTCAGAGAAAAGTGGTCACACTCCTTTAGGCAATTGTGAGATTCCTGGGGAGTGTTAATGAAGGCAAAAATGCGAATAAAGGGTGAATGCCGATCCTGAAGCACTTCTTGAATAAGCTGTTAATCATCAGGCAGCTACAGGGGTGAATCTGGTGTTCTTTGAACTTCAAAATTTTAACACAAATTAAGATGTGCCACGTAGAACTTTGAATTTCATCGTTGGAGAGGAAGCATAGTTTACCAGATTGCACTCAAAGAGATGTTTTGCTGAAATACATTTTGAAGAATTCCAAGATTGATTGACATCATCTTCCTTACTATCTGACATATCAATAGGAAATTGTGCATTTCAGGACATGGGCAGACATGAACAGAAGTTCCCTTACAATGTAAATTGCATCCTTTAGAGAAGCTGCAGTGGTGGCTGTTAACTCCAGTCATGACATTGTTGCTGTATTTTTAGCACTTCCCAGGTGCTGATTACATGAATATATTGTGGTGGTCTTGATCCTTCTGTCACTCATTATAAAAAGCTGAGGAGTGGTGTAGCTACGTATTTCCAAAGAGAATCAAAACATGGTATTTCATATAAGAAAAATGTGGTGTTACTAATATTTTCCATAAATGAAAAACAGTGGTTAAGTTTTCTGAAGTTGCTGCTGACAGCTTTAGGAACAATTTCTGTAAGCATTAATCAAGATGCAGTTTCCATTCCAGATTTCCATGTGTCCCTGTGATGCCAGTTATTAATGGAAATAAATGAAGTTTTGGGGGAAAAAAAATCACATAAAAGAGAACATAGAGACACATAGAGTAAAATAGAGTTTACGTAACACCAAAATAGCAAAAACTGGAGAAAAACACATCAAGAGTAGTCAACAGCCACTCCTTGAGACACAAGCCTGCAAAACAGATGAAAGGGATTGCAAGGAGTATGCCTCATATCTTAGTTATATTCTTGAGCACTAGGTAGAAAAAAATTTACTAATTGAACTCATCATATTAACATCTTATCGGCATATTAATGTATTATTAGCACAGTAAAATACCCACCTAGGGCTAGGTGGACCCCTACTAATGAAAAGCCCTCTACAATCTGAGCATGTGTAGTGAAATTTTTAAGCACTGCCACCTTAACTGGAAGAGCTCATTAACCAATAATGTGTTGGATTGATAGAAGATAATTAGAAATAAAGGAATTTTACATGTTTTTGTGTATAAAGGTAGCCCTTGTGTGAGGGGAAGCTGACCTTGCTTTGTGGAATACCGCCCTGCTCCTTTTTCTATGCAGATCTGGATATTAAACAACTCCACTCTGTGTGTGGATCAGCTTATTCCACACCAGGTGACAGACCCTGCTTTCAGGACATCATCTGCCCGTGGCAGGGGCATTGGAAAAAAGTGATCTTTAAGGTCCCTTTCAACCCAAAATATTCTGTGATCCTATTCTATGATTCGTATCTTAATTTTAGAAATACTTCAGTGCCACTCTGGGCACTTGGGCTGTAGGTTGTCCTCATGTGTGTATTGCAGCAATAGTTGTACTGCCTATTAGCTTTTAGTAATTTGATTGAGATTTATTTAGCTTTCTTTATCAGTATCATCTTGATATATTTAGTTTCATTTAATTAATTAATTAATTAAATAAGAAAATAGAAGTGACAGGGTTCTGAAAGTGCAGTTTTACATGGAGCCTGCAAGAATACCCTTTCATTGAAGCCATACTGAAAAAAGATGGTATAACCTCAAGAGAAGGAAGCAATATGCCCAGCTGAGGTGCACAGAGACTGGATCTTTAGAGTCTTCTACCTTTTTGGTCATTCTTATCCCCAGTGAGTTTGTTTTGTTTTGTTAACCATTTGTATCTCCCTGTTTAGCAGCAGGGGTAAAGAATTAAATTTGTACACCTGCTAGGAGAATGGCAGCCTTAATACAACTTTCTCAAGAAGAGAAATTGTGGTGTTTTTTTTTTAATGTGTTTGCAAATGTGGATAAACAAATGAGAGATGTGTCTATCCTGGCGTGTGCAGTACATTTGTATAGTAACTGTCTTTCTGAATGCTGTGGGTTTTAAAGCTACTTGTTGGTATCTTGTTAGAAGGATTATTTATTCCCTTGACTGTCTTTTTGTGAGAAATAGAAATACTTGAAGAATGGATTAACAGCTCTCTGGAAGTAGTAGTGCCAAGTAAAATGTATTTTTAAAGGTGTTTTCTTAAGTAATAACCCTTTACTGCTGTTTTGGGAGTTTCCATTCAGAATTTCTGACAATCCTTGCATTCATTGATTTGAAAATTTATATTTTTGTCAAGAGCTTCCTGGCTAAAACTTCCTCCTACTTAAAAAAACCAACCCAAACCCAATTACTTCTGCCAAAACTGCTTTTCCTGTAGAGGACACACCCCCTGACCTTTATCCAGCAGGTTGGAACATTTCTGAAAGTCACTGTGTGTCAGCACAGCTGTGGGAACCTGGTTATTCCCTCCAGTGGCTCTTTGTCACTTTGAGGCTGTAATATTTGGTTTTTTGTTTGGGGTTTTTTTTTTTTGAACATTGAAAATGGTAAGTTGAAATGCTGTGCTGCTTAAAAAAACAAGCAAACAAAAAAACCCCAACCAAACAAAACCCAAAAACCCAGAGTTGGGGCTTTTGTTGGGGTTTTTGACAAACTCCTTTGTCAGTCAAAACCAACTTATTTTTGGTAGCAGTCCCAGACTACCGGCAAGACAGAATGAGGGGGTTTTGGCAGCTATAGAGGCACTAGTCCCCCTGTATGAGAACCTTCAAGTGACTCTTTGTTTGTGGGTGACCCAGAGGAGCGTTGGGTTCACACGGGGCAGGGTGAGCACCCACAGGAAATTGCTGAGCACCAGGTTTGGGGGAGAGCAGAGCTTGTTCGGAAGCCAAGTGCAAAGCAGGTTGGTGGAGGGGTTGTCTCAGCTGGTGTTTGCACATCTGGGAACTATATTTGTGTTTCATAACCTCCTCGCCAAACTGGTAGGAGCTGGGTGTGTCTAGTATGGTCTCTGGAGAAGCCAAGCTTTTATTTTGCAGATTGTGCTTTATTTCTAAAAGTTTTCAATCTGTCTGGTTGTTGGGTGTTAATTTTTGTGTTTGTTTTTTCTCTTAGGGGGTCCAAACATATGGGCCATCACCTCTGAAGAGCGGGCCAAGCATGACAAGCAGTTTGATAGTCTTAAACCCACAGGAGGCTACATTACAGGTTGGCCTGAGGTTCTGCATTACCCATTAACTTCTGTGTACACATAAGTATCTTTGTAAAACAGTTTGAAAACTACATCCTATTTCTAGCTCTTTGTTATGTGGCTGATAACCATACTCCTTGGGCAAACAGCCACAGGTTATTACTGAACTTCTGCAAGCTCTGGGCTAAAGTCTGGCACAGGAAAACTATTTTATTAGTACTCTCACTTCTTCAGCTACCAGTTTTTATGCTGTCCTTCTGACTACTTTCAAAAACCAGAATATCAGGCGAAATCTGTGCCCCGATGGGAGGCTGCCAAGCAGCACTTAGAGCAGCTATTGTGGCAAGTGACGTGGCAAGAGACAGCTGAAGTGACTCTCCTCTGTCTGAACAGTGTTAGAGAAAATTGTGCTGTTAGATATCTTTGTTTTAGAAGAGAATGCAGGGAGAGAGATGCTGACAGCTTGTTAATGGCTGCTTGGAATTTATTCATCCTTGGGCCTCCAGCAAGTTCTGGATAGGCTAATGGCATCGTTGCAATGGCTCCTGTCAGGTCCGGTTGGATTCAGCTGCTTCTGCCCTGAAACAATTGGGTCATGTTGCTGCACACCTTAGAATTTGTACGTTTAAGAATCTGCTTGTGACAACAAGAAAAGGCTCTGTTTCACTGGCAAAGATGACTTAATTTAAAAGTGCTCTGTTCTTTTTGGGAGAGTGGGTACTGAAGACCAGCCCTGATGACTTCTGCAGGGCTATCTCTCTGCTAATCCTGGTGGCTCCACTGCCCCTGATTTTACTCTGTTTTGGTCAAAAAAAGTCTGAGTAAAGAACAAAAAGTTGTCTGTTCGAACAGGTGCATCTTCTGGCCAAGTGACAGGTAACTTCTACTTTGGCCAAACAGCTCTGGGAGGTTGGTATTTACTTCACCACCAGCTGGAAAATATGCAGTCCTGGGAACTACCTTCAGGCCATATCTGGGCTCTTGCCTGCAGAGCCTGTAAGTCTGCAGGCTTCATTATTTATTTGGCAGGTGCTTGAAATGAAAAGCTATGGATGCATATAGGGGAAGAAAGTGTTGAAAGAATAACCTGAAGTTTTAGCTTCAAGCATCTGTAATTCATTCCTAGGTAGGCATAAACACCACTGTCTGTGTTTTAGTATGAGTTTGACAGCATGATCAGTACCAATTGATGTGGAAGGTGGCATGGAGTTGCACAATTCCTATCCCCTTCACACTGACCTAGTGGATTCTTCCTGGTAGAAAAGAGTATGATTTAGGACATGATGTTTTTCCAAATTTTCTGTAAAGGGGCAGTACTAGTTAAAGTTATGTTGGATGAAGGAGAAGGAAAGAAATAGAATGCACATCTGTTTCTGTTACAGTAATTGGGTCAGGACTAAATTTTCAGTCATTTTTACTTCTTTAAAACATCCATCTATTTTAAACTGTTTGTAGCAGTAGTTTTGTGACCTTTTAAAGCATTTTGGAGCTATTTGAAGTCAGTTCTCAGAGCAAAGATTCCGGATTACAGAATACATGAGAATCTGACAACTGCTGTCACCAGGGAGGGAGTTGTGTAGTGTGACACTGGAAAGCTGAGCATCCAGCATGCTGGATCCTTTTTGGAATCTGACCCACAAGAGAGTGCTGAGGTCTTCTGAAAATCTGTGATGTGAAAGCCTGTCTTTTTTTTTATTTATCATAGGTGATCAAGCACGTACTTTTTTTTTGCAATCGGGTCTGCCATCTTCAATCCTTGCTGAAATATGGTAAGGTATTTTTTACTGTTTTGTTTTTCTTTAAGGACGGGAGATGCACAGTATTGAAATACTATCTTTGGTATTTGTTGTGTCGAAGACGTTTTCAGCAGTCAAAGGAGTGTTATCTGAATCATTGTTTTAAATTTATTAAATTGAGAACTGAGCCCACATGTGTACCAACACTTAAATAAAAGCAATATCCTATCTTAATACATCATATTGAACACAGCCTTTTAAAACTACAGCAGGGGCTTGAAGCAAAAATGCAATGAAAATTTGCAAGGCTTTCTTAGAGGGAAGTGCCCAGTGGACTGCCACAAAGGTCGTTGTTAAGCTTTGTCTGTATATTTAAATAATTGGGAAACAGATGGAAATAATGGGTTAATGAATTCCTGGAGATAGGGGATTGAGTGATGTTTGAAATACTAGTAAGCACTAGAAATGTCTTGGAATTTTATATTGAATAGTAACAGAATGAAAGGGAAAACATGGCTTGATATTAAGTATGATTTTTTTTTTCCCCTCCTATTTTTGTTTACATTGCTGTGGTCCTCACATATTTATGCATTAATAAGATTTCATATTTTTTGTCTGACCAGTAATTGTGTCTGTTTATGTACACACTGTTCCATATATTTTCTGTTGTTTTTATTTGGAAAGGTGTCAAAGGAAAACAGTAGAGGTATCAGTCTTGAAAAACCTACTATTTGTGAGAGAGTGCAGTTTTCCTGGTGGTAAACCTTTAGCAGGTTTCTGCATCCTACTGTTCCAGATTCATGCATTAATTCCTTACATTTACATAAATTTAAAATTATTAATCTGGCTAATTGCATAGCAAGAAGCATAGCAGAGACATATCTTGAGCAATGACTGTATCAGGAGACTTCTTTTCCAAGTGTCTACTTACTTTCTCAGATGTGTAATATTTAGTATACAGCAACTTTAAAACTGCTCTGTACAAGAATAACGGGTGGATTATACTTAATGCCACTAGACCAATATTATGTTTGAAAGTCCAGGTTGACCTTCAATACCTGGAGGTCAGCAAACTAGAAAAATTAATAACTGGAAACTTCTGAGGGTTTGAATGTTGTCAAAAGTAGAAGATCTACAAATTTATCTACAATAAATTTGTTGTTTGCTTGTACAAAAGCACTAAATAAATCTGATAGAAAAGCTTCTTGGCAAGTGAAAAAGTTAAATTTACATTACTGTTTTATTTTATTTTATTTTATTTTTAAGGACACTATCAGATCTGAACAAGGATGGAAAAATGGATCAACAGGAGTTCTCTATAGCCATGAAACTCATCAAGCTGAAATTGCAAGGACAGAACTTGCCTGTGGTTCTTCCTCCTGTCATGAAACAAACTCCCATACTTTCACCGCTAATGTCAGCTCGCTTTGGTACTTATGAATATATAATTACTTGGTGTACTGAGTTAAAAAAATGCATATTTAGTTGCTGCCAAACACAAGCATTAATCTAAACATGAGAGTTGAGTGAATCACTCAAAAAACCCCAGAAACAGATGCAGGGATATTCTGATTTATGAAATACACAAAGTCATTTTCTTGATATTTTTTAATAGTTTCATTTCTTGAAGACATTTAATAATAAAGAAAAACCTTCTATTGAATTTTGACATGAGGTACAAGAAGGCCATTAACATTTGCCGTTTAAGTTTCAGGCTGTCATCTTGTACTGAATGTCTTTTTTTTTTTTTTTTTTTTTCCTCCCTCCTACTCATTCATCTATTTATACTCGGGGTTTTTAAATATAAACCTCATAAAGGTCGAAGTTTTGTTAGAACTCTCACTTTAATTTCTTTTTTTTTCAAAACTGATTTAAAAAAATCACAATGTTTATTTTGCTTATATGATCAGTTGAATATAATTATTTTAAAGTTTTTTGCCTTTTTTGGTGGGGTTTTTGGATTCAGTGCATGCCTGTTGTTATTTTGTTGTTTTCCAGAATAAAATACATGTGGTGGTTTCAGCTGGAAATGTAATATATGCATATATTAATGACATACATGATTTGAAATCTCTGCCCATCAGTAAATCTTCTGTGTGTGTATACAAGTTCCTGCCTTTATAGATAGCTGTGGCTGGCATATGGTTAATTCCTGTTAACCTTCCATCATAGCATTTGCACACTGTTGTCTTCCACAAGATTGAGCTGATAATTCAAGTGCCCTTCTTCATTTCTGGCAACTGCCTGGAAACCATTCGCTAGGCAGGTGTCCCTAAGGATGGACTTTTCACCCATAGGGATTTTTCTAAGGCTGGCACTTCACAGAGACTTGGTTCAGAAGTACCAGCTTTTCCCTATAGAGGATTTTCACAACTTTTTGAGTTGTGTTGTAGTTCTCTCAGGGGCCAGATGTGGAAAGTCTTGGTAAAGAACTAGTTACAGCTGCAATTATAGATAGTCAGTTCTTAACTCTCTTGTGAAATACTAGTTAGAGCTACCTTGAGAATTGATTACTTGTCAGGATCTTTTGTTTAAAAAAAAGATTCATGTTCTTCAGTGTATTTTTGTCTGAGCTGTCTTGTCTAAACTTTAGAGAACAATAAATATTACACATAAGCACCTATTTGCTCTCATTATATCTCTGGATGCAGGTTGCTTTGTGTAGTTTCTACCTAGGATAATGGAGCCAATTTCTTGCTGGAGCCTGTGCAGTATTAAATAATGAACTGTGTGATTTTTCTCTAGGAATGGGTAGTATGCCAAATCTGTCCATGCCAACACCCATGTCTACGATCACACCGTTGGCTCCCATGCCTCTCCCCTCCATGACTTCCGTGCCCCCTTTGGTTATCTCTGCTCCTCTGGTGCCTTCTGTCAGTACCTCCTCATTGCCAAATGGAACATCCAGCCTCCTGCAGCCTATGTCCATACCTTTTTCTTCAAGTAAGTATAGTACAGTTCTGTACTTGCTCTCAGAATTGTGAGTCTTATTTTCTCTATGGCTGATTTCATACAGGAATGTGGATACTGGCATGCAAGCTGAAAAATTTTTTTTAAAAGTCTTTTTTTCCCCAGAGTTCACTTTGTTAAATCAGTTCTAACTAGTTGTTCTTAACAACAAGGCACTGAATAGCTTTTCCTACTTCAGTGAAAGCCTTGTGTGTTTATTACAGATGATTGCCTTACACCTTGTTGTTTTACAGTTTTTGGTTTTAATGTTTTGTTTCTTTCAGCACTGCCTCATACTGGTTCTTTAGGTCCCATGGCAGGAGGGTTTGGTGGTACCAGTTTGCAGAAGGCACAGTCACTAATTGATTTAGGATCTAGCAGGTATGACAGTTAAGTTTAAAATTGTTGTCTATTCAGCTTGAATACCATGCCTCCCAAAACTTATGGAACATTTCTGTTTTCAAAATATATTCATTAAAAATTAGTCTATCTAATATGACTACCAAGTCTGAAAAAAGATTGTTTTGATACGAGCAATAAATAGTATTTTCAGTAAATGTGACAAAACTCTTTGAAGTAGGTGAGGAGTTCAAATGAGGGAAAGCAGTGCCAAAAAGAAGGGGATGTACATCACTGGTAAATAGAATTAAACCTACAAAGTGGTTGTAAAAGCAATGTTTATGGATTGATGTTCTCATAAAGAGCACCATGTAGTTAGCAGGCATGTAAGAATAGTCTTTGTTATAAATATTTATGTGTGGATATGTTTTATGAATAATAGAATATTAGGAATGTTTGTTATCAGGTGCCTTACTTGACTGATTCTAGGGCTCCACCAGAGACAAAGTGAGGGACCAGGTTTATCTATCCAATTGCTTCAGCTAAATGGCAGCTAGGATGAGCACAATGCAAATGTTCAGTAAGGTGGTTGTAGGTGTGGTGTTAATCACCTTCTTTATTATTATTTAAATGAGAAAGCTTTCTTTAGCTTGTGCTTTAGTGTTACTGTTGACAGCATTTTCACTATCATGTTACTGAATTCCATGCAAAAGATGTCTATCCAGCATTGTGCCCCAAAAGTCTTTGTTTATATCAGCATTCTTTACATTATTGCCTTGGGTAACACTGCAAATAAAAGTTTTTTATTTGACAGAGCAGGAGATTACCTTAAACAAGGCAGGCAGGATGTACCTGTTTTTGTCTGATCTTCAAAGATGGGACACTGAAAATTCTGGAAGTTGCAGGTAGAAGTTTTATAGGTATAGCTAAACACCCACCAAGTACTATTCTGCAGGATAAGCTGGAAAAACTCCATTCGGCCTCATCATCACTGATAAAAAGAACAGGTTGAACATGGTGGCTTTATCAGCTTTAGAGGCTGCTTTTGATTCTGAGTTTATCAGTTAAATTTTTATGTTCATGGTTATTCATTTGCTTACCTCTTAAACTTACTTAATCTGCCCAGTGCTTCACAGCCACTGTAAACATTCTTGTGACAGTTGAGATTTTTCCCTTGGTTTCCTGTCGTATTATTTTGCAGTGGTTGATTGATCCATTATGTGGCATGAGTGCCTGTGGTACCAAGGGAAACAGGATCTTAAATTTAAGAGTTTCCTTTTCGATATATGTCCCTACGTTCACAGTAAAATGATGTATTGGTGATGAAAATGCTTATAGCCAGTTAGCAGAGGTAAGACTTTGTGGAAGTTGTTTCATGTTACTAGAAAATGCTACATATCCTTGTTTGTAATGCCTGCTTATTAAGCCAAGCAATTTATTTCTTTATCTTTTTTTTTTTTTTTTTTTTTTTAATTGTATTACAGTTCAAATTCTTCCTCTAGTGCTTCACTAGCTGGGAATTCACCAAAGATTGCATCCACAGACTGGGCAGTTCCTCAGGCCTCCAGATTAAAATACAGACAGAAATTTAACAGTCTTGATAAAAGTATGAGTGGGTATTTATCAGGTGAGTATGGCATTTGGTATGGAGGGGGAAAACCAGCTTTGTTTTCTGCCTCAGGAGCATCACATGCTGAGGGATGGAATTCCAGCTTAGGATTTGACTTCCATATGCAACAAAAGCTGGAATTGTTGGTGTTCAGATCTCTGCAGGCGAGTGGTTTTCAGCTACTGCTTCCACTCAGCCAGGAAATGGAAATGGGCATCAGTTTATTTGCTTGGGCTCAATGTTAGACCTGAAGTGGCTTGAGGAGACTCTCCAGGTAGACTTTGGGAGCCACAGCAGCAGTTGAGGGGACAAAGATGAGTGGAACATCTCCCTGATGAGGAAGGGCTGAGGGAGCTTGGGTCTCTCTAGCTTGGAGGAGACAGTTTATAAATCTGTAAAGGGTGAGTGTCAGGAGGATGGAGCCAGGCTCTTCTCAGTGATGTCCAATGATAGGACAAGGCAGAAGGGGTGCAAGATGGAGCATAGGACATTCCACATAAACATAAAGAAAAGCTTTTTCACTGTGAGGGTGACAGAGCACTGGAACAGGCTGCCCAGGCAGGTTGTGGAGATTCCTTCTCTGGACACATTCAAACCCCACCTGGATGTGTTCCTGTGTGACCTACACTGGGTGATCCTGCTCTGGCAGGGGGGCTGGACTCTGATTTTTAAAGGTCCCTTCCAGCCCATTAGATCCATTCTGTGATCTAAGTGCAAGAGCCTGAGAACCATAAAGTTGGGAAAGTTAGCTCCTCTCCTGGTACTGTGCAAGAGTAGAGTTTCATGGAAGTTTTTAGGATACTGAATTACTGTAATGCAGAGTGGTGCACTGGCCAAGCAGTTCTTAGATGTAAACTCAGTATGTTTGTAGCTGACTAGGTTTCCCACTTTGAATAAGCACTTGCCAAGCCCCTGCCTTGGTTTGCTAGCTAGTGTGCTACAAAAAAAAGTGGACAATTCTCTATTTCAAGAAAGGGACTCAGTGCATTTTATCTTCAGTTGATTTAGGACTGAGTGTTTCATGGACCTGCCTAGAAACATCTATGGTTCTTTGCAATCACATGAAAGCTTCCAGCTTCCCCACGTGAAGCTTTAGGTAGACAGTCTGCTTCTATAACAGCTGTGTGGATTACCATAAATATCTTTTTTTTTCATGTCAGTTCCTGTTAGGTGCTCTAAGGAGAAAAAAAGTACACAGGAATACTTACATCTTTGTGTTGAGGTTATACTGTCTGTTAAACCTGGAAGTAAAGCCAACTGTCAGCCACTGATGAAAATGGATTAGATTAATATTAAAAATAAACATGCCCCAGTTCATGACCCATTTTTTGGTACACGTGAATCTTTGATCAAAGTGTTTATTTTTATTAAAACCTTTTACACTTTCACTTAGGATTTCAAGCAAGGAATGCCCTTCTACAATCAAATCTTTCACAGACTCAGCTGGCTACTATTTGGTAAGTTCAGTTATTGATTATGATTTCATTGTGTTTATGGTGTTAAGAGTGGAAATGTACTTTATTTAATAAGAAAAGATAAAGGAACACACCACAGATAGGCAATCATAAACTGAAACTAAGCTACTTTCTACACTAGTTTGTTCTTTAGTTACATTTTCAAGAGATACCTTGACAGAGTGTTTTTTCACTCTTGTTTGTTAAACTCCTTATAATGGTATAGATGATTATTTCAGTTTCTGGTTCAGTGATGCAGTAGTTTAGCTGAGGCTTTTTTCATTTGGGAAGTAGGATTCTGAAATCAAGTTTCTGAGTTTTCAAATGTTGAGAAAGATGAAAAAGCTAAAACTTCATGTTTAGAGTTTTACTGTAGTTCCCACAAAGATATCTGCATATTACACATTTCTTGTAAGCCTTGCCTTTACTGTGGGGAAGGAAATGGTTACAGTTTTCTGGAGATTTGAATGTGTCCTTCTAGATGGTAGTTTGCCTTACGCCTTCATACATAACTGGGATGTTATACATAAAACATAATAACCCAGCAGAATTCACAATAGCTTTAAATCTCTTTTAAGTTCCCTTTCTTCATTCTCTTCATCCCAGGGCAGTCATTTGTCTCTAGCAGCAGCATTCTGAAGTATTCCATATATTCCTTCAGCTTGTGTGGTTGCATGCTGTAAAGGCAAAAATGGGGTTGTATTCCTCCACTCTGCAGCCTGAGGAAATAAAGCAGGTGTAGGGTGACTCTCTTCCTCCTGGGCTCCTAGCCTGAAAATATCAGTAGCCACTGCAAGAAGGTTTGTGTAGCCACGTAGAGATGATTAGCAGCCCAAGTTTCAGTTTTGCCCAAAAGTCCTTAGTAATAATTCTACTGGATTGCTCTATTTATGGTAATAGCTGCAATAATGGTGCTGGTATGTGTGAATAGTGCTGGTCTGTGAACATAATAAAACTCTCATTTCATCATCTCCTGCTTTTGTTTTTCACTGTGGGGTGTGTGTGTGTTGGGGTTTTGTTTGTTTTGTGGTTTCCTTTTTGTTTTTTGGTTTTTTTTTAAGTGCTTTTTTTTTTTTTAATGAACAGTTGTTTTATTAAGCATTCATTTAAGTGCAATCTAAGGATACATTCCTGCAATTGTATCTCTGTAGTCAGTTATTTTAGAAATATTCCTGCTTTCTTGACCACATATCTCAAAACATTTTACTGTTTCTCCCCCTTGGTTTGTGTGGGAAGCATTTTGTAGGATAATGGTACATTGGATGGTTTATCTTTGAGAGGGTGGGTGATCTTTTTCCTACCCCTTGCAAGGTGTGATGGGCAGCTCACATCTTCCCTGCACTGTCAGGGAGACACAAGGGGGGAAAAAGAATACTAAGCAAAGGTTCCTGTTTTGGCATTTGATGTAATTTTAAATAGTGTTTTCTTTTTTATGTAATGTTTACATAATGTTTTCTTTTGCTTTAAAAAAAAAGAAAAAAGGTGTTTCCAGTGTTTCAAGCTAGTTAGGAACAGTCCCAGTTTCTCTTCCCAGCTCTTCTCATATTGATGCAATAAATCAAGAGCTGGGAGCTGTATCTTAGCCTTTCCTATCCTTTTTGTTGTATTTTACAAGCTCATCTGAATAACAGATTACACCTATTTTAATCAACTATTCATGTTGTTAATTGTAGTTATTTTCAGCCAAACATTTTGCAGGAATTTCGTGATTTAAATATTATTTTTACAGTGCATTTTTTCACCTATCATCTCTGAGTGATTGTGATATTTTATTCTAATTATTACTGCTGTTAAAACTGTGCAGGTCCCTAGCTGATATTGATGGAGATGGGCAGCTGAAAGCTGATGAGTTTGTGTTAGCCATGCACCTAACTGATATGGCCAAAGCTGGACAACCTCTGCCACTAACTCTGCCTCTTGAACTGGTACCACCTTCTTTCAGGTATATCACTTAGGGCAGTGAAACATAATATATTTTCAATGGAAGTGTTTTAAATAAAGAAGATAGCCATGTTATTTCCCTGACAATGCTGGTGGGCTTTTTACCCTCCAGGAGTGGAAAATATACTGAGAGTATAAATGGAACTCTACCATCTTACCTGCCTGTGCAAGAGGAGGAGCCACAGAAAAAACAGCCAGGTAAAAAAGGGTTCCCATTCTTAATGTTACAGAGCTCTCTTTGAAGGGCACTGAAACCTTTAGAAACTGGAAGACATAATCAAATCCCTATGGAGCTTCATTTCAGGAGGTAGATCCCTTTTAACTTGGATGCTAGGAAGGTTGTTAAATGGATGTAGTCAGCTTATTGCATCTAATAGAATTGATAAAGCAGAAACAGGGGCTATTTTTAACTGTAGGAAAGGAACAGTGTGCTGATTAATAATGTATTTTGGAAAAGAAATCTTTCATGGCCAAATACCACGCAAGCTTTGGGTTTTTTTCAGTTGAAAGTCCCTGACATAACTTTGTTTGGGGAATTTTGAAAGCAAGGGTTTCCAGTGTACTTACACTTTGCATATAATGCAGATTCTACTACTGACTCCTTGATAATACCAGAAGTCTCTTAGGTGCACTCTGCAATACATGGCTTGCTGGGAACCTAAACCATTCCTTTGTATCTCTTTTTATCCTGTACTGCAGTAATTGAGCTTGATCCTGTTTTTCTGCTGTTTTTACCCCCAGGAGCTCTTACAGGGAACACCCTTAAAAACCAAGCTCTCTCTCTGTCAATGTTTCTTGCAAAGTGGAAAGCCCTTTTAACAGGAGAGTCTTCTCTTGGCCTGAAAAAGATGTTTTCTTTTTCCTCTGAAACTGAAATAACTGTTATGTTCAGTTTTAAATTACAACATTTTTTTTTTTTTTGCAGTTGGAATAGGCATAGGAAAACTTAAAGGTATTTTTGGAAGGAAAAATAATACTTTAACAAATGCAAGATGCTTCTATCATCCATGACCCAACAACCTAAGCCTGCCAAAAAAAAAAAAAAAAAAAAAAAAAAAAAAAAAANAAAAAAAAAAAAAAAAAAAAAAAAAGTATCTATCCTTAGTGACATTACTGAGGTATTGGAGAGCAGTGTTTTGCAGAGGACAGAAATAACTACCTTTCCTTATTTTAGTGACATTTGAGGACAAAAGGAAAGCCAACTATGAGAGAGGAAATATGGAGCTGGAAAAACGCCGTCAGGTCCTGCTTGAGCAGCAGCAGAGAGAGGCTGAACGCAAGGCTCAGAAAGAAAGGGAAGAACGGGAGCGAAGAGAGAGGGAACGTCAGGAACAGGAACGGAAAAAACAACTGGAAATGGAAAGGCAGCTGGAGAGGCAACGGGAGCTGGAAAGGCAAAGGGAAGAGGAACGGAGGAAAGAAATAGAAAGGCGGGAGGTTGTTTTCTTGAAATTATTTTTTGATGCTTTAAGGAATATGTACATACACATAGTATCCACTTGACTGAGCACTCGGGATTGGAATGCTGGCCTAATTTCTGGCCCTTCACATGGCCATTGGCAGGTTGTCTTGGAGAGAGACCATTGCTTCTGTCTGAAAACATTGTGTCTGTTATAAATCAGTCCTGTTGATGATTTTCAGATGCTTTATAGAACAGATGATATTTTCTTGTACAGATTTCTCGGATTTATGCAAATATCTGTATACCAAACAAGATTGTACTGAATTCATAACAAATAATGTTTTGACAGTTGAACTTGAGACAGATTTGCTTCTGCTTGGTGTCTCGACCCATACGTAAGACTTGCATATTTTCTGTAGGTCTGTGACATGCTCAAAGGAGGTTATGAGTAATATCTGTTAATGTGCTCATTTTGGGGCTGTATTCTAAGATGAAGAGATTTTCTCCCCAGACTTCATAGCTTTTTCTCCATCCAGAGTTAGGAGCACAGCATGAAGAATCTTGGGGGATCCCACGATTCATTCTCTGATGCTGAAGTATATAAGAGCACTTTACAAAAGACAAAATGCTGCAGTGCCATTATGCTCTTCAGAAATAGAGTGCATTATGTTAAGTCCTGATCTCTGAGTTCTGCATCCCCATTGTAATTTAAGGTACTGTAAATCTTCTGCAGGCAGCAAAGCAAGAGCTTGAGCGCCAGCGGCGATTGGAATGGGAGAGGATTCGTCGCCAAGAACTTCTAAATCAACGTAACAGGGAACAAGAAGAAATTGTAAAGTTGACCTCTAAAAAGAAGAGCCTTAATCTTGAATTAGAAGCCCTGGTAAGACAGAAATTTCGATACACATCTTGAAATACATGAATGGATGAGCAACCTAGAGCAGATATTTTGTGTTGTTGTAAAGCACTGATCACGTAGTTGCCCACAGATTAAGTGGAGAAGTGTTGTGTGCTGTATGTGGTGGAATTTGTCTTTGCTTTCCTTCTAGACAGACAGACATCAGAAAATCTCAGGCAGATTGCAAGATATCAGGAGCAAAAACCAAATACGGAAAACTGAGCTGGAGGCTTTAGATAAGAAATATGACCAAGGAATTATGGAAGTCAAGCAACTACAACAACAGCTTCAGGTATGTGAATTTCTGTTAAGCTTGTAGGGTTTTTTACTTCTTACTCTGTTTCTGAAATGCTGTAATATATGCTCATAGGAAGGAATGGTGAATTGGTTTGATTATAGTGGAGAGAGGAAATCAACAAGGCCATCAGCTCTGTAGAGGTTTCTAGTTTTATTTGTGGTGGTAAAGAAATTATGACGTACTACAGCAAGGTGCTAGCTGAATGAGGACAGCAGTGAAAACCTCAGCTGTTCCTATGTGAGCCCATAATAGTGACTTCTCTTTAATTATGAATCCTTTTATGGCTCCAGACTCAAATTTTTATGAGGCGTGTTTGTCTGTATGCAGCCCAAGTTGGGTTTTGGGCTGAATTTACCCTGCTGCTCTTTTTTTCTCAGTTTGAATAGGAATACATTAATTATTTCAGATCAGTTGACTACCATAAATAATCCTCTAATACATTTTTATGTAATGCTCCTGTATGTCAGGGAAACTTTTCATTTTCCTGTGTCACAGAAGTTACTGTCTTAAGTTAGGCTTGGGACAATCAACTAAAATGTTCTCAGGATAGTATTTATACTTTTAGCATGTCTGGGGGTTTTGGGTTTTCCAGCTGTATTAATTTTTTTTCATCACCAAGCATTCTATTTTAATATTTATATTGAGAGTATAGAAGTAATTTTTCCCTCCACTTCATAATTATGAACTATGTTTGAAAATTCACCCAATTTTGCTTCCTGATGTATAAACAATATTAAACATTTGGTGTGTTTCCTTCTACAGGAGTATCAGAATAAACTAATCTATTTAGTTCCAGAAAAACAATTGTTAAGTGAAAGAATTAAAACTGCTCAACTTGAAAACCCTCAGAGTAAGTTCCTGCAAATGAATTCTCTTTGGTTTGTGTTGCTTGCTGTTCATCACCTGTATAAAAGGCTGAAGGATACAGCAGCATCAATTACACCCTCACTTTTATATCTTTTCAGTTAGTACCATCTTAGCATTGTTGCATCCATGTTCCATTGTTTTTGCCTTAAATAAGGAGCAAACATACATTTTTGCAAGAATACAACGATTTTACTCAAAACTTTATTTACACAGGCTATATATATAGCCTCCATGGACTATTAAATCTTGAGGTTTTTGGTAGTGTAAACTCAAGAGAGTTAATTTATGCAAAATTTACACTGGTCTTTGTATCACATCACACTAGAAGTTCCTATCTAGAGAATCTTGCAATTAAGTGGTCTGAAAAACAAACAAAAAACCCCTTACAAATTATTCTGTATTATTAAATGTAATGCCTGTATATCTAAGGTGTTGGGGACATTCCTTCTTTGCATTGTATACAAATAGAAAGGTAAATAAAGGAATTCTGTGAGGAAAGAGTTCAGGAATGTGTGTATATTAGGAAAAGAACAAAATAATTTGTGAAAACAGAAATCCATGTAGGCTTGCTTGTCTTTCCTTATGCAGGTACAGGAATCAGTTCAGTGAACAAGAAGTCACTAGAAAAGGAAGAATTATGCCAAAGACTTAGGGAACAACTAGATGCCCTTGAGAAAGAAACTGCTTCTAAACTTGCTGAAATGGATGCATTTAACAGTCAGCTTAAGGTATGTATGTTCCCTAAATACTTAGTCTTACACCAGTAAGCATCATCTATCTTTATTTCTCCATTCAGTCATAAAAAATTGGCAGCACTTCTACCAGCATTCAGGAAACCTTTCACGAAATTCTGATGTCAAATAAGAAAAAATCCTTGTGGTAAATCATGTAATAAAAATGCACTTAAAACTATTGCTAATTTTCTAAAATATTAACTCTTGCTAATCATTGCTTTGCATGAATCAACTGTTGCTCACTTTAAACTTTCACCTTTTTGAATCCATTCTGATTTAGAGTAGAAGTTTTTCAGGCCCTTACCACTTCTGTTCTGGTGGTACTGAGGTTATATTTGCTACAATTTTTTAATTACTTATTGAATTTTTTAACTTCTATTGAAAGGAATACAAAGTTTCATAGTACATTGTATAAGATCTGGTAGCAGACAGACTTACTGTCCTACAGTAAGCCTAGGTCACTTGCTTATATAGCAATTGCGAGATGTCGACCCCTGTCCCTGAAGGCATCTTTATTTGAAAGGCAACTCTTTACTGCCTAAAAATGCCTGCAGCTGAGGCCAAGTAGCATGCATCCACTTAACTTTATTTACTGGCTTACTCCTACTGGCACTGATAGGAACTTTATTCTTTACTAATGGATTTATGCTGGGCCAGCGTGAGGACTCTACACTGTCCAGTACAAAGAACACAAGGAAAAAAATGTAAATGCTGCACAAGGAGTTCCTTTTCTTTTTAAAAAATGGCTCCATATAGCTTGAATTTTTACTTACATGTTTGTTGCATGGCTTGCTGTGTTCAGTGGCTGCATCTACCATTTAGTCTTCCCTAAAATGTGTTTTTCAAAATACAGTGCAAAGATTAATTGGCTTTTTATCTGCCTTATCTTACAGTGTGAGAATATGGATGATTCTGTTCTTCAGTGCCTTTTGTCTCTGCTAAGCTGTCTCAACAACCTCTTCCTCTTACTTAAGGTTATTTTCTAATCTTTAGCTCTTTTGGTTTTTAATTATTTTGCAAGTTTTCTCTGCTTACCCTTTCTGTTTGGATGTGCAACGATAAAGAAAAGCAATAGGCTCTTTTTCGTTCTGCTAGCATTTACATCCTCTTAAAGTTTTCTTACCTGCTTAGAAAAATACTTATAGCCATTTTATGTATTAACAGACATTTCACTCAGTTGTTTTACCTAGAGATTTTTCTTTTTAGTTTTGGTAACATCAACCAAAAAATGCTCTTAGGTGGAAACAGTGTCTTCTCCCACCTTTCCTTCTGTTGTCTCGCTTTGCCTGTATCCCTAAATCTTAAGCTGTGAGTCAGGTTTATCAATTCTTCTTCAAGTTTAAGAAGCTAGAAATAGCAGCAGTACCCAGAATATGACATACAACATAGGAAACACAATGCTATTAAGCCTCCAGATTAACCCAGTACTAAAACCTACTTGCTGTTTTCCCTCAAGACTGCTTTTGTCTGCTGGGGTCAAAAATCTGACTGGGAGTTTTTTTCCTCATGAATTATTCTCAGATTTATTTAACTGACCTTTCAGTCGAAGACACAGGAGTTTTTATAATGCAGTTTTGTTCCATAGTGATCCTCAATTTCTATGCGAAATGAGAAAAAAATGTTTTCAGTGAATATGTTTGGGTGAAAATAGTAGTCAATTGTTCTGTTTCCTTTGTTGCTACAGAGAATTTCACTGACACAGAAATCTTATGTTGCCCTTTTCATATAAATAGCACAGTATCTCTGTGGCAAAATGGTAGTGGGAGCAGATCATTCTGAATTGCTTTGTTTGCATTTAGGAGATTAGATATGAAAAGTCAGGGTGTACCTTTTGATTTGTTCAGTCTGTATCAACAGGATTTCTAAGGAAAAATAATGTAGTATCCTACAGATGTTTTGTAACATGGTAATGAAATTCTTTTGTTGATTCTTTTTCTGTAAATTTAACTGTCTAAAAGATTCACACTGTTTTTCTGCTGTGAAAAAGCTTGTTGTCACAGGGAAATGGAAAAGGAATTGAAGGATGTGTTTGAAAAACAAAAAGTAATATTGTTAAGTTAACAAATACAGGAAAACTCCAGTCTGAGTCTTTAGGCTACAGCTTCCCACAGTGATAAACTTGCTGGATATTTTTAGAATTTTTTTCTGATTTAAATATGGGATTGATCATTCAGACAGTATTGCACAGGTAGACACCCTACTGAAGGGATGTCTCCTGATCTTTGTGGTTGTTGTGTTGGCTTTCAGTTGAAGTCTCCCACCTCAGCAAATGTATCTTCTAGTTATTTAAAATATGCTTCATTGCTTTCTGTGTTCTTAGATAACGTTGTGTTTGAACACTCAGTTTTATATCTTCCCTTCTCCTCTGCTGCATTTGCCATTTCCAGCAGGTGTATGACTGGAAGGGCTTTTCTAAAGCTGAAGTTACATCAAAGGTTTTGCATATCTTCCANGAATGTAAATGCAAAGAAAACAGAACTTGTGGTACTTTAGCCTTCCAAGTAAATTCTTCTCACTTACTGTTGTAGCAGTGGTATGTTTCCAACTTGAAAAATTACATTTGTATTAAACAAGACTATATTTAAGTAATGGCTTGGAGTTGTTTGACAAGGAATATAAAGATGATTTTTTTTTTCTTCAGGAGACAATGTATTTTATTGTCTGTTATCTTTACTGTGGTTAACCTGTTAAACTCTTGCATTGTATGTGTCCTTATTAGCCTGTTGTAGTTACTTTTCTCCTTCAATACCTGCATAGTGTCTTTGGAGCAAGAACAGTTTTCTTACCTTCATACCTGTTTCTTAGAATGGTGGGGCTCCAACAGATCTTCAGCTGTATCAAAAGGGTAATGTTTTCTTATCCTTTCAGGCAATGCAGTTGGTATCTCGGAGCCTTGGAATTCAGCTGCCTTGGTAAATTACAAAGCTTTATATCCATTTGAAGCAAGGAATCATGATGAGATGAGCTTTAATACTGGGGATGTAATTCAGGTAAGATTTGCCATTGCATTTTAATTGCAAAAACCCAGCTCCACTTTCCTAGATTTAAGATACACCAAGGCCTTAAATGTAAAAAATGGTATTTTGATATATTTTAAAGCATAATCAAAATTAAAATTTGATAATGTATTTTTTAATATGTAAAATTAGGATTCTTTCAGCTAAAAGCTTTCTTTGTTTCTTAGCAATCCTAGAGATGTTGAGACTCTCTTTAGAATATCAGTAGTGAAGACTTAACATAAACTTTCTGAAATAATTTCATAGAATCATAGAATCATAGAATTAGCCGGGTTGGAAGGGACCTCAGAGATCATCTAGTCCAACCCTTGACCCACCGGAGCAGTTGCTAGAATTTGATCAGGAATGATGTAGTTCCTGCAGTTTGGACGTGCAGGTTTTCTTTTAAGTGTCTACATGAAATATATGTAGAAAATAGAGACATGAAAGGCTATGTAAAATGACAAAATTATTAATGCTATTTAAGTTCAAATGAAACAAACTACTTATGTAATAAGTAAATAGGAAAGGTTCTTCTGAATCATGGTACTGTTTTCTAATATATCATTAACATAGACTTCTGCCTCCTGCTGTCTGGTTGTTTATTAATGCTCCCTCAGGCACTTATCTGCAGTATTTGTTCTTTGTCTGTTCTTTGTAATACTTTCCTGGAGTTGAATATGCTATCTGCAGGACCATAAATAGGAAATATCTTCCAGCTTCTCAGTTGGAGCCTCTGCTGTTGTGTGTAACACCACTTTTAAAAGCATGTGCATTCTGGTGGGCTTGTAAAAAATTGAATGACAATTTAATGGTGCTATGTCATTTATTTGTTGTTTTCATGCCAATGAAGTGTGGCGAAGGGAACAAGATCAACAGGTTTTGTTTTGACTTCCTTCTCAGATATAAATAACCATGTCATTTTACTACTGGTAACTTATTTTAAAAATAGAGTATCAGCCACCACCTCTTCTGTATACCCAAACCTCAACTAAGCTAACTAGCTTGAGTGTTTTATGAGCTGCTTATTTTTAGCTAAGTTTGAAGAAGAATGCTGCTAATTTGCAGCATAATGGAAGATTCAATATTACTTAATCATATAGTAAATAGTGTTTTGGAGCTGGTCAAGTGCCACAGTTAATTTTAACTGCAAGCAGAACTGCAGCAGTTTTCGTGCACAGGAAGCTCACCAGCCACTGCCTTTTGGCTGCGTATTTGGCATCGTAATTTTTAACAATCCAGGGTGGCTCCAGGGTATGATACGTGGTCCCCAGTGTGCATGTTTGGGGCCTGTTTGAAGGAATATAATGTCTTTGAGGCCTGTCTCTACCTGTGCCTAAAAACTACTGCATAATCGCCCTGCTTCTTGAATAGCACAAAATCGGCTGAATTTTGAAAGGGAAGAGAATGAAAATGCTGATCTGTGTATGAGAGCTGCTCACACTGTTCAACTCAGAGTGCCAGCAGGTGCTGACACACTAGATACCCTCTTTGTTTCACACTACTGATTTTTTTCTTTGTATCTATTTTCCTGTNAGAGTCAGGTTTTATATCTTCCCTTCTCCTCTGCTGCATTTGCCATTTCCAGCAGGTGTATGACTGGAAGGGCTTTTCTAAAGCTGAAGTTACATCAAAGGTTTTGCATATCTTCCAGATACTTTTATACTTTTATTTATTTGACTTCCTTTACAGTGATCTTCAAGGACTATTAATAGCTTAATATTACTCTGTCCATTTGTATTAAAACTTGGTTCACAAAGCATTAAGATGCCTGGATGCTTTTCTGGAAAGATTGGCTTTATTCCTTTTGATGTACTGTGTTGTATTTCCTCACTAGGACCTCAGAGAAAGTTACAGTACACAGCAGTTAGCCTTGGAGCAGCTCCACAGGATCAAACAGGACAAAATAAAAGAGGTAGAAAAAAGAAGAACTGATCTTGCACAGAAAAAGCGTCTGGAGGATGAGGCTACAAGGTACCATGTCTGAGTGTATCAACCATTGCAGTTGTTACAGAAAAATAGTGCTGTGGTGACTCTAAGACACTGACTGTAGTAAGCAGGAGGTCTAATCAGTAGAAATCCATCCTAGTAAATTGCTTTAGAGAAAATGTTTTATATGGAGTACCACTGACATAAGATGGTTTGAATTTTGTTTCAAATCTGTTTAGTTTTTTTAATTATTTTTTTCTGATCAACCAAATAGGGGCTCCTGCTGAGAAGATCTTTAGCTCCTTTAGTAGATAATACTCACACAGTTAAAAGACCTTAATTTTTCTGCCCTGTTTTTCTGGCCTTTGAAATACCTGATCTATTGCCTTAAAAGCACTTCTGACTGAGTAGAGACTGGTGTTTTGTCATCTATATCCAGGCAGTTGTGAGATTGATACTCTAAGACAATAGGAGTGGCTGCATTGACTGGTTAATTACTATGTTAATCTTGAAAGCTGAATGAGTGAGCAAGCTTTCAGTTTTAAATTTGGTTCCTTTTTTGGGAGGACAGTGACAAAACTCATATATATGTCTGAGAGGATCATCCTTTCACATACTTGGTACTGGTTTTCCTCAGCCCAGCTTTGTATCAAGCACTGAGACTTTGACTGTTCTCAGCCCTTGGTTTCTCATGATCTTGTTTGCAACTGGTTGAGATTTCTTTTGTTTCACTGGTTAAAAAATCATAGTTTCTAGTGTTTGATTTTCTACCTCCAGATCTTCTGCTGTCAGCTGCCTGTTGTGCTTAGCAACCCTGGATTGAAAAAGTGCCAAGGAGAGGGTGGATGGGTGCTCTTGGTGGGCAGTCCTCAGCTCTGGAGTTGCTTTGCTGAGCTAGTTTTGGCTTCTCATTCAAAAAATTGCTGTGTTTTGTCTTTGTAATTTGAGAAAAATTTTCTTTTTCAATACTTCCTGTTTACGTTGACTGTTTTTAATGAAGCAGAGCTAGTGACCTGGACGTATATGTGATTCATGGTCTTGGCTCATGGCAACATTTTTGTACAACAGTGTGATGGAGTTTCATAACATCTGTGAGAGTTCCTCTAAGAGAACCACATGTAGGGTGATGTCCCATTAATTTTCCTCTTGAATATATACATCTGGTAGAGTAGCAGTGTTACTGCACAGCTCCTACAAGATTCCATCATGTGCTTGAAAATAATAAAATGGCCATTAGTTGAGTGGACCTCCCACAGTGACTTGATGCAGCAGTCTCCTCTAGTCATTGTCTCTCCTCAACACTCTTTTTAGAAGGTGGCCTAAAGGGTTAGGTCTGCTCTTTCCAGACCACAGGTCTCAACAGCTAGATTATTATGAGTTAAGTTTGTTAAGTTGAATGGTAACTTGTTTGGAGAGATGAGGCACAGGATGAAATCTGAATAATTTCAAAGAATTCCAGTCAGATTTCTAGATTTTGTCTGCTGAAGAGTGTGGCCGTGGTGGGGATAAGAGCACTGAATGGGTTACAACTACTGAAGGCAAAAAATAAAAGCAACAGAGATCAGTATTGGTATGTGTGTACCAGAGTGAAATTTTGTTATTAATCTGTTTGGAAATCTTAGCTTCCAGTTGTGGGATTTGGATACTACCTTGATGGAAAGTATAAACTCACCTTTATAAACTCAACCTTGTTCAGTTATCAGTTAATTTCTTGCTTATCAGGATGCAGGTGAGCAGAAAGGTGGGGGCACAGCATAAGTAAACACGTGGCAGTGTATCTATACCAAAATTTTTATTCTGCTTGTTACTTAGACATGAAGTAGTTGTGTTAAGACAAAGCATGGTCTCCTGTGAAGGACCTTATTGCCCAGAGAGAGGAGGACTTGGTGCCATAGGCTCAATTTTACTTAAAAGTGTGTTGGATTACTCTGAACACAAACCTCCCTCCCACTCCTCTCTCATTGCTTTCTTTCAGAAATGCAAAACGGGAGAAGGAGAATCGATGGCAGGAAAATATCCGAAGGGAAGAGGAAGAGAAGAAGAAGCGATTGGAGGAAGAGAGAATGCAGGAAAAAGTTCAAGAGAAGCTGAAAGCTGAAGAAGCAGTTGCTATGATGAGAGAAAGGGAAAATAAACAGCTTCATATAGAGGAGGAGAACAATAGGCAAACCATGATCTTGAAGGAAACAGAACAACAAAGGCAGAGGCAACTGGAAGAAGACAGAAGAAAGCAAGAAAAAATTGCAAAAGAAGCTGAGGTGAGGCATAAGCAGAACGAAGAAATGAAGAAGATAAAAGAAGTGACCAGCTCTCAAGAGGCGGAGAAACGCACTTCTAAATTAAACATAAGTGAGAAGTTTGCAGATCTGTTGAAACCAATAGAGGGTAAAAGTCTTAAGCCACCCTGGAAAAATGAAGGTAATCTGTTAGATTTTTGCTTTACTGGTTCTTATTTTCCTTTTTCTTATTTAATGTTACATTGTTTAATTCTTTAGCAGTATTATTGTCAGTGTAACACAATGGCAGACTTATTGGCTAAATATTATTACAAAAACTCAACACTGTTTCATGTCTTCAGTAAAATATAAATAATCTTTTCAACTTAGGTTATTTTTATGAGTTTTCAGCACCTATGACTGTTGATAAATGGCCAGCAAATCCCAGGTGATGGAAACAGTAATATTTTAGCTTTTTCCTAAGGCTTGTACTTTCTTTCATTAAAGCAGAATGCTGCTGTGGGAGAATTTTCTTCAGTGCTGAATGGATGAGCATGTAATAATGAAATGATTTATTAACATTTAAACCTAGTTTATTTCTGCATTACTTAACGCCTCATTAAAAAAACAAAGAATCTAACTCTAGCTGTGGGACTTTGAAAAATAGTGTTTTGACAATCATTTTGCTAAGGGCAGTTTTGCTTAGTTCCATTCTTCATTAGTTCTTGTCTGTTTTTATGAGCCACTTTTGTCACTGAGTTCAGCAAGAACCAAATTAAAACAGTGCTAAAAGGTATTTGCACACCTCAGCTATACTTTGTAAACCATTCACTGTTAGCAACATCAGTTGCAGACTTGAAGAATGTAAATGCAAAGAAAACAGAACTTGTGGTACTTTAGCCTTCCAAGTAAATTCTTCTCACTTACTGTTGTAGCAGTGGTATGTTTCCAACTTGAAAAATTACATTTGTATTAAACAAGACTATATTTAAGTAATGGCTTGGAGTTGTTTGACAAGGAATATAAAGATGATTTTTTTTTTTTTTTCCTCAGGAGACAATGTATTTTATTGTCTGTTATCTTTACTGTGGTTAACTTGTTAAACTCTTGCATTGTATGTGTCCTTATTAGCCTGTTGTAGTTACTTTTCTCCTTCAATACCTGCATAGTGTCTTTGGAGCAAGAACAGTTTTCTTACCTTCATACCTGTTTCTTAGAATGGTGGGGCTCCAACAGATCTTCAGCTGTATCAAAAGGGTAATGTTTTCTTATCCTTTCAGGCAATGCAGTTGGTATCTCAGAGCCTTGGAATTCAGCTGCCTTGGTAAATTACAGAGCTTTATATCCATTTGAAGCAAGGAATCATGATGAGATGAGCTTTAATACTGGGGATGTAATTCAGGTAAGGTTTGCCATTGCATTTTAATTGCAAAAACCCAGCTCCACTTTCCTAGATTTAAGCTACACCAAGGCCTTAAATGTCAAAAATGGTATTTTGGTATATTTTAAAACATACTCAAAATTAAAATTTGATAATGTATTTTTTAATATGTAAAATTGGGATTCTTTCAGCTAAAAGCTTTCTTTGTTTCTTAGCAATCCTAGAGATGTTGAGACTCTCTTTAGAACATCAGTAGTGAACACTTAACATAAACTTTCTGAAATAATTTGATCAGGAATGATGTAGTTCCTGCAGTTTGGACATGTGCAGGTTTTCTTTTAAGTGTCTACATGAAATATATGTAGAAAATAGAGACATGAAAGGCTATGTAAAATGACAAAATTAGTAATGCTATTTAAATTCAAATGAAACAAACTACTTATGTAACAAGTAAATAGGAAAGGTTCTTCTGAATCATAGTACTGTTTTCTAATGTATCATTAACATAGACTTCTGCCTCCTGCTGGCTGGTTGTTTATTAATGCTCCCTCAGGCACTTATCTGCAGTATTTGTTCTTTGTTCTTTGTAATACTTTCCTGGAGTAGAATATGCTATCTGCAGGACCATAAATAGGAAATATCTTCCAGCTTCTCAGTTGGAGCCTGTGCTGTTGTGTGTAACACCACTTTTAAAAAGCATGTGCATTCTGGTGGGCTTGTAAAAAATTGAATGACAAATTAATGGTAATACCATTAATACATCTGTATCTAATATATGAATGTACATGGGGTTCCTCCTCATTCAGGCAATAAGCAATATAGGTAGGTGGTAAGGGAGAATTTATAAAGCAAGATGGTACAAAATACTTAAACACTGAACCATTACCCTTAAGTTTAAGGGTGCTATGTCATTTATTTGTTGCTTTCATGCCAATGAAGTGTGGCGAAGGGAACAAGATCAACAGGTTTTGTTTTGACTTCCTTCTCAGATATAAATAACCATGTCATTTTACTACTGGTAACTTATTTTAAAAATAGAGTATCAGCCACCACCTCTTCTGTATACCCAAACCTCAGCTAAGCTAACTAGCTGTAGTGTTTTATGAGCTGCTTATTTTTAGCTAATTTTGAAGAAGAATGCTGCTAATTTGCAGCATAATGGAAGATTCAATATTACTTAATCATATAGTAAATAGTGTTTTGGAGCTGGTCAAGTGCCACAGTTAATTCTAACTGCAAGCAGAACTGCAGCAGTTTTCGTGCACAGGAAGCTCACCAGCCACTGCCTTTTGGCTGCGTATTTGGCATCGTAATTTTTAACAATCCAGGGTGGCTCCAGGGTATGATACGTGGTCCCCAGTGTGCATGTTTGGGGCCTGTTTGAAGGAATATAATGTCTTTGAGGCCTGTCTCTACCTGTGCCTAAAAACTACTGCATAATCGCCCTGCTTCTTGAATAGCACAAAATCGGCTGAATTTTGAAAGGGAAGAGAATGAAAATGCTGATCTGTGTATGAGAGCTGCTCACACTGTTCAACTCAGAGTGCCAGCAGGTGCTGACACACTAGATACCCTCTTTGTTTCACACTACTGATTTTTTTCTTTGTATCTATTTTCCTGTCTGTAGGTTGATGAAAAAACTGTGGGAGAGCCTGGTTGGCTTTATGGGAGTTTTCAAGGACAATTTGGTTGGTTCCCATGCAATTATGTAGAAAAAATACCAGAAGGAGAAAAATGTTTATCTCCTAAGAAGGCCTTACTTCCTCCTACAGTATCTTTATCTACTACCTCAGCTGCTTCAGAGTGAGTTTTTGTTACGTTTGTGTTAAAATGGCTTTTTCTGAATTTAGCTAATGTGCTACAGCACACTTAATGTGCTGTACAGTTTCATGGAGTGTTTATTTTTAAAATGGAAATGCAGAAAACTGAATGAAGAACCTACCTGAAAGTTTTAACTTGGATATTTTAAGCATTTGATAGTCTGCTTCACATTGCGTGGGAGATCTGTTTTATGTATGTTACACACAGATCAAAAAAGGTCTGCTTGAGGTACTATTTAAATAAAAATTCTGATTTGTTAAAAATGCCTGTGTTCAATTTGCAGACCACTTTCAACAAGTAAATCTGCAGAAGAATCTGAGTACCAAAACATACCCTTTTCTAGCCTGAATGTTAATACAGCATGGCAACAGAAATCAGCTTTTACTCGCACTGTGTCCCCTGGATCTGTTTCGCCCATTCATGGACAGGTATCTTGTGTGAGCACAGAGAATTTGATGTATTTTAGGTTCATGTTAATGAAACTGATTTAAAGATAAACCAAAACAAACCACAACTTTTCTAATACTGAATGCACTGAACAGACTAGAGGATAAAGAAACCAGTGTGGATGCTTCACTAGTGTGCATTGAGCTAATCCAGTATGTTTCCAGGGACCATTAATCAAGAAGATTCATGCAGTCTGTTTCATAATTCTAAAATAATTTTCCCCTGTAATTAAACACACAAGATATTTCTCACAATGAGAAACAGAGTTGAGAGATTATTTATCACTAAGCAGCTTGTATGCATCAATGTAAAGAAAATACTCAGCCATAACTTAAGAATGAAGTTGCTTAAAATTCAGTAAAAGATAAATCAGTGTTTGGTGTTTTTTTAAGTTTTGCACCAGTTTAAGTTGATGTGGTCAATCAACTTCTCTATTTCTGTCTCAACAGGGGCAGCCTGTCGAGAACTTAAAAGCACAAGCACTTTGCTCTTGGACTGCAAAAAAAGATAACCACTTGAATTTTTCAAAAAATGATATCATTACTGTCCTGGAGCAGCAGGAAAACTGGTGGTTTGGGGAGGTACATGGAGGAAGGGGTTGGTTTCCAAAATCTTATGTAAAGCTCTTACCTGGGAGTGAAATCAAGAAAGAGGAGTAAGTGCAACTTCTATTTTTGTTTTATTCAGCAGTTTGCAAAAAGAGGTGGTGTAGAGACCAAAATTCTCACCATGCTCTGAAGTGCAGAATGTAAATACTGTTTACAGCTTACACCATGCTTTTTCAGGCTCTTATTGTTTCACTCTGGCAAGGTAACTAAGGGTAGGTTAACTACTGTGTAAATAGACAGTCTTCCAGGGCTGAGCACTGTGAATAATCAGTGGTGTTTGATTATTCATCAAGTCCCAGACTTTGCTTTGGTTCATTACCAAGTCAGCTCAGAATGCAGTGTTCTTGCATTCTGTCTCTGAAGGTGCCAGTTTCTAAGTGCCCTACAAATAATTGTAAGCTGACAAGGCACAGCTTACAGAAGTAGTGTGGTTTTCTTTATTTGAAAAGATCATTATGTCTGTTCTGGCACTGCAAGGTAACTGGTCGGGTAATAAGTCAAAGTCTGTTTGCTGATGAGGTGGCTGAACCATTGTGTGTCAGTTGTTCTTTTCATGCATTATTCTTAGAAGTTTTCTAGAATGTGAGAGTTTAGGCAAAATTTTTAATTGGTACTTCCTTTGCGTAGCATAATTTGGGAATATATATACATCTATATCTATAGATACATCTATAGATATATAGGTTGTGTTTGTGGGGTTTTTTTTAAAGTGGTGTGCTCTTGGCAATGTCATTGTTTGACAGTCAGGGAAGTCTTTGCAGTCAATTAGGATGCAATACTAACTTTGCCATAACCAAAGTGACTTTAATCTCATCCTAAGAAAAAGGCTTGTTCTTGATCAGCCTTCTTCTGGTTACTCAGATTTTTTTTTTTTTCTTTCTGCAGACCAGAAGCCATATATGCAGCTGTAAACAAAAAGCCCAATACACAGTCATATGCAGCAGGAGAGGGTAAGACCATGTGAAATGTGCCACTTAAAGATACAATCTTTTTCTGCTTAATAGCATGTGAATAATCTTAGTATGTGAAGAGTCTCTGAACAGACCTTTTAATGCTTGTCCAAAAGATATAGTGCAAATGCTGAGCTAGTGTTATGGGAATTCTGAAACTGGAACTTAATTATATCTTCTGTCTAATTCAGGTGGAGCAAAGGGTTTTGGTTTAGGTTTTAGGACTTCTGCCTGAGAATTAGGTTTTTTTCTGAAAACTTAAATATCTCATACCCATAAGCCAAGTTCTTTTCCATCTGTTCCCTATGGTATTATTGCTGCAGAGACAAATAGAATTTTTAACCTCTTGAATGTGGATTGTTCTCTTTTAATCAGTAAGGAGTAAAGAAAATAAATATTACTGGAGAAAAAATTGTGGGAAGCACTTTCTAAGGCTTTTAATCAAGTGTATCTCCATGCTTCCCCAATTATACTTTAATTCCACTTGTGCTTTTAATTTTTGCTGTGTTAATCAGATAGGAATGGTTCTAATCAGGTTTAGGTGTGGAATATACATGCTTGCTGTGAAACAAAGAGGTAAGGGGGAATACTTAATGCAAGAGATGAATTTTCAAGCTGTGGTCTAGAGGTCTCTGCTGATCCATAGTAGCTTTCCTGTGCCAAATTCACTTGTCTGCACAAAGTTGTCCCCCCTTAATTCAGAGTGTTAAGCATGAGTGAGATGTGGTAGCAATCAAGCAAGTGGGTGGGTTGAGTCACAAACTTGTGAAGACATGATCCATGTTATGAACACAGTGATGAACCCTGGTATCAAAGGTACCTTTATTTGCACCTGATGTACTTTTATCCTCCTATCTGAAGCTGTTCTTTCTCTCCTTCCTTATGTGTGCTATTTGCACAGAGTATGTTGCACTCTATTCATACTCAAGCTCTGAGCCTGGAGACCTGACGTTCATGGAAGGTGAGGAAATCCTAGTGACCCAGAAGGAAGGGGAATGGTGGACTGGGAGCATTGATGGCAGAACTGGAATCTTCCCCTCCAATTATGTCAGACCAAAGGNATCCACAAAAAGGGCCGGAAGGAGGACCCGGGAAACTACAGGCCCGTCAGCCTGACCTCAGTGCCTGGCAGGGTTATGGAGCAGATCATCCTCAGTGCAATCACACAGCACCTGCAGGATGGGCAAGGCATCAGACCCAGCCAGCACGGGTTTAGGAAGGGCAGGTCCTGCCTGACCAACCTGATCTCCTTTTATGATCAGGTGACCCGTCTGGTGGATGAGGGGAAGGCGGTGGATGTGGTCTACTTGGACTTCAGCAAAGCCTTTGACACCGTCCCCCATAGCATTCTCCTGAAAAAGCTGTCAGCGCACAGCTTGGACAGGAGCACCCTGTGCTGGGTTAGGAACTGGCTGGAGGGCCGGGCCCAGAGAGTGGTGGTGAACGGGGCTGCATCCAGTTGGCGGCCAGTCACTAGTGGTGTCCCCCAGGGATCAGTGTTGGGCCCAGTTCTGTTTAATATCTTTATAGACGACTTAGACGAAGGGATTGAGTCTATCATCAGCAAATTCGCTGATGACACCAAGCTGGGAGGAAGTGTGGACCAACTCGAAGGCAGGAGGACTCTGCAGAGGGACCTGGACAGACTAGAGAGCTGGGCCAACTCCAACGGGATGAAGTTCAACAAGGCCAAGTGCCGGGTCCTGCACTTTGGCCACAACAACCCCATGCAGCGCTACAGGCTGGGGACAGAATGGCTGGAGAGCAGCCAGGCAGAAAGGGACCTGGGAGTCTGCATTGACAAGAAACTGAACATGAGCCAGCAGTGTGCCCAGGTGGCCAAGAAGGCCAATGGCATCCTGGCCTGTATCAGAAACAGCATCACCAGCAGGTCCAAGGAGGTGATTCTTCCCCTGTACTCGGCGCTGGTTAGGCCACACCTCGAGTACTGTGTCCAGTTCTGGGCCCCCCAGTTTAAGAAGGATGTAGAGGTCCTGGAACAGGTCCAAAGGAGGGCAACCAGGCTGGTGAAGGGACTCGAGCACAGGCCCTATGAGGAGAGGCTGAGGGAGCTGGGGCTGTTCAGCCTGAAGAAGAGGAGGCTCAGGGGAGACCTCATTGCCGTCTACAACTACCTGAAGGGAGGCTGTAGCGAGGTGGGAGCTGGACTCTTTTCACAGACGACCTTCAACAAGACAAGAGGACACAGTCTTAAGTTGTGCCAGGGGAGGTTTAGGTTAGATGTTAGAAAGAATTTCTTCACGGAGAGGGTGATTAGGCTATGGAATGGACTGCCCGGTGAGGTGGTGGATTCTCCGTCCCTGGAGACATTTAAAAAAAGACTGGATGTGGCACTCAGTGCCATGGTCTAGCAACTGCTCCGGTGGGTCAAGGGTTGGACTAGATGATCTCTGAGGTCCCTTCCAACCCGGCTAATTCTATGATTCTATGATTCAAAGGTACCTTTATTTGCACCAGATGTACTTTTATCCTCCTATCTGAAGCTGTTCTTTCTCTCCTTCCTTATGTGTGCTGTTTGCACAGAGTATGTTGCACTCTATTCATACTCAAGCTCTGAGCCTGGAGACCTGACTTTCATGGAAGGTGAGGAAATCCTAGTGACCCAGAAGGAAGGGGAATGGTGGACTGGGAGCATTGATGGCAGAACTGGAATCTTCCCCTCCAATTATGTCAGACCAAAGGAGCAAGAAGTGAGTTCATATTCTGGGAATTAACACGTGATCCTTTCTCCCACTTTTATTATATTACTGATAGTGATATCTCTAGCTCTTAGATAGTGAGTTCAAGCAGAGCTTAATGTCCTTGACAGAAGACAAAAGCATGGGTAGCCTGAGTGCTAAATCAGTGCTCTAGTCACAGGGTCACCCTGCCTCGCTGTGCAGGATGGTATTTTGTTAAATATGGGCTCAAAATTGAAATCTCCAGGTGCTTCTCTGTACCCCTGCTTAAAGTTGGTGTAACCCCTACTGTTCTTATTGCATAATAAAAGATGATTGTTGTGTCTTTGTAGGTTTCTAGTAATGCTGGCAAAACTGGAACAATAAATAAGAAACCTGGTAAGTGTGTGACAACATTTTAACTTGTAGGACTGTTTCTTAAGTGACTGTAAGTGTTCAGGTTTGTAGGAGTGTTTTAGTGGTGGCTAATATGCTTAGCTCCAAGATACCTACCAGAGTATGTCTGTGGGTTTAGCCCTTACTGTAATGAAAAAATTAAAAATGCAATTAATATATTATCTTTTCAGAAATTGCTCAGGTTACTACTGCCTATGCTGCATCAGGAAGTGAACAGCTTAGTCTTGCTCCAGGACAACTAATACTGATTCTGAAGAAAAATGCTAGTGGATGGTGGCAAGGAGAGTTGCAGGTAGTTATTGAAAGAGAACTAAGTGTGACTTCATGAGTGGGAAGGAGGAGGTCATCTTGGGTTTATGTGAGGAAAAAAAAAATGTATAGTGTTCTAAAAGTTGGATAGAAGTTATTTGCACCTTGTATAAGTATTTGGGGAAAAAGGGTTATTCATTAAACCTTGGGTTTCTGGGGTTTTTTGTTTATTTTGTTGGTTGGGGAGGTTTGGTTAGAGAAAACAATAAAACTCTCAATGAATATGTGCATGGGAGGAGGAAGAGAGATGTTGACACTTAATGAATTAGTTAGGATTTAATAGACAAAACATTAAAACTGTAAAATAATTCTAGTGAAATAATCCTTACAAGTTGGAATTGGAAGCTAGTATATTGTAAAGCCTCATGTTTCCAGTTTTCTCCTTTCCCCACCTAGTGATGACTTTCTAGTCCCAAGGATTGAAGGCACATTCTTCTTAAATCATAGTTAGTCTTTTACTTTTGGAGCCACATGCATATTGTCCATACAGCCTTCATCTTTGCAACCAGTGCAAAAAGTTAACTCACTATCTTACAGTGTTTTCCTTACCATTTTCTTTAGCTGAATTTTAGCTGACTGGAGGTTAAACGTGTTGCTTCCAATACTGAATGCTGTTTCCAGTATTGGGATTGAAGAAAGCAACAGAAAGTTATACCCTCTTAATATTGCTTAACTGGCCTTTCCCAGGGTATTCTGTAGCTGCACACACTCTGTTCTGAGTAAATATTCTTGTTAACATCTTGGGAATGTTAACATCTGGGTGGAATGTTCATAGGGCAGAATTTCATCCCTACAATTAAATTGTGTGCTGAAGTCATTAGCTGCACTTGAAAATTTTGGAGTAATACACTTTGCAGAACGTGTTAAGGTGCAGCTTTATTTGAATTGGGTTGTTTTATCCTATAGCAAATCTTTTTTTCCTCTTGAGATCTATTTAGTTTTAGTTGGTGCTTAGAATCCTGACTTTTTGTCTTTTGTTGGCAAAACTGTGACCTATTTGTTCCTTGTTTTTCCAGTCTATAAACTGTTCTTTAATTGTGTAATAACTGTTTTAAACATTTACAGGCAAGAGGGAAAAAGAGACAGAAAGGCTGGTTTCCTGCCAGCCATGTGAAATTACTGGGTCCAAGCAGTGAAAGAACCACATCTGCTGCTCCCTCAGGTAGAAAAAAAAGACTTTGTATGTCATTTTAGAAAATTTTATGTAACTTTCTCAGTTATTCAGATTAGGTCTGAATTACATAACTAGCATAGTATTATGTCATTATTTAAAGGTCTGTTCAGAATCTGGGTCTTTTTACAGACATGTCCATTCATCTTTCCAAGAAAGGTAAATCCCACAATTTCTTAATAAAAACAGTTCTTTACAGGGTCCCTCACTTGCACATGCTGTTCTCTACATACCTTACAACAGAAAGATTCAGTCACACAAAGATGTTTATATCCAAAAATGGTAAGGATCAGCAGTCCATCTGTAGCAAGAGCACATTAATTTTGGTGAATGCACTGAAGAGCCACACTGATCTCATTTGGAAACTACACGTGCTAGAAAAATCTTACAGAAAACTAGCAGCCATTGACAAACACTTGGAATTACATGCACTGCTTCTTATTAGGAGCAGCAAATTTCCACTAGATTTTTCTGTTTGAATGACTGGATACAAACAATATTATTTCAAAGAAAAGGAGCTTTTTTGGTTCTGCATGCTCAAATTCTGCTTTTCTTTACAGTTATGCTTTACTTATACAACAGTTTCCTGAGTATTACAGAACGAAACTTCTCTTTGACTAAACTAGCAGCTCATGATTAGCTAACATGCGTTTCCTATTCCTTTGCCACATTTTTTTCACAGTTATCAGCTATAAGATAGTCCAATCAACTTTCTGCTCTGAGCTGGTAAAAGAAGTAGAAGCACACTTGATTATATTTTTAAATGTTTAGAAGGTTAATATATACTATACCAGCTGAATGTGTTTTCTGTATAAGCACTTAGATACATAAAGTGTAAATAAAGATTACTGCCTGGCTCAAAAAAAAAAAAAAAAAAAAAAAAAAAGTAAAAGAAAAGGGAGGACAGTTCCACATCAAGAGAAGGTCATGGTATATGTGACATTATCTTAATACTTGTGCAACAGTGTTCTGCTCTTTCTGTTTATTCCTTACAGTGTGTCAGGTGATAGCAATGTACGATTACATGGCAAACAATGAAGATGAGCTCAGTTTCTCCAAGGGGCAGCTGATTAATGTGTTGAACAAAGATGATGCTGACTGGTGGCAAGGAGAAATCAATGGTGTGACAGGTCTCTTCCCCTCAAACTACGTGAAGATGACCACAGATTCTGATCCAAGTCAGCAGTGTAAGCAACTTCTGTTTTTTATTAATTTCCCTTCATTATTTCAAAGATGCATTTCTAATTTTCTGTGTTGTGTTTGGAATTTGGAGCTGAATCAGCTGAATTTATTTGTACTTTAAATACTCTTTCTTTAGATACTTTACTATAGTATTTACTATAGTATTCAAGTACTTCAAATACTTTTCTGTTGAACCTGCAGAGAGCCAGCATGTTATCAGCCAGATCCTAGGTAATAGTAGAGTCCTAGGTTGAGCTAAAAATACTAGATTTAGTAGGTGTTCCCTAGCATTTAAGATGCTGATGTTTGATATATGACACAGTCTGAGAGTCAGTGCAGGCATACTATACTCAATGAGAGAACTTCCTTCTGTCTCATGAAATAGAAAACAAAACTCAGTCTTAAAAGGTGATTACATTTAATCTTTCAATTCAGTAAAAACAACCACAGAAAGGCTAGGAAAAAGATTCTGGCACTGGTAAGTCCTCTAGCCTATGGCAAATACATGTGTTCTGGCCCCTAGTGATCTTGCTTCCATCCAATTCTGATAAAAAATGTATTTTAAAACATGGTAAGCTGAAAAGTGTAAGCAGCAAACTGGAAACCAAATGCTAGAATATATACCATGTGCTCAAAAATTTCTCTGCCTTTTTCCATGCAAACACAGTAAAGGTTTCTGGTCCACACACACACACACTCTGGGGTTTTTTGTGGCCACTCTCCCCAAAGAAAGTTACCACCATTTTTACTCCCTCCACTTTTCATCCTGGAGCCATTATTTGTGGTTTCCTTAGCCTAAAGAGACACATCCAGAAGTCTGGTTAAGGCTGACTCTTAATTGCCTGTACTGAGAGTGTGGACCAGTGATTTGATCAGCACAGTTGCTTTGTTTCAGAACAATTCACAGACTTGGTAATGAAGGTACAATTGGGATTGAAAGGTTAAAATAATTAACTCTGGGTAGCTTGTTTATGGTACCTGGGCAAAAATACAGTATTCACCCTTCTTCTGGATTTCTTTTTAGCTAAATTACATCATCTGTGCTTGCATTTTTAGCAACACATTGATTACTTTTAAAATTTTTTTTTTATATATATATTGCTCTGGCTGGTGTGACTGTGTTGTCAAACACCTTCTGGTTAATGGTTGGACTAGATGATCTTTTCTAGCCAAGGTAATTCAGTGATTGTTAGGTTCAGCATTTAGGTTGAACTTAACATTCTTTTGATTACATATCTCTAATTCATTAAAATGAAACCTTGGAAGTTTTGTTTTGTTTTTTATACGTAGAGACAAAAATCTTAATTTTGAAAAAGTAGCATAGACCAAATCCTGATGGGCTATAAAATGAAGATTCTGGCTGAGTAAGAAACTGTCTGATTTTCAATTGAGATACTAGCTTATCACAATGTGTGTCCATTTTGGGTTATGTAGCTGAATACAGTAAGTGGCAGATGACTATATAAACCACTGATTTTCAGCAAAATGGTGTAATTGGAAGCATTTGATATTAAGTTTTTCTCATTGCCAGCTGATATGTCATTAGGCTGTCTTTTTCTCAGATTTCATTGTTGTGGAGTAAGAATATTTCCACCCACATGAAACTGTGGCTGTGTGAACAGAATTGTTCTTCTAAAATATGTGGACAGAAATCAGCCAGTGGCAGTCAGCAAAGAGCAGATGTGCACCAGGTCATCTGTTCATAGAATCAGAGAAAGAGTTCTGAGATAAGTCTGTTTTCTATAAAGCATATCTACTGGTGTTTAATTAAGAAAATTACATATTGTTGATTATTTTTTTTTTAATTCTCAGAATATTTCGATTAAGCTTCTTTAGATATCAGTCTTGTGCTGGGATTCGCCACTCTTTTGTGGTGTGAAAACATTTATATTTGGAAACTTTATAAAGATTCCTTAAAACCAGCACAGCTCTTTAGCTCAAGTGCAGCATTGTGCAAATAGTGTTACACAGATTTCAGCTGTGCTGTGCTACTATGGTGTGAAGTCTGAGCTAGTAAGTTATGTTGACACTAAGCTTGTGCTCTACAGTTCTTCTGTAACCAGAGAAATACTTAAATCTGATTGAACTTTCAAACATGCTTGGATTTCCTTAAGACTTTTTTTGCTATTATTTAAATATGTTGCAGAAACTATCACTAATATTCCTGAAAAATCATTAAGGAATTGACCTACAGAAATGTTGATGAGGGGGACCAGCCTGGAGATAAAAAAAGAGAATTTTTAAAATGCATTATTATAATTTAAAGAATTGTTAACCTGAGTATCGTAGAAGAATAGCAGTTTCTCCCCCTGGCTCTTCTAGTCAGTCAAATGTAGTGGTATTTGAAAGGCACATTTGCTTTAGTCAGATAGGGTTGCAGGCTAGGAAAACTGCTTTTCCTTCAAATTAAAACTCCACTATATGGCCCACCTTTGTACCCAGAGTCTTTTCTGGGGTTCACTAGTTATAGCTAAACAGAGTTGGTGAGATGTTTCTTCTGTTAGGTTGCTGAAATAGCTCTCTGGACTGAAAAAGCTGTGCTGACAAGATCACCTTTCCTGTTGGTGTAGGTGCACATCCTGGCATAGGGTCTCTGCAAGGAAAAAAGTCAGTTAAGGGTGTCATAGATCTGTCAACAGGGCTCTTAAATACAACCAGGTCCTGGTGACTGCAGAACACAGAGTATCTGAGAGTCATGACCTCAGTGACCTTAGTGATGGTTAGTTTGACTTGTATTTTAATGATATTTTAACAGTCCTTGTTCTAATGTTTACACAGAAGCCATCATTAAGAGTAAATAAGATATGCAGGAAGTTTAAAAAAACAAATAGCTGTATATTGATGGTAAAGGAATTCACATAATCTCGTAATCATCTATTCATTGTTCAGTGCTTGCTCAACCATTCAGAGTCAGGTATTTTGTGTATTGCCAGTACCTGTCTAGGACAAGTCTTCCAGGCTGTCTTCCATTGTTCCCAACAGGTGTGTAAGGTGTGGTAGGCATTATACAGTTATCCCTTTACAATTCTTTCCTATGGCCTGGTCTGGAGATAATTTTGTCATTACAGCCAGCCCTCATCTCTCTAAATGGTTGTTTTTAGAATTTTTTTCTCTCTGTATCTCTTGGCTTTTTCAGTGAGGTAACTTTTTTTCACTTAGTTGTCTCATCCATGGGGCCTATCTGAACATTGTCCTTCTATTTTTTTTTTTGAGTTTTTTCCCACCTTTCATACCTCAGAAGCAAGACTGATGCTCCAGCTACATCTGCACACTGGGTTGCTGGATGTCTTATAGAACTATTAGTGAGGTGTTCATCACCCAGAGACATTCTTGCTGAGAGCTGGATAACTCAGCCAGGTGGACATATCTACACTCAGTGTGCAGAGGCTTCTGGTTCATCTTACCTGAGGTATCTCATCTCCCTTTGTTAGGCTGCTTTTCCACAGAACTGAATCTCGTACCAGTTCTTTCTACTCTAATGTATACACAGTTACTGCTTCAATTTTATTTTTTTTTCCCATAGCCCAGCATTACTGCAGTTCCTCAGGCATCTTAAGTTTCTCCTTCAGGTGCTCAGATGTGAGCTTCAGGTAGTCCCCATGGCCTGATCAGCACCTCCTTCCCCTATTTAAACCTCTCTGCTCTGCTCTGCTCTGGTTGCACTGGGAACAGATCCTCTCTCCATAGTCTGTTCTTGACATGCATATGACAGTGGTATGAATTTCCTTAATATCCAGACCTGACATTTTTACTAATACCACTAGTTGTAATTTTTTTTCCTCCCCAAACATTACTTGTATGTGTGACACATTAGAGACATGAGGCGAGTCCTGTCCTTTTAACAAGACTCTATTTCTGGAAGTTTTATCTACATGCACAAAAGATCATTAGTAATTCCTGTCCACCACTGCCTAAAGAATGAAACTGACTGATTATTAGGGGTCTTTCCAGTAAAAAAACAACTTGTGAATATGCTTGTGGAAGGTGTATTTCTGAGTCTATATATGGACAACACATTTTGAAGTTTTCTGTTTGCTGACAAGTAACTTCTCGTTATGGTTATGGAGTAAGAGCTGATGGTATCAGTAGCTTTGAGGTGTTGCATGTTGCAGGTCCACATTCATTTTTGACATGGGAAGATAAAGAATTTCTTAATATATTTCTATATATTTTTAATATATTTTTATTTTTATTTTTCATATATTTCTCAATAGCCCCATAATTTAACCCCTTTTACTGAGGATCAAATATGAAATCAGTTCATGGTGACATAGTAATTTTGTATTTCTGGAACTGTTTGGTAAATGTCAGTCAGACTTGATAAAAGCTTTCAGGTTAAAATTCTGGGGTTTGGAATAAGTCTCTGGATCACCCACAGTGTGAGTGGCTGCAGCCCACCTCATACATGTGCCTTCAACCTAACCCTGCAGTGCATCTTCTAGACTCTGTAGCTCTGTAGAGCTTGGTTTCTGGTGGGAATACTGAGTGATACGGAATGTCCTACTTCCTGAAAACGTATCACTAGGGACAAAGTTTATTTTGTTTTCAGGCTCTGAGCATAGTCAAACAGGATAATTTTTATGTGCCAATATGAATAAATACCATTAAGGCTTTCCTTAACAGTGTTAGTTTTTATCTGAATTTCCAATGCCTCATTACTAGTTACTCAGGAGAAATCCTGGCTTCAGTGAAATCTCAGGGAATTTTGCAGTGTCCCTTAAAAAAACCCTTAGGGTTTGAACTTGTGTTGTTGAGACTGCATAACAGAGATTCTCCTTGGGGAGGGAACTCTTCTTCAAGACGATCAGCTGTAAGTGTTTTTCAGAGTCAGTGGTGGCTGGTTGCAAGTTCTTAAAACTGTGTGTCTATAAATATGAAATTGCAAGAGTAGAAGCTCACGATGTCTGTTTTCAGAAAGTTGAATGTAAGTTATTCCTTTCTGACCTTTTTGGTGGTGTTCTGTCTTTTGTCCGTAGAACTCATGTGTTTCACTCTTCAAATTTATGTTCATTTTATCCTTCATTTTTTTTTGTTTTGTTTTTTTTAGGACCCAATGTTGTCTTCCAGTGTGAAAGCACCTCAGAGACCCACTATCCAAGTTTGACTGTAGCGTGGAGGCAGGGTGGCAGCCCTGCTCATGTATCTCTGACACAATCCTTTTGCTGCGTTTGAACGTTAGATCCAGACAAGAAATTAGGTTTTTGTGGGTTTTCTTATAATCTACAGTTACAGTTGGATTTGTAAAAGCAGAAAGGATAGTGGGTCTTTGTGTGGCTTTCACTGCTGTTCATTCTTGTTTCCTTTAGTATTTTTCTTTGGTATTGATAATCGTAGATCATTAGCATGCATATCAAGTTATCGTTTCCATGGTGGGATTGCAGACACACAAAGACCCACTATTTGCACAGTTTATCTGAGCTGTTTTTCAATGGGCAGTTGTGTTCTTTTAATGTTGTAATGTACATACTTTGCAGAATGAAAATGTTCACTGGTTACTGTTCTAATGGATTTGATTTAATCGCTTGCATATTGAGCATTTCGAATGAGCAGCCTATAAGGCTCATCCAGAAAATAAACCCTACCTGTCTCTGCTGCTGATAGTCACTGTGATTACAAAAATACTACAAGACCTAAGATTTAGATCTGGTGCCAGTCCATCCAGACTTTTAATACCATTTTTAACAGTGGGAAAGGACTATTAGGCATAGAGTGGAGGGTATTTAAATTTTTTTTTCTTCCTTCACAGTAGTATTTGAGCAGAAATTCAGGTTGTTTTGGCTTGATGTGTCTTATTCATAATCAATCTCCTTCCTTTAAACAATTTATTCTGATAATTCATATTTGCTTTCAGGTTTAGCAAACGTGTAGTGGTTACTGCAGTAAGTATTTACAGAGCCTCTGTGCTGCTAAGACCCTTTCCCTGCTCCTTTTTTCATTAGTTAGTTAAGGGCACTGAATAGTGTTTGTTTCTGGCTGTGGCCTGCAGTGACTTAAAGTTAAGTAGTTTCTGAAAGCTGCTGCTCTAAATTAGCAGCCTGATAGACAGACAACCTGGTGAAAGAGATGCTGCCAGAAAAGAAACACTAAGAGAAACCTGGAGCTGAAGGCAGAGCATTTGGGTTTAAAAATAGAACTATACTCCTCAGCTCAAAAATTGTCCTTCAAGGTACACTTAAGGCCTATCAGCAGTATGGTGCAGTAAAATGCCCACAATTTATTAGTTTGGGGGAAGGGAAGAACCAGGACTTCAGGACTCTAACCCTGATAGCCCTTTAAATAATAGGAGTAACTTAATAGCAGAGTACTTGGCTGATTAAATAGCTCTGTGCTCCTGTACCAGCAGATCTAGCTGACATGGTACTTAATTTAGTTGGTTTCCTGAGCTTGGTTACGAAACAGCAAAGGTCACTTATGCAATCAGAAATGTTTACAAAGCACTGTATGTTTACTATGTATGTGTGTATATATACTTGAATGTTGTGAAGGTACTATCAGGAAAAGTTTAGTCCAATTGCAGAGATTTAAAAGCCTTTCTCCAAAGTTTCTATAGAAAGAAAGGGATGTTATGTATTTAATATACTAGATCAAATAATGTATATGTGCCCTTTAGTTCAGAGAGAGATCTTTTGTGCAATATGGACTGCAGCAATGTGCCTACATAAAACTCCAAATGGATTTTTATTCTGGATGTATTTTGTTGAAGCAAATATTTTGTTACAGAATGAAATTGTGTTATTGTAGGCAAATAATGTGCGAGATAATTCCTCAAGTACTCTGGGTCACTTGTTTTCCTTAAGAAACTACATGTTAAGTATTTCTACTAAAATACACTAATCACCCTGAATTGCCTTCTCTGTATTTCTGGCTTTGAAATCCTGTGTAATGGAGGCTGAAATGGGTTGGGTTACACCAGTGGCATCAAGCAGTCACTTACTGTAGACTAATGATTGGGTGATTTTATAAATTATCCCATTTCTAAAAGGCACTGTTCACCTGTGGGATGTCAGCCAAACTGACTTCCCAGTGTTCAGTGACACTTTTCTTTGCCAAATTGCTGGTAGTTGTCTTTGAAAAATCAAAACCAACTTCACATCCTGTCTGGGATGTTCTGGGAAATAGTTACATGGCATTTTCCAAAACCCAACTGCATTTGTAACTGATATAGGTGGAGATTAGGGTAGTATTTAGTAAAGTATCCCTCCTGGGTATGTAGATATGAGCACTGATGATTACTGAAACAGCTGCCCCGACGTGATGAGAATTGAAATGAACCATCTGGGGCTTTCACTGTTATCTTTTTGTGTTTCAGTATTCCCTGAGTGTGCTCTAAATTCTCTAATAAAAAAAGACAATAATAATTACAATGATGTGCCCTAATAATGCAGATTGAAAGAGACATATTCCCTACCTTCAGTATTTATTTCTGCTGCAGGAGTCTGCCTGGCACAGCTCTGCTCTCCAATGCACACTGGTGCAAAAAGAATTGGCTGTATGCATCAGATCAGTGATAGGAAAGATTGTGCCATTATAAAATAATGTTCTGTATGAAAGCAGTGCAGCTAATACTAGCTGGGTTTAAATGACACTTTTTTGTTCAAAAATGTTACTTTTTCTCTGGTTGTGTGCAATCGATTCTCCTGTTGATAGATGTCAGTAGAAGCTGTCATCCCAGGCAGCCGTGTAAAACTAGCACTGAAGTGTTCATCCCTTGTTTGGGTGAAAAAGGTTGGCTTTGGAACTAAGGACAAAGTGGAAACTAAAGTTATTTAAACTGGTGGTCCCAAGTCAAGAGGGGAGAGTTTAAATGTTGCTGAGAGCCACACAAGGTTAACAGTTAAAACTGAAGCCAACCAGAAAAGCAAAATATAGTGTTGGCTGCAGTGTGATACTTGCTTAATTTTTTTTCCTGTGGGCCAGCAGACAACATGGTGTAACTGGGGGTAAGAATGCAAACGATGCTGTAACTGCACAGGTACTGAAACACTTCCACTGTTTGCATGATGTTTGCAACCTACAAAAGCTCAGAGTCCAGAGCTGAGTTCCTGATCCCGCAGTCAGATCCATGCAGGAAGCTCTTGTGCCCCCAACAGGATGCAAAGGGCATCCAGAACAGGCACAACACCCTCATAACTGCAATGTCTCCTGCCAGTCACTGAATATTTATGCCATCTTGATGCTTTGTCAGATTGTATCCTTGTGTGATTTTCTTGAGTTGAAAACACCTGTAAAAAAGTCTGCCTGTAGGAATGCTGACTGACCTGGGCCTGTAGTGGTGTTGGGACCTGCTACAGGGTCATGCTACTTTCATGTAATGAACTAATAAAACTGCTATGTAATGGTGTGTGCTGCCTTAAAATCTCTTCTGTTGTTATTTTTCAAGCTAGAGTGTTAATGTTTGGGGTTTGTTGTTAAGACATGCAAATGCAGGTGATGCTTAGCATGAGGCAATTGTTCATCTTTGGTTTTGAACAAAGTTGTAAGATAACTATGCAAATGTATTTTATTAAAGGGACACATAAAAGGCTCTAGTTTGTCTGTTGTGGTTTCTTTGTCTGTCTGGGGAGGATTTTTACCCATCTGAATAGCTTGGTCCAAGCATTATGGTACCTGGCTTTCTGATGGCACAGAGGCTACTGTCAGTGACAGGCAGTGACAGGAATACATGGCAAGTGAATTAGCCTGATATGTGCCAAGAGATTGTAAAATGACCCTGGGTGATGTCTTGTACCATCAGTCTGCTCTCTGGCTGTACTAAGGAGACTGTTGTAAAGTCAGCCCATGGTACTTAAGGTGACATGTAGTCTTTCTATGGTAGCCTGGAAAAATAGAGGCGTGCTAGCACAGGCAAAAAAACCTCAACTCTTAATTTTTTCCAGCCATACCAATGTGCTTGAGTTAAAACAAACCAACCAACCAAACAAAAAATCAACCATACCAAAAATCTACACACCCCAAAAACCCCACGACCCTAAACAAGCTGTTTTCTCCCAAATGTAATTTATACAGGTCACCTCTAACCCTAATAGTCTTCACTGATGACTCAAAGCAGTGATGCCTCTTGTGTAGGTAGGTCCTTCAGGACAAGTGCCTGAGCTCACGTTTGATGATGTCTTCCCAGAGCTCTCATTTTTCATGTGTTTTTTTTCATTTGTTCATTGAGTTGGGGAAGTTTGTTGGGGAAAGGGAAAAAGGCATTTGGTGCCCAAGAAGATGGGGGTGTGTTTGAAAGCCTTTTATCTGTTTGGGGTTTTTACCTCAGTTCTCTGGAATTGGCTTTTAAATAAAGGATTTTACTTCACTTTCCCTTTTGTAAAAAAGAAGAAAGTGGATTTTTTTTTAAATGGTGGTAGGTCTTATTCAACTTCTTTCACTGGAAGATTTCTTCAGGAAGTGTCGTTCTTCTCCTTGAACTTTAATCCAAAATATGTCAGTAGTTGGAAAGCTTTTCTCCCCAAGCCCCCCCATGTTTTTCAGCATTTGAATCTCCTGCAGAGTGGAACATCTTTTGGCTGTGAAACTTGGTAATTTTTATTGCAGGGTGAGCTGTGTTAGTAGGAAGAAAGTATTTCTTGTTCATGTATATTTGGAGAGGGAAGTACAGTTTTAAATACCACTTTAGAGACTGGGATTTCCTGTTTATTCCAGCTTGGTTTACTGTGCTCCTGTGAAACAGCTGCTTTCTCACATCTTGAAGTGCAGGATTTATCACAAAAGGTACCAGTAGTGTAGTAGGCATCACTCTCTGGCTGTGCCCCAAGTTTTGAGGGTACCAGAGGTACACCCCTTTCTGTTAGGAGTTATTCTCAGGAGGGAGCTTGGCAGACCATGCCCCTGGTTTTCTGAACAGCCTGGCATTACCTGACTTGCCCTCCAAACCTTTGTCGAGGGAGGGAGGTGAGTCCCAAGTGTGGGCAGCTGAGATTCCCCTTTCTGGGCTCTCCCAAAAAGCCTCACACCTTTTCATGAGCTGTCTGGGGAGCTTGGGATGAAGCTTCGCAAGACAGAAGCCAAACTACAGCTTTCTGCTGCCAAAAAAAGAGGCAGTTTTACAGCTTCCATGCACATTCCTGGCTGTTAAACTAGCAGAAAACTACTGTTCACCCTCGAGGTTCTTTTGCTGCCAGGGTGTGAGCTGGGAGTCAGCCTGAGTGGGATCTAAACTACTGGCTTCCTTCTTGTAGGGTGTGCTGACCTCCAGAGCCTTGACACTATGCAGCCGATGGAAAGGAAAAGGCAGGGCTACATTCATGAACTCATTCAGACAGAAGAAAGGTATATGGACGATCTCCAGCTTGTCTTAGAGGTGAGATGTCTCAGATGTGAAAATCCATTTGGAAAAAGGACATCTCTGTCCTGCTGAGTTACAGCAATGGCAGTAAAGGGATTCTTAATGATCCGTAAAAAGCCAGAGGAAGAAACTGAACACCTCTCTTTCCAGTAACTGGTATGTGGTTTGGCCTCCAGGCAAAAACATCACGTTCTGAAAGCCATTGTCATACAAGGACCTTCCTATTTTCCAAGTCCTGTTCTTAGAAGGTGTTTGGACTCAGGGTACTGATGATGGGCTGGGCCAGGGTGTCTGGCAAAGCTGCACAGGCTCAGACAGGAGCTGTATAAGCACTGTAAAAATTTTATAGTCTGTCTTGGTTTCTGATTTTATTTCTGGAAGCAAAACCACCCCAGTAGGCAGGGCAGGAACTGACCAGCATTAAGTGGTCTTTCATGTCTCACTTTACCTTTCTATGTAAATCAGCTGGATGGTGCAGAGTTAAAGATGTAAAACAGGTTGAGATACACAGATATTCTGCTGTCACAAGTGCTAGGAAGGACTTACTTTTAACTTCTCAAAAACTGGACAATGAGCATTCAAAAAAAGTAAAATCCCTGCTAGGCTAAACAGGAGGCTGAGCTGCTTTTACCTTTGAAAAATCGCTCACCTTTCTGATTCTTGGACTGCAGGTTTTCCAAAAACCAATGGCTGATTCTGGCTGTCTCACAGAAGGAGAAATGGGGCTGATCTTTGTTAACTGGAAGGAACTGATCATGTCCAATACAAAGTTACTGAAGTAAGTACTTCCTCACGTTTTGATGTTTTCATCTGTGTTCTCTTGTTCTTTTCCCCAGGAAGTTTTCTGGTTTTCTAGTAAATATTCCTTGCAGATTATTTCCTGTGCATGGGTGCATTCTGAACAGCTAAATGCATTCAGACTACCTCACAAAGAAGGAGCTGTTATGAGAGAGAAGGGAATAAACAGCAAGAACAGATGCACATTTGCTATAATACCTCAGAAATAGAGCCTATATCAAAACATGCACACGGGAGATGTTCTTCCCAGTTTTCTGCAAAACAGCCTTCTGTTCTCTAAAAATAAACTTTGGAGAGTTTATGGAACTCATGGAAATGGGATGCTGGTTGACCATAGAGACTGATGCTGATTGTTGCAGAAACCTCAAAGATGATTCTCAGTCCCACAGGACCCCATCAGGAGGCTGGTTCAGCCCAGCACATTGTGCCAGTGACTTCCCAGGGGTCCAGGCTGGACTCTGCTCTGCCTGGAGGTGCTGGTTCTGTGTCAAAGAATTCATCTTTCAGGGATGGATATTCTAAAGATCTTGGTTTTGGCCTGGCAGACATGTCAGCAAAGCCGGATGGTGATTTCTTTCCTTTTCCAGAGCCTTACGAGTGCGTAAGAAAACAGGAGGAGAAAAAATGCCAGTGCAGATGATTGGGGACATCTTAGCAGCAGAGCTGTCCCACATGCAGGCCTACATTCGGTTCTGCAGCTGCCAGCTTAATGGGGCTTCATTGCTGCAGCAGAAAACTGATGAAGATGCTGATTTCAAAGACTACTTAAAGGTATCTTACTCAGTAGCTGTTGTGCCTTTTCTCCTTCCCTCAATGACAGGAGCCCATCTAACTGGTATCACCCAGATAGAATTACCCAGAAGAGCAAAATTTTGCAAAAATAGAACCTTCCCAGGTGTATTTATATGATCAACGTGGTTAACACTGTTTATGCTGTTTACAGCTAGTTTATTCCTCCATTTCCCATTCCATTGCTCATTATGTCAGCATAACACTGACCCCACAGAACTACAGTGCTGGTGGCTGCATCTTCCCAAAACCCCATGTTGTCAGAAGGGGTAAGAGTCTGTAGAGCTGGTAAATAAAAAAGCTATAGTTCTGGATACACTTGTAATTCAGTGCAGTGTTTCTAAACAGCAGGCTTGCAGCCAGGGCCAGAGGTGTGCAGTGTCAGGGGAAGGCAAGCTGCAGAGATGCATAAGGAATTGCTGCCATACTGCAGCTGTGGCAGTGGCTGTGAGGCCATGGAAGGAGAAATGCCACAACTATTGACATCAGGTGTTTGTTTCTTTCATGGCTTTGTTTGTTTTTTTTTTAACCTGAGTGGAGCCTGTAATTTCAAAGAAAAAGGTGGGATGGTTTTGAATGGAAGGATTCTGCATAAATAATGATGCTATATAGGGCTTAAGCTGGCACAGCACAGCTTTCCTGTTCTAGACACAAGTATTATTTGCTTACAAAAAATCTTATCATTTATTGGAATGACAGGAAAAATTAATTTGATCAGGCAGTTTCCAATTGTTTAGTGATGAGCAATGCCATGTCTCTGTTAAATCTCTGGCTTGCACCATAGAAACTTGCCTTGGATCCTCGCTGCAAAGGAATGCCCCTCTCCAGTTTCCTCCTGAAACCCATGCAAAGAATCACCCGCTACCCTCTGCTCATAAAGAGTGTGAGTATCCTAAGTGGGGTTCTGGAGGTGATTTGATTGAAGCAGCAGCAAAAAGCTTTGTCCCCTGGTGGGCTTTTCTTTGCAAGTGTGAGTAGCACCTGTGCTTACCTCTGTTTCCATCTTCTTTTCTCCCCTTTTTGATCCACACCAGATTCTAGAGAACACTCCAGAGAATCACCCTGATCACAGTAACCTCAGGCTGGCCTTGGAGCGTGCAGAGGAGCTGTGCTCCCAGGTTAATGAAGGGGTGCGTGAGAAAGAGAACTCAGACAGGCTGGAATGGATACAGTCCCACGTCCAGTGTGAAGGGCTTGCTGAGGTACCACGGTGATTTTGTACAGCAGAAAGTTTTTTGAAAGTTCAGAAAGTGTTTTTTTTGGGGGGGAATGGAAGTCCTCGTTCCCACCTGTGGATGTGATCCAGTGCTGAGCTCTTGGCAGAGAAGGTTTTATTAAATTCTGCTTGCAGCTGTAATGTGATGAGCCCTGGTAGTTCTTGGCAGTGGAGAAAACTTGATTTACCAGCTTAAAGCTGATACCATTTAAATGGTTAAGTGAGCAGAAATAACTCCAGAGTTGTTCTTGTGTTGCCCCTGGGCTAAGCCAGGTGTTACTATGCAGAATTTCACTTTGGGTGTGTTTCAGGGTTTTCCTTCACACAGAAAGTTCACAGAAACCCTCACTGACAGGTTCTCAGAGGTCTGTGAGGCTCAGGCTCCTCTACCTTTCAGAACGGGCTTCAAAATGAGGTGGTGTAACTGTTCTTCATTGGCTGCATAAGTAACCAAGGCTTGACAGGCCCAGAGGATCTGTCCTAGTTCCATCACCTAATAGTGCACCTCTAAAAGGTGACTGCCTGACTGCAGGCTCTTCTTAAACACAGCTTCTGGACAACAGAAAAGTGGCCATGAGATAAATGCTTTTATCCAGTCAGACTCATGTATGTGTTGTTGGTAAGGCTTAAATCTTCTTTATTCTGGGAGTAATGCTCGTCCCATGGCAGATCACAGAACGGTTTCCTTTCTTTCCATTTGTAACTAAATTCATAAATCAAAACAGAAGAGAATTCTGAGTGGCTTGAGCAATCTGGGCTGTGAAGAGGAGGAACTGATGTCTGCATTAACTCACTGCTCCTAATGAGTTTTGTCTCTCTTAGCAACCAGTGTTCAACTCCCTCACAAACTGTTTGGGACCACGGAAGCTGCTGCACAGTGGCAAGCTGTACAAGGCCAAGAGCAACAAGGAGCTGTATGGATTCCTTTTCAATGACTTCCTCCTCCTCACCTACATGGTGAAACAGTTTGTCTCTTCTGGCTCTGATAAACTGTTCAGCCCTAAATCCAACTCCCAGTTCAAAATGTACAAAATGGTGAGTGAATCAAGCTGCCCTGTGTCCATGTTGATCCAGTGGGACTCAGCTTCTGATGAGGAATGTCCTTTTCCCTGCTGGGATTAGCCAGTTGGCCCCATCTCATCACTTGCTGTCATAGGGTACTGGCAGCCAATGTGCATGAATGCTGTTGGCTTAGTCCCTGGGAAAGGAGAGGCTTCTGTGTCTTGGTTTAATAAACACTTTGGTCCACTTTGAAGTGAAAGGTCAGAAATAACATTGTGCCTGAACAGCTGAGTGGGATGTTCAGAAGCAGGAGGCTCGACTTGAGTTTGCACAAATTGGTGTATCCACAAGAAAATTCTAGTTTTTCTTTAGAAAGTAATAAAAAGTGCAAAACTTTAGTCTCTGTGTCCCCACAGTGCATTCTCAGCATTTTGGAGTTGTGAAGGAAACTTGATGTATTGGGGATGCTTTCTGATAAAGTGGGAGATTCCCAGGATTTCCAAGCTGCACAGTGCAGCTCTGCTTACACAATCCTGCCATGTTCACAAAGCTTTTCATCTCAGAGCACAGACTAGGGTGTATCACCAAAGTATTTTTTTCTTTAAGTCCTTGCACACATTCTTGATACAGTGATCTGACTGTTCTGTCCTACAACTTTAATTTTCCCTACAGTAAAGCAACATATTTAAACATCCTTGTAGAGTTTCCACTTGTTGTCAGGGTGATGCTGCCACATGATGTTTGCTTTTCTTTCAGCCTGTTTTCCTCAATGAAGTCCTAGTGAAACTGCCCACAGACCCTTCAAGTGATGAGCCAGTCTTCCACATATCACACATTGACAGAGTTTACACACTTAAAACTGACAACATTAATGAGCGGTGAGTAGTGAAAATGCAGAGACTTGTTGGTCAGGGCTGTAGGCTGTATCTGGGGGTCTTTGGGGTGAGCAGATGTAGGGGTCTTTGTGCTCAAGAACAGCATTTAGTCCCTCAGTCAAGGAATAAATTTGTCTTTTTTTTCTCATTACAATTTCTTTTTCTCATTATGTTCTGCTTGTGCAGCAGTTCTTGCATGGAATCCAGAGTCACATCCAGTGCTCCTTGATGTTGCAGTTGTATAGAATAGGTTAGGGCTGAAAAGTCCAGCATCCCATAGGATTCTTCCCCAGTCCTGGTCCGTCTTTAAGGTGACCAAGCAGTCTTTAATAAAAACTATTTACTTAGGCAGGATGTGGAAATGTGGCACAAGATGAAAAAAAAAGCTCCATTGTTTAGGCCTTGAACTAACTTGATTCATGATGCCTCTGAAAACCCAGTGGGATATGGGCAAAAGAGACTGGGGCAAGGTGGCTGATGCTGAGGTATCCTGCTGATACCTCCTGCTGAGGTTTCCTGCCTGTGGTATGACCCTGACCATAGGGATTGCTCTTTGCAGCACTGCCTGGGTCCAGAAAATCAAAGCAGCATCAGAGCAGTACATCGAAACGGAGAAAAAGAAACGGGAAAAAGCTTATCAAGGTACCTACTGTATTTCCCTCTCATCCACCTGGACACGTGGGCAGGACCTTTTCTGGAGGATGTCCCAGTGTCTGTGTAAGATCTTCTCCCTTTTCAGATCTATTGCCAGTTTCCACAGTTGTGACCAATCCCTTTGTTTCTGACTTTCTTCCCAGCTCGCTCACAGAAGACCTCAGGAATAGGACGCCTGATGGTTCATGTGATTGAAGCAACAGAGCTCAAGGCCTGTAAGCCCAATGGTGAGTGAATTATGTCACATCACTGTAAGTCCTGCAGCATTTGGAAAGGCTTGGGGTGAGGGGCTTGGTGATGTGGGAAACACTGTGGTTTCAGCTACAGCTTCTGAATGAATTGGTTATTATTTAGCTTCAGAGGACGGAGCGCAGAAGCTGTGCTGCTCTGGGATACAGGGATTGCCTGACCCACATCATCTGGACAGCAGCATTGATGTGTGTCCAAGCACCCTCCAGAGGGGAGGGAGGTGTCTGAGCTGCAGAGATGTTTCACTGCTTGCTCTGTGTTTAGGGAAGAGCAACCCATACTGTGAGATCAGCATGGGCTCTCAGAGCTACACTACAAGGACCCTGCAGGACACCTTGAACCCCAAGTGGAACTTCAACTGCCAGTTCTTCATTAAGGATCTGTATCAAGATGTCCTCTGTATCACCATGTTTGACAGAGATCAGTTCTCACCCGATGGTAAGTTTGAACAGTCATTTTAGAAGGAGAATGGGGGTTTTGTGACTTGGGATACACAGTTTCTCACCAGCAGTTCCTGAGAAATACTGGTTAAAAAAAAAAAAAAAGCCTTAAGAGGTTCAATAGCCTTCCAGAGTAAACAGCTGGAAGCAAACAGCTCTGGGATGCTGGGTTTCATCTCCAGCTTTTCTATCAGACACAGAATTATTTTTCGCCAGACTGGAAAGACAGAGAAATTGAAAGCAGAACATTTTCTTTCTCACTCTAGCTTCCTGAAAACAATGTGCTAGGTTATATTTGCATAGCAACAGCTTGATAAGCTTTCTTTTTTGCTTGGAAACAACACGGTTTTGGCTGTCAGTAGCTCCTAGTGCTCTTTACAAGGTTAAGTGCTTTTTCAGGGCTCTCACACCCAGTTGATTATTGCAGATTCTGTAATGTATGGACCTGACCTGAGTTGTATGATGTGTAACTGTAGCTCAGTCTTTTCTCCTGTGAAGGTAACCTGACTTTGCTGGGTTGCTTCTCCCCATTGGAAAGCTGAGTGTTGTTTTTTCAGCTCATGGTAAACCTCTTAATGCACACACACACACAAAGGTGTTTATGAAATGGCCACAAAGAAGGTACATAATTTCTGAGTAGGACTTTAAACCTGTCAGTGGCAATAATTGTTCAAGGTGACTGTTCCTGTGACAGGAATTAAAAATAAGCCTAAGTTAAAAGTTGGCCCAGCTAAAATAAGTTTTAAAACTGTCTGCATAGCAGCACAGCTGACTTGTGAACAGGTTCCATCACTCAACCCTGACCTTCCAGCTCCAAGAAAGATAACTTAAAATCGTCTTTCTGAAAAGGAACTGTATTTTTAAAGCCTACAGATCAAACTATGACATAAAGGCATGTTTTCTACCCTAGTTCCATAGCATTTCTGTCTTCTAAGGAGCTGGTTTTGGTCAGTGCTGGCTGATTTGCACAGGGCTGCAGGCTACTCAGGCAGGAAGCTTGGAAGCATTTCTGTGGACCTGAACACACACCATGTAGCATTGCTGCTCAACCTGACACCTTCAGATTTTCTAAGCATAACATCTTTGCTTAATGAAATTTCCTATTTCTTTGCCCAACAGATTTTTTGGGTCGCACTGAAGTTCCAGTAGCAAAAATCAGAACAGAACAAGAAAGCAAAGGTCCCATGACTAAACACTTACTGCTGCATGAAGTTCCAACAGGCGAAGTCTGGGTCCGCTTTGACCTGCAGCTCTTTGATCAGAAAACACTCCTCTAAGAACACTTATTTTAATTTATGAAGGACAACTGAAGCTGACAGCCTGAACATGGTTTTTTTGTAAAGGATTCCTTGCCCCACGCTGGGTGTTAAGCATGAGTTCCTGCTGCTTCTGTGTTTCCTTAGTTACTGGTTTAGTTCCTTGCAGCGTTCAAAGTTGTTGATCTATGCAAACACAAATGTTACTGTATATACAGTACTATAGCTCAGTGCCTTTTTATTATGTTGGAATATGTTGGTTTTGGATGCCAATGTTTCATTTTTCAGGGCCAGAAGTATTAAGTAGAAAGGTGGCATCAAGATGTATGCATATTTTACCACTTAGTCTAACATACAGACTGAGGAATGGTTTAGCTCAGCACTAGAATCATTCCATTTGAAATCTGAGAAGTGATATCCACTGGAATCTTCCCATCTCAGGATGATAGTTTTAAAGATTAAAAGCTGAAGAAGCCTTAGCACTGGATAAATCTCTGATATAATGTATATTCTTTGAGACATCAAGTGTAGTTCTTTACTTGACTTAGGTCTGCACTGAAATCAGTAACTGCTACTTGATTTTTTTTTCTGCTTCAGTTTGATTCATCATTCTTTGCTGAGACAATGTGGTTGTGAAGAATAAATAGAAAAAAAAAGTTGTTTTTTTTTAAATACTGTGACCCACAATAATGTGGAAAAATACTCTTCAGCTTTTGTTTCTTTCCTAAATGTAAGTTATTTGTGTACATTTCCTTGGTCTTGCAGACCTCCATGTGAATCTTGAAGCTTTGACATTGCCAACATGTATATAGAGAGTAAAACTTAAGTTTATTAATGTAATTTGTCTACAGATGTTTATTGATGCATAGTGATTTTTAAAAAGTATATTTTATTGTACAAGGGAATGTGAAATAATGAGAAACTTACAGGCTTAAATTCAAGAAAAGTTTATTACAAGTTTAAAAGGTTTGCTCTGAGGAACTGTCACCTCAACGGGAATCTGTAAAATGAGAAGTTGAGAGCAAAAAATTTCTCTTGGCACCAAAATCAGGGATGGTTCAGAAAAAAATTTTGTTTATAAAGGTTTTAATACATTGTAACCATTTTACTGCCTCCTTAAACTGCTTTGTTGAAAAAGCACAGCATGCTTTCCATGGGTGCAGCAATACCTCCTGATGTCTGAGTTGCACCCCCAGTAGCCATCTGTGTGGGTCTGAGTCAACCTCTGTTACTTTTAATAGTTTTCTGTGGTTCAGTATTTCTAATCCTAAATAAAACTAAATCTTGGCAACACTTGAAAGGCTCTGTCTGTACAGTGGGAGTGTGGAGCTTCTTGCACAGAGAAAATTCTGTTTTCAGGCTCTGACACCAGAGCTGCTGTGCAGTCACGGAACCACACCTGGAACAGGAGACAAACCAAGCCCTGGGCCACTGGCACCATTTGTTGCTCAGCACTGATTCCCCAAGAAGTGATGGATATTTTGTACAAGAGCACTTCCCATCTCCTCTCCCATAATTATTTTCCTGCCTTCTCAGAACACTCAATTTGTATGTTAAAGTTTGATTTACTGCTGCCTCCAGGAGAAAGTCCTCTTAAACCTTGGTAGTAGGCTAACGCTATTTTGCACAAATAATATTTAGCAAGACATTCACTATGGGAGTGCTGAGAAAGATCTGAACAAACAAAATTAAATTATTTCCTTATCCCTGCTTTCTAAACTGTTCTTCTATACACACCTGCTAGCCACACACACATGCAGCCAGGAACACCTCTTTCTCATTCAAAGAGAGGATTTGTTCTAAAGTGTCAAGGTGATTGCTTTCAGCTTCATGTGAAGTTACAACAGCTGTAGCTAAAGTTTTGCAGGCTTTGTCATTCCTTCTGCCCACTGCTAACATTCACATTTCTTCTAAAATGAAATTCATGACTCAAGAGGTGTGGCTGTTGCTAGAGCTGGGTATAACAGATGGATCCTGCCCAGTATAGAAGAGGGGCCCACCAGACTTTTTTTTCCACTATTCTTACCAGTCCATCTTTAATACAAAGATTCCATCACCCCATAAACCAGAGAACATCAACACTCTCTTTGTAGAGCTGAGCCTAAGTTAAACCACCTAAAATAGTAGGGTTTAGCCTGTAGAGTTGGAAATAATAGCAGAATCTCAAACATTTCTTTGGCTGCTGGGTAACCATACTTCAGAACCACATGCTTAAGACAATGAGTTTATTGCTGTTTGCCAGCAGACCTTTGCTCTTACCACTTGCTTTTGCTTAAGATGTAACAAATGTTTTGCAAATGGTACCTTCTGGTGGCTGTGCCTCCTGCTGCAGTCAGCTGGTGGAGAGGTGACATCATGGGCTCTCAACATCTTTGTGGTGGTTGTTGCATTTCATCCTTTAAACAGAAATAATAACTTTTGTCAGCCTGTGCCACATGGAGGCTGCTGGAGCCCTGCACTGGCTCCTTCCCACACAAGAGTCACTCCAGGAAATGTTTGTCTTTGTGACCAGCTTTCCTTCTAGGATGTGCCCATAACTGCTGTAAACATGCTGGAGCAAAGCCTTAGGCCAGTAAGAGGCATGAAACTCCAGGGCAGAAGTTGGGGTTGGGGAGAGGAGGTTCATGAGGACATCAGACTCCTAGTTCAGTGTTGATGGTTTGTCACTGGGGAGTAGGAGTTCCCTTACGTGTTGTGTGGAACCAGAGAGCTTTCAAAAGGGGTGAATCAGAGCACTGGGACTTAAATAAATAAAAAAAATAAATAAAAAAAACCACCAGAATTAAGACAGCACATCACAGAAGTGTGACCTCACTCTGCTCCTAAAATCTGGAAACTAATGGCAAAAAAACCCACCCCAAAACACAAATCAAGTAGGAACACTAAATCCTTTCAGATTTTCCAGTAGAGCTCCCAGAAGATGTTCCATGGCTTGGCATGGAGGTCTGACTGGTAGGCTGCATACAGAAAATGCAGGAAACACCCCTCCAAAAGCCACTTTATTTCAAGGCTCAGCTTGACCATCAATGCTCTACTTTAATACATCCTGCTGTCCACTCCATACCTGAAGGCTCTCCCTTCACCAACATTCCTTTCTCAGGAGAGATATACAATAAAGCAGAGCTCACCATGAATTTATTTCAGCAAATACTCTGCTGGGCAGAGAGGCCTCATCCACTGCAGCTGTTGTGCTGCCTCTCAATAAACAAATTCCCTTCTTACCTCTTCGTGCGGTGACCCTCACTGGCAATGTAGGTGTATGGTATCTTCAGCCACTCCACTGCATCCATCCACTGCCTGCTCAAAGGAAGCAGGGGCAGCTCTGTGAGCTCCTTCAGCTCTCTGGCAGAGCATGGTCTTCCTGGCAGGAAAGTAACAAGAGCTTTGTGTGAGCATCTCCTGTCAGAAGCAAGGATGGTCCCCCCCACCACGAAGCACTTCCCCGGGGTACCAGTTTAAAATACCTGTCTCACACTGGTGGATAAGGCCCATCTCAAAGAACTTCCTTTGAATGTCCTTTAACAGGGGATCTTGTACAGTTGGTATGTAAACCTGTGAAAGACTTTTTTTCATGCTTAAGCACCAACACAAGCACTTTGTCAAAGAGCCTCAACAGACCAAAGCCAGAGGTGAACCTCAAGGTGCAACCAACCCCATTGGTTTGCAGAGAAGGAGCATCAACCTCATTTTTTATGAATAAAATCATGAGGCACAGACCTGAGTGGCCTGAGAAACACTAAACATCTGAGCTCTTAAGGCAAGATGTAACTCATTCAACAACTCTGCTGCAAAGTCAGATCACAGCCATGGGATCAAACATGCACCCAGCTTGCCCGGGAACTCCCCAGCCCTTGTTAGTCAGGACACTTCCCATCCTGCCACAATGACTTTGAGATGAAGAAAACAAACCTCCCCCATTGCCTACAGTGCCTCCAAATCTGGGCTCAGTATGGATCCAAACCATGTTCTCAATAAAATCCATTTTCAAACACTCTTTGACTTCATACAAACTAGGTCATAAAACTAGAATGTGTTGCTCTGCACCAGTCTCATATCAGTGCCTCAGCACCACACTCTGCCTCCTCTCTAACCATTAACTTTCTGCTGGTCAGAGGATGCTTCTAAACTTCACAGCACAAATCACACCTTCCAGCAGTCTGTATGTGTCTTCAAGAAGAAAGGATCATACTCTGATGGGTCATAATCTTCCAAAGCTGCATAGCCCTGCAGGAGAATCAGACAGGGGGTCAGTTTTCAGAAGCTACTGGTGATAGAACAGTGAGAGCACAGCCAGCCCAGGTGTTACACAGTCAGGGCATGCTATGAACACAGCACCAGAGGTGGAGAAAATGACTCCTGGATTTTCACATACTCAGAAGGTGATTGAAGGGTAACAGGAAGGTTTCACCATCCATTATAATTTAATCGTTGGCACAAATACATAATAAATGATTTCATGAAGCATCCAGAAATAAATACAGGCAAAAATGCTAATCACAACTAGGCCAGTCAAGAAAATGGAAAAATGCTTTGACAGAGAAGGAAACAGATATTAAAAAGAAAATAAAGAGAGAAGGCCCCACCAGCCATAATCCTGGGCAGGCTACTAGTCTGCAAGGTGCAAGTCTAGGTCAAGAGGATGCTTTTTTGCCTATATATAGGAGTAAAAACCTGAAGCAATCCTAATGCTCCTCACCACAGCTCCATTTCAGCAGGACCTCTGCTTGCAACAGATTCCTATTCTGCAGTTCCCCATGACCAGGGTTAGCTGAGGAGCAGCATGTACCACCACGTGGTGTTCACTACTGAGCCAAGACCAAAGAACACCAGATCAGACAGGGTATCAAGAAGCTGGACAGATACTGAGGTTGACACAAGCCTGATGCTGACAAAGGTGAATTAAAAGCACTTGTCTCCAAATCATAATACACTGCTTACAGCCAATAAGCCAGAACACAACCTAAACTGCACCAAGTAAGAGCTGTACACATGACAAAACAAAACATGTAAGCAAAAAAAACCAAAACCAAGAAACCAAACCAAAAAAACCTGAACAGAGGCCAAAAATTACTCCAAGGTCCCAGGAAGGGAGCATTCAGCCCTCTAGGTCTGAGCCCTACACAGTTCATTTTTGGCAATCTGTGGATGTGATTTCAAAAGTTGAGAGCTGGAAAAAACACACTTTAACCAAAATAGTTCAGGACTGTTGCAGTCCCCAGGAAGTGGGATCTGCAGCAGGTTTAAGAGGTCACTATTGAAAGTGCTTCTGTGGGTGTGTGAGCCAGGCCCTCAGGGGCTGTGCAGTTCCCAGGCACTCAGCAAGCTTGTGGGCAGCTCCCTGGGGCTTCAGCTGAGCATGAACAGCACAGAATCAGAGTTGTTCTGGATGGAAAAGCTCCTGCATCCATGGTTGGATCAAGTCCAACCCTCAACCTAACTCTACCAAATGCAGTGCTAAACCATCCTCCCAAGCACCACACCTACACATCTTTCACAAGATCTTTCACAATCACAGGGATGGTGATTCAACCACCCCCCTGGGCAGCCTGTTCCAGTGTTTAATAACCTCTTCAGTGCAGAAGTTTCTTCTAACATAGATCTAATCTAAACCTCCCTTGGTGCAACTTTGAGACCATTTCCTCTTGCTCTGTTGCTTGTTATGAGGCAATACAGACCAATACCTGACTTGCTAAAAGCTCCTTTCAGGTAGTTGCAGCTTCTGCAAGTGCCTCTGCTCCCCAGCATCTGGCAGTTCTCCAGAGAGAAAGCAGCAGCCACACTCACTGTCTCTTCTTTCTGTCCTTGGAAAACTTTAAGCCCTAACATGCCTCATTCTGCAGAGTTTTAGTGCCAGCCCTTGGCTTCTCATTCCACCCTACTCCATCACCCCGTGCTGGGTGCTGAGCAGCACACACACCCCCCAGGCTGGATCCCTGCACAGAGCCCATGGATTATCACTCACACACCCCCTGGCAGAGAGCAGAGCCACAGCCTGCTCTTAAAAAAAAAAAAAGAGGTGGAAAGGTCTCTTACTGTTCAGTACTGCAGCACACAATGCCTACAATATTCTGGGCTACCAGAAGATAAGTTGTGGCTATTAGAGCAGCAACCCAGGGCAGGGAAACTTCCCTTTCCTTGCAGGATGCAGCACTTCTGATGATGCCAGAGGAAAAGCAGAGGGGCTGACATCTGCATGCTGTGAGCAACCACCTCACCATACTTCTGCAGTCCATGTCCCTGGGACTGGGGGCAAGGAGGTGAGGATGGGGGTGAAAAGCAGGCAGATGGAGGCAAAAAAATCCCACGTAGGAGCAGATCAATGGGACAACAGAGCATCAAGGAAGGGAGGTGAAGGAGGAAGGCTCAGATGGTGTGAAAAAGAAGGCAAAAATGTGAGCTGACAGAAAGGCTGAAATGGAGGAACCAGCTTTGTAAAGAATAGGAGAGAACTTTGAGGATTCATCAGAAGCAGCAAGGAGAGGGAAACACAGCACTGGAGAGTGACAGAAAAGAGAGAAGTAAAACAGTGAGAGACTTGAGGATGAAGTAAAAGGGTTGTCTGGAGAGAAAAACAGAGAGACTGGAGGAAGAAGAGGTATGGAAAGGGGGAATGGACCAGTGACAGAGGCATGGAAAGGTGAGAAGATCTAGGGAACAGAACAAGGAGAAGCCTAATAGTAGGGAAGAGAGCAAGAGAAAATGGCCAAAAAAAAAGGGATGGGGGAAATGCACAATCAGAATTCAGGATATTAACTAATCCCCAGAAGTGTCTTAAATTGTGCAAAATTTATCATTTCCTGCCACAATTAATGCAAACTTAAGCAAATTAATTGTCCTGTCACTCTGAAAGACTCCAGCCTGCTTTTCAGACATGTTGATGACAGAGCCAACATCACAGAGCAATGAGAAAAGGTGGAGGCTACTCAGTGGTGCTCTGCTTGTTCAGGGACAGGGACACATCCCAGTACAACCACTGCTTCTGGAGGACACCCACCAAAGTCCTGACCTGACACAGAAGCTTGCAAGATGGATTGATCCAGACCCAGATAGGTACAGTACACCCTACTCATCCAAATCCCAGGGCTGAGCAGTAAGACTGGTTCAGCTCTCATGCCATTTTCATTTCTGGATGGGAAGCTTGTTTCTAGTTTCATAACTCCTCTGAACAGTGGTTTCCAGTGACAACAAAAGCCTGCTGACTATCAAATACCATTCTGTTTGTGGCAGATGATGTCACTGCTCTTATTGCTCTGTGTACCCACTCCTGAGATGCATGAAGTTGATTCATGGGATCTGATACTCAACAGTGGTGTGAAAATTCAGAGCAAAACCAACAAGTATTTCCTTCAGTGACTGCAAATTTTACGAGCACTGAAACACAGAGCACTACAGAATCCATGAGCTAGGTCTATTCACCTGCATGCAGATTTAACAATATTGTTGGTACCTCCCTGTTCCCACCATTTTTTTCTTTTGTAGATTGATCAGCAGCATCCAAGGGTTTCACACTCTTTCACTTGTGCTCAACACACTGCAGCACTGCCCCAGCTGAACTCCTGAGACAGGAGGCTGCAGTCCCCTCCTGGGTCACAGACTCAGCCTCTGGCTTCAGCTGACAGAGCTCAAGTTTTTCCCACTAAATGGCCCAGCTCACAGAGAGAAACCCACCACAACACAGTGTCTCACCATATTCCAACCCTATCACATGCTCACTGCACCAAAGGATGGAATTGTTTTTATCTGATGGTGAAGTTCAACACTTGAAGTGACAGAATGTCAGCACTACAGAAGTCTTTGAGATTAAGTTCCAGGTAAGGCATGCCTGAACTCCAGGCTACTCAACTGAACAACAAATAACATCTAAACCCCTTATCTTTCCCAGAGCCCTCTGTATACAACCCCCTCCACGACAGAAATTAACTGCTTGTTGATACCTTCTTTTTACAGTAGTTTAAATAGAGAGAGAGTTGTTTTTCATTCCTTTTCTCTATTTCTTCACTTGACAGGCTGTCCATTTTCTCCATAAGTTTCTGCAGCAGGGGCTCCAAAACACTCTCAAGCCATTTCTTGTACAGCATCTCCTTCTTTCTCAGATTTAAGAAATCATTGTGCTTTAAATACCTGTCCACCTCCTGAGTAAGAAACGGAAAACAAAAAAACCATATTGGCCACACACACATTAAAGAGTCAATATGTGAAAGGTGCAAGCAGTAAACTCATACTTAGGGTTATCACTTCAGTCATATCCTGAGCAGATTGAGGAGGCCAGAAACTTGTTCTTCTAAATTTAGTTTTCCAAGAATACAGATGACTGACATTTTCTCATCAACCACTTGATGGAGAGAAAAAAAAAAAAAAAAAGGCATGCAGGAAAGCACACAGCAAATGAGGAAGAGATAACACTTCTTACCCTCACAAAATAATACTCTCTGTCCAAGATGTGTTGAGCAGCAGCAATGATGTCTTCACTTTCATCAGGTGCTGCCTAAAAAAACATCAAAAAACCAAAATGCAGTAAAAGCTGGACTTAGAGTTGGAGTTAAAATTAGCTCTGAATTCAAAATAATTACTTGTATTGTGATTAAAGACAGATTATACCATAACCCAGATGGCAGAATAGCACAGGTAGGCAAATCCTTGCTTTGAATAATTAGGTTAATTGTGGCAGCAGAAGAGTGTTGGAAGTACTGAAATGTTCAGTGGTCCAGACCATAACTTCTTGGCTGCTCCTCACTGTGACCATACCATCACTTGCTCCTTGACACCTTCATTTTCAGTACAGATACAGCCACAAATAAATTAAAACTGTGATGAAATATTGTGTCAAGGAATTAATAGAAACATAAAAGGAAAAAGAGAGGATAATAGTGTAGTGTAAGAGGAAAGAGAATTAGAAAAAAAAACCTCCTCCAGAGCAGGTGTTGTGTTATAATTGACAGATCTGCTTCATCTCACACAACATTTCTAAAATTAGCTCTTTAAAAGCTAATTTGTACCTGCATGTACCAGGGAGACATGTCTGTCTGTCCAGCTGAGACCCACTAGCAAAGGTACTCAGAACACACAGTGGTGAACAGCTGAAAAGTTTTTCTTCAAGATGATGCACACCTGAGGAATCCTTACAGAACCAAAGGAGTTAAAGTCTCCTGCAACTGAAGCAGTTAGGTTTCTTCTCCCTGGAGAAGGCTCAGAGGGAACCTCTCTATTTATACTCTGGAAGGATGCCAGTACTTAAAGGATGGCTACAAAGAGGACAGAGAGCATCTCTTCACAAGGAGCCACACGGAGAAGACAAAGGGCAACAGGTACAACTTTCCCTGGGAGAAGTTCCATCTCAATAGAAGAAAGAAAATTTTTATAGCAAGATAAATCACTCACTGGAACAACTTCCCCAGGGGGCTGGGGAAGTGCCCATCCCCAGAGGTTTTTCAAGGTGTGATTGGACAAGGTGCTTGCAGCAGGATGCTCAGCCTCTGTGGGAAAAAGGCTCAACAGCACCTCTGCTCTGTGTTCTCTCTGGTGAAAAACAGATAAGCTGGAAGGTCACACTGTATCTTGGTGTTGGAAAACTCTCTGGAGTAGCTGGGCCCAGACAGACAGAAAACCAGAAAAATCTCTTACCATTGGTTCAAGGTGAAGTTTTACATCTATATTTTTTTCATTTTGTATTCCCTACTTGTATGCACTGATAGAATACATCTGCCTGAATATTCCTGTCTCCTCACAAAACACTTTCCTGTCTGGACTGGCAGAAAGTGTCAGAAACCACAGAGAAATGTACATCAAAGAACAGCCAACCACACAGACCAGACTGCTCAGGGCCTCACCCAGTCAGGTTTTGAAGATTTCCTTCCTCAAATTTGTGAGCTCATGTCCTTCATTCTATCTGCAGCTATAAAATGAAAATCCTCACTTCTGCCATGTAATCCAGGACAAGGCAAAGCAAGGAAAAAAAGCCAATTAAATGCACAGAGTATGTGGGACCTCCCTTCCCTCCTGCATAACTTTGTGAGACTTCAGTCCTTTCATCAGACACAAGGAAAACAAAAAGATTTGCAGTGGAATATGTCACAACACCCCAATCCTCTCCTGTATTGTTTTTCAGCTCCTGTTAGACAGCTTCCAACCCAGCCAGAAATTCTTTCACCACAGTGTTATGGCAGGCTGTGGGCCCTTCCTCTCACACAATTCCCTGCCTCCTCTTCTCCCAGGTAGCTACCAGTAAGACAAGAGGGCATAGGCTTAAGCTCTGCCAGAGAAGGTTTAGGTTGGATATTAGGAAAAAATTCTTCACAGAGAGGGTGATCAGGCATTGGAATGGGCTGCCCATGGAGGTGGTGGATTCTCCATCCATGGAGGTTTTTAAGAAGAGACTGGATGTGGCACTCAGTGCCATGGGCTGGAAACCACAGTGGTAGTGGATCAAGGGTTGGACTTGATGATCTCAGAGCTCCTTTCCAACCTGGCTGATTCTGTGATCTGGAAATGTGATATTTTGTCTACCTATGCCCTCTTGTTTCTGCAGCGTTGGGCCTACCATGGAGGCTGATATTCCCTGTGACAATGATCTCCCCTTTCCCACACAGCACAGGTTCACCAAGTTCCAGGGAATGCTGTAAAGCATTTCCCATCTCGTGGTCTCTGAGAAGCAGGGGAAGGATTCTCACAGCCCTGAGGCTGTGCACTACATTACCTGCATGGATAAATACCAGCAAGCACACCCCACTTAGCACTCAGCTAATTTCTGTTATAAAATAAACAGGCAAACAGTGAGGACTGGAGAACATCTGGACACCTGAGCTGCTCCAAACTTGGTATTAGATAGGTGACCAGACCTTCCTATGGGCCATACATCCTGCCTGCCCCCAAAGGAGACACAGGCTTCTGCTTCAGGCCATCTGTGGCAGATTTCCTTCCACTCAAAGTAGTTTTGTTCTTCTGAGATAGGGATGCTGTAAATCCCTGGGCAAGTGTGAGATGAGGAAAATACATATTTTAGTAGTTTCTAAGCTCACAAAAAAAAACAAACCCCAAAACAAAAAACCAAAAAAACCCCCATACCACAAAAACTCACACCAGCCTCCTTTCCATCTGTTTTCAGTACTTAGTATTAAGACTTCATCTTACAAAGATTGAGCCTTTCTTGAACACAAAGCAAAGATGTTTTCTCTTATCACAGAGGACTGGGACTCCAGAAGAGACAAATCAGAGCACCCACAGAAATCTGCCTGCTGTAGCAACTTGCTTTAAAGAAACCACAAATGATAAAGTCTCTAGCTGCTGATTTTTTTCCCCAGTCTTGATAACTCATGTTGCCACTGAGTCTTAATCTCTTTTTCCATTTCATTTGGGCTCTTACTAGGAGATGCCAACAACTCTCCCGGGGTTGGCAAAGGCAGAACCTACTTGTATGAGACACCAGCTGTTTTGTAGGTCTTCAAACTAGAAGTTTAACCACATGCTAAGGATGAAATACAGTAAAGGATTTCCAAAGTCTGAGTGGATAATACCAGACCTGAAGTTAATCTAACAGCTGCAGTCTGCAAATGTTAAGCACCATGAGCAGACTGGCTGCTCTGTATTAAGACAGAGTTCTCTCTCTCTGTGTTCTATTATCATCAAACCTGAGAATAACTCTGACTAAAATTTCTTGCTAGACACACCTGCATCCTCCTTTGCAGTCAGCACTATAGCTTTCTGTCAGTGGTTTGGGTTTTTTTTTTGAAAGACAGGTTTCTCTTGCTTCTTGAGTCCTGTTCAGTGAAGTGGAACACCCATCTGCTAAAATTCTGCCCAAATACAAGTGTTAGCATCAGCTCTGAGAAGACAGATATTAATCATCTCTGTATTCTTACACATCTGTGTCCTCTCAGAAACCCTTTCTGACAAAAACCTTTACAAAGGCCATGCCTGAAAGTTCACCTGTCCCCATCCTCTCAGCACACAGGGTAAGGGCTGTCACCCCTTGCCAGGACAGCTGGTGGCCCTCCTTGGTGTCTTGGCTCCCTCTGATCCACCCAGTGGGAGGACAGAATCACAGAATGTTTAGGTTGGAAGAGTCCTCCAAGATCATCCAGTCCAACCTTTGACCAACACCATAATCTAACTACTAAACCATGTCCTTAAGGACCAGATCCAAATGCCTTTTAAATGCCTCTAGGGATGGTGACCACTCTCCTGGGCCATTCCGATGCCTGACAACCCTCTCAGTGAAAAAATATTTCCTAACATCCAGCCTAAACCTCCCCTGGCACAGCTTCCATCCATCTCTTCTGGTCCTATCACAGTCACTAAGCAGAAGAGGCTGTTTCCCTCCTTGCTCCAACCTCCCTTGAGGTGGTTGAAGAGAGCCATAAGGTCTCCCCTGAGCCTCCTCTTCTCCAGACTGAACACCCCCAGCTCCCTCAGCTGCTCCTCACAGGACTTGTGCTCCAGGCCCTCCAGGAGGTTTGTTGCCCTTCTCTGGACACTCTCCAGCACTTCTGTGTCTTTCTTGTAGTGAGGTGCCCAGAACTGAACACAGTGCTCAAGATGTGGCCTCACCAGAGCTGAGTACAGAGGGATGATCACCTCCCTATTCCTGCTGGCCACTGAGTTCCCAATACAGGCCAGGATGCCATTGGCCTTCTTGGCCACCTGAGCACACTGCTGACTCTCATATTGAGCCAACTGAAAACCATTACTCCCAGAACCCTTTCCAACTTGCAGCTTTCTAACCACACCCCCCCAAGTCTGTAGCTCACCATGGGGTTGTTATGACCCAGGTGCCAGACCTGGCATTTGGCCTTGTTAAACCTCAAACAATTAACCCTGGCATGACAGCATGAGGAGAGAACAAACAGAGCAACTCTACAGACAGAACCAGGTGCCTCACCATGATAAGATACCAGATAACCCCCACACATCAGGGGGTCCCAGGGCACCGGCCTGGCAGAGGAGGCAGCAGCGGGGGCAACACCGGCGAGAGGGAAAGGCTGAGCCCCCTCAGGGCCTGCCCCGCACCCTGCCCAGCCCTGAGGCGATCTCCCCAGCCCCGGGGAGAGGCGAGGGCCGGCAGCAGAGCCCCGCGCCTGGCACACCCTGGGCTGGGACCCCCGCACCGGGTCTGGCGAGGCTCCGAGAAGCCCCAGGGGAGGGGAGAGGGGGCTGCGATGAGAACCCCAGCCGCATGCCCTGGCAAAGCCCCTCTGCGGGGAAAATGGAGAAGGCCTCCACCCAGCCACCTCCGTCGTCTCACACTGTGTCCTTCGGCCGGATGAAAAAAAAATAAAACAAATAAAAAAGACAGTTCTTCCCCCATCACACCCACCCTCTCCGGAAGAGAAGGGGCTGCCTGTGGGCACAGAGACCGGGCAGCCCTTGGGAAGAGCGATGTGGCTCCCTGGCTGCAGGCCCAGCACCTAGTCCCGGGTCTACCGGACCGGAGTGGGGCAACGGCGGTACCGGATCCCTCCGCGCCTGCCCACCGCCCAGCGTCCCTCGCTGCCATGGCAACCCGAACCGGGGTGCCCGCCCCCGGGTCCGTCACGGCGGGAAGGTCCCCCCGCCAATCAGAACGGCAGAGCCTGGGCGAATCAGCCAATCAGAAGCGAGGGGCAGGGCGCGGGCGCAGCAGGGCTCTAGGGGGGCGGGTTGCCATGGAGACGCCTCAGCGGGACCGGTGAGCGGGGGGGTTCTGGGCCCAGGACAGAGCGGGCCGAGGGTGGTTCGTACGGGCAGCGGGGCCGCCTCGGCCCATGGGCACCGCCGCGATGTGCGGCCCGGGAATCGCCTGGGTGAGGGCAGAAAGCGGCGGGCAGCCCGGGTGCTCTGTCCCGGCCCTCGGTTCAGGCTCAGGCCCAGACCCAGGCCGGTCCGCCTGCTGTCAGCCCGGAAGGAACGGCGGTCGGTACCGGCCGCGGGGTCGAGCTCTGCCGCCTTCTTGGAGCTCTTAGCACCCAGTCACGAACCCTGAACAGGAATCCCATGTAAAACAAACTCCTCTACATTATGTCGCAAGAGAACTTCGAGGTTTATCCAGAGATTATGAAATCCTACTATAAGAGTTCACACACTGTTCTACTGACTTCATGACACTAAAACTTAAATCTGATGTGTAATATGGCTGTACTAGTGAAAAGGAAATGCTAGGAAGGAAACCTTCCCACTCTTACATCCCAATTTCTGCTCTGATCTGCCACTTGCGGATGGTTTTGTCTCATTTCTTTGTCTTTTCACTGTGGGCTGTTTCTTCAGTGAGAGGAAAATTAAATGCTTTCAGGAACATTGTGGCCAGCAGGTCCAAGGAAGTGATCCTTCCCCTGTGCTCAGCCCTGGTGAGGCCACACCTCGAGTCCTGTGTCCAGTTCTGGGCCCCTCAGGTCAGGAAGGAGATTGAGGTGCTGGAGCAGGTCCAAAGGAGGGCAACCAGGCTGGTGAAGGGACTCGAGCACAGATCCTATGAGGAGAGGCTGAGGGAACTGGGGCTGTTCAGCCTGGAGAAGAGGAGGCTCAGGGGAGACCTCATCACTCTCTACAACTCCCTGAAAGGAGGCTGTAGCCAGGTGGGGGTTGGTCTCTTTTCCCAGGCACCTCTCAACAAGACAAGAGGGCACGGTCTTAAGTTGTGCCAGGGGTGGTTTAGGTTGGATATTAGAAAGAATTTCTTCACCAAGAGGGTGATCAGGCATTGGAATGGGCTGCCCAGGGAAGTAGTGGATTCTCCGTCCCTGGAGATATTTAAAAAGAGACTGGATGTGGCACTCAGTGCCATGGGCCTGGTAACCGCAGTGGTAGTGGGTCAAGGGTTGGACTTGATGATCTCTGAGGTCCCTTCCAACCCAGCCAATTCTATGATTCTATGATTCTACTTTTCAATTAACTGATTATGACTTGAGCACAAAGCAATGTTTCCATCTCAAACGTAGTCTCTTTGTGTTTTAGGACCTAATTTAAAAAGTAACATAACTGCCAGTCTGCAATTTTTACCACAACCTGATAGGTGGCCAGGACTGAAGTGAGTAAGGTGCCTGCCTGTTGGCAATTCTCTGATGATTAAATAAGCATCAAACTTTTCCTGTTGCTGCTGATGCAGGCAGCCAGAGGTAACATCACACGAGAGAAATCTAAGATTTACTCCCAAGCAGAACCCTAACAAATCCCAGTATCACACTGACCCAAAGGTCTAACAATAACCATGGCAGTGCTGATGATTTGAAAAGAAAATAATTTTTTGAGGGGGCGAAGACTGACCCAGAAAGCAAAAACTTCCCACTCTTACACCCCCAATTTCTGCTCTGATCTGCTAGTTGTAGATGGTTTTGTCTCATTTCTTTGTCTTTTCACTGTGGGCTGTTTCTTCAGTGAGAGGAAAATTAAATACTAGGAAAAAAAAGAACCCAGAAACGCACTGTAAAAATGTAACTGGATGTTTATGGCCTTTCTGATAAAGGTGATAATTTTTCTGCTGCTCTCTAGGTTTTAAAAAATTTTATTATTTTGCTTATCTGAGACCTAGCATTACTTCTGCTGAAACTCCTGCATTCCACAGGGGGGGAAGATCTGGCTTCTACTAGAAAAGGGATGAGAAATGAACATTTATACAGGTAGGATAGAAGCTCTGGGAATCTAGTGAAACTGTGCCTGGGAGTTTTTTGGGAAAGTGCTTGCTGGCCAAAACTGTACCTGGACTGTTAGAACAGAAACCAGAACTGCTCCCCAGAACCTCAGTTTCTTCACATGCAGGTTATCTGGTTTTGTTATCCCTGAGCTGATAAAGAGAGCAGAGTAACAGCACTTCTGGGGATGTCACATTACATGGCACAGCCAACGTGTGTGCCCTGGCACAGTCCATGAACTCTGCAGGAGTTCAGAAACACTCCCCTTCCCACACTCATCCTTATGGCACTGGAAGGCAATGTTTCCTATTTCATATGGTATGATACCAGCCCTTAT
>JAAWXA010000011.1:17942351-17979273 GCA_038090715.1 Florisuga fusca
CACAGAAGTGCTGGAGAGTGTCCAGAGAAGGGCAACAAACCTGGAGGGCCTGGAGCACAACTCCTGTGAGGAGCAGCTGAGGGAGCTGGGGGTGTTCAGTCTGGAAAAGAGGAGGCTCAGGGGAGACCTCATCACTCTCTACAACTCCCTGAAAGGAGGTTGGAGCCAGGTGGGGGTTGGTCTCTTTTCCCAGGCACCTCTCAGCAAGACAAGAGGACACGGTCTTAAGTTGTGCCAGGGGAGGTTTAGGTTGGATATTAGAAAGAATTTCTTTATGGAAAGGGTGATCAGGCATTGGAATGGGCTGCCCAGGGAAGTAGTGGGTTCTCCATCCCTGGAGATATTTAAAAAGAGACTGGATGTGGCACTCAGTGCCATGGGCTGGGAACCACAGCGGTAGTGGATCAAGGGTTGGACTTGATGATCTCTGAGGTCCCTTCCAACCTGGCTAATTCTATGATTCTATGATTCTACTTTTCAATTAACTGTTTATGACTTGAGCACAAAGCAACGTTTCCATCTCAAACGTAGTCTCTTCGTATTTTAGGACCTAATTTAAAAAGTAACATAACTGCCAGTCTGCAATTTTTACCAGAACCTGGTAGGTGGCCAGGACTGAAGTGAGTAAGGTGCCTCTTGGCAACTCTCTGATGATTAAATAAGCATCAAACTTTTCCTGTTGCTGCTGATGCAGGCAGCCAGAGGTAACATCACACGAGAGAAATCTAAGATATACTCAGAAGCAGAACCCTAACAAATCCCAGTATCACACTGACCCAAAGGTCTAACAATAACCATGGCAGTGCTGATGATTTGAAAAGAAAATAATTTTGGAGGGGGGGCCAAGACTGACCCAGAAAGCAAAAACTTCCCACTCTTACACCCCCAATTTCTGCTCTGATCTGCTAGTTGTACCTGGTTTTGCCTCATTTCTTTGTTTTTTCACTGTGGGCTCTTTCTTCAGTGAGAGGAAAATTAAATACCAGGAAAAAAAAGAACCCAGAAACACACTGTAAAAATGTAACTGGACTTTTATGGCCTTTCTGATAAAGGTGATAATTTTTCTGCTGCTCTCTAGGTTTTAAAAATTTTTATTTTATTATTTTGCTTATCTGAGACCTAGAATTACTTCTGCTGAAACTCCTGCATTCCACAGGGGGGGAAGATCTGGCTTCCACTAGAAAAGGGATGAGAAATGAACATTTATACAGGTATTTCTTTTTGCAGAACAGAAGGGAAATGAACCAGCTGCAGGATTTGCTGAATGAGGGTCTTATCAGAACGAAGCATGTAGAAAATGCAGCTGCCATCAACATACAGGAAAAAAGAGTCTGTGCATCAACCTCTGGCTTTCATGTAAGAGCATCCTAGGATAGAAGCTCTGGGAATCTAGTGAAACTGTGCCTGGGAGTTTTTTGGGAAAGTGCTTGCTGGCCAAAACTGTACCTGGACTGTTAGAACAGAAACCAGAACTGCTCCCCAGAACCTCAGTTTCCTCACATGCAGGTTATCTGGTTTTGTTATCCCTGAGCTGATAAAGAGAGCAGAGTAACAGCACTTCTGGGGATGTCACATTACATGGCACAGCCAACGTGTGTGCCCTGGCACAGTCCATGAACTCTGCAGGAGTTCAGAAACACTCCCCACACTCATCCTTATGGCACTGGAAGGCAATGTTTCCTATTTCATATGGTATGATACCAGCCCTCACACATTTCCAAGCAGGTTTTCCAGGGGTATATATTGCTACCCTCAGAAAAAATGTGTTTAGAAGATGAAGTTAAGATAGCCCCATCCCTGGGGGCAGATTCTCAGCAGACAGTGTCATCAGTCCACAAGGTAACAGTGACATCATCTTTAATACATAAATTAGTTTTAATATAAATCACAGCTTTGAGAGATGCCAGCCTGCTGGCTCTTCAGCAAGGTGGATTACATGCTGAGATCCACAGCAGAGCCCACAGCTGGTTTAAATCATCACCAGCTGCACTGACTGAGAAAGGTTCAGGCCAGAAGGGATCATTATATCATCTCCTTCAACCAGCTGAATATAAATCTGCCAGACCAGTGCCCCCATTATGCCAGACCAGTGCCCCTGAGAGCTTGTTGGTGTGGATGGCTGTGTGGCCTGTGTTGACTCCTCTATTGAGACAGGATGATCTGGTCTGGACTTGCCAAAAGTTACATTTCCCCTATGAATACCTGAAATACCTCCTTGGGTGAGCTCTGTGCAGTCCTGGAGAAGGCTGTGTCCTGCCCTATGTTGCTTTTCATCAGAAGAGTCACCACGGGGTGACCTAGAGAAATGTCACTGAGAAATGGGACTACAGAGAAAGTAATCACATATTCACAGACTAAGAAGGTTGTTTCAAATGAGACTTTTAAAATGTAGTGGGTTATACAAAACCCACATCTAGTTTTGCATACTGGCAAACTTAAATTTTTTGTTTTTTAAGCCATGGGAGTGTAGAAAGCAGCTCCTCAGCTCCAAGACATGCATTTTTGGTCTGTAACACAGTGTTGTATTAACATAGGTGCCACCAGAGAATGCTTTAAACCTCATCTACAGCTTCTACAAGAACTTGCTGCAAGTCAGAAGGGGAGGACTCTACTTTAAGGAGAAATACTACAAATGTGTCCGTGCAGATGAGAATTCCATCTATCTTCATAATGTATGTGGAAAAAGAGCTGTGGCCATCCTGAGGAATCTGGGGACTTTCTATTTCTGCTTACATGAATACCCTAACACAAACAGAAAGCTAGCTTCCTTCCTTCCTTCCTTCCTTCCTTCCTTCCTTCCTTCCTTCCTTCCTTCCTTCCCCTCTTCCTTCCCCTCTTCCTTCCCCCCTTCCCCCCTTCCCATTCCAGCAGGTGTGGAATAAAATGGGTGCAGAATACAAAAAAAGTGCCAGCTGTAAAATGCAACTTTAATGGATAACATTGTTTGTTCTCCTTGCAATCAGTTCATCTCCCTAATGCAGAAAAAAACTAACCGTTTTTTTTTTTCCTGGGATGGTTTCTTTAATTAATCAGGCTTGGGATGGCCTAATTAATTAATCAGTCAGGTAATAGAGTGGCCTGGCAAGCCCAGGGTGAGAAGAAAGCAGGAGCAGGAGCAGGAGCAGGAGCAGGTAGCCATGGGGGATGTACAGAAGAGGTGAGCAGGACCTTGTTTGACAGCTTGCTCACCATGTGGGACTCCACCCCTGTGGAATTCAGAGACAGAAACAATGGACAGGGCTGCACACAGCCATGCTCAGGATGGCAGTTTTGTTATTGCTGCTCAGTCATCCAATCTGAAGTAAATACATCCAACTGGTTGTTCCTAGAGTCCTCTCAATTCTTCCTTTCCCCAGTAAACCCATCCTGAAACGAGCTGAGCAATTTTGTAGAAGTGAGCAGCTCTGAAGCTTGGATCCTGTCACTGCTCTTGGCAATGGCTTTTTCCATTTCTTATTACCAAAGGGCGAGGCAGACCTTGGGAGGTAGGGTTCTTAAAACACTTGGCATGATTTCATGTATATACTAGTTACTTTATTTGTATTTATTAACACATGTGACATTGAGCACTAGAATAAAAATTCAAAATGCTATGCAATAATACATTAATCAGTGCAAGCCAGACTAGGCAACATAATAGAAGTATTTGACTGATTTGCTTTAATAGTCAGCAGTCTTCAGAACATGCACTGTCACTCCTTAGTGTGCATATCCTGGATTAGACTTAAAGACAGTATTTGCCTTTTTTCCCCCAAAAAAACAGGCATATTGGCAAAGAAAATACCTGTAATTGGCCCAGACTGTAAGGCAGTATGTATACCTATGTTGTTGAAGGTTGTTTTGGTTTGGTTTTTAAAAACCATGTAACCTGACACCAGTTTTCCATCCTACCTAGGCAGATGGAGGTCTGATAGTTGTGAAGACAAAGACTTTGATCCTGGTTGCTACTTACAGAGTGGGCATGTATCCCAGTGTGTGCGTGGAAGCTGTGGAGAAACTAGGTGAGAGAAATGCCAGTGTCTGTGTGCCAGCTCCTCACTGATCAGCTCTGCCCTTGCTAACAGCTTCAAAAATTAACCTGGTGAACTCTGAAATCCTGAGAATCTGAGACACTGAACTATGGCTATGGCTCCACAGCTATACCCTCTCCAGGCATCACACACACTGTGCTCCAAAGCCTCCATGGGTATGACCAGATTGGCAGACTTTCTTTCCTTGGCTATTCTGGCACAAGTTTATTTTAGTTAACCTTCAACAAAATGGGATTTGGCAGTCACAGTTTCTTGACCTGATAGTCATAACACTGAGATCTTCAGCACACTTTTGTAGAGGATTAATTTTGACACTCTGCTTCTCAGTCCACTTTTTCAAAGACTCTCTGAAGGTTTCAAACCTTCCTCTTCTGCCTAACTTCTAGAAAGAGCCTCCCAATACAAACTATTTTGTGATTGTATGATAGCTGCCATGGGAGGAGGGCAAAAAGTGTAAAGTTGGGAGACTGCAAAAAATGCCAACACTTGCAAAATCCTGTAACAATATGCACACAAGTACCTTATAGTCTGAGGTGGATTTGAACTTGAAACAAAGCACCTCCATTATTGCAATTCTGTATATGATTTTTATCACTGTCGATTCTTTAATTTTTTAAAATTTATTTCCTTGTGTTATTATAGCAGACTATTTGAGACAGAAAGGTATCTGAATGAGAAAAAAAACTTGAACTTCATCAAGCTCAGAAGGATGGGTCATGGGGAGATAAAGCATAGGAATCTGAAGCATTATCCAATTCAAGCAAGAAACTGCTACTTTACAACATTCTGAGTGCTGATTGTCCTGTTTTTTTAAGAACATTTGATGGCTCACAGCTCATAAGAGGACTTACCCTATGCATCTGTCATCTAAGTTTCTTAACTGAATTGAAAGTGATGTCTTCAAGATTTAAGATGCTCTGCTTAATCTTTCTGATGTTGCTTTTTAGCCTGTTTCCAGATTAAAAAAATTATTAATCTCCCTAAGCAGAGTAAGTTTTCTGATAGCATCAAGCCCAAAGGACAAAGGAAATTGTTTCATGAACAGATTTTGAGATTTGTCCTGTACATTTTTTAATATTACAAATAAAACACATTTTTAACATTTCAACATTTTGCATTGTCATTGACTGCTAGAGAAAGTTACTTTAAACTGGAGTGGATTGCAAAGTTCTGTGAGGAGGGGGGAGAAGGGAAAATACCACTGCCAGGCTTGAATCATACTGTGTGCACTATAAGACATCAAAGAATCCACAGTTGAGTGAACCCATTGCTGTACAGAGGACAGCTGAGGTTCTGTCTCATTACCAGATGAAGAGCAGGCTCAAGAAAACCAGGCTTTTCATCTGCAGAAACAAAGGAAACATTAGGTCACGTGAGAATGAAAGCATTTTTAGAGATATTTTAGTCTAAATTAGTTCAGTTTCAAGGAAGAGGTTAAAAGCCTGAATCAAAAACCAACAGGAAAAAAATCCACAGAAGAATCCCACACATGGACAGAGATGTGATTTACCATTGTAACTACTCTGAAGTGTCAGCCTTATTCCCTGACAACTCAAATACTCAAGAGGACAACACGGAGAAAGGCAGGGGCTGAGCATTCTCCCTCTGGGGGAAGCAGCAAAGCTCAAGGCAAAGCTGTGGTCAGGCAGCTGCAGTATCTGCTGGGCAGAAACCCACCAGGCTGCCAGGTGTCACCCAGCAAACTCTGGGCACTGCAGCCTTACAGGCACAGAGCACGATAAAACCTCCTCGGGTGGCTGCAAAACCTCGGGACTGTCACTGCTCACGGGCCCTGGGTGCAGTTTCAGTAAATCTGCTCTGTGCTACTCAGAGTTCAGAAATCAAAGCATCAGTTCAGTGCAGCCACAGCAGAGGCATTCGACCAAATCTCTCCCTGTGCTGGGGGGGGCGGATCTCTGCCTCAGTCCCTGGAATTAAACCAGTTCTGTGGGAATGAGCCCCGCTGAGCTGTACGAGTATTTCTGACTGTTCGCCTCTTTCCCTCCAATGTAAAACACGACCTCGTCCCGCTCCACCCCCTGACTTGCTGGGGAAGAGCTGATTAGGAAGAGCCGGAGAGGAAGAACTGAGGTCGGACTTCGCTCCCCCGGCCAGGCTGGGTTTGTTCCTGGTGTGGCAAACGTCCTGCATTCTTTACAGGAAAAAGGTGAGCCACAGATTGTGCTTGGGAACCACTTAGCTTCTTTAACTTCTTGTTTTGGGCCACTGCTAGCAGATCTGAGTTTGAAGTTGTACTTAGAAACTTGGTTTTAAACACAGTTTGCTGTGTATTTGAAAACATTGTAGATATTCGAATTGCCCCTCTATTTAAAAAACAAAACATTTTTATGGATCTGCTTCTAGCAGCAAAGAAAATAATTTATAAAAATTTAGGTTATTGGATGTGTTGGAAGAGGGACAAAAGCTTCTTTCACACTGTTATTAATTGACTAAATTTAGACAGAGTAGGAGAGCAGAAGCATCTCTTACAGGGTGTTATCTGCTGGGCTTCTCTTTAAATGTTTGTGCAAATAGAGACATTATTCATGGTTAAGCTGAAAACAACAGCTAGACAGCCTCTGAAAGAAAAGCCTTGAAGTTACATTTTATAGGAACGATTGTTTATTCGCTATAAAACAGGCACAGAGCACCACCCTGTGGGGAGTTCCATTCCTGGGGTTTCAAGGTGTTACTCATTCTGCTTTTAGTCTTACTGCAAACAAGTAAGTATGCACTTAGCTTTTCCTCTGCAGGTATCATCCTGCACCTGATTTTACAGAGAGCACGGTGGTCTGTCACACATTGGCATTTATTTACTCAAAGAGGCTCTGGCTTGCAGCCCACCCTGTCTGGGGGGCATCCCTATTCTGTATTCCCTGTAGTACCAGCTCCTGGAAGGTAACACAGTCGTTCCAGTTGGGATTTGCTCCTCTCTCCCTCCCACCCAGCTCCCCGGGGGCAGAGGGCGGACTGCTACAGATTCAAATTTGCCAGGTGGGAGGAGGCTTGACACCCAGCCCATCTCAACAACTGCTGCCAACAGCAAGGAGGAAAAGCCTCAGAGGAGTTACTTGGAAGACGCCTGGGACCCCCTGCCACACACAGGAATCACCTGCTGAGGCAAGAGGAATATATCAGCATTTTAAAAACCTTTTTCTGCCTTTCACTCGCACCAACCCTTGTGCCTTTGTCCATCTTCAAGTCGCCATCTATGGGCTGAATCACAAGGCAGCACTTAGATGATTTTAGATGGATCAAATAAAGGCTCCTTCTGCTGAGGGTTTTAAAATCCCATTTGCGTAGAAGAATTTAAGGGCCTGTGTCCTTTAGTCAGTTAAGGCTTTAATCGTGCAGGAAGATGAAAGCAAAGGATTTTATTTTCATCTGCATGTTACCTTTTACAGCTAAGATTGGCAGGCTGTCAGTGCTGCTGCATCCACACGCAGCTGTGTGCCTAGTCTGTGATTCTATGATAGTCAAGGCCTGCAACTTGATGGCAAGGTGATCTTCGTGGGTTTGTAAAATGGCTTTTGCAATGACATATTGTGTCCCAAAGTTAATGTATTTCATTGCACTATAACTCCTCAGCTTTCTCTTGGCAGCCCTCCCCTTTCCTACCTTCCAGCTGTGTCAGTTTGCATCCTCCATCTGCAGGGTGGAGTCTCTGGAGCTGTGGTCACTGATCACTGAGATTTTCCAGCTGCCCATAAGTCCGTCTGATACCCATCCCAGGTTTTTTGGTTTTGTTTTCAGAGAAAATGTTGGCAGCCTACTTTGATTGCCCAGGAGGCCCAGAAAATCTCTATGTGAAAGAAGTGACGAAACCGCATCCAGGAGAAGGTGAAGTTCTTGTGAAGGTCTCTGCCAGTGCCCTGAATAGGGCTGATTTACTCCAGGTATGAGTATGTTAAGTGTTATTTATGCACCTAAAAATGATTAAAAAATTTCAAGCCCTTATCTGAAGTCTTGACAAATCTGAACAGTTAAAAGAGATTGGATCTGGTAAGCATTTGGATGAGAAAAGTCTCAGGGCTGAGATATCTGTTGATTCATCTGGGTCACTGCAATGCTGAGGTGGCACAGGAAGGCAGATACCTTTCAAGAAAAGATATAAAGCTCTGATCTTCCTAGGTGCTCAGACCATGCTCTGGGTATTTGAGACAAATATGAAATGTACCACTGGCTCAACGCCAGCATGGGAAAATCACATTCAAATTCAGGCTGAGCTGCTGTAATTTGAACTGAAAGCCACACACTGCATCTGGAGACTGTAATATCTCCCCAGCATGGATTGGCTTGGACAAAGAGGACTCACAACAAATTGAATTTACAGACAGAGTTTGAAAAATAAAAACATACTTAGGAAACAAGAAGTGTTGCCAGAGGATGCAAGATCCTCAAATTACTGGAATATTTGCCCAGTACAAAACCAGGAATCAATCAATAGGACTTTGGATTGGGGGTGGGGGAGTAAGACATTGCAGATCGTTACACTCATTGATGTGTGGCTTTTCCTTCCTTGCCCTCTCTTTTCTTTTGTTTTAGAGGAGGGGGAAGTACCCTCCCCCTAAAGGAGCAAGTGATATTTTAGGCTTAGAAGCAGCTGGGAGAGTGGCTGGGCTTGGACCTGGCTGCAAGGGCCAGTGGAAGACAGGTGATGCAGTGATGGCTCTGCTCTCTGGAGGTGGCCAGGCAGAATATGTCACAGTACCAGAAGGCCACCTGATGCCTGTGCCCAAAAATCTGACGCTGACCCAGGCTGCAGCCATCCCTGAAGCCTGGTTAACAGCTTTCCAGCTGCTGCATTTTGTAGGTGAGAGGCATATCTGCAAATCTATCCCACCTAAACCAGTCATCTTCCTTTCTGTTATGAAATCTCCTGTTTGGCTTTAAAGAACTTCCTCTCTGTCACTCCATCCATATGGAATGCTAGACACAGGGCCTGAAATCTTGACCTCATCTCCCCAGCCACAACTGAATGCATATTTACAAGGAAATATAGAAACATGGTCAGTTTTTCTTTTCATCTGTATTTCTCAGCTTGGATGGTAATTTCCATTAAGCCTGAACCCTGAAATAACTTACCCGTTCTCCAAAAAAAAAGCAGACCCACATCCAACTTGTAATGATTTGGCTTTGCTGCAAGGATGACTGTGTCATGAGATTTCTCACTAATTGCCTGTGGATCTACGTTAGGCAACGACATCTTGTACGTTGTTTCACAGAGATGTGAACTGTAGGTAAAATCCCCTCTGAGATGAGTTAAACCAGACGTAAGCTCACACTTGAATTTTGAAAATGTGATACAGAGGCACTAACCAGGCACTTGCCAGGGTTCTCCTCAGTTGCCAAATACACTTCTACCCTCTGCAGCAGTCACACCTAAAAGCTCCACTCAAGAACAGGGATTACAAGCAAGTATCTTTCCTCTGTACCTGAAATCCAGATCAATTTGAGTAGCGTTGCTTCCTGGGGGTGTGTGGTCTATCAGGACCATGTCTCCAGGACTCCTCAGTGCCTCACTTCCACTAGCAATCAGTGGAGCACAAATTAATGCTTTGGGGCATTAATTAGATGATGAATAGGTAGGTTAGAGCTGATCCCTAAGCACTACCTTGCATTTCTGCTATTTCTCTGTTGCTGAGTGCTTGACTTCTCAATACTGACATCCTCCCAGTGAGTTTTCTCTTGGTGGCAGTGGATGGTCCTGGTATAAAAAGGCTGACAGCACTCACCTTGCAGCTTGGGCACAGCTGCCCAGAACTAGACAGGGCCATGCTAAAGTCATTCCACTGAAGTTGGTAGAATGGAGTCCTGTCAGTACACTGCAAGCTGTGTTAGTTCTGGATTTGTTTCCTTAAGGGTATGAAGGTGTAAACAAAGCCCACTCGAGGGCATCTCTGTTTCCTCCTCAGCATTTTCCATCCTGATCATCTTTTAATCCAAAGCCCATGCCCAAAGGGTAACCATTTCCCTCATGTCCTCTTTCAGCTAAAGTTCAGGAGGGTGAGAGAGTGCTGATCCATGGGGGAGCCAGCGGGGTTGGTATGGCAGCCATCCAGCTGGTCAGACTGACAAAAGCCATTCCCATGGTGACAGTGGGAACTCAGGAGAAACTGAAAGCAACAGTGAGCGTCGGAGCAGCTGCGGGGTTCAACTACAGGAGTGAAGATTTCAGTGAAAAGGTTTTGGCTTTCACCCACGGTAAAAACCTCTCTGTGAGGAATGTGTACCTCCTGGCACATAACCACACACACTCCATCTCAGCTGTCACCTTCCTCGGGGACATGTCAAGTGTCAGATGGGTGTTCAGCCCAGCAGTGTCTCCTGCCTTAGCTCGGCTGTACTGTTTCCTGCATGGAATCCCTTTGGCCTCAGTATTGTGCCTGTGGTATGATTGTCTCCCCAAGGAACTGTGGGGCCAAGTCCTGGCACTTTCTGAGTGTTTGAATCAGGGAACAAAGCATAGTTCTGTTAGAAAAAGTTAACTTTTCCAAGGATTTCATAGAATCATAGAATTGGCTGGGTTGGAAGGGACCTCAGAGATCATCAAGTCCAACCCTTGATCCACTACTGCTGCGGTTACCAGCCCATGGCACTGAGTGCCACATCCAGTCTCTTTTTAAATATCTCCAGGGACGGAGAATCCACTACTTCCCTGGGCAGCCCATTCCATTGTCTGATCACCCTCTCGGTGAAGAAATTCTTTCTAATATCCAACCTAAGCCTTCCCCGGCACAACTTAAGACCATGTGCTCTTGTCTTGCTGAGAGGTGCCTGGGAAAAGGGACCAACCCCCATCTGGCTCCAACCTCCTTTCAGGGAGTTGTAGAGAGTGATGAGGTCTCCCCTGAGCCTCCTCTTTTCCAGGCTGAACACCCCCAGCTCCCTCAGCCACTCCTCATAGGATCTGTGCTCGAGTCCCTTCACCAGCCTGGTTGCCCTCCTTTGGACCTGCTCCAGGACCTTGATATCCTTCCTGAACTGAGGGGCCCAGAACTGGACACAGGACTCAAGCTGTGGCCTCACCAGGGCTGAGTACAGGGGAAGAATCCCTTCCCTGGACCTGCTGGCCACGCCGTTCCTGATACAGGCCAGGATGCCATTGGCCTTCTTGGCCACCTGGGCACACTGCTGGCTCATGTTCAGCTTCCTGTCAATCCAAACCCCCAGGTCCCTCTCTGTCTGGCTGCTCTCCAGCCACTCTGTGCCCAGCCTGGAGCTCCCCATGGGGTTGTTGTGGCCAAAGTGCAGGACCCGGCACTTGGCCGTGTTGAACCTCATCCCATTGGAATCAGTGTGGGAATTTGTGTGGGTTTATGACAGAGTCTGCATCTGGGTATCTATAATGATTATTTTTGTGCCAACTCCTAATCTCAGTGGAAAGATTTAAACAGGAATTGCAGGATTGAATCTGTACGTATAAAAGTTTTAGCTTTGCCTGAAATTATCCTACCTGTAACGGAGCTCAACTACATTGCTGAAATCTTTTCTGTTTCTATTTGAGGTACTGGAGTAGACATTATTTTGGATTGTGTTGGAAGCTCCTACTGGGAGAAGAATCTGAACTGTCTGAGTACAGATGGCCGGTGGATTATTTATGGACTTCTGAGTGGAGGTGAAGTACATGGAGATTTGCTTGGAAGGCTGCTTTCCAAAAGAGGGAGCATCCACACAAGTCTGTTACGACCAAGAGATAAGGAGGTAATGGCTATCAGCAGGGTACAGAGTTTGATCTTAAAACTGGTGGTACTGTTCAAAGCTTTCTTTTGATGCCAGTGTTAATGCAGAGTCTAACCTGTAAATGCCAAAAAAACCACCACGTTGAACTGTTACTACACACACTGGAAAAAACTGGAAAATGAAGTTGGCATTTCCCTTTTTAAAGCTACTGAATCAGAGGAATGATCCTTAACATACTTCACAATTACCACAATTTAAAGATTTGGCTTAAGAAGAAACAAAAACTCAACTGCTCAGGCAACTCAATCAAGTCTTTGAGGATGAAAGAGAAAAAAACTCTTATTACCTCATTTTTAAAAGGAGAGACCAAGGGCATTTGGATGTCCAGAAATTACCATGGAAAAATCACTTTATGTGGCAAAAGTCTCAGATGTTACAGTGAAAGACAGCAGTGTGGAGCCCTAGGAAAAATTCTGCCCATGGTCTAATATGTTTTAGCAATAATTTTATCAGTTTGATAAATGGTTCTGGATGCCAGAAATGGTTCTGCATTGAGATTATATATCTTGTTTCGGGAAATTTCATTCAATTAAAAGGTAATCTAAATTTTTTTCTTCTTTGCCATTCACAGCTGTCAGATGTTTACATGTCTGTCTCATAATGAACATGTCAGAGTGTCTCCTTGAGAACTCTGCATATTTGGGATGCTGTGGTTAAGAGATGCCTCTGTGAAAGCCACGGTTGGAAATAATCCTCAAAATGCTTTTTTTCTTCAGTATAAGGAACAGCTGGTGAAAGCCTTCACTGAAGATGTGCTGCCCTATTTTTCTGGAGGAGCCTCCCCTCATCTCCAACCAGTTGTTGACACCATTTACCCTCTGCACGAGATTGCACAGGCACACAAGGTCATGGAAGAAAACAAGAATATCGGCAAAATCGTCATCGAAATGCCCACTTCATCTTAAAGAAAGGCCTCCTGCTGTAGTCATTTCAGGGACAGAATCAATAGGGTGGGGTGACAAGCAGAAAATCTGCCATTTCTGCTTCCAAATCCGGAAGGATTTATTGTGGGCCGGTGGCAAAAAAACAGGGGGCAAAGCCTTACAGATGTGTTTAATAAAAAGATACAAGTTGCAACTCGGCCATCGTGTCTTCAAGAGCCACTGCGTTCAAAATCCTGGTGATCATCCTTCACCTGTAAGGAAACCGCCGGGCCCCGACCGCCGGGTACCGACCGCCGGGTACCGACTGCCGGTCTCAGCTCCGCGTTCTGTCCCCGTCAGCTTTCCGGGCCCTTCCCGCCCTGCGTTCCCGGGCCCGGCCTCTCCGCCTGACAGGAATCCCCGCACAGCGCCCGCCGCCGGACATCTTTCCCCGCAGAGCCTGTTCCCCAGGCTGCGGCTGCGGGGCTCTGGGGAACGGCAAGGCTCCTCGGGGCACTTTTCCCTGCCGGGAGAAGCGGGAGGAGCAGTCCCGGTGCCAGGGAGGTGTCAGGGGAGGTGTCAGGGGGGATGACGGGGGGACCGGAGGCTCCGCCGCGGACTCCCTGGCCCTGAGGCGACCGCTGAGGGGCGGGGCCGAAGCGGAGCGTGCGCACGTAGGTCACGTATTCCTCCCGCATCCGGGTATCCTGCGGAGGCCTCGGCCTGGTCCCGGTCCCGGTTCTGGTTCGTGTTTCTCCTCTGTCAGGCGGCAGCCGCTTCCCTCAGACCGGCGCCATGGCGATGCAAGCGGCCAAGAGAGCTAACGTGAGTGCTCCGCTCTTCCTCTGCGGAGGGTGAGCCCCGGGGCTGAGAGCGGGGCCTTCCCTCCCGCCCTTCCCTCCCGGCCCCGGGCCCGGCCTGGGCAGCTCATCCCACTCCGGCCTCATCTCTTGATTGAGAGAAAACTTCTTCAAGTTTCTCGGCGTGGAGTGTTAAAAAGAGGACCAGCGCTGCCCGCGGACACGGGTGTTATCCCCAGAGTTTAGCATGTAGGCTGCTGCTGCTTCTGAGGTTGGAAGCAAACCCTCTTTTAAGTCTTAACCTGGATATTTTTTCTGCCTCAGATCCGCCTGCCTCCCGAAGTCAATCGGATCCTGTATATTAGGAACCTGCCCTATAAAATCACAGCGGAGGAAATGTATGATATTTTTGGGAAATACGGGCCTATCCGACAGATCAGAGTGTAAGTATTCTATTGTTCTTTGAAAAGCCAAGGATTTTATGTGCCTTAGTGTATGCGTTGGATGTCACTATTCCTATTGCAGTAGGAGGCAAATGGATTTTACAGCTGGAAAAGTTAAAGACACTTTAGCAGTTAAACCCACTGAACCTGACTCCCCTGAAGAGAAGTGCTCATTTCTGAGGGATAGTGGTGAAAAATGGTTGTGTAGGGAATAAAGTGTGACATACAGAATTGCCTCCAGCAAACAACCAAGGAGGTGGGGTTGTGCTGCTGGTGCTGTGTGGGAATCTGGGAAATTATACAGGGAAAGGCAACAAAAGGGACTGGGGATAATAATTAAAGGGACAAGGGGCATCTTAAACTTAGTGCTTGGCTAGATAGGTGGAATTCTTCATTAATAAGCATAAAGGAGAATCAATACTTCAGGTTTCTGAAAATGTGTAGGTTTGAACAGGGTGAGGTGAAGAATGAAGATGTATCCAGGGGACTTTTCATCAGGGACTTTTCATCCACCTGGAGCTGCTGGTTGCCTCAGAACCACCATTTCCTGTTGTCCCTGCACATCCTAACCCCATCATGACACAGGGCATAACGTGGGACTCCCTTTGCCACCACTTCTTTGCTTTCTGCACTTTTTATCCCATTCTCCTCTTTCATATGCATCCCAGCATGGGTGTGCATGATGCCACTTGTCCTTGGGAGTTCTCTCCTTAGAAGCAAACACCTTAGAGACAGTTCTGATGATCCACTTTGCTGTAACTATCTTCCAGCTGAGATCTTTGAGTTCTGTCAGCTCTGCCCTCTCCCTGGGACAGTCACCAAGATGTGCCCAGACATCCCTCCTGTCCCTGGGGTGAAGGAAGGGGGGGTGATGGTCTGAGAGGTGATGGCTGTGCCTCTGGCCTTGACCAGCAGGGCTGGTTTGACTCTCCTGAATTGACTTTGTGCTCAGATTTTGACTTTTGTGCCCTAAATTGACTTTTATGCCCAGGGCCATATCCCCATCCTGGGGAGACATCTGCCTCAGACAGCCATTAACTGACAGCCTGGTGGTGTAATATTAAATAAAACAAGGTAATCACTATGATAAAAACTTTGTAAGTGTTTCCAGAAATACAGCAACCCCTGGCAGGAGCAGCTTCTGAAGTTGCTGTGGGGAGGTGCATTTCCCTTAAGGAGCACAATGCAGTTTTCCTGTTGTCTGGAACTGTCCCTGACTCTGGACTATAAGTGGAGATGGGTGTGGAAAGCCCAGATGTATTTTAATTTTAAAAAAAAAAGGTTAACTTTTTTTTTAAGTGAAGTTACATTAGGTAATCTAATCCCAGTCACTGCTGAAGACTAATGGATCTGTTTCCTGTCCATTTTGTTTAACATTATCACTGGTCTTGCTCTGCAGTGGGAACACTCCTGAAACAAGAGGAACAGCCTACGTGGTCTATGAGGACATCTTTGATGCCAAAAATGCTTGTGATCACTTGTCAGGATTCAATGTCTGCAACAGATACCTTGTTGTTCTGTACTATAATGCAAACAGGGTATGTACACCTGGGGCTTAAGTTACCTGTGAACATAGCTAGCACCAAAAAAAAAAAAATTTGAATAGACAGTTGCTTGGATATTTTTAAGAACTAAATCCAAGCTGGTAGAGGGAATGGGTTGGATAAATTGTCAGGATTTCATCTTTGCTTGATGATACCTATGGGCCAAGGGTGTGAAAATCATGTTTTGGGTGAGTGTACTTTGGAGAAGAGGCAGCAGCCTCACAACTGTACAGCTAAAACAGGGTGTGAGCTTGTGTAGACATGTGGAAAATCTGCAGCTCTGACTGTTCTGACTGTGCCAGGGCACTGTGACATTGTGAGGCAGAGCCACGCTGTGTGTGTGATGCTGACAAACTCCAGAGTGATATTGGTTGTGGTTAAGGAGGAATAACATGTCATGAGTTTGTTTTTTTCTTCTCACCTCTTTTATTTTCCTAATTACAGGCATTCCAAAAGATGGACACAAAGAAGAAAGAGGAACAGCTTAAGCTTCTCAAAGAAAAATATGGAATTAATACAGACCCACCAAAATAAACTGATCTTTTTGGAAAGCTGTTTTTAAGCTCTGCCATTGAGTTCTTGAACTGAACACTGGAACTCTCCATGAAGTATAACTGCTTTTTTAAAATTTTATAAACTGTAATATGACTCTTTAGATTTTCACAGTAGAAGTAAATAAATGTAAAACATCAGAAGATTGGGTTTTCAGATTAAATCCCCCTAAGTCAGCATTGCTTCTCCATGTTGTAAGGGTGAGCTGGCAAATGCTGTGTCCTGACAGTCCTGTTTCCACAGGACCTTTCAAGATGGGACCAAGCAGGCTGAGAGTTTCACACTTCCTGAAGTTCTGCCCTATCTCCAGGGCAGATTTAAGCCAATGAATCCAAAGAGCTCCAGGGGCTCTGCATGAGCTGTCTGCATGGAGGTAAATTTCACTTGCTACTCTTTGAAAAAGGAGAAGTGCAATTAGTCTCCCAACCACAGTGGTTTTTGTGCTTTTTTTTAAATATGTTTTGATAGTTGATCACACCTGTATATATTGTACACTTTTGGGAATGTGTGAAGGAGCCTAAATCCATTATGGGACTGTTAGTCTGCTGCTTACTAGAAACAGCAAGCCCAAATTCATGTTTACAACAAAGTTTATTTTACAAACTATAGAAAAAGAACAGCCTTTTAAAATGATCCAACTGCTAAGGAGAATTCAGTCAAGTGATGGAGACAAAGCAGTTAAGCTGCAGGAAAACCTTTTCACTGTAGCAGAGCTGGTGCCATGGGGCATGAGGTCTGTGTGAGATGTTCCAGGTTTGCAGTGAGCTTGGCAAGAGGAGAGGAATGCACCTCATGCTGCTTAATGTTAAGCAGAGAGCACCCAGCCACAGCCAGACAGCAGATGGTGGTGGTGTTAGTAAATATCTGATGTGACTTTTCTGCTCTGTGAACTGCAATGTATTTCATGTACAGACATTTTTAGTGGAGGAAAAACATTAAAATTTTTTTGCTCTTTTTTTTTCAGCACTCATGTCCTGTGAATAAAAATACAGAGTATGCATAGCAGTGTATTTGGGAAGTGGAAAAGAATTCCCTCTGCCTCTGTTCTGAGCCAGCTGGGAGTGCTGTACTCACCCTGCTTCTCGGGAGCATTTATTTGCTTAGATGTGTCAGTCCCTGACCAACTTCCAGCCAGTGCAGAACACAGGCAGATGCAGACATGCTTTGCCTGGCAATTTGTAATGCAAGTAAAATTTTTTTCATTGCATTATACTGTCCTAAAGGATTGTTTCCATTTTCTTATCCTTAGATTTTTGTTGAAATTGTCACATAAGGAACCATGCTGGTTTTGTGTCCAATTAGTTAAAAATAAAAGTGTGTACATAGTTTGTTTTGTTTTGTTTTTTCATCAAGGCTTGCTTGGTGCTGTGCTACTTCCTCTCTGTGCAGAGAGGTGTCAGTTGTCACCTGAAGGTCTGTGGCACAGGCAGGAACTTGCAGAGTGCCCGGGTGTTCCTGTGTGCTCAGCACCCAAGGGGTGGTGAAGGACACCAGGCTGAAGGTCCCAGCTCACAGGGATGAGGCTCCCTGCAGCTGCCATGTGCTGTGCACCTCATTTCTCAGCTGGGGGGAGCATGAAGGGTGATGGTGATTCTCCCAGTTGGCTGTTTCACCCCGGAGCAGCAGGGAGGAGGCAGCTGAAATGGCTCAGCTTGAAACCCCATCCTGTGCCCCAGCAGGGAGCTCCCCCTGCAAGGGGCTTCTAGAAGTATGTAAGATCTTCTTCCAAGCAGGGGGTCAGAAAGTCACACCAGTTTTGATTCACTACAGCCTGAATCCAGGGCTGCTGCTTGATTTCCAGTGTGATGAAACCAAACTGCAAAGCCTGTTTTTTCCTCCTGTTGTTTTCAGGCTGCTGGTACCTGCTGTTTGGAGACAGAAAAAGGCTCTGCCCTGTCCTGTGCTGCAGAACTAGAGCAGCAGCAGTGTGTGTAGTAAAAAACCCCTCTCCTTGCTTTGGGGCTTTGTGGCTCTTACATAAATCTGTCCTTCCCTCCCACAGATTTTTAAAGGTTAAAACTCTGCTCCTTTCCATAGATACAGGTATGTACAAATGACACACACACCAACAGGAGCACACACTGGTGTGGCACGAGGCTGATGGGCTGTTCACATTGGATGCATTTAGAAGGCCCCCTGCTGTAAGAGGAACTGGAGGTGCTTTTTACTGTGCTGGATTTATGCTATTAATAAATAATAATAAATACTGATAATAAAATGCCAAAGTGCTAATAACAGTGCCCCATGCTGCCAGCCTTGTTTAAAATCATATGCAAATAGCACATTGCTTCTGTCAACAGAGCACGGGGCTTGCACTGCAGTGTCTGTTTTGATGAGGATTTGATGCTGTTTGAAAAACATATATAAAAAGCAATTCTTTAGGGTAATAAGATTAATAAAAATTCCTTCAGTGAATCCTCAAGATCAGCAGCTTTTGATTTCTCTGAGAGCTCAGCTGCTGCCTTTCATTAAATATTCCATCTCATACTTCCTCTAGTGCCTGTTCAGGGCTTTCAATGTCCCTGCACATGTAAAATGAAATAATAATTTGTACCTGCAAGACAGAGGGAATGGAAATCGAATGCCCAGAGGAGTGTTTTGATGAGGTCTGCTCAAGATTTTGTTTGAAATGTAATATCAAAAGACAGGGAAATGAGTTCAGTTATAAGAATGGCAGAGAGGGCAGCAAATAAGGCAGATGTTACCAGCCTCATACTCTGCATCTGTGCTGGTTTTTGTGTGTGTTCACTTCCCATTTTATTTTTCAGGAAGTAGGGCATGCAATTAAGCCTGGAAGGTCATTTTTTTTTCCATTGATGCTGTTTAGAAATTAGTAACAAAAGCATATCTGATTACACAGGCAACGACAGAGTATTTTTTCCAATCCATTATGTAGTGATAATAATTATATGTACTGTGTTGATCGATGATACAATTAAATAAATTAACGCATTTGCAGTCAAATAAAGAGCTGAAGATTACGTTTCCTTGAAGACTTAATTTCCCTAAGTAGCACAAAGGACAATTAGTTTTCCTTTCAGATTTAAAAAAAAAAAAAATGGCATGAAAAAAGCAATGAAAAAGGCTTCCAACAAAGGTCTGTGCAGAGAAAAGGGTGATGAGGGAGCGAGCCCCATCAGCAGCTGTAATAAGGATTTCACAGACTGGGTAACAGCTGGGTTGTGGTGCTGGGGGCAAAAGGCAAGGGCAGGGATGCTGTGCAGAGAGAGAAGATGCACCTGAATGCAGTCAGCTCTTCCAGCCCTGCAGGGACATGATTTTCACTGGTAAGAAACCCTGCAGAAGCAGAAGGAGGGAGTGATGTCCTACCTGTGGACCAAAAGCTGATGGAGGGAACGTGTGGCCCTGTCCAGGGATGTTGAGCGGAACTTCTGCCTTGCTGCTCACCTTTGAGGTACTCTGAAAAGGTCCCAAACCAGGACCTTTGTGGTTTTTTTTTTTCTTTTTAATGATCAGCTGACTTAAACTGGGCCACTGGCAGGAGGAACTGGCAAGTTCAGCACTGGCAAGGTGCTGAACTGACCAGGCTGTGGTCCATTGACCCAAGATCTCTACAGGAGCTCAGCCCTGCAACTGCTGCAGCACAGCCTGTGGTCTGTGTATCAACCCCAGCAACAGGGCAGGCAGGGACATTAAAAAGAATTTGGGAGAGCTAGTGGGCATCAAACCCATTTTTTAACAAGGAATTAGCCCTTATAAATAAATGTGGATGTGTAACAGTGCTGCTGCAGACATCTGACATTTTCACCAAGAAAAGGATCCTGGAAGTCCTTTAGCTTCTTTACAGAGAGGGGAGCAAGAAAACAGATTTACTCCATCAGCCCTTGGTGCTTGTTACACTCTGGGTGAGTTAGTCTGTCAGAGATGGGTTTTATAGTCTTATTAATTAAAAATTTCCAGTGTAGCTTTGTGGGTAAAATGAACATCCAGAGAGAAAGGAGTGTGAGCTCTAGGCACTGGGGAGATGGCCAGTCTTCCTCTTCTGTGCCCTTTTTCATCTCCTGGAGGATATCACCTGGAGATACCTACATAGCTTTGCAGTGTCTGCAATCCTTCCATCAAAAAATCCATAAGTTGAAAACTATGAAAATAGTTTACAGTCAAGTTAAATAAAAATAGCATCATGACCCAGTGATACTTTTTTTTTTTTTTTTTTTCCAGAGAAGAGGAAAAATTGAGTTTAGGCAAAGCAAACTAACAACACAGAGGCAGCTTCACAGATCAGGTCCTTCTCCTAAAATCAGGTGAACAACAGCCTACACATTATTATGTCTCCAAAGGAAGGACCAGCATTTCATGAATTCACATAACCATCAAATGAAATAAATGTTTTTCAGTGCTGAGTGTCAGGAGCCCAGGGCATGAAGTGAGTTTGCAGGCTATGTAAAAGGCATCTGAAGATGCAGCCTAAAAAAAAACCAACAAACCTGTGCAAAGTGGCCACAGTTTGGGTTTGTTTTGTAAGGTGGATGCACATAATTCTGCTCTTCTCTATCCTGTCTGAGCTCCAGTAGGAATTTTTACATTAGATTATGTAGAGAAACAATTAACATAAAAATGAGTTAGTAATTGTTTGAAGAACTTCTTATATACCAAAAAGAATTCCAGTGGCCAGGGGAGAAAAGCAGGAAATAGAAACTGCAAAGTATCAAGATTTTATTGTTTTATATATATATACTTTTAATTCATAAATGAGACAGTATTTTTTTTAAAACAGCAGCAAGCAGAACATACAAGTTGAGAAAAGTGGCAGCGCAGGTAACTGTGTTTGGCTAATGCCCATTCATGTACAAGGTGTACATTGGATTTATTTTTCTTTTGAGCACCTTTTGTGGTTTGTTTGTTTGTTTTTTTTTCTTGGTTTAAGTGTACAGTAAGGCAGTGGTTTTTCAACAAGGAATATATATATATATTTATAATTATATATATTTTCAGTCATCACCATGAATTATCTTTACATGCAAATTAAATAAAATGTACAACTTGAAAATGTTACAACAGTAGACATTTTTCCCAAAGCAAAGCTTCTAATAAAAGGCAAAACCAGATACCACAAAGTTAAAAAAGAGAAGGCAGGAGCTATTGACAGGGCAGCTTGAGCAGGGAAGATTTGGATCCCGGTGAAGATTCCTCCCACTGCTGGCAGGGTGAGAAAGAGTAGATGGTTATTAACAGATGTCTCCAGCCAACTCCCTTGAGAAGATTCACTCTAACCTGAGAAGCTCCACATCAAAGAGGAGAGTAGCATTGGGAGGGATGACCCCAGGGTGGCCTGTGGCTCCATAGGCCATCTCAGGTGTGCAGGTCAACTTTGCTCTTTGTCCTAAGCTCATCTGCATTTTGGATGTTGGGGAAAGGAAAAGAGAAGACAAAAAAAAAAAACCAAAAAGAAAACAGCATTAGGAGGAAAACAAAGAACAAATCACTCAGTGACAGATTTATAGAATCAAGGAGGGATGAGACCTCTCATATCCTTGAGAGGAAGGTGGGTATTTTCCAGAGACTCTAGGATTCCTCAAAAGGACTTCTTTGTCTGGAGAAAAGGGCATTGATTGCATTAGTTTCTCCACAGGGCTGGAAGTTGTTTTCTCTTCTATCCCTCTCTGGAAAAGCACAGCTCCATCATTCCTCAGCGGATTGTTTCTCATTTTGCATTCTTTTTTTCTCTCTATTTAAGCATACAAAGTTATTCCTATAATAATATTTGAGCACTTTTTTCCTACACTGAGCTATAGGAGCCCAAAATGGAGAATCACAGAGAATTTACATCCTGATCTCATTCAATCTTCCACCTGAGGACCCTGGTTGCACTTCTCATGTGGTGGGGCCTCACAACACTGCAGACACAAAGCAAGAACTGGCAGTGAATTGCACTGCATGGCTCTGTAGGGTTTTACTGTCTTGACACTCAAACTGTAATTAACAGAGGGCAGTTTCCTTTGCCTCAGCGTAGGGTTGGTCAGTGAATGTTAACTTGTGCAGCTGGGAGCCTAAAGTCATAAAAATCTAACAGTGCAGTTTGGTACCTCATTCAGTAAGGGTCAAAATCTTTATGTCAGTCATAGAAATCATAAAAAAACAGCAGCTTGGACTTTCATGGAGTAGCTGAATAAAGGCCACTCCACAAAGCACTGCTGCCTGGAATGCTTCAGAGGCAGCTGTTGTCTATTTGTGGAGCTGCCCATGGGAAAGGTATGGAGCTCATATGGCACACAGGTACCTGGGGAGGGGACTGCACCTCTCCCTTCCCAAATGCAAACCACATGGAAAGCCTCATGAGAAGGGGATATCCCTGGATGGAGGGATGGAGGAGAGCTGCAGGAATTACTGTGCTCAAACGTACTGTGCTTTCAGAAAAAACACTCCATATCTTACACTGGGATTTCCACTTGATCTTGTCACCACTGCACACACTGGACATTGCTGTGCTCACAGACCTGTCAGTCAGCTGGAAGTTCAGACAGAATAATTTCTTTGTACCTGTGTAACACCTTCTTCAAATCCTTTAATGACTTCTTGCCTGCCAATCTTGAACCTGAAAGGCTTGTTTCTGTCTCTGGAGGAATCAAACTTCTTTCCATTCTGTAGCATTCCTGCCAAAACAAGACACACAGTGTCAATAGGAGCTACATCTAAATTTAAGTGCTGCATGGGGAGGGATAGAGTGAAAAATTAATGTCTTGGTCACATCAACAGATCATTTTCATTTCCATTTTGAAGTCTTATCCAAATGGCAAAGGCAGGAGAGTCAAATGCAGTGGTACCATATTGTCACCTTTGCCTCCTAGTAATTCAGGCTCTTATATGGAAATATATTTTTATTCTTAAAGTACCAAATGTCTCACAGACACACAGAAGAGCTGTTTCTCACACAGTGGGCCTTCCTGGCCAAGCAGATGAAGGTAGACAAGGAACAACTGGAGAGCAGCAGAAGAGAGAATCCCACCACAGGTGCCTGATCCAGACCTGCTCCTAAACACAAAAAAACCCCTTCCTAAAACAAACCTACAGACAACTAAGCCAAATTTAATATAAATTTTACTAGGTTTACTTCTCTTTAAATACTTACCACAGACTTTAAGACATTCTTTTAACAGTGTACTAACTAAAGGGAGGCTGCTGCTATGTGTGGCCCAACACTCACCACAGCAGGAGCTTTCCACCTTTGGGTGAGGATGTAAGATCAAGGTTTGGGAACTCTTGAGCCAAATTTGCATCCAGTTAAACACGTGCAAGTTCAGAGGAACTCCTTCGACTTGTTCCTGCAAATTTACACCAGAATACCTAGAGGAAATATTTGGCACCTTGGCCTGTGTACCTTCCCTCCTTGATTTACTCAGGAGTACTTGAATAATGTGCATTACACAAACCTGGCTCTTCCACACCGGGCATGTGAAACTTCAACACTACATTACAACCATATAGGTTTCCTTCTTGTAGAGAAAGAATGGAAAGGACTTTGCCTTCAAAAATATAAAAATAGCCTAATTACTACCCTAATTCTTTATGTTTTCATTCAGCCACCAGAGACAAGCACAGGAGCACTTTACTCATTCCTTTGGCTGGGCAGGACACTGTTTCAGCCCATGTGTTATGATCACAGGCCCAGATTCCACAGCAAATGGATAAACCTCCACAATTAGGTATTCTCATTCTCCTTTCAAACAGTGGATAGTTATCTCAGTTTTCAACTTAAAAGTAACTGGTAATTGCTCTTTCAAAATGTTATACTCTGGATTTTGCAGGGTTGGGCAGGTATTTATATATCAGAATAAACCTTTCCTTTGCAATACTGTAGTGCCATACTGTAGTTATGAGCATAAACCATGACCTCCTGTGCAAGGTGCTGTGCAAAGAAAAGTTCATTTACAAGCAAATATTGAGAAAGTTTATGGTTGAAAACAACACAATCAAGCACAACTTTGACAGAAAATGCTGAGAAGTGACTGCATTTTGTGATCCAAGATGAAAAATACAGTCTTACTGGTTTCGTTTCATTAAAGCAGTTATATTAATAGCCCAGACTGATGCACAATTCTTACTTTTCAGTGCAAATCCTCAGTTATTGTCCAAACAACAACAAAAAGGGCATAAATCGATGCTTTAAAAGTCTGTGTTATGAATCAGAGGTAAATAAAAAGAGATGTGCCAGAATGAAAAGCAAAAACTTAAAGGGTAGGATTCATCTTACCAGCAACTTTTGAGCTAATTACTCTGCTTCCCTCTATAATCAAGTCAGAGAAAAATGCACTTTCAGGGGTAATTCATCTAACCAAATCTAAGGATCTATGTTAGAACATAATGAATTGCATCCCAGAAGTGCTTATTTCTTTCCATTGAATGTAAGGTAGCCCCAAATAACTAGCTCAGACATAGATGTCTCCAAATTCATTAGTAGTTAAATCAGTGGTGATGGCATCCTGGACTTGCAGTAATGAGAGCACAGTATTTGATTGTTCCAGTGGGGTTCTGTGTCTCAATATTTCATGTCAATATTAAAGCCAAATGCCAGATCAAGGCAATTTAGCTGTTGACTAAGTACAACATTTGTCAGAGCTGGGACTTCAGAGACACATGTGTATGTGTTTAAAACCTTAGGAGGAAAATTATGGAATAACCTACCCTCAGGTATGTTTCAAAACCTTCACCATTATGGCTTGTTACATTTCATAAGTTTTTCACAGCACAATAGTGAAGTATTTTATGCACTCTCCGATGCCAGTACATACACAACTTACGCAATCAGAAATGTGTAATAATACATTATACTATGATATACGTGCTCAGTGACATCCCTAAAGCCCCTCCAAGCAGGCTGGGAAGTGGCAACAGCTGCCTGCACAAGGCTTTCTAGTTACAGAAAAAACATGGGTTCATTTGTAATGAAAACCAGCCTGCATATGGAGGAGGGCAGGCAGGGAGAAGAAGCTCAGGGGGAACTCTCAGGCATACCATATAATCCTTTCTGAATCCTTTTTGAAGTATTTGATCTTAAACTTAAATGGCAGTCCTTCCTCACAGCAATTTTATTTTTAAACACATCATGAAACCTTATGATTCTACAAAAAGGGAAGAGATTATTACAGAATCCCAATATTTAATAGTTTTAATATTAAAACTTAGTAGTGTCATTACAGTCTGCATGTTCAAAGCAGTATGCAAACATTATTCTTCATTGCAGCCCAAGGAGGTAGAAGAAGATATTTATTATAAAATAACATCACCCTGCAAGTTCAGATTCAGATGCAAAGTTCCACAACACTTCAGTGTGTTTTCACTTCACTTTGTAATTAAATCCTATTAAAATACTTATCTTAAAGGCCTGATGGTTTGCTAAATACCACACATCAAACCAACAACAGAACCAGAATTAACTCTTCACAGATCCTAACAGCTACCAGATAATGTTTTCCATTTAAAATAATGCTTCTATCTGCTCATAAGCTTGCTAGTCTAATATATATAATATAAAACCTGACTCTCATTTCCCCATCGAAAGCCTACAGAAGATGTGTTACACCTAGCAGAAGAAAACAGGCTGCTTCTCCTATGTTTACAGCAACATCCTACTTCCAGCAACAGCTGAACATTCATCAGGTAACAAAATCAGAAATGTAACCACCTCTGTCATCCATCCACCCTTTTGCTTTTGGAGAACAAACTGGGATGCAAAGAATCAGATGTGTCCATTTTCACCAGAGCTCTGGCAGGAGGGTCAATTTTTGTGTGACTGCCCTTTAAATGAACATCTAGTTTAGAAATGAGTCCCCATCTGCCCTGGAGAAGTTCTGATCTGGATTTAGATCTCAACTTTAGATCTTTTTTATCTCTTTGTTTCTGAGAGTTAAAGAGTTGACTGTTCAGGCTCCTGGGAGATAAAACAGAATAATGTTTCATTTTCTCTCTTGCTAATGCATCAATTGATTTTTTAAATTTTTTTTTTTTCATTTTTTGTGTGGAAAAAAATTTGATTTGGTCAATATTTTCAAAACGAACAAATGCCCATCCTTGGTCTGCTAGCATCTTTATTTATCTACCTAACAACAAGCAGAAAAAAAACCACAATCTGGAACTGTACAACAATGTTGTTTTGCAAAGTCAGAAAAATCAATTGAAGTTTTGACTGAGCAAGGACATCCAGATGCTTATATGCTTATTTGTTATAATAACCTTACATTTGATTCTGAAAGGTAAAAATCATTGTATTAGAATAATTAATTGTATAAATTCAATAATGAGAACATTGTGCAGATTTGAAAGCGTTCTGATCTACGAGATGTCCTAATTAATAACTAGGTTTTAAAAATTAGGTGGCTGTAGAAAAGGAGATGTTTCAAATCATGCATCCTTCTGAACCACTGAAGTTCACACAATTGAAGCTGGAGATCAAAGAGTAAATAAATTATATTGTTAGGGAATGTGACAGATATTTACCTCAGATGCCCTTTGGGCCAAAAAACCCCAGTGAAAACAGCCCGGGTTTAACACAAGCTATTATTTTGTATTAAAACATACATGTGTCTGTCCTACTGTGTTATGAATTAACTGAGGTCAGTCAGACCACATCACTTAAGTCTGTTCTTTAAGGGAAGAGTGCTAATGGCACTGTCTGCACTCACCTGGTAAGCCTTGAATCTTTCTGGCCAATTTCAACCAAATCTGGCACAGCAGTATGGTTCATACTGACAGGAGATCCTATGCATGAATTGCAGTCTGTTTTGGAAGAAGATCCTGTAAGCACTTTTACCAAGAGAAAGGCTCTATCTTTATTTGTTATCAGAGAAGTTGTATTATTCAGGAGAGGTCAGGAATGCAAAGACATGAATGCTGCAGCTGGACCACACTCTGAGTTTCTTTTTTTCCAGAGGGTTTCTCCATCTGAGAATGAGTCAGCTGGGAATTCAACCAACCACATAACAAATCCACAGAGCCAGCCTGGCTGTTCACAGCTTACACCTGTGGTCCCAACCAAACCATCCCTTGATTTCATTAGCTGCTCTCCTTATATTCTGTACAGTGGGATTCACATACAAGTACTGGGGGGGTAAACTGAATAGCTGACTTTCAAAAACAGCAGAATTCACCTGAAAAGTATTCCATTACCTTATGTTTCAGACTACCTAGAGAATTTAAAGGTACTACATACACTGTAAGACAGATACACATTGGCAGCAGAAAGAGAAGCAGACATTCAGAAAGCATTTCTAGGATGCTATCCTATTTCACTTTATGTAGACCAGAGGTTCTTTAGGACAGGGACTGTATTTTCATTCCCCTAATGCAACCACCTTTCCAGTCATGCCTTCTATTAAATATGTGCTGTTATATACTTGCCATTTGGTTTGGTTCCTAAGGCTCTGGGAAGCAGTGTTGGCTGCGACCAGTATTACTGCACCTTAGGAATTTTTGGTCTCAAGTGGTTTTTTTTCAAAAAATACATTGTTTCTATGTCAGAATGTGCCAATATTCTGTCAGAAGAATGTCCCCAAAGCTGGAAAGTCTGCTTTTGCCCCCATTTACAACCTGTAACTATTACTAATATACATTTTTAGTCTGGAAAATATACTATCTGGAAGTTTCTAGAAACTGAGCTGAAGGCTTTGTGTCAGCATTGACACCTTCACTGAGTATAGAAGAAAACAGTTCAGCAAATCAAAGGAGTTCAGCAAAATGGCACAGGAGTAGCTGTAAAGACACAGGTCACATCCCCAGTTGTCTTACACCAGAACTCCACTGATTTCAGTGGTTTTATTTACATTTTACATAGAAATAGATGAGTTCTCTTCAGGACTCAGTTCTGCCATACTGCAGTAGAGCAGGAACCAGTCACCTGTGACCAGTGATGTCCTTCCCAGCTCATGGCTGAGCTAACACACCTGAAAAACTTGTGGTTTCCCACCAGAAACAGGAAGAGTCCCCATATGATTTCATGTTAAATGCAGATATGTGGGCAATACATTTCTAAGCAAACGCAGTCAGCAGGTGCCGTCAGGGAAATGCCCACACGCCTCAGCACTCCAGCACTTTCCATCTGAATCCAGACTGCACAAGCTGAGTATCTCACCTTTCCTGCATTTAAATTTGCCATTTCATTTCTACCACAAAATGCAGTTCACTGCTTTACACCCTTGCACCATAACAACAGCTCCCAGTAACCTGTAGTTACACCTGGCCACGAGTCTCCTTCCAACCAACCACACAACAAGGAGCACACACCTCTGATTTCTTTGCTTCAACTTCCAAAGCTTTTATTGAACAAATTTGGCATGCCATCAGTTTTAGTGATGAAAACAGTTTTCATGAGAAATTATGATTGTTGTAATGGAGAGAAAGAGTGTTGAATGTGAGCTGGAGGACGCTTCCATTTCCTACTCTGTGTTTGAAAAGTCACCTTCCAGTGTCCTGCCTGGAGGCTCTGGTCACTGACCTGAGAAGGGCAACATGGCTTTTCAAGGGAAAGCTTCAAAAACAAGAGCTTTAATGCCACTGTAAACACAAACTCAGTTTTATCCCTGCTGACTTTCCTCTGCTTAATATAAACAAAGCTTTATAAGGAAAAAAAAAAGGATTTGCTGGCTTATACTTTTTTTTTTTTTTTTCCTGACAGTTTACAGCCACTTGGGAAACAATGATTAACCTTTTTAAGGAATTTTCACTCCAGAGGGATAATAGTTGAAGAGACTGGGGGGTGCAGCTCTGCAACATATCACTTTACCACAGTTTTTTTGTTGTTGCTTGCAAAGGCAACAGCAAGGATTTGAATGTCCATTTTTTTGCCATGACAAACATTTACTGACTCAAAGTATAGAAATGGGAAATGGATGGTGGTGGTGGTCACTTCTTAGTTCCAGTTACTGCAGCACTCTTCAGCAGTGGTTGATCTTTTCAACACAGGCAGCTTTGCTGCTTAATTTTCTTCATGTATTATATACTCATTTATCTTTAATGTGCAGTAAGAGCAACACAATCAATTATTTATGATGCAGCTGACAGTATGCAATGAAGACACCACAGACAACTATTCAATAATGCATACATATACCATGCACTTATATATCAGTGTTGAGGACAAATACAAGACAATATGAAAGAGCCTTGCACTTAGCTTGACTTCACAGCCAAGAAAATTACATGGAATTGTCTAATTCACCCTGCTGAAAGGCATTATTCTGTGCTGACACCTTTATAGATTTGCATGTTTTTAAAAAGTAGATTTGCCCCCAAGGAAGACATAAGGCTCAACAAGCACATTCTACATTAATTGTAAAGAGACTAAAACAATTCCTCTGGTATCCTATTGCCTTAAAACAATAATTTGGCTTTATGGTTTGATTCTGTCATCATTACAAAGTTCAGCTGAAAAACAGACATGCTCTGCAGCATAAGGCAAATTTCATTTGAGTAAGTATGGCAGAATCAGGTCAATCTGGGTATGCTAATGAATAGGACAATAGATGTCTAAAGCAACATTTTACAGAGAATATATTACTCCAGAAATACTTTGAATCTCTTTCATTTCCACCCCTAAATACCATGTCCTGTAATGCAGGTTCTGGAGGGAACATTCCTGTCTTTCTGTCTGCCCTCAGGTACCAGCCAAGAAGCACAAAGAGCAGGGCTGTAATACAAAGAAGACATTTTGCAAGATTTCTCACCTGAACAGTGTGCAAAGTACTTAGCAACTATTCAGTTCTTAAATAAAAAGGAGAAAACAAAAAACATTCTTGGGGAAAAAGAGAGACACATACAAGATGCAACCAGAGAAGAAAACACAAGTTTATAAAAAAGAGTATTAACTGGGACACAGGAATGCACAGTCAGCATGCCAAGATTACACATACTACAAGCCAGAAGCAGACAGTGCCATCCCATCATGATCTCATGTGTACATAAAACATACATAATGCAGAATTCAGATCCCTTCTATCCACAGTATCCGACTTTTTTGATCCAGACTGGTCAGACATACCTGTAATATTCCTTATTTTAGAGATGTGGTAAAACCTTCCTGGCTGGTGTTATGCAATATCCCCTCCCTTCACAAGCACACAGAGAATTCCTGGGGAATCATCTCCTCCCACTCAGGACTGCATGCAGGAGCAGGAGAAAAGACTTCACTGGCATCAGTTTGGAGCCACCATAGAGTCTCACAGAGTTTCCAGGGTACTCAGGTGACACAAACTGCTTTTTCACTCAAGGAACAAACCCCCTGCCCAAGAGTGGAGGATGGATCACAGATTTCTAGGTAGCTAAAGAAAGCTGAGAGTCATTCTCCCCAAAATTACTTGAGCACAGTCAAGGTTAGTGAAAAAATGCAGTTTAAAACCAAGTTGGTTTTGATTTGTGAGTCAAATGCCTTCCTGTAGATTATGTTGCCTATGGTTCTTTAGACTCATTGGCCACAGATCTACCTAGATCTACCTGGTCACTTACTGTATAGTAATACATACAGCAAACATGCTGTAGAAATAACAGAAGACAAAGGTCCTCCTAGTCTTTCATTGAACTCTGAGAAGAGTTTTTTAACAAGCTATGTACTGGGGGACCCTGATTATGTTGTCAGAAGTTCAGCCAACCATTAAGATCAGATAAATTCAGCATTTTCCCAAGCAGTCTTTATCACTTGTTGCAACACTCCAGTGAAAGAAGGTCTCATTCAGATACCATTATTTTTCTAGGCTGTCTTTAAAAAAATATATGAGATACACTCATCTAAAGAACACATCTTTATTTTGATGCTCTTCCCACCTACTAGGAATGCATCTGCTTTCACAAAAAAAAGGATATATTTTTAGTTTTGTTTTCACTGTGAAGTGTTTTATGTGCTCCAAGGCAAACCTTAGCAGTGTCATAAATATCACTCTGCCTGTAAACTCAGAGAGTGTGTTCTGAAATAGTATTAGCTAACAAATTCTTATCTTGCCACATTTGTTTTCTGTTTTTCCTCATCGTTCCTGGTGCTGTAGATTCTCATTGGAGTAAACTAGCACAGTTCCCCTGATATCAATGAAAGTACAAAAATATATGTAACAGTTTAAGACCTGGACCATGGTAATTTAAAACTAAGTTGAATGATGTACTTGGGACTATTCTCCAGAGCAGAATCCTGCAAGAATACAGAATAGTGCAGATTTGTGATCAGAGCAAAAAGTTGGATGTCAAAAAGAACAGGTTCTGTCACCAGACAGCTGTGTAAGTATAACTCATCTTCATTTTTTCCCTGTGAAACAACGGCTGCCGTTCCACCAAGGTCAGAAATCAAGTTGCCACCATATCCAGTAATAATATTATTAATTAATATGCTTTGCTTTAAGTATCTTGAAAGGCTTAATTCAGTGAGACTTTAAAGTATCTTCAGAGCACCAGTGGAAAGGAGCTATTAACAGCACAGTTTGTTATTATAAATAGGTCTTTTCCATCTCTATGTTTTGATCTTGGTGATCTTATAAACAAACTATGGAAAAAGTGGCAGCTGTTATCTTGACAGATGGGTCTCAGGCATTGCTCTGCTGGACATTAGTCAGTCATCTCTCTGGAGAACAATAGGAATTTCCAAGTGCCTGTATCTCTTTTCATCAATTTAACAAGCAGCTCATGTCTTAGACTAGTGAAAGGAAGAAGCAAGGAGAATGCAAAATAAATGATTTAGGGGAAAAAATCTGAGAGAAAGGGAGGAGAGTCAGAGCATTTTCACCTATTAGTGAATCCCCCCTTGAGTTTTATTGAAGTGACAGACAGAAAAAGACCCAAAAATTTCTTACAGAGGCAACAAAGACAAACCAGCACTTGCAGAAGGTGGGCTCCAGAAAGCTGAGCACTGAGTGAAGCCCAGCCTACAGCAAGCAGGGCACTGTAAGGACAAGGATGCACTTCAGTTTTCAGTTCTTCCTAGAATTTAGTATCATCCATTTTGGATACAGAGTTCTGAATCCAATTTTAAGGGCAAACACAAGCTTGACAAGGGTTCATCATTTCTTAAGGGTGCGTGGAAGAGAGGGTGTTAATGCCCACAGTTTTCTATCATAAAGACTTGCCAAAAGCACCACAAGCTCAACTCCACCTCAAGTTTGAATTTAAAGCCATGTCCTTCACCTTTTCACACTCACCTTCCATGCTCTCACTTGAAGCTGTACAGTAGCTGGAAATGGAGAACAGTGAATTTAGGAGAAACCTAAGCAAGCAGCAAGAAGGATGGACTCACTGTGCCTGATGCTGTGTAGGGTTTGCAGGGTTTGCCATCAGCAGCAGGCTGAGGATGGATTGCACAGACTACTAACATTTTTTCCAATAGCAGAACTATTTTCACACTCAGAACTGCTGCATACAAAAGACATTGTAAATTAAGCCAGTTTAGACGCTACAAATAGAAATAGCAGTCAGTCTGTAGACACAAACAACAAAGATAAACATTGCCAAAAATATATCAACAGCACAACAGCACCAGTTGAGAGTAGACCAAACAGCACAGCATTAAATAAACAAATGTATTATTACACCGGCAATGAAAAGCCAGAAAATTTCAGACTCCACAGCAAAACGTGTAATATTATTACCCATAAAAGCAAAGGCAGAGATGGTAACTCACAGGAATTGCTGTAGACCAGACAGCTCTATTTCACAGGTCACACTCTCCTTTATTATCCCAGTAAGTGTAACTGAAAAGCTAGCATCCTGTATCAGTAACTTACTGTGTGAAGTCAGTAAAAATACAGTTTTAACACATCATTACCCACAGAAAAATTAAGAATATTTCTATTCAGTTTTATCCAAAATTCTAAATAAAATACAATTCAGGGTTGAATGGAATGACTGAAACATTTTGCTTTAGAAAATCAAAAGAAATAAATTGCCCTATGTCCATCTGTTTCATTCTACTGAAAATACATTGCTTTGTTTTCAGATATTAATATGAACTATTTAAATTCAGCTTTGATGTTGTCTAGAAAGTTCTTGAACACCTCCATCTTTCCAATTATTTAACACCAAGTATTGTTTAGCTACATCCAAGCTAAAAAGACACTGGAGCTCTTAAAGAGAAAACATAAAAGGGGAAGAGCCAAAATTCATAAGGAGTGTGCTGAAGGGGAGACATATCAGATAAAACTCAAGTATACAGAGAGCCATACCAGACAAAAAAAAGCCAGAACTAACCTAAAATTTGGATCAAAGAATCTGAGACTTATGTAGAGGGATGAATTTATCTGGTCTAAAATAATTAGCCACCCACAAACTAAGAGGCATTCTACATCATTTTTAAATGAATTGAACAGATCTTCTCAGACCAGGCCACGTGGGGTACTCTGCAACCCATACTGTGTAATGTTATGGAGCATCTAAGTGCTCCATTCATTTAGGCTGCTGCTTCCATTTCCCCATTTTCTTTGCAGAGCAAAGAAAAAAAGGGTTGTGGGAGTTAATTTATCTCAGTTTCAGGTACCATTTTCATGCTTAAGCACCATTCTGCAGATTTACTGGTTGCCTGCATAGGGAGTTCCCCTGATCCTGCTCACAAGGGCAGCGATCAATCAGGCTACTGAGGTTTTAGAAATTATTAATCAGAATAATAAATGTTCTAGCTGATGATGTTATCAAACAGTTGCCAGAAAAAAAAAAAGTAATAAAATGGGAAGTTACATAAACCCAGTGAACTTTAGTAAACTATGTTTCAAATAAATTTAAACACCCTTGCTGATATGACTCAAAATTGACATAGGTACATATCTCTCTCATGGGAAAACAAATTTATTCGTAGTTTTTTTCAAGAAAAAGGATGCAGAGAAGTTAAATTTTTGGTCTATCTAATCTATGTTCCCTAACACTACTGAGTATCTGGAAGCTTTTGCCTGCTCATGTGACCAAAGATTGCTAAGGAACACAGCCGGGCACACTTAAGCCATAACTCTATTTTAACAGGAACAAACCACATGGAAGTATGTTCTGCATCTCATTTCACATCTCATGCTCTGCACAGTCTGCAGTCTCAGGCAGTATCCTAGAGACACAGAGCACCCATACACTGCAATCCTATTTTGTCTGCTATAAGTGTCCACCTAGCACAAGAAATATCACTCTGTAGTAAAAATACCATTTTCACCCAACTCACCTACCATTTTTGGAATAATTTTATTGCTTTCAACTTAATGATCTGCCCTGAAGACAGGACACTTTGATTCATAAGAACCTCCTCGTCATCACTATTTGGTCTTTATTCACACATAATTCAGACAAAGGCTTCTCCTGTATGCCCACAACCTTGGCTACTGCCTCAAATAAACCTGAGCTTTACAGCTTATGATGTGCTCTCAGACAATGCTTTCAAATCCTTCAAGGCTTTCTTTGAGACTGGAGTCTCTGCCAAAATCATTCATCAGCTGCATTTTCTGGCTGATAAGCTGAAAGGCTTAGCTGAGGTTTGGTTTTTTTGGTTTTACATCAAGGCCTTCTCTCTCTTGTACCCATCCTGGCACGATGAGGGTGCTCAGGCAGTGCCTGTGGCTTTTCCTAATACTCCACAAGCCATCTCCTTGCTGCCTTGCCCAGCCACTTGACACCTCCATCACACTCTATGTTAAGGAAATTACCTAAGGAAATAAGACTCTGCATGTCTCTGCTACAGGCAGGATTTTCAATCCTGGAAACACTCAGCGGAGAGCTGCATGTCAAGATGGTTGTGGCATTAAGCATGAATTCTGTTTCTGAGCTTCTTCTGCCCTACCATACAAGTTTCATGAAAGCAAGACCACTATTCTCTGCAGGTTTGCAGTTTTTGCCTCTTCTCTGCCTCCAGTAAAGTTTTACAAGTCACTAGTGAATGGATACCCACAGCCTGAACTTCCAACTGAATCCATGGGGAAGGAGAGGTATCTAAAACTGGCATGGTATTTGATGGATCAAAAGCCTAAGCCAGCAATAACAACTCTGGTTCAACTGAACTCAAGTTCAATTCTTGATCCATGCATATTTCTGTAATTATTGGGTGCTTTGCTTTTTTAAGGGTTTACCTTCTAGCAAGTGGATTATATACTGCCCATTGTCCTTATGGAGCTTGTTGTTCATGGCCACCCTAGAGAGGTTGTACACATTTCAAAGCCCTGTATGGTGAGTATTTAGGATCAAAAACATATATGCAAAAAATATATGCAGGAAAAAACCTTGCATATAAATTCTTGCAGAGGTAGCAAATGAACCAGTGAGCCCCTGTGTGATCTACCCTTATACTATGGTGGTTTCCATAATGAAAACAGCTTTATCTGCAAAGATTTGAACAGCTGACTCAGGAGATTATGACACTGGAAACCTAACAGCAAACCTCTAATTAATGTTTTGCAAAACAGGTTCATCAGGAGCTTCCCAAGGTTTAAAAAAAAGTAGTATGATTTTTCAAAAAAGTGATTTATAAACTCTCTGCATTTGGACTGCAACACTGCATTAAGCAAGAGAAGCAATCTTTGGAGCAAATAACACAGTCTGCTTCTGTTCAGGTGTATTAGTTTTTCTACTTCTGTTACACCAAATTATGTGGATAACACAGGCACAGTGCACTTTGCAAGGAGCCAGAGCTCAGACAGGGTTTAGTTGCTTCTCTTTGGATGGAACTGCTTTATAGGACCATGAAACACAAATATTGGTGCATTGCAGAGTGTCATTTTTAGCTGCTGCAATACCACATCTTGTTTGGGTGTCTAGTGCCAGATGACATCATCTTGTAGCAACTTTTTCAGTGGAGCAGCCAAAGCTGCTTCTCCCAGGATACCTTTGACTAGAAATCCAACAATCCCATATAAATACATATGTTTTTTTGTTGTTTGTTTGTTTTTTAAGTCTATCAGCTGCAAGTCATACTGGGAGGATAGGAAGGAATAGGAAACTATTTGTCTCAGCAAGGAATATCACAGATGGCCCTGGGAAAGCCAGGGATGCAGATCCTGTTGTAGCATATACAGCCTAAAAATGAATTGTAGCAACAACAAATAAATATTTATGTGATATCCATTCACCAGTGCTGTTGTACACATGAATACACACAATTCTATTTTCTCACATCAGCTTGAGCTCTGTGACAGGTTCTCTATCTTGTAATCTAGAAATGGCTAGAGATGAAGCCCCAGCAGTGAAAAAGAACAGAAGGGCTTTTCTGCCATGCTGCAAGGATGATTTCTGCTAGAAATACTTAACAGGCTAAGAGCATGACACCAGGCTGTCAGGTACTATGGACTGCAGGCTGAACGTCTGAATAGATTTGTCTTGGCCTCCATNTTCTAGCAAGTGGATTATATACTGCCCATTGTCCTTATGGAGCTTGTTGTTCATGGCACCCTAGAGAGGTTGTACACATTTCAAAGCCCTGTATGGTGAGTATTTAGGATCAAAAACATATATGCAAAAAATATATGCAGGAAAAAACCTTGCATATAAATTCTTGCAGAGGTAGCAAATGAACCAGTGAGCCCCTGTGTGATCTACCCTTATACTATGGTGGTTTCCATAATGAAAACAGCTTTATCTGCAAAGATTTGAACAGCTGACTCAGGAGATTATGACACTGGAAACCTAACAGCAAACCTCTAATTAATGTTTTGCAAAACAGGTTCATCAGGAGCTTCCCAAGGTTTAAAAAAAAGTAGTATGATTTTTCAAAAAAGTGATTTATAAACTCTCTGCATTTGGACTGCAACACTGCATTAAGCAAGAGAAGCAATCTTTGGTCACATGAGCAGGCAAAAGCTTCCAGATACTCAGTAGTGTTAGGGAACATAGATTAGATAGACCAAAAATTTAACTTCTCTGCATCCTTTTTCTTGAAAAAAACTACGAATAAATTTGTTTTCCCATGAGAGAGATATGTACCTATGTCAGTTTTGAGTCATATCAGCAAGGGTGTTTAAATTTATTTGAAACATAGTTTACTAAAGTTCCTGTCTCTTA